>JAAWXA010000019.1:5471041-6143487 GCA_038090715.1 Florisuga fusca | reverse complement strand
GGGGGGCAGCGCGGGTGTTGGTGGCGGCTGCGGGCGGGGAGCGGCCGCGGGATGGGCTGATGGGCAAGGGGCCTCCGTCCCGCAACCCCCATCGCCCTCCTCTCTAGAAGCCTAGCAGAGCCAGGCAGGCGCCGTTTCCCTCGGGTTCACCGCCCTTCCCTACCCGGGGTTGAGGGAAGTGGAGCTGGCCCGGTACCGGCGCTGCAGGTGATTGTCTCTGCCAGGCCTGCCTTCATCGACTTGACTCCTCCTCCGGTGCTGCCCACCTGGTTCTGGCCCGACCTGTGTCACAGCCACGGCCCACTAGTGTTGATATCCGTGTGCTGTGGTGCCCGGTCTTAGTGATGTGCTACAAAAGGGGATTTAAAAAAAATAGTTTTGAGGAGCAATAGGAGGAGCCTTGCTTCTCTGCACCAGAAAATTGATACTCTTGTCAACAGGAAGGAGAACCTTGTGAGTAGTTCTCTAGCCCAGAGGTTTGGACATCTTGTCTGTGACTTCTCTGCTTCTCCATTTCTGGGGCCAAACTGTGCATGGCCAATTTTTCTAGCAATGTCTGGAATCTTAAGTAGTGGGGAAGTACTTAGTCTGATGTCAGGAGTGCCTGTGTGCCTCAGGTCGGTTGCTATAGATGGAGTTTGAAGTATTTTTGAAAATCTGTATGAATCTCCAGGCATCTGAAAGATTTCCTGTAAATCTGGACTTTAAAAATGTAGGTTTTGAGACTTCTCATTGATAAAGTAGGGTTAACTGAGTCCTCTTGATAGCTTAGCACATGAGTTGAACATTTTGCTGGGATACTCCCTTGATGAATTCTCTGCAGCTGTGGTTCTCCTCAGGAGACTGTAGTTTATCTTATTGGCAAACTTCCTTTCCTGGGTTAGCAATTATTTTGCACTGTGAATGCATTTCTTGCCATCTTATTGCATCGTTTTAGTGCAGCTTTGGGTAGTTCTTTTCAGAGTGCTTGAGCACCTGTTTCTGTAGACTTGTTTAATTGTCTTTGTTCTCAATGTTTTCTGGCTCTTTTGCTTTCTCCTGTCTGCATGCATTTGTTAGACTTTGTTCCAAGTGCCTTCATATCCACGGCTTGAATGTCTTAACTGTTGGTGCTGGTGTTCTAGTGCTTCATTGTTGTTTTTTTTTCCTTTGGGATGTCATTTTCTCAGTCTTTAATACAGGAAAAAAGACTGATGACCATTTTCAGAGTTTTCAAGGAGACAACATCCCTCAACAAGTGTGATTCAGGTGAAGCCTGGATGCTCAATGAATCATGGATAATCCCAGGGCCTTTTCCAGAACCTCTTAAAGAGATTCTGGAGAATCTGGAGCAAATTTATTTTGTACTATTTTTGAAAGGAAGATGATTGAATACAAGAGACTGGGAGAGTGACTGTGTGCCTCAACATGTCTGTGGATAGCTTCACTGATAATCTGCTGTCAGTCTGGGACATCACAGCCTCTGCATGCTGATTCCTTCTGCCTTAAGCTGAGATGGTGTTTTACTGTAGCTCATCTGGGGAGGCAGGTAGATTTTGGGCACAGCCAAGCAGTGGATGTTAAAGTAGAGCCTATCACCTTTGAATGTGTTGTTATTCAAATCTTTATTCTGACTATTGTAATTAAGCTTAAAGCTTCCTTCTAGTTTAATTCTACCTAGAGACAGGAAATGATTGAAAACTGAGTGTACGTGGTGACTTATTCACATATATTTCTACAAGGATTTTGAAACGTACTGATCAGCTGGTGCCTCAGTAGATCTCTCTGCAGTTTTAAGTACTTTTGCATTTAATTACAGGCTACTTGATTGTTTCCTGCCTGTCTTCGAACACCATGGACCAGCTCCTTGACGTTTCATTTCAAATGACATGTTGCCAGAGCTTGGTGATGAATATATGTTGTCTAGACAATGTTAGCTGTTTGAGTGATATCAGGCTGAGGTTCAGCATGGTTTGTAGGTGCCAAAATACAGTTATGCTATAATAAATATTTCTGGTCCAGAGGAACAATTGGATTGCAGTCTTAAGGGCAATAACTATCATTCTCCAAATGTTTACAGAACTGCTAAGGCATCTAACTATGGTGTATATCTGAGCAGTTGGCTTGATTAGTCCTGGTTTACTGAAAACCAACTTCCAGGAAAGCTTGCACTACTAAATGGAAAAAAGATTGTGGTACTGGGGGAACAAGCTTTTTGTGATTCTTTCATTGTAAAGTTCACAATACCTTCGTGACCATGTTCATTTGGGTCCATTCAGGTTCACAGTGTGGTTGTTTCAGTTTGCAGTGGTCTGATATGCTTGGGTGTTTTGTAATCTGCTGTCATCCATTTTGACAGGTTTTGACACCTAAATGCCCTTACAGGACAGTTCTGCTTATTGAAAACTAATTTGATCATAATAATGATGGAAAAAATAATCTTGATACTTCCTCAGCTATGGGTTTTTTTCAGATTTATTATTTTGTGGGGGGCTTGTTCTCTAGCACACCAAGAGGTTTCAGGCTGCATTTATTATAAGTCCTACAGACTAAACCTACATTTATGTGTACTGAAAATTGTAGATTATCTGTAAAGTGTTGCAAGGTGACTTTCTGACATTGTATTTTAACATCTACACTTCACTACTTTATTACCTTGATATTTGTAAGAATTGGTTACCTCAAACTTCTAAAGACTTAAGATTTAGATGGACATGAGCTTTATTTGTGTGAGTAAAAGTAAATATTGTAGATTTTAAAGCTTGAATTAGCTTTTCAGATAAAGCTTATTACAACCTTTATTTTCCTTTATCCCTTTGTTTTCTTTAAGCAATGGTGCCTGCTCTCTAGACCTGAGTTTGCAGAAGCAGTGCTATTTTTACAGAGTGATTAAGTAATTTGTAACTTTTTAATGTAGAATAAAATGGTATATAGACTTTCTTAACATACAGTATGTTTAGTATTCTTTCTTTCTGAAGAGTTTAGGATTGACCAATGTGAATATTTTTGGTTTTATGACATAGCAGGCTTTTTTCCTTTACATTGTTCAGTTGACAGGTTTATTTTTGGAGTGAATTAAATTAATTCTGGGAGTTCCATCTACTCTTTTGATAACGCCAAGACTTTAAAATGTAAATTCCATTATAGGGTATGGTTGGAGAAGCAGAGTTATGTACCCATAAATTTCTTACAAGCAATCACAGATGACTTTTTGAATTAAAAGAAAGTGAATTAAATTTATATACTTCACATATACTTGTTTGTTAAGGTCTTGATGGATATTCCTAAAGAGATTCTTAGGGACAGCATTTTTATAGAACTCCTCAGCAATTTTTTAGCATCTGATTGTGGCATCTATCTGCCTTTGTTTGTGCACCAGGTTTATTTTTCCTTTTCATCACATGTTTACAGATACTGTCCAGTAAACTTTTCAAGCCTTTGAAACAGAGGTAGAGGGATAGACATAATATTTGTAAAGGTATTTTGGATCCTCAGAAGAAAAAATGTTTCTCATGCCTGTGCAATGCCTATATAAGAGAAGCAGATTTTTGCTGTTTGTAATTAGGTGTCTACAATTTGGTTCTCTTACATCTTTCAGAGAAGAATCTGGAAATAGCTTCAGTTTAAGTTTCTAATTTCAGTCAATATAAAATGTCTTCTGTACATTGGCACAATGTTCTAAGCTTTTGTTTTAAGAAACTCAGGCACGTTAACTATGGTGTTAACTATAGTGTTAACTTTGTGAAAGAAAAACCTGAAATCTCAGGCAGTTTATGGAACACTGGCTTTAAAAACCTCCACTTACTGAAAATGATACAGGATTAAATTCTGATTTTTTAGGTTCCCACTAACAATTCTGGTAATTGTTTTAGAAAGTCAATTTTTTACCTATTCAGTACTTCTCTTGATCAAGGAATCAAATTAGAATGCTTGAGCTAATTTTTGTGAATCTCATCTGATAACAGATGGCATCATCTGTTTACATACATTTGTTTACATACTGTATCTATAGCAGTTTCCTGATGGTTTGTGCAAGGCACTGTCATTTTCTTTAGTTAGTTAATGTGTGTCCGTGCTAGGTTAGGCAGCAGATTGTTGTGTCATTAGACTGATGTTAAATCTGAACAGAGGTCAACAGGTAGCATCACTGCTGCAGATACAACTTTTTTCTCATGCTTTCCTCCCTAGAGAAGTTTGTCCAACTTTTTCATTTTTAGTTCTGTGTATTGAAGCAGAATATGTGGGTGATATTTTTTCAGACTGATGGCTTCTGCAGTAGAGGAAGAGATTAAAAAGAGTGAACATGCTTCTGATTGTGATGGTGTCTGGAAGTGTGAGCTGTGAAGAACAATAAGTTCTTCAACCAATAAGTTACTTTACCATCTACTTCCTGCAGGTGTGTGATCACAGTCCATTGAAAGGCACCTGAAAGCCATGACCTGCCACAAGAAGTATAGATGGTATTAAAAGATACTCTTACTAGGAAAATGTTGATTATTGAGTTTGGTCTGTTTGAAAACATTCATCCAGTACCTTGAAAAGATTTTGTTACTGATAGTGCTTGGATTCTAAATACTGTAGGTTCTGAAGTTCTGTTATCTCATAGATAACTACACTTAATAACTGCTAAATATACTAAATAATGTTCTAAATAGTTACGAGTTCGTTCCTTAGCTCCTCAAGGTTTTTGAGTAAGATGCATGTAGGTAAAACAGCTGATATTCTGTGTACAGCTGCCAAAACTTTGCCTTGTAGCTCTCTACAGTTAAATTTTTCCTCATTAAATACTTTGCCAGAACACACTGATTTAATTTCTCTTGAATGGGGCTTGAGGGAAAGAATGGAAATCAATTACTTTGAATTTGGTTTGCCATTTTATATTAAATAACTGTGTTTTCACTTAAATACCTTTTATTTATCAGAGAACACAGGTAATTGATTTTTATTTTTTTCATAAATTTCTGAGTAAAAGAGACCTACAGTCAATTTATTTGCATTAGGCTTACTCTTTTTTCAGAACTTGAACAACACTTTCCTGTCTTACAGTTCTTGAGTTTGGGGGGTGTGTGTGTGTATAGAGAGAAATAACCTGGAAATCCTGTGTCTGAGGATTGGAATTTCGGGTAGTTTTAGATGGAAAATAAAATATTTTAGCATACACTTGCCAGTTAGGCTTTTAAAAGGACTTTCCATGGGGTGTAACTTGTGAAATAATGCTGAGCTTCTGAGGTGGTTTCTGTGTGATAAACAAGGCACTGGCTTTTAGCTTAGAAGCTGCTGCAGTGGAAGTCACTATCTTGGCCTCATCGCCTATAGATTGAAGAAAAGTATTTATCTTGAAATGCTGGTTTTCAGTAAAGTCATATGGCCTGTGATATGTTCTGCTTTTGGGTTCTCAAACTTTTTTTGTATGTTACATGGGAAACTCAAAGAAGTTTATTTTACTTTCTTTTTTTTGCCTGCACAAGTTCTTGTGCACTTGTTTAGCACTAATGATTGTAACATTGTACAATGACTGTGGGAAGGGTCTCAGAAATTGAATTTAAAAAGGCTTCTGTTTAAAAGTCCGTGAAGTCTCCTGAAGTCTGGGGTAGTGATCTTGCTTCCTAACCTGTGTTTTGCCCTAGGGATACTGTATTCCACCAGTTCTGCAGTGTACCTGTCACTGCAGCCAAAGCTGCCCTTAAATCTTCATGTTGTCCACCAGCCCATCCTTGCTGGTAAGAGCAAAATCCAGCATAACACCTTTTTTTGTTGTTTCTTCTGCCACTGGGAGGGAATTGTTGTCAGTGCATTCCAGGAATTTACTAGATTGCTGGTGCCTTGCTGCATTTTCCCCAATAGCAAGTGACGGGATACTTGAAATTCTCCCTGAGGTGTTGTGAACTGAAGCTGCTCCTGTCTGTCTGCAGACCTCCACTATGATATCTTCCTTTTAACCCTGACCCATAAGCTCTTAGGCAGCTCCTCATCCATCCCCAGGCAGAGCTCCATGGGCTACAACTGGCTGTTGATGTAGAGCTCACCATCCCCTGCCTGTCCTTCCTAAAGAGCCATTCCCATACTCCAGTTGTAGGAGTTATCCCATCACATCTCAGTGGTGCTGATAACATTGTAGCCCTCCAGGCATGCACATGTTTGCAGCTCCTATTGTCTCTTCCCCTCGATACCTGCATTTGCACAGAGTCATTTATCTCTGCTCCCATTGAAACTGCCTTACTGGCTGGGATTCCATTTTCCTGAATTTCATGTGCTCTCCTGTTGGCTGTGATCCTTCTCCAGGTCCAGGTCATCTATTACTGGCACTGAAAGTGGTGACAGTGGGGTGGATTGAGGATCCCCTTCTGTAGCATCTCTAGTTTAAAGCCCTCTTCACTGAATTGTCAAGCTACTCATTCTATTTTGTGACCAAATATATGGACTGTAAAATGATGGAGAACATTGGCTTTTTGGTGATTCCTGATTTTCACTGTCTCATAGTAAGGTCAGGGTATGCAGTCCTTGAACAACTTTGCAGGGGGTGATACAGTCTGATTTTAAGATAAAAGGACAGTTTAAGTAAAGAGGGGAAATACTCTTGTTTCAGTCTGAGCCTTGCACCTTAGATGTTACAGGTTATCAATCCCCTCATCTAACCACCTTCTACAACTGGCCTGCACAGACTTAAGTTTGAATGCTGGCATTTAGGTGCTCTACTTCAAGAAAAACAAAAAATAATTTTCTGGCTTTTTTTTCCTGAGATAAAATATGCAAACTTTGATTTCATGCTAATTCAGAGAGATGTGGATGCTGTGGCAACAGTTCATTGGTATGAATGTTATATGATACTGTTCAAAGCATATTTACTTGTATTTCTCAAGATTTTGAAGATTATACTATGAATAAAATTACTAAATATGAATAAAAATGACTTAACTTCCATTCCATAAAACAACCCCAACCAGAAATTGAGGACCTTAAAAATCCCACCTTTCTAAAAGTAGGAAACTTATGTGAACTTCCAAGTTTATGTGGGCATTTCGTTCTCTGAAATGATAAAGCTTGTATTTCTGTTTCTGTACTGCAAAGGTCTTTCTCATGTTTATCTTCAGTTCTGGCCAGAACACTTACAGATATCTCATTAGCAAATTATAGGTTATCCAAGATTCATTAATAAATATTTCTTAATAGCTGAAGAACTTTGAGTATCTCTTGGTTTCTTCTTGTATAGCTAATTTTTTATATTTTTGACACAAAATCTTAATTTGTTATGGAAGCCTTGTGCTAAATTTGTTATTTACAAGTTAGTTTTTTTAAGATCATGTTTATTGTAAATTCTAATGCAGCTTAACTTTCAAATTTGCCCTAAATTTCCCTCTTTCTTTGTGTCCACATAGTCTGTGATGTTAATCCTTGTCTAACTGTGCACTTTTCTTGCTAGATACAGATGATAACTACTGAAAATGCAGCGTTTAGGAGCTGTTAAAAGCTTTCACATTAAAAGCCAATGGAAAGTATACTTTCTGTAACAAGACTGCAAACTCTGTTAATTTAGTAACAAATCACGAAGTGAATGTTAACCACATGGATCATGGTCTCTTTGTATGAAAGTTTTCATTCAATTTTATTGTATAGTTAGCTGCTTTAATAATAATGAAAAAAAATCTCCACAAGTTTTTAATTGAAAAAAAGATACTGCTCTGATGCAGATTACAGAATTGGAACTTCTAAAAATAAAACAGTAAAAAGATTGAACTCACAATTGATTTGAAAGTTTGAAAATCACTGCATCTTATTGTCTCATTCTTTTTGAAGAAAGAAATGAAAAATTGCATGCATTTCAGCTCATTACCACTACCATTTTTAGAAATTGAGACTTGGCAAATATGCTAGAATAATTTAGTCTTACTGATAGGCAGGGAAGCTAGAATTCCTCAATGTCCTTGTAAAAAAAAAAGAGTGCTGCCAGTAGCCATAGGTTAATTTGTATTTTCATAGTGGTCTTTGGTTATGTTGCTGTTGTTTTTAAGGCCACTTAATTCCTGTTCCTAGCTTTTTTTTTTTTTTTTTTTTTTTTTTTTTTTTAATTTTACAGATGCTCTGCATTTATTTTAAGTAATTTTTAAATAAAGTATAAAATATATGTAATATTTTTAGAGCATTATGCCATACATTCGTATTCTTGTCTTTCTTGAGCTATGTTTCCTTTGGGATACGTGTATTTTGTAATGAAAAGCTCTAAGTGATTGAAACATGCTTATCTGCATCTGTAATTAGTATTGATTAGGAGAAAAGTCTGTGTCATGGGCATTAAAAGAAGAAAGTTTATTCCTGTTCCAAAACTCGTAAGAGGTGCTTGGAGTTTTGGCAGAAGAGCCATGAGGAAAACTTCATGTGAGCTCCTTAGAACTTTGTGATACAGAAATTCATACTTTGTTCTGCTCTTTATCCCAGAGGTATTATTGTCAGTATATGTGCTTTCTAAATGACTGCTGTTTTATTTTGTTGTTGTTTTGGTTGGTTGGTTGTTTTTTTCTTCTTATAAATTTCGTACTTATCTTGAACAGGCTTGTTGGAGCCTGCAGTTTTGCCAAAGATTTATTTTTCAGTTATGTGGTCTATGATATGTATGGTGAAGAACAGCTAATGTGCCTATCTTAGATTAAGCATACTGAATTAGTTACTTAGAAAGCATAACCATGCAAGTAAACCAATATGTGTTCACAGGTAGGGGTTATCCATCCACAATTTGCCAAACAGAAAAATGAAGCAGCCCCACCCTCAGCCAACTCCCCAGATGCTGCTCTGACAAAAAACCCGCAGCAATATGCTCTAACTTGTTCCTTTAAAATGTATGAAATTCAACAAGTACATCAGCATCTTACACAAAATTCTTGGGCGGGTAATATATCATCTAGTTGAAAGTACCTGGCAAAATTAGATGCTTCTATTACTGAGATGAAATTGTAATTGATTTATCAAATAATAGATTAGTACTTGATTAATTTGAATTGCTAATAACCAGATGTAGGCTTTTTAAGTGAATGAAGAGTGCTTCTTAATTCACTGTTTGGTATCTGCCATTTTTGCCTTTTGGATATGAAGAACACCAGGATTTCTGGTGGGATTACAACATTCTTTCTCCTAACAGTTGGAATGGGGAAGAGGGGCTTCTTTCCCATGTGACATATTTCTGTCTATTTACCTGCAAATGGCTCCTGTTCTTGTTTATAAAATCTTGCTTTTGGGATGTCTGCTAGGAAAGTGCATTTCACAAAGTTCTTGGGACCTATGTTAAGCCTAATGGTCAGGCTTTGGTGACTGCATTTTGTGTAGGAAAGCTTGCAAGCATCTCAGACACAGCTGTCTGTGCTTCAATACACTCATTGTGCATTGTCATTAGTCATAGAGAAGGAAGTCTTGAGCAACCTCACCTGAATGTGATGTTGAGCAGGGAGCTTGAATTGGATGACCTGCTGGTCTGAATTCTGACCTAAATTATTGAATGGTTTGATGGATACAAAGTTGTTCATAATATCTACTGAAAAGGCAATGGTTTGAGTATTTGGGATCCATTCAAAGTTTTCTTCTCTTCACTGGAGTGTGACTGGAGAGCTTCTCAAGCCTTCTAGGCCATGTCTTGAGAACGGTAATGTTTCAAAAATGGCCAGGGCTGGATGACCTACTGTGTATTTTCCAACTGTAATTTCTATGAATCTGTAATTTTGAGGTTGACTTCTTGTTGCCCAATTTTACAGTTACTTAAATCCAGTATCAGGCATATTTTAAGAGACCACATTTAGGCATGGTAAGACTGTGTGGGCTGTTTTGTCGTTTTATCTTACTTTTTAAATCCTTCTGAACATTGTCAGCACTTAATGTATTCTTTCCTATTCTGGTGCCACAAATAATGTTCCTAGTCTGTGAGGAAAGAACAGTCTGATTACCCATTCTGGAATACCTGCTTCATTAAAAAAATCTGCTCCCCAAATTTTTTCAATTGTGTGTGAGGTGTTTGGCTAGTTCTGTTGTTTCTTTATGCCAGAAATGCATTTCCATCACTAGAAAAAGGGCTGGAACTGAGTATTAGTGTCTCATTTTCAGCTTTGTTATCAGTTTATTACATTATTCAAACATTATTTAGAACTAAACGCACATGCACTTTTGAGAGTTATGAAAGACTCCTTGCTAAAAATAGGCTTGATTGATTTTTTCTCAACTGTTTGTGAAACGCTGTGGGTCTCTTCCTCTTTGCACAAAGCATGCTTTTCTTTTTATGCAAAAGGAAACATCTTTCTGAAAAGAAGTCTCCTAGTAAGAGCTCTTGCACTAACACTCTGAATGAAAACTGCACTTCTGAGTTTTTGAAGAGCCCTGTGTCAGCATCCCTCAGAAATTAATCCGTTTTCCTATCGTTTGCTGCCTGCTTACTTGTGATACACGGTAACTTTGCCAGTTTCATTTTGAATTTTTTTCAGAACTTTTTTTTGCAGAGCATGTAAACAAATGAGGATTCCTTTTTGGCAGACTAGAAACTTAATTTTGAAAACAGGTGTGTGTACATGTATGAATATGTATTATACATACACAAATAGCAGACAGTCCTTCCCAGCTAGTTGAGAAACACTTAACCTAGAATTCCTGTGGGATCTCCAAAGAACTGGAAATTGGAGGATTAGCAGTTAGGCGTGAAAAAAAACATTGATACTACTGAGACTAGCTTGGAGTCTGTTTCTCATTTATTCCATTTAAATGATGTGTGGAATAATTCATAGATTAATCATGCTGTTGCAGCCGTGAAATGTCTGTTAAAATTTGTGGAGTAAGGTAATCTTAGGTCAGAATAGCCTTGTGATCATTAGCAGACTTATGAAAACTGTATATGATATGTAATAACAAAGATGATGGATTCAGTAACAGGTTGTTCTCCATTTTCTCTTCTGACCCTGCATCCTTTTTCTCTATTAAAAAATTCCTTCTGTTTTATGTATTTGTAAGTTCTTACAGAGTTTCTCGTATGGGTTATGCCTTCCTGGAAGTCCTCACTAGTATTTAACACAGATTTTTCCTACAGAGGCTTCTTGCCTGTACTGCCTTATGTCAGGGCTGTATTAGGTGACAAATGAAAGTAGTTAATCACTTCTTAGAATATTATTTTTCACATTTTCTAGATACTTTTGTTTGCCTTTCATTAATTTTTTAAAGCCTCTCCATTTTATTTGGCCTTTCCAACTTTGCTGCAATTCCTGTTGCACTCCTCTGTGTTTCCAGTGTGTCTTTTTAAAACAGAGTAGTGAATATGAAATGTACTTCCATTTGAGACATAACCAGTTTTGAGATGATGGGAATAAAGCCTCTTGCTCTTTAAGGAAAATATATTGTGGTCCTTTGAAGTAACTTGGATAGGGCCTGTAGGACCTGATGATGTGGTAGTGTATAAACAAAATATCTATTTGCCTTTCTAAAGACTTTCCCTAACTGACTGCTATGATTGCTACTTATATGGTACATTTTGCAGTGCCTGTATAAGTTACCTGTTTGTTTTGGATGGTTTTTAATAGTAGGCAGTGTGAATACATTGTGTTCTTAGTTGTTTGTGCATTTGCTGGCTTCAGCAGTGTTCTCTGGACAGCTTCTGTTGCAGTCATTTGTGTATTCATGTGTTATTTTTTTGAGTAACATATATTAAAATACATATTTTTAAATTCAGTTACACACACACATATATATATATACATATAAATGTTAGAGGAATGTATGAATGTCTGACCATTTAAGGTTAATATTGATGGGAAAAATACCCAACTACCTTCTTTCTCTCTTAAAAAATAAAACAGCACAAACCCAAAAAACTTGCAGTCCCCAGAATATTTTATTTCTTATACACCATGTGAATGTTGGACAATAGCCTTCTTTAATTTAACCAAATCTGTCTGTTTATACTGTGGTAGTGAGGATTTAAAGTAAACTGGTCAATAAGAATTTGAAAATTAGCTTGTTAAACTTCAAAAGACGTGTTTGAATTGAAATCTGTCTCGGTAGTAATTTTCAGCAGTGGGTATATACTAAAAGTGTCCCCTTCTGACATTTTAATACTTTGATTTGGAGATTTCCTCCAAACCATTTCAATTCTTCTGTTTCTGAGCATGTGCATAGGTTGTTTTTTGGTTTTGTTTTTTTGGGTTTTTGTTTGTTTTTTCACCCTTCATTCATGCATCAGAACGGTATGTGCTTTTAAAAATATGCATAATACCTTTTTTTGCATAGTCGTGTGCATCTTCAGTTACTTTCACTAGCTGAGTAACTTATCCTGCATGTTTGTAGAAGGAACTGCAATTTAACTATAAATATATCAAAATGCCACGGAATTCAGGGCTACAACTCAAAAATGCTGATCAGTTTGTAAAATCTAAATCAGCCCCTCCGTGAAACCTAGGGAAGGACCTCTGTGGTAGCAGAAAAATTTCCAGAAATTCACCACAGTCTTCTAAGCTGCAGTTTGTGTTGATGTTGCCAGACAGCTAAGAAGAGATGGGAAAAGCAGAAAATGTTTTTGGATGTAATCACTGTGCTGATTTGGAAAAGCAGCTTAACAATGGAAAATATTCTTTTTGTTTTAAATCATAAACACAAAACTACAGAGTGCATACTAGATTGCACTTGCAATTAATTTTACTATTTCATTACTAATGAAGTAGATTCTTCACTTTGCAATCTGCTGGTCAGAAAACGACTTCCTGGACTTTATATATATATATATATATCTATATATGTGTGTGTGTGTAAATGTAAATGAATATGCACATATGTATCTCTCTCACTCTCCAGACTAACTTGCTGCCTTTTTTCACTACCATTTATTGAGGTACTAGGGATTTGACTGCTATACTTGAGATCAATGGTTACAGCTTTAAAATACCATCTTTCTGTTTTCCTATCTCGGCAAGCTTTTTCTACATCCTTGTTTTCAAAAGATGTTTAATAATACTAATGGGCAGTGCTTGTCTTTTCCCTTGAAAGGATTGAAGTTCCGTCATGAAATACACATTTTTTTGTTTGTTTTTCTTGATCAGTTCAGATGTGCTTCTTAAGAGAGATCTTGAGGTTCTAGCCCTTCCGTCCTCTGTGTGAAAAAATTCTTACTTAGGTCCCTTGATCTTTTGTAGAATTGTAAATTAGGAAGACCTTGAGTAACCTGTGGAGGTGTGTACTTGGCTGAAATACTGAATATTCTTGTTTAAGTGAGAAGGTGATGAGGCTATGAAGAGCACATAGATAGTACTTGTATCCGAGTGAAGGTGTCTGGTCATCTGTCATGTAACCAGAGTGCAAATACATGAGTAATTTTGTCTTTTGAGTCCTAGTTGATCATAAAATCAGCACATTTTTCTTATGAGACTGGCAAATAAAATATATCCATTTACTTGCAGTCTGGAGCATCGTATTTCTTTACACCGCAGGGCTTTTAGGGTTTGACCACAGTTTGTTCTACCTGAGTCTGAGTTTTTAACATTAACACCATTAACTTTGGTTTTACGAAGTTTTTGTTGCTTTTTTATAAGCAAAGTGGATCACAATTTAGTTGGGTTTTTTTTCTGTTTTTAACTCAATATCTCTTCTGTATTCTAGTGCCAGTTGAAAGATGGATGACGATGACTTTGGAGGATTTGAGGTATGTTATTTGGATTAACTAATTTTTAAATTTAGCTATTCTCAACTGTTTATAGAAACCTATAGCATTTTTAAAAATATGTGAAAGATTTTTTTTTTTGTATTTCTAGGCAGCAGAGAGTTATGACTGTGGAAATGGTGGAAAGCAGACTACATCACCTGCTATTGCATGGGCAGCATTTCCTACAGGTATTGATAAAATTGCTATAAAATTACTAATAATATGTTACTTGTGTATTCACTGTAAATATTAATAACCAGAAGGGCATATGCACAATAAAAGAATAGGCAGCTATTAAAACCTAGCATAAGAATTTTCCTGAGGAATTATTTTGGGAAGCTGTACTTCTCAAAGTTAAACTTTCTTGAGGAATGAAAGAAAAATAATTTTTTTTTCAGTTCAAAGGCTGACTGACGTATCTTGGGAAAAAGAAACACAGCTTCTTTACTCACAGCTTGTTCTTACTTTTTGAGTACAGAAGATCTGTTACAAAAGATGGTAAAGCATACAAAAAGTATACTTAAAATAGGACTTGAACATGTTGCATCCTTCATTAGATTTCTTTGACTGTGGTAAAGTCTTAGTTGCTTTGTATGAGAAAGGAATGGTCTTTTTTTACTTAAGCAATTTTTAAAGTTAGAAAATACGTTACACTTTTTTTTTAATCTCAAGCAAAATCTGAAACATTGTGGAGCTACTTTATTAATTTGTATAAATGCCTCGTGACTCTGGATTTTAAAAAATTAATAAAAGCTCATTGGTAGTGGATAAATGTAAAGTTTCAGAACTAAAAGATTAGGGACCTGTTAATAGTTGGCATTTGGTTTGCTATGGGAATTTAGTCTAGATTTCCTTGCTTTCACAGAAAAAAATAATTTTAGTAGCATTAAGGGAAAAAACATCCCATATTTTATTCTTTGATCAGGAGCTAAAAATTTGTCTGATATTTTAATGTGCTGTATAAATTATGTAAACTCACTATAGTTCTAAAACTAAGACAGGGATTTCTTACATGAGCTCTCAAACACATCAGATTTTTTTGTTTGTTTGCTTTTGCATTTCTGGCACTACTGGCTTTCATCTATTACAGAAAATTAGTTCTATTTGTCATTGAAATTAAAAAAAACAACCAATAGACAAGGAAACTATTTTCCAAAATAAGTTTGTTACTGATCTCGTGATTTTAACTGTTGTTAAAAAGTACAGCTTAAATTAATTAGCCAGTTTTAATGTGTTTAATTAAATTGCATCTAGTATGTCCGTGTCATGAAATCCCTTTTTAATCTGATAAGGTGTGTAGAATTTAAATGATTTGTCAGCCACACTGAAGGTTTTTGAATGATTTGTAAGTGAAACAGAAGTCTCAGGTTAGGTTTTAGCAAGGTATTTTAAGCTAATGTTTTTAGCAATAGAAATAACTGAATTGTCTGCCCAATATTATTTATATGTTGTTCATGTCTTAATTTGCTGAAAAATATCAAATTCCAATGTATTATGGTGCTATTGAGATTATTCTGATAAATTTGGAGTGTGATAGCATTATATACACCCATGATTTATTGGGCTTTATGGAGGAGGAGTATGTTCTTTATCAATTTCCTGCATATTCTATGTTTGTAATATATTTCAGTTTTAAAACTAAATACTGAGGGCTGCTGCAGTATTTCTCCATATGTAAGAAGAAACCAAAAATTATTTCTAAGCTTCCAGTATTGATTGCAGTGAGCAATTTTGCCCTTGAAATTTGCAATGTGCTTCTTTACTATATTTTTCAATGCTGATTTCACTTATTCAATAGACTTACAGTGTAATTTAATTTTTATTGGTATGTGCAAATAGCCCTTTCTATGTGGTACTTAAAATCAGAAAAAAATTATTAGTTGTGGCTGCTACTTCAGAAAGGGAGATGAAAAGAATTTGTACAGCAGGCATACCATTTTGTCTCCTTAGACAATTACCAGAGAGTATGAAATTCTTTCTGTTGGGCTTCTCTAGCAGTTTCACCCAGTAGTAAAACAAAGGTTTTATTCAATATGGTAAAAGTGAGAAAGAATATATTTTTTTCCACTCCTATGACTGCAAGTTTGAATTAGACTCCATCATAATGGGTGCTGTATAAGATTGGGAACAGAAGGGCTGGTCTGAAAACTTAAGCTCTGTGAGAAGTTACACATTAAGAGGTACTGTACAGGAGTGAAATACAAAAATAACATGCATTTGTGCAGTCATTTTACTTAGGGTGTCTTTGGCACTACTGTTTGGAAAGTCGAAAGCTGCACCTTTTGTATTGAGTCTGTTCCTTCTGACTTTAACTGAGGTAGAAACAAGAAGTCCTTCTTATTTAGTGTCTTTATGTATGTGATGGATATCCTTTTTTCTTTACAGCCTTCATATGGGGAAGTATTAAAAGCAACCGGTACTGTACGTGAAATGTCTGGGCTTTGAAAAACTGTGAGGGAACTACTCAAACATTAGTGCTTTTCTCAGCTTGAATTTGGTAAATGTGTTCTTGAAGATGAAAACCTATTAAAGAAATCAAAACAGTTCAAAGAACACTGGTGTACTAAACCTTATGTGTAAGCTTCAGACTTAAATACAGTTCAGAAAAGAAAATTCAATTTTTTAAGAAATATAAAATAAATTATTCTAGTTCCTTACAGTTGCCAAAGTACAGTAATGTTGACTGAAAATTTTGACAATCTTCTAGAAACCAGTTTCTTTAAAAACAAATGGAAACAAACTGGATACTGAAATATTTGTTTCAGAGATTTAATTAAATGTTTGCCGTGTTGTAAACTTTTGCTACCTATGTAAGTTTTACTTAAATAAGAAGTTAGGAAATAAAATTAATATTTCTCTATAGCCTTAGATTTAAGATAGTGGAATTGTATTTGTGATTACTTGTTTTCTAGAAGAAAATATTATTTTTGAAAATGAAATTTTGGGAGGTGCTTTATATTGTGAATTGTAAGAAATTATCTTGTAAACATATTAGTGTTTTTCTTCTCTGTATGTTGATGTATCACTGTGAGCTGGTACATGTAGAGAAGCAGCCAAATTTTTCTTGGTGATAGGAGGACATTCATGTTTTTTGAGGTCAACAGAGAAATTGCTATCAAATTCAGCATTTTGTAGACATTTACATGTTAATAGTAATTTTGAAATTAACACTGACCTAACGTTTTGCTTAATTTTTAAGTCTATATTCCCCAACAGATAAAGAAAGAAACTTCCTTATGGTGAACTGCTGATCTGCACATACAGTAATTCAAAATGTTGGTTTTGGAATGGGAAAATTGCTAAGGAAACTACTAAAACATCTTACAGCTTTGCAGAATGCTGTGCGTGCCGTCTGAGACTTGTATTTGTTACGGTCATACTGGGTGTCAGGTCTTATCTATTAATGTATCCCTCTGACTTTGTTAAAGCAAATCAGCCATTTCCAATAGCTATCCGTTTACACTGAGCTAATAGCAGTGTAAGTACAGAAACACGGTGTATTTTTGATTAAATTTATTAATTGTTGCATTTTCTTTAATCAGAAAAAAGGATTATTTTTTAACAGACTCTGTTCTTTCATTAATAAAGTTGTTTGGCACTGACAGTGATAGGTTAATTTTATTGGGTGTTTGTTACTTATGTAGAATATGTTTGCCATATTCTGTCATGTGCTAGTTTTCTGTGTATTGGCAAAAGTAACTTTGTTGATCCATTTAAATAGAGCACTTTTCAGTTTATTTTTCCCTGAGCTGCTTTTTCAGCATTCTGCAGGCTGTAGATCCCTGTGTTCTAGCTCTGGTATTACAATTGATAGAAATTCTCTTAGACAAAAAATTGCTCGCTGTCTCGCACAGCTGTGCTTCAGCAACCTTGTTTGGGGTTGGGATTTAAGCAGATAACTGAAATTTTGATACATAAAACCAGCTCCTAAACTTTATCAGACTGTTACTATTAAGCGAAAAGTGTTAAGATATACAGTTCTCAGTATATACAGATTAAAGTTTCATTGCTTTGTATCCTTGACGACATGGGCAGTCAAGGATAGACAGTTTAGTTTTTGCTTCTTGGGTTTTTTTATTATTAACACCTGAAATATACATGTAGAGAAAACATCCCATGAGTAGTTTGTATGTCAAAGAATTATTATGTGATATTTCACTCAGAGCTCTGTTGAAAGATAAACTCTTAATTGCTGGGTATAAGTAGTATAAGTAACATCCATTAAGTAGATGTTACTTGTGGGGTTTTTTTCGTTGGCGTATTTCGTATCTAATATCTTCATTCTGAAGCTCAAAAGTATGCATACAGCTCAAATGGAATACTGATTTAACACTTTATTTTCATCCGCTTTCTTTTGTTTTCAGAATTTCTGATCCCCTACTGATTTTAATTGTCTGAGCTTCATTACTAGATTAAAGATACAGAATTTTTCACGTGTGAGCAAGATGGCTTCTGTTAATCTGTGTGGGTTTTGTCAGTTCTTGCATACAAACTTATGGTAGCGTATTCCTAATACTGGGAAGTTGTGTGTTCAGAAATCACAAGGTTTTTTTTAAAAAATAAATTTTTGGCAGTAACATATCGGCATCTTATTTCATCCTTCTTTTCATATACATGTAAATAAGTACATGCTTTTCTTTATAGTACTGCAGCTTTGACCAATGAATAGTACCAGTTTTATCTGGAAATACATCAGGACTGACTCTTAGTTTGGTTACTGAAGAAGTTAGATAAGACTCAGTGCATCAGGATAGGATACAGTGGAAGAATATTTTGTCATTCTCAGAATGGCTGTGTATCATAGCAGGTGGTACAGGGGTTGAAGAGGAGAGGATTTGTAAAGTTGTGATGAAAAGGCAATGTCTGTACTAGATGTCCTTCAGTTTTCTTTCAGACCAGTGTTAGCCTAGCATCCATTAACTGTTGGAGTCCAATCAGATTTATCAGAGGCACTTTTTTGTTTCAGGGGTTCTGAAACTGTTACATTAGGATAACTAGGGCATGGTAACTAGGAATGATTGAGGGGTTGTCTTCATAAGCGAATTTTGAGCTGAACTAATATGCTAATGCAATTTCAGCAGTATATACGCAAAAGGAAATAATTAACAGAGCTTGAATTACAGACATAGCACATGTAATTCTAGGAATGTTTAATTTATGAATCTGTAACATTGCAGAAAGTGAAAAAAGGTTTTCTTAAAAAAGATGTTTGAATGATACCTTGGAATGTAGCCACCTTTTCTTGTCTTCTGCAAGATCGTGTATTTAGTTGAACAATTTTAAACCACAGTGTTCAGAGGTGGTTGCCAGTTGTTGCTCCTCATTTCCTACGCTTTATTTTGGTAACTTAAGAGGAAAGGTTTTTATTTCTCTTTTTTTCTTCCCCCTTAAAATGCTATGCATTCTTTACTGTAAATGGAATCGCTGAAAGCTAGATTTGATTGTAGAAGGTTCCACAAAAATCTGTATTATCTGAAACACAAAGTCTTACATCTAGTATTGAATGCCAAAAAATGTGAATACCTTAAGCTTTAATCTCTGTGAGTCTACATTCTCATCTGTACCCAGACTTAGTTTCTGTTTTTACTTTTATGATAAAATGTTTATATCTGAACTCTGTCTATACTTTGATTATCAACAAAGGATGAATGTGAACACCACAAGGATCTATGTCATGCAGTATTTTTCCTCTTGAGTTGATAGTTTTAGTAAGAGAAACAGATTTTCTGCTCAGTCAGAATTGCCTGGTGTACAGTATTTAGTTGATTTTCCATCTGTTGGAAATTTATTTCAAACTGTAATCCAGGCTATGAAATGATAGCATAAACCAGAAAATTTATTGTACTTTTAGAACCAAAAAGATCATCTTGTCTGTCTTCTTGCTGTCATTTGAACTAACAGTAGATAATGGTTATAGGAAGCTACCTTTGTATGCAGACATTTAGTAGGGGGGAGAGGTTTCACAGATATCTTATGGTGCATAAAGGAAGTCTAAAAGACCCATTTCCAATTCTGGACAAGAGTTTACTTTTAAGGATGGTGTTATGTCCCATCCTCTGTTTTATCCTGGTTACCTAAATTGGTTCCTGTTCTGTTTCCTAAAGTACGGTCCTCCAGGCTTTTCCTCCAAGTTTCCATGCATGGCTGTTTTTGTTTCTCCCTCTTCAAATGTATCCAAATCTCCTATAGCTGCAATTACTATCCTGATATTTTTCTGTCTTGTGGTCTTTTTTTTTTCCTAGAGGAGGTTTGCATGTTTCTCTGTGTTAACCTGAATTCCAGAACCCGCAGATAAGGAAGATGGAACACAGGACGCCTCAATTCAAGAGTTAATGTGTCCCTTTTGAATCCCTTTAGGCCACGGCATGCACTTGTTTGTGCTTTATATGCATACTTGCATAGTATTAGTGATGTTGAGAAACTGAGCTTTTTACATTTTTGTGTGTTACGAGATTTGTAACAATAACATGAGCTGCTTTTTCTAAAATAATTGGATATACTTCTTTCTACTTTTCTTTCTCTTCTTTTTATTTAGTTTATGTGACAAACTTTCATAGGAGTGCTTGTGTTTCTTTTGTGCTGGACTGATAATGATGATCCACTCTTCAGGATTTTTATGGCATTACTGGAAATTAATATGGAAGAGCTCTCACTTCAGTATTAACTACACTCAAGTATTAGCTAGGATGCTTCTTACTTTGTTATCTTTTGATCCCTTATAAAAAGTAGAAATGCTTTTAGCATGCCTCTTGTTAAGCTGTTTGTATTTGTCTTCTAAGACAGTTGAGGATTTTTTGCTTCCAAAATTAATAAAACAGGAGTGAACTGATTAAAGGTGATGCTGAAGCTGAAAGTTTACATGTATGGAAAGAGACAAAAGTTAAAACTTTTACTTTTGATGATAGTTGTCTTGTAAAACCTCTTTGTAAGTTATCAGTCTAAATCTAGTGTGACTATAAAATTTTCAGTGTCCTTAAGTTGACAGTACTGAAAAGTATAGGAACTTTGGGATTATTCTTCAGTGCAATTAGGTTTGAAGAGGTACATAGACTTATATTAATATGACTGTACTTGCTAGTGTGACTGACTTTGCTAGACTTATATTTAATTAATTTAATTAATTTTTGACTGCTTATTCATGCTGTGTGCCTATTTTCTGGTTTTATTTCCTTCATTAGTGTCTGAAGTCCATAAATCTCCTGATGTTCTCCTGGAGCACTCTGTGCCTTCTTCTTGCCTGGTTTCTTCTGACTCATTCAGTTTACCTGGTGATAGTGTAACAACAGCTGTTCAAACACCCAACAATGTTATAAATCCATCTTCTCTTGAAGTACAGGTAAAATGACCACTTTTTCAGTATGGGAATTTAATGTATTAAATGTCTTAGAATTGTGTCTTTTCTGTGCAAATTTAGATTGAATTGCCTTTTTTTAAGAGCAAAAGGTCCTTGAATTTCTGTGATGCAGACTTAAAAGTAAAATATTTTTAAATATAATTTTTAAATTAAGTCCTATAACTGGGAGACAGCATACTGCTTTGCTACAGACTTCAAGAGAGGTAAGTGTGTTAAAGAGTTATTAAAAGCATGCTGATAGTTCTAGGCACAAAAGTGGGAAGCAAAAGGAAGGTTCTCTAAAAATTTGTTAGTGTTAAAATTATAAAGGTGACAGCTGTACCTATTTTTATTTTTTTTAATTTTTGATCTGACTGTCTTATTTGTGTGATCTTTATCTCTTTGAGGCTGCAATACTGTTGAGAACTGATCTTAGCTTTTTTTTGGGGGGGGGGGTTTTCAAATGATTAGGTGAATGAGGGAGGAATAGAAAATTTCTGCCTTGAGAATTAGATTTACCCTCTCAAGTGAATTTTTATTGACATTGATTACAGAGCCACCACCTATTTGAACAGTTTTATTGATTATAAAGTTCCTGGTTTCAGGATGCATAGTAGTATATACTTTAAAGTGTTCTTGTCTTTCTCTGAACCAATCAATATTTTGTGTCAGTTTGCATCCCTCTTATATTCAGCTCTTGGTTTATTTTTCTCCAGGGCAGCCTCATCAAGTCCAAGGCTACTTACGGTGAAAGCTGAATTTCATAGTTATGGTAGATTTGCCAATCTCACCATTTAAAAACATTTTTCTAGAGCTATTTAAACAACTTATACAAAATACTTGTTTTGATTAAATTGACTCTTACGGGTTTTCCTTTGAGCAGCATCTCTATGTTCACATTTCCAAAAAGACTGTGGGTAGTACAGTTCTAATAGTACAGTCTGAAGTAATGAATTAGTTAATGGTTTATCTTCCCAGCCTAATGTTCTGGGGAAAGCCTATAAAAAGGGAGGAAGAGGTGTGCCCAGATGCAAATGATACCGAAGAATTTTTCGTAGAAATCCAGAAGTTACAGATTTTTTTTTTATTGAGAGGGGGGAGTGTTTTCTTGTTTTCACTGATGCCAGCCAGTTTTCTGTGTTCAAAACCCTTCATCTGCCTTTCTGACAATGTTTTGATAAGTAGATTTATGTTACTGGCATAATCTGGCAGGATGATCAAAATGTGCTTTTCTTCAGACGCAACAGATCTTACCCTTTTTTATTTTTCTAACAGTGAAATGTGAATAACCTACATCCTTTCTTATTTGAGCAGGACCAGTAACTTTAGCTTGTGTGTTCATTGGAAAAAGCACTTTGGATTTTCCAGACTACTGAGTCTTAGGTGTATTTTTTGAAAATAAAATGTCATTTGCTTAGGTATCTTACTAAAACTAAGAAATAGGCCTTTTTACTTCTGAATAGAAGTGTGTGAAAATTCTAGTTGTAGGCCATGTGTCAGTCTTTCTTGTCTTGTTTCTGTCAGCTGATAGACCCATGGTTCCATAAACTCTCTTTTTAATGTAGGAAATAATAAAAGCTAAAATACAGCACTAGCAGGTATTAGTAAAGGCAGAAAGTGAGCTGAGAGGAAGTCCTTTAACATGGTTTTGAAGTGGAGATCAGACCTTGCGCTTTTGGAAAAAACTAAAGGAAAATGGTGGGCATGAAACTATAATAAAATATCCTTACACCTGTTAGAGGAGGATATTAGAACTTTATTCTAAAATTGTGTCTTCAGAACCTCTTGAGGTTTCATGTAAAAAAAATTCAGTATTTCAGGTTCCAACATTACGATTTTTGTCAATGCCAGACTCAAGTGTTGAGTAGCACTCAGAAGTAGGTTTAGCACATCTAACTTCTCTTCTCACAGAAGGGGAGTTCAGAGTATAAACAGCAGTTTTCTTTCTGGATGTTTTGTCTACTGAATCTTATGTATCCATATACAGTAAAGATATCAGCCATTTTTGTTTCAGAGATATCCTTTGAGAGAGATTTATTAAAAGTAAATATTTATTTGTGTCTGTTTTGAATAAAAGGTGTTAAGGGAATGGACTAAATCTGATGAGTCAAACATCTCATAATAAACATAGTGAGATGTTCCTTTCACCACCCCTTCCCAAGTCTGAAGTGCTCTTGACTTACAAATTGTTGTTGTTGAAGTGGCAGCTGAAATAAATTTACCAATTTTTTTGCTTTGAAGTTTCTTTGCTGTAATACAAACAAGGTTTTGCCTGTTTTGTGGTTTTGTTTTGTGTTTTTGTTTTTTTAAGAGAGGAAAAAAAGCTGTTGTTTTCGTTAATTGTACCGCGAAATATCTTAAACCTCAGCTAATGTAGTTTTTGCTTTCCTTGAAAAAATGACTTTATTATTAGTGTTTCATCTTTTTTGGATTGTGTATTCTAAGAAACCTCTGTTTCAGTTCTTATACTTCTACAGTTCACTGAAATAACATTTGCTAAATTTTGTAGACAAGTTCCAATTACTCTTATTCTGTTGGTCTGGCTTCAAGGTGAGATATTTATTTTAGCATACAAATTGAGTATTCCTTTTCTGTGGCTACTGTTTGCAGTCTGCTTTGGGTGAAAGCATGGAGTAACTGCTCCAAGAAGAGTTTATGTCCTCGTAAACCTGAGGCTGAGAGACAGACAATTCAGTTTCATTTCTGTCTCTTCACTGCTTTTTGAGTATTTTTCCTCATTGGAAACTGAGGTATCTGTGCCATCCTCCTTATTAAAGATTTCTTCTAAACTATTCTTGAAAAGCAGTTGAGGAGGTGGGAGGATTGATGTGAATCCATTGAGAATGACAAACTACTGTTCCATTGTTGGAACTTTCTTTTTGGCCAGCACGTCCTACGTATGGGGCTGTGAGTGGCCAAATTCGAAGAAGTGTGGTTTCAACAAAGTAACATGAGTATTTACAGTTCTTAAATTCTCTAGTGTCATAAGAAAATGAAAAATTACGTGACTGGAATATTAAATTCCCTTTACCTCTTCGTTTCTTGTATGAATTAGAGTCAAGCAGATATTCTGGTTGCCTCTTTGAATGTAATTGGAGACAAGACTTCAGTTGCATCAGCCATTGCTTTGGTTGATGGAGAGACACAAGGAGCAAATGAACTAAAGAGCTGCCTTCAACAAACTGTTGCAAACCTAGAAGTCAAGCTTTGCACTGCTGAAGAAGAAAAATGGAAAAATCAAAAGGTACACATAAGTTTAAAATATTTAGCATCTATATAGGACTTAAATATCGTTGAAGCTGGTGGGAGATTTGCAATGCTTTTTTTTTTTGTAGAAATTAGACAAATTCCAGAGATATTGGCTGAATTCAGTGAAAATTCTTTTTTTTTTTTTTCTTTTTTTTTTTTACATCTGTGGTTTTAAGGTGAATTTTTCTGAAGTTTCAGGAAAGAAAAATTTCCTGGAGGTGAAAAACAAAACAAAACATGTTTTCTTAGCATGGACCATGTGGTTATTGATCATTGAAGTTGAATGTGCATTTTACTGTCTTTATGACCATAAAATATAGCATGGATAACTAAATTCTTGATATTCCCTCTGACCTGAATATGCAAGTGTACTAGGCAGGTCTGTGCCTGTAGTTGTGTGTCTAATTTGCCAAAAATGTGTGGGAGAGTAACCTTAGTTTCTTCTGTTCTTAAGACTGTTCCTTGCTAGCCATCAAGGTGTGCTAGGGAGGGAGGAAATGGCTTGGCGGAAATGAAAGTGAGAATTAGTAACTGGAGACAGCAATGAGGGGGTCTGGAATGGGTTGATTTTGTTAGGAATTAAGTATGAAGAAGAGAGCTGGAAAGGAAAGATGAATACAGAGGAGGTATGTTGAGAGCTAGGCTCTGGACTGAAGTAGTTTTGCACAATCAGTTTCTGTCTTTGTAGTTGAATCAAAAACATTGAATCTCCAAAACTGTTTTTATTATTTGGTCTAAAAGCAGGACTGAATCTTAATTAAGGACCTGCTCTTTCTGTCCTCCTCATGACCCTCTCAGTTGTGGCTTTCTTTGAATATGTGTACAGTGATCTGGTGGGTCATTTGCTTCTATGTTGGCTTCCTGTGTGGCTGCAGAAATTGTTGTTCTTGAGCATCTGAAAGAGTGCCAATAGCTTATGTATACTAGGAATAAGTTTGGTAGGAGCAGCAGCTGCAGTAAGAAACAGTAAAAATCCTTAGCTCTTTGTATAACAAGTAATTTTAAAGTTTATTTTCAATAGTGTCATTCTTCCTCTCTAGTGGTTCATGTTGGGTGGGCTTCTAGACTGGATCTCTGCAAGATCACAGAATATTTTAAAATCATACTCGTTTTGGAGATGTAGATAGAGATTATTGGGGCTGTATGTAATGGGATTTCTGTTTTTTAGTGAAAACTTTTGCAAACAGTACATTTAATATACTGCTTTTCAAATGCAGAAAGGCAGAGCAAGCTATTAAAAATATGGAAATAATTAAAATAGAATAGCTTCACTTGAAAAGGATGTACAGCAGTCATCTGGTCCAGCTGCCTGAGCACTTTAGGGTTGACCAAAAATTAAAGCAAATTATTAAGGACATTGTCCAAACTGAAAGGCCTGGGGCATCAACCACCTCTCTAGAAAGCCAGCTTCAGTGTTTAACCACCCTCTTGGAAAAGAAATATTTCTTAATGTCAAGTCTGAACCTCCCCTGATGCTGCTTTGAACCATTGTCACACACCCTGGCACTGGATCCCTGGAAGAAGAGATCATCACCTCCTTCTCTACTTTCCCGCCTTGGGAAGCATCAGAGAGCAATGAGGCTTCCCTTTAATTTCTTTTTCTCCAACCTACACAAATGCAGTGTTCTTATTGGCTCCTTGTAGGACACCTACCAGGGAATACCTTTGATTTTAAACACCTTATACTTAAAAAAAATATTGTCTCAATTTAATCAGTGCAATCATAGTTTGTTTGCACAACCCTCTTTCTCTCTGAATGTCATGATAGCAAATGTCACAGCCTTAAAAGAATTAAATTAGAATAATTAACCTGTATTTTTGGAATTTGGAAATGTTTGTAACTTCATATTTTATTTTATAAATCTTTTAGGAATTAGAATATTTACTGGAAAAACATAGTGTTCTGGAAGTGGATTTCTTGAAAGAGAAAAAGGAAAAAGTAATTTCACATCAAGATCATTACAAGAAGCTCCAGGTAATGTTTAATACTATGATTACAATGTTCCAGAGTAGCTATGGCCTGTTATTTGTAAAGCATTAGCTTGAATCTGGAATAGATGGTGTTGCATAAAATTCTGTAAAATGTAATTAGATGCTATACAGCTGAATTAAAATGGTTTTCATTGCAAAAAGTCAACTTGGTTTGCGATATACCTGTGTGAAGTTTCATGTAGAAAACAATTTTTTTTTTGTTTATTTGAATTTTCAGTCTTCTTCCATTGTACCAGAACAGACTAAAGTTTCTTGTTGGTAATTAATCTTGATTGTTGTTGTTGTTGTTGTTGTTTTCCTGCTTTGTATGGTTTTTAAGTACCTACTCCTTGTTTTGCATTTGTATTAGAAATTATTACAGAAACTCTTTATCGAGTTTCTGGCTGCAGTACTTGCTAGAACTTACCATCATATATGGTAATATAATCTACTATTTTGGTTTGCTTATATTTGTAGCATTCTACTCAATGACAGAAGTGTGTGCTTCTGTAGTAAAAAGAGGTTTTACTTAAAAAACCTTCTGATTTACTGAAGGATCATGCTGGCTATAGTTAATGTTTATAGTAAACTCTTCAAATAGAATTAGTCTATTTTACTTTTTTATATATATATATATATACTTTCATGATGGTCTTCAAGCAGAAATATTTAAATAGTGGAAATCAGTCTCTCTGTATCATGTCTCTTTGAGTCAAGTACTACAGTTTACAAGAATGGCAATTCAAGGGTCATAAACTTTTTAACTTTTTAGAAAAACCCAGGTACTTCCTCTCATTTTCTTCTGGATTTATCCAGAATCAATTCAGAGAAGAAAAGTGTGTCACGTGCCTCAGAGCTAACAGTTAAAATTACTTTCATGAAACCTGAATATTGGCTGCCTTCTGTTAGTAGAGCTTTTAATGCCAATTCCTTTTGTCTTTCTCTTGTGGCTCTCACAACACTTGGGTTAACACCTGTGGCCACACACTGAGTGGATCTGGCAGCTACACTGTACAGGTGTCCATCTCCCTTGCATTCCTTTTTCCAGTAGATACAGCTGGTTATTAGTCCTGCTAACGTTAGAAGCTTAAAAGCAGACTATAGTGATGACTCTGGCATTGCTTGGGAACTCTCAGGGGCTTCCCACTGAACCATTCAAAGCTGTGGGTGTGTATTGACTGAATTGCTCTTAAATTAAATTTCTGTGTTAACATTTTATGTGTGAACATATGTCAAACAGCTGCCTCGTGAGATGGTTTCAATTGCTTTTTACAGCAGCGTTTTTTTATGCTCGCCTTTATGCTTACTAATTAACTTCCAGCACTTGTGACAGGGAATTCTCAAATGCTTGTTTGCAGGTAATTGAGCCAGTCAGTCAGGTCTTTAACAAAGTGATAGTAAGATCAGATTTTTTTTCTTTGAGGTTACAGTGCTTACGTCTCAGAACAGCTTTTATTAATCTGTGTCAACTCAGCCAGTAATTCTTTCAATAAAATATGTTTTCATATTTTTGATACTTAAAAAAATATTTTGAAGTTTGAAGATAGGAACATAAAGCATATTGCAGAAGTTTTCTGAGCTGGTGTAGCATGCTGATAAAGTGAATTGTGTTCTGAACTAGTCTCAAACTTCTTCACTGTAGGTGTGAAAAAAGCCTTATACTTAATTTTGTAGTACTGAGAGTGAAAGAATTGGAGCGAAGTTGCTGTACCTAATCAGGAGGGACAGAATTCCAAGTCATTGGTATAGTCTTAGAAGTTAGCCAATGGCTGACAATGGAGTGCTGCCACATTTATGCCATGTAAAAGAGAGAAGTAAAAAGCCTTGTGCTTGGTCTAAATAAAGTTATCTTTAAAAAATCAAGTTTGAATAGACTGTGTAGTATTTTCACAATCTTAATTTTGTTTCCGTGTTACTAAAACAGAGACAGTAAAGGGGCAGCAGTAGGTTCACAAATAAAATAAACAAGTTACTATTAACTTTATAGAGTTCTGTGGATATTTAATGGAATGGTCTCTTTGAGATCTTGAATTCATTCAAGCTGGTAAAATTAGAGTTATGATTCCCACATTCCTGCTTTGGTGTTTGTAGTATTCAGGAGCCAGAATAATATACTGTAATTCTAACTTCTTTGCATACAGAATGTGGCTGAGATAAAACTGTTGTGGGAAATGTAATTTTAGTTTTCACTGCCTCTGTGCAGTGTTGCAACTATAGAGTTGCATAAATGCAGTATTGGCCATATAATTCCCTGCTTATTTAAAGAAGAAGGAAATAGGTGCAAATATATGTCTGGGGGTTTTTTTGTTTTGGGTTTTTTTTTCTGTCAACATGTCTGGTTTTTTCTTTTTTTTAATCACAGTAGTGTATATTCATCTTGACTTTTAACGCCTCAGCCCTTTAAATGTGATGTGCTGCGTGTTTCAAAGACATTTAGTGCTGGTAAATAATTAATTTTTTACTACAGTGTGAATTAGTGGCCATTTTAATCCTATAAATCTAAAATTTTGCTGCAGTACCATTGCAGTGTGCTGCAGAAAACAAAAAATGCAGCATTTAAAGAATTCCAAACTCAATTTTTTAATATAATGAAAAAATATCAATTATGAAATTGAATATTCCTCTTTAGTAGGTGTTCTTCTCTTATTTGCAATTCACAGAGAGAACATTTGATTTGAGAAAGGAAAATAGTTCCTTAGTTCTATTGGTCTGAGTAAGAAAATTCTTTGGCCAGATTGTTTAGCTGATAAGACTTCTGATGTTTGGTCTATCTGCAGACAACTGTTTTTGATGAAGCACTAAGAACTCCATCATACTTTTCCTCTGCTTATTTCTTTGATTTACCACACAGTCTTATTTGAAGTAGTACTGTATTGCTGCTTGAAAATTATAGCTTCAGTTACATACTTTTTTTTTTTTCCCCCATCATCAACTCCTTAACTCAAGTTAAGGAGTCTGCTTTTTAAAGAACAAAATAGTTGGTGTGGTGTGATTCTTCTTTTTGAAATGGACTCCTTTTTCCATTGGCATCTGACATCTATTCTTCTAACTTAACAAAACTGTAGTTCTTCTGAAGGAACCAAAATAGTATTCATTTGGGATGCTTTGTTTTTGTTCCACCTTTTTCTTTAGGCAATGTCTTACATTTGTACTGAAAAAGTGACTTTAAGTTGCTTATTTTATTTAGCAATATTCCTGTTGCAAAAATGATGTCTTAGAAAGACAAGAGAGGAAGCTTATACTGGAGAAAACATTGACAGGTCAGTACATAATGATAATAACTTCACTAGATCATGCAGTAACACCCAGCTGGGATTAAATGGCATTACATAGTAACCTAAGTACAGTCATTGCTGGTTATAGATGATAATTTCATTTTTTATTTTGGTAACTGTTGGTGTTTTGGGGATTTTTCACTTAAGTACTTGTATAAATGTCACATTTAAATTACAAAGCTTCAGATTCTGAGGGAAAACATTTCAGAGCAGTAAAGACAGGAGAAAGTAAACTTGAGAGTTTGGGCTAGTTTCTTCCCTTCTAATTCTGAGGAATGATTGTGTTTTTGTTCTGATTAATATTGCCTGTTAGTTTGGGGTTTTTCATAACTCACACACATTCATATGAAATAGAATGCGGACCTGCTTCTGTCTGTATCCTTGTTATTGGAGATGATGCTTCAAAACTTTAAAATACTTTGTAAGGTGTGTAAGAATTAAAACTACATTAATGCTAAATTAATCGTAGAATTTTCCTGTTAAGTAGAATTGTACAAACAGATATTTTTATGTACTTATAATTCAGTACAGACCATAGTATGAGTCTCAAAAACTGCACCTAATAGATTTAAAAATTTGCTTGCATCCACAGAGTGTTGAGAATGGAGTGTTAGGAAATGTGACTTTGTGGGGCAGTCTCTGATTTTATATGTATGGATTCTTTTGATCTTTTTGTTCTTTCCTTTAGTATTTAAAATGAAGTGTTGTAAACATGGCTCCACCACAGCACTTCTTGTAGTTGCTTGCTTTCCAAATTGAATTAAGCTTCATAATATTTCATAATATATATTAAGGTCTTTTGACTTTAGATTCAAACAATGTCATAGTAATCTCAATATTAATGAAATAAGTGGCTGAATATGTAAATATTAGCCCTAATGGCTACATGCTGAACTTCCTGTAATGAAAACCAATTTCTCTTGGAGGAGAGTTGGCATTACATTTCTGTAATTGCAAGAACAAGAAACAAGGTAACTTGCTGAGGGTGCATTCCACCCCATCATCCAAGTAATTAAAGAATCATAGAATCATAGAATCCTAGGGGTTGGAAGGGACCTCGAAAGATCATCTAGTCCAACCCCCCCTGCCAGAGCAGGGCCACCTAGAGCACATCGCACAGGAACGTGTCCAGGCGGGTTTTGAATGTCTCCAGTGAAGGAGACTCCACAACCTCCCTGGGCAGCCTGTTCCAGGGCTCTGTCACCCTTACAGTAAAAAAATTTTTTCGAATATTCAACTTGAACCTCCTATGCTCCAATTTATACCCATTACCCCTTGTCCTATCGCTGGTCACCACTGAGAAAAGCCTAACTCCATCTCCCTGACACTCACCCCTTACATATTTGAAAACATTGATGAGGTCACCCCTCAGTCTCCTTTTCTCCAAACTAAAGAGACCCAGCTCCCTCAGCCTTTCCTCATAAGGGAGATGTTCCACTCCCTTAATCATCTTAGTGGCTCTGCGCTGGACTCTTTCAAGCACTTCCCGGTCCTTCTTGAACTGAGGGGCCCAGAACTGGACACAATACTCCAGGTGCGGCCTCACCAATGCAGAATAGAGGGGGAGGAGAACCTCTCTTGACCTACTAACCACACCCTTTCTAATGCACCCCAGGATGCCATTGGCCTTCTTGGCCACAAGGGCACATTGCTGGCTCATGGTCATCTTCTTGTCTACCAGGACCCCCAGGTCTCTTTCACCTACACTGCTCTCCAGCAGGTCAGCCCCCAACCTATACTGGGACATTGTGTTGTTCTTCCCCAAATGCAAAACTCTACACTTCGCCTTGTTAAATTTCATCAAGTTTCTCCCTGCCCAACTCTCCAGCCTGTCTAAGTCAAGGGATTAGATAGTATTTGCTCTGTGGTGTACACCACTTGGCACCAGGTGGACTTCGTTCCACTGAGGAAAGTCAGTGGACTTTCTTTCTCCACTCTTCCACTTTCTTCACTTCATAACCCTCTGGATGCAGGCATTGAGCCACCTCACTATGAGGTGACTTCATTTATGATGAACCCTATGAACCCTTACTTTATGATCCTCTCTATAAGGTTGTTGTGAGAAATGGTGTCACGCTAAATTAGAGAGAAACAATATCGACCACTGTTATCACAGAAGGCTATCAAATTGGTTAAGCATTATTTTTCCCTTCATAAGTGCATGCTGACTTACACCTTCTTGTATACCATGTGTCTGAAAACGTATTCCAGTATCAGTTGCTCCATCACCTTCCAGAGGACTGAGTGTAGGCAGATAGACCTGTAGTTTTGCAGATCCTCTTTCCTACCCTTCTTGATTCCAGGCATCATGTTTGCTTTCTTCCAGACTTCGGGAGCTTCCCTTGTCCATCAAAATATGTCAAAGATAATTGAGAATGGCCTCACAATGACATAAGCCAGCTCCCTCTGTGCTCGTGACTGTATCCTGTTAAGGCACCAGGGACTCATCTAAGTCCATTTTGTTATAGTGTTCCCAATCCTGATTGTCTTCCACTGAAAATTTAATAATTGCTTCAGACTTTCCCTTGGATCTCAGGGGCTGGGTTTCCTGAAACCCAATGTCAAGGCGTTTTTCATGTGTCCAGGGCTCCTGCCCCACTCAGCGGTGGTTTTGCATTTTCATGTTTTCCTTCAGCTGTTAACACAGTTGTGGAGTCCTTTCTTGTAGGCCTTTATGTCCCAAGCCAGATTGAAGACCAGTTGGTCTTTGGTTTTTATAACTTTATCCCTACACAGTTGGAAGGCATCTCTGTTTTCCTCCCGGGTCACCTACTTCTGCTTCCACCTCCTGTACACTTCTTTCTTATGCCAGAGTTTAATGAGAAGGTTCTTGTTTGTCCATGCAGGCCTCCTTGCTGCCCTCGCTTGATTTCCTGCAAATCACAGTGAGCCATTCTTGAGCTGGAAGGAGATAATCCTTGAATAGCAACGAGCTCTCTTAGACCGTCTTTCTAGGTATTCTTTCAAGCATACCCCTGAAGAAACTGAAGTCTTCTCCCCTGAAGTTCAGTGTTGTGATCCTGCTTTTTTCTCTCCTCCTCCCCTTCTCTCCACCTTCTCATGGCCACTGCAGCCAACTCAAGCTGCCACTGATCTTCACATTCCCAGACAGTCCTTACATTTAAAAAAATACTTGGTCCGACAGAGTGCCTCAGAGATTACTCCTCAATCATCTGTGTTAAGAACTTGTTACCAATGTGCCTCAGGAATCTCCTGGATTGCTTCTATCCTGCTGTGATGTCTCTCCAGCATTGGAGTGGATAATGTCCTTCATGAGGCCTGTGAATGTGAAGTTTCTTCTTGTCCAAAAAGGCCTCATCTACATCATCTTCTTGTAGACCATCTAGTCTATAGCAGGCAGATGCAGCAGTGTCCACTATACTGGTTGGATTCTAGTCCTGACCCTTCAGTTACTGCCTGATCATCTACTCCAAACAAGAACTNAGCAGACAGACCTAGAGTACATCACACAGGAACGTGTCCAGGCGGGTTTTGAATGTCTCCAGTGAAGGAGACTCCACAACCCCCCTGGGCAGCCTGTTCCAGGGCTCTGTCACCCTTACAGTAAAAAAATTTTTTCGAATATTCAACTTGAACCTCCTATGCTCCAATTTATACCCATTACCCCTTGTCCTATCGCTGGTCACCACTGAGAAAAGCCTAACTCCATCTCCCTGACACTCACCCCTTACGTATTTGAAAACATTGATGAGGTCACCCCTCAGTCTCCTTTTCTCCAAACTAAAGAGACCCAGCTCCCTCAGCCTTTCCTCATAAGGGAGATGTTCCACTCCCTTAATCATCTTAGTGGCTCTGCGCTGGACTCTTTCAAGCACTTCCCGGTCCTTCTTGAACTGAGGGGCCCAGAACTGGACACAATACTCCAGGTGCGGCCTCACCAATGCAGAATAGAGGGGGAGGAGAACCTCTCTTGACCTACTAACCACACCCTTTCTAATGCACCCCAGGATGCCATTGGCCTTCTTGGCCACAAGGGCACATTGCTGGCTCATGGTCATCTTCTTGTCTACCAGGACCCCCAGGTCTCTTTCACCTACACTGCTCTCCAGCAGGTCAGCCCCCAACCTATACTGGGACATTGTGTTGTTCTTCCCCAAATGCAAAACTCTACACTTCGCCTTGTTGAATTTCATCAAGTTTCTCCCTGCCCAACTCTCCAGCCTGTCTAAGTCAAGGGATTAGATAGTATTTGCTCTGTGGTGTACACCACTTGGCACCAGGTGGACTTCGTTCCACTGAGGAAAGTCAGTGGACTTTCTTTCTCCACTCTTCCACTTTCTTCACTTCATAACCCTCTGGATGCAGGCATTGAGCCACCTCACTATGAGGTGACTTCATTTATGATGAACCCTATGAACCCTTACTTTATGATCCTCTCTATAAGGTTGTTGTGAGAAATGGTGTCACGCTAAATTAGAGAGAAACAATATCGACCACTGTTATCACAGAAGGCTATCAAATTGGTTAAGCATTATTTTTCCCTTCATAAGTGCATGCTGACTTACACCTTCTTGTATACCATGTGTCTGAAAACGTATTCCAGTATCAGTTGATCCATCACCTTCCAGAGGACTGAGTGTAGGCAGATAGGCCTGTAGTTTTGCAGATCCTCTTTCCTACCCTTCTTGATTCCAGGCATCATGTTTGCTTTCTTCCAGACTTCAGGAGCTTCCCTTGTCCATCAAAATATGTCAAAGATAATTGAGAATGGCCTCACAATGACATAAGCCAGCTCCCTCTGTGCTCGTGACTGTATCCTGTTAAGGCACCAGGGACTCATCTAAGTCCATTTTGTTATAGTGTTCCCAATCCTGATTGTCTTCCACTGAAAATTTAATAATTGCTTCAGACTTTCCCTTGGATCTCAGGGGCTGGGTTTCCTGAAACCCAATGTCAAGGCGTTTTTCATGTGTCCAGGGCTCCTGCCCCACTCAGCGGTGGTTTTGCATTTTCATGTTTTCCTTCAGCTGTTAACACAGTTGTGGAGTCCTTTCTTGTAGGCCTTTATGTCCCAAGCCAGATTGAAGACCAGTTGGTCTTTGGTTTTTATAACTTTATCCCTACACAGTTGGAAGGCATCTCTGTTTTCCTCCCGGGTCACCTACTTCTGCTTCCACCTCCTGTACACTTCTTTCTTATGCCAGAGTTTAATGAGAAGGTTCTTGTTTGTCCATGCAGGCCTCCTTGCTGCCCTCGCCTGATTTCCTGCAAATCACAGTGAGCCATTCTTGAGCTTCACATTCCCAGACAGTCCTTACATTTAAAAAAATACTTGGTCCGACAGAGTGCCTCAGAGATTACTCCTCAATCATCTGTGTTAAGAACTTGTTACCAATGTGCCTCAGGAATCTCCTGGATTGCTTCTATCCTGCTGTGATGTCTCTCCAGCATTGGAGTGGATAATGTCCTTCATGAGGCCTGTGAATGTGAAGTTTCTTCTTGTCCAAAAAGGCCTCATCTACATCATCTTCTTGTAGACCATCTAGTCTATAGCAGGCAGATGCAGCAGTGTCCACTATACTGGTTGGATTCTAGTCCTGACCCTTCAGTTACTGCCTGATCATCTACTCCAAACAAGAACTCCATGCATTCTAACTCTCACATAAAAGGCAACACCCTGTTGTTACCTTCCTGGTCTTTCCTTCCAGAAAAATGCATTTATGATTCTAGAAAAGGTGTTCTGCAGGAGATTGGCAACTGGTTTTATAGGTATGTGCTTTTTGTGGCTGGAGTACTAGAAAATGTATGTTTTCTTACAAAACTAATATATGACTTACATCCTGTTAAATACCATCTTCTAAGAAAATATTTAAGTTGGTTTTAGGTGCAGACATAGAGGAGACAGAATGCTAATAATGACAAATAGGTGTGAAAAAAAAAAATTATCTACTGTACCTGCAACTAAATTTAAAAATGAAGACTCCAGGAAATTTTACAGGTCACAGTAGCATTTAAAATTATGTAACACTGAAAATGGGAGATTTCAGAAAAGACACTTTCACAGATAGTAATGCATTCTTGCTGAACTTTTAAAGTTATTTATGGATATGGCAACAATCCCTTGCCCACTTCTTTTTCTAGTGTGTGCCATATACCTCACGTTTATTTCTTCACTTTTAATTTTTTTTAAATATTACTCTATATACTCTTCTTTCAGACACTTTTTATTCAAAATCTCTATTTTATTAATATTTTCAGAGCTCTTTATCTTTTAGCGTGGTGTTTTCCCCCTAGTTTTGCTTCCTTCTTTAAATTATTTTTTCACAATGTGAGAAAATAGATTTTTATTTCCATTAGGAAAAATTCTACTCCCTTACCTTTATATATTCCTCTTTATTTTTTAGAATTATTTTAATGTCTTGTTTCAGAATGATGAATTGGAAGAGTGGATGTAAGACGAAACATGATAATTATGTTTTTAAAATATGCTGTGTTCAGACACATCTCTATTACACTTTTTTGCTTTTACTTAAGAGCTTTGAATGCCTAACTTGCCTTGTACTGTAGTGTTCAGTTACAGCCTCATAGGATGCCTAGCAATTTTTTTTTTTCTTTTTTTTTTTCTTTTTTTTTTTTCAATTATGTGCCTCCTTTCTTTGGCTCTCCAATTTCAAAAATATGCAAGAAATTGTGCTTAGACAGCTTTCATTTTTCTAATGTATGCGTAAGAAAAAATACTTTTTCTGGTACCAAGATTCCTGTCCTGACTGCTTTCTGACTGTTTTTATGCTAGTGTGTCCTAGATTAATTTATGTGTATTGACTAATTTATGTTCAGTGTGTCACAAGTCTACATCTACTGCATATCTCCATTTGTGCATTCACAGTTTGTTCAGGATGATTCATCTTTTACTTTTTTCTATTTAATATGAAAAATTGAGATGATTGTGAAATGTCCAAATACATTTAACACTGATAAAATGGAATTCTTTACCAACAAGCTTGTCTCATCGAGATTTACACCGAACCTAGCTTTTGTAGAAATACTGTCTTGTTGGATAAGTGGGGGGATACTAGAAATGTGCAAAATTTATTAACAAAGATTAAGAAGCCCATAAAAAGGAGAACTTGGATAATTGCACTGTTAATGCTTCTAGGTTGACTTCTTTGGCATGCACTATTTTAAAAAAATGGGTGGAGTAGCACCATGTAGCTCCATGTCTCTGGAGCCACTTGAGCCCTGTGTGTGTTCAATGTAAAACATCTAACACAGTGTAATTATGGTGTGCACTAGACCATTATTCACTATTAAAAAATGAAGTCTTAGACAATACTGGTCAGAACTGGTTGGTACTTAACTGAGTACTGACTTAGTACTGGTCAGTACGTAACTCAGAAATACTCGTATGACTCCCGGGTCAAAGATACATTTGTATATTCTCTGTTAACTTGGAAACTACCTTATTGATTATCCTTTTCAAGATTTAGTCTCTGGGTATTTTTTGAGTAAGCTGCTGTAATTTTAGTATGTATGTAAAATGCATACATCTTAATTTCAACAAATAATAGAGTTGTAAAAGGTCATTTTTCTGTAGCTTCTGACAGTGGGACGGGTATTACTGGTAAAGTATTAATTACCGCACTGATCACAAGAGAATAAATATAACATCTTTATATCATCAAAGTTTTAAAACTACTGTCTGATAATAAAAAACGTTAAAGGATAAATAACGTCTGAGAGAGAGAGGAGACAAGGGATGGTCTAAATCAGCTTTAATTTTATATCAACATAACTGGATGGCTGTCCCATATTTTCTTTTCCCTGCAGTTTACTGGTGTATACTCCTATAGTGACTATTTTCTGTTCTTCTTATACACAGCCATAGTGATGCTTACTACTTTAGTTACCTCACTGTTACTGTTTTTAAAAAAGTTTTGCTGCTGAGACTTGGATAATTGTTTTCCTTATTAAAGGCTTAAAAGTTCCAGAACGGCATATGACACTTAAAATAATCATGTACTGAAACTACTGAGAACTCTTTTTTACTTTTCTTGGCTAAAGTTTTATCATTTAAAGAAAACTGATACTAATAAAAACTATAACATCTGTTTTTAAACCTGAAGGAGTTGAGACAAAACAGACTTTCCTAGTCCTCTGCACTTCCTTAAAAATAAACCTACACTTTTAATGTATTGCTAGACAGACAGTATTTTGGGTGGATATGTATTAAAAATTTAAGCATCCTCAAGCAAATAATTAGGATGATCATAATTCATTTCCAGAAATAAGTACCACAGTGAAATTTAACTTAAAATATGAAAGCGCAGGTCTGATTAATGCTTTAAAATAATCCAAGATATTTTGATAAAAGATAGAGAGCAATTTTCAGTTTCGTCATGTATTTCAATATTTTATATATTCAGCTGCACTTAATGTATTTCCTTTTTATGTAGTGAGAACAATCCAAGTTTTCAAAGTTCTGAGGCTATAGTCACACTCACTTAGAATGAAGTGAGTGTGTCACTGAAAAGCGAATTTCCGCTGTTCTGCTCAGAGAGTTTGAAATAAAGCTTGGTAACTTCAGGGAAGCTAAGAAGGAAAGAAAGTTTGAGCTTATAAGCAAGAAGTAGTGGAAAAATATTTTGGGCCTCCTGTATATTCAAACTGTATTATTAGAAAAGTAACTTTCATGATTGCAGAGCCTTATTGTTAGCGATAAAGGAGGAAAAGAGGATATCCATTTCCATTTCCATCTTCATGAACTAAACCATAATTTCAGGCAGTGTTTCATTTTGCTGCCTGCTTTTATGTCACTGTCCTCCAGAATGACTCCTTGTACTATTTAATAACTACTATTTAAAACTACTAAGAATAAATGATTACAGTTCTACAATAGTGTAATTTTTGTGATTGTTTAGTTTTGTAAGTAAGAAGACCCTTGATGCTTATTTCCATCAAGGAATGCTTAATCTTATGCTTTTTATGTCACAGTTGCAATTTTTGTGGGTGTTTTTTAAAAGTGAGTTGTACTAAACACTTCAGCTTGAACAGAAGAAAATCTGTACTAGATTATGATGAAATGATCTGCTTTCTAAGGAGATGTTTCTTTCCCTCCTCCCTTCTTGAGTCTTCCAGTGTTTATCAGATTTTTTTTTTTTTCATCGTTATCACTTACATTGTATTTGCTTCATTTGGGAAACTTTCCTCTTGTAAAAAGAGACATCAGTAATTTTGATCACAAAAAGAGAACTATGGAGTGTGATCATAACTCTGCCAACTGGGAACTTGCTACCTGTGCAGAATCAATCCCTGGTGACCAACCAGAAAGCAGCTGCATCCAGCTGGAGTGGTGAGAAGTTGCTTCAGTGAATAAAACTTAGACCCATTGCTTATAAAGATTAATTCTAGACATGTATCAGTTTACCACATTCAGTGTTACTGTTTTAAGATAGATTTAGCAGGTTTTAGATGTCCTTTTTTGCTAAAAATATGAACTGAAGAAAATTTGTTCAGGGCTTTATGGTATTCAGCCAAAAATCCAGCATACATCTCTCATACAAGGAGAAGGAGGATATTGTAGCTATCCTGTAACAAAGACTACAGGAGAAGTCTAAAGATATCTCATTTCCCATAATATTTTCATGAGAGAGATCTCGCATGGATGTGGGCTTAGTGGCACTTGACGCTCTTCTTACGTCAAGTTATGTCTTCACTTGCACATTCTTTTGAGAACTGAATATTTATTGACTAAAAATAGCAGCTCTTTGAGACATATTACAATTCCTATGATAGTATTTCATAAACTTTCAACACATTCCTAATCTGTCACTACCAATTAAATTGTTGGTGACCAATCACTGCCGTGGCTGATGAATCCTCCATTGAACAACAGAAGCAGAATGGTAATTTTTAAAGAAGAAACATTTTTTTAATTTTTTTTTTATTTATTTTGTACTTTTAATGGGTGCTACACTACTTTGGGTTTCTTTACATGACCTCCAGTCTTTAACAAACCTTTACATATGCTTAATAAATCCACATACAGGAAAGGCTATATTCCAGCAGGATTTGCTTTCACTTTTTAAAAAGACTTAGCCAGCAATATTTGTGCCCCACTGAAGAAGGGAACTGCTCAGAACAAAAACGTGTCTTTATCTTGCTTTTTCTCATCTGGATTAACCAATTTATGGGATATCTGATGTAGTGTAAAATACCAAGAAGTTTCAAACGAAGTTAAAAATCAGCTAAAGCTTTCTGTCAAATTCAGTCATCGTGCTACAGCCTTTAAAAGTCTATTTAAATTTTATTTTCTTATTATATGACAAGGAAAGCATGAGCTTGTTTCTGCATCCCTGCCAGCTGGCTTGCAGAAAGGAACCAAGGGACTATTGAAAGGGGTGATGTATGTATGGCCTTAGTTTCTAGAGTTAGAGGAAGTTATGTTTGTGTCCAAATTAGAATCCTTTTCCTTCTCCCTCTCAGTTTCTAGCAACAGGAGGCTTTTTGGAGTTTTTATTATGTCCTAATCTTAGTTTCTGTGGGGGAAAACTCTGATCTCTCTCTCTCTTTTTTTTTTTTTTTTTTTTTTTTTTTAAGATGAGGTTTTGAGTGGGGTTTTTTTTTTTTTGGAGGAGAGTCTTTGTTTGGTTGACCTTACTTCTCTTATGCTGCAGGATATTGTATAGATTAAAGAGGGGTGCTGCAGAGAGAGTTGTCCTAAGAAAAAAAATTTAGATATAAGAACCAGTGGTTTTACCCTCACTTAAAGAAAAGAGAGAGTGAGGGGGGGAAAGAGTGTAATCTAGAAAAAATATAAAAGCAATTTAATAAAGATTTAGACACTGAATGGGTGTTAGATACACGACTGGAAAAATAATTTCTGGCTCAAATGAAAAAAAAATATTGGATTTCTGGTGATGTAAGATACTTCTTTGCTTAGAGAAAGAGAATAGATTAAATATATCATCCTTTTAACAGATTAATTAGATTTCCTACCTACCCCCAGAAATGTAACTTTCCTCCTCTGGGATAAATAGTTTTGCTTCTGTGTCAGTGATGTCAGAGCTTCTCAGTAAGCAAAATAGAAAAATCTTTTTTTCTTTGACTCGTATCTCCTTTCATCAGCTCACAAGTTAAAAGAAATACAACAGCATGATACAATTTTCATGTAGGAATGGTCTTTAAATGTCTAGGTGTTTATCTAGACTCTAAAGCATTTGTGTTCATGTTTTGGTTTGAGGTTTTTTGTTACAAATACTGTACAACTGGAACTTCATTGATAACAGGCAACTAGAGGTTGTGATAATCTTTTCTAATCAATCCAAAGTTTTTAAACAGGTACTTAGGAACTAAATATTGCCATCTCTTTTTCTACTGTATGTGTTGTTTGCACTCTCACATGAGTTTAACATCTATTTATTTTTAAGAACTGTGAATTTAGTCACTTAAGAGGTGGGAAGAGGTGAAAGAAAGAACCAAAACCAGACTCCCATTCATGAAGTGATGCAAAATTGTAACAATTTTTGCTGATGTCAAATGTGCCTGTACAAATACATGCAATCTGGGAAACAAACAGGAGGAGCTAGAGTTCTGCATGCACAGGCTGAACTATGACATGCAAAAAGCTGGGGTACTTTGTGTGGCTGGATATCTAGCATGAATGGTGGAGATCAGCTCATAAAAAAGGCAGGGAAGATGAGGTGAGGTTGTCATTTATAGAAATGGGCAGCTTCAGACCACAAGACATGGAAGAAGACAGACAAGAGAGTTGAGGAAAGCAGAATGGTTTAGTTAGGTAATGAGAGAGCTGGCTGTTGCTATGAGGGAATTCTGTATCAGGGAGACTGATACAGGAAAGAGACTGCCTTTCAGTCAGGAAAGACTGAGGAAAGTCTGTGATTACTGAAGAAGGACAAGATCCAGAACTTGACAGCCTTTTGGTCCTTGGGAGGATCATAGCACAACTGCTTTTGACAGCTGTTTTTGGGTAGATGAGGAAGGGGATTGGGAGTAGCTAACATGGATTTACCAAAACATGAATTGTGCCCAACCACTCAGGAATTCATATTTTTGTGACTAAGGTAGGTATTGGGATGTTCTAGGCAATGAGACTGTGAAATCTCAATCCTCACAGGTTTCCAAGGTCTCACTAGACACAGATCTGAACAGGTTTTTGGGCCAGGTGAATGCTTGAGGTTCCATCCAACCTAGCATACTGTGGTTAAATCTGGTTTGAACTCAGTGTTGATCTTGCTTTCAGCATGAGGTTCAATTACATGACCTCCAGAGGTCCCTTCCAACCTCAATGATTGTGTGATTTTGTTACTTAATACTTTGGTCATATCCTGGGAAAAATAAATAGCCCACTCCCAGTCACTAAGGTCATAACTCAAATCCAGGGGATACTCCCCAGGCTGAATTATTTGGAATATTTTACTCCAGTCTGGCCTACCTCATTGCCAGTAAAAAGACATCAGCAATTAAGGGCAGGGCCAGGAATGCCTAAACCAAAAATCTAATTAATGCATTATTTGAAATGTTACACTATTCAGAAAATCAAATTTTGTAAACTTAAAATCACTGTTGAATATTGCAAAACATTTGTGGTTCTTTTTAATGTGTCTGTCTTGTTAGAATAGGAGCTAATACTATGCAACTTATCTATGTTCTGTGTGAGATTTTACGGTAAATAAATGACAGCCATCCAGAATTTGGAAGTGAAGGACTGGTTCCCTAAGATATAGAACCAGAAGTGAGAAGGTCTTAAAAAAATCTGCATATCTGTGATATGGGTACCTTCTTCTGGACAATTTAATTTAGAAGTTTACAGTTTGGTAGCAGATCTCTAAATGCAAGGAAAATGTTGTAGTAAGTTGTAGATGCACTTTACATTTTGGATTGGGCAATAGGGTCCTACAAGTGTACATATTTTTATTTCATAAGCCTCTTTTGTTTTGAACACCATGGTCAAGAGAAGCTTGCCTAGCAAACCTTCAACTGAGCAAATGTGTATAAGGCTTTGCTCTTGCTTTCTTCATTACCTTTTTCCTTGGCATTTGTATTATGCTGAACTCCTTGATTTGCTGCTGTTTCTCAAACTGTTATTATAGCTTCTGATCTAACTTCTTGTCACATTTCTAATAGAACATATACAGGTAGGTTGATGAAGAGATGATTATGTATCTTGTTGTCCTGCAAGTTGTGTAATTTTTTGTTAAACTTGCATATCATACCTTTCATTCATTGTCTTCAGGAAACAAACAAACAAAAACCAATTCAGCAGCCACTTTTATTGGAGCTGCTTTGCTTGTACTTTGATAGGAAAATAGATGTAGAACAGCTGTTCTTCAGATAGTGTGTCTGATTTGGAATGTTTTTAGTGTTCCAAAATGTATTTACAAATCAGAAAACAAGTTAAGATCAGAAAAAGAGGCAAGTGTTATCAACATTGTTTGCTTCCTGAGCTTTGAATCACGAGGCAGCCAAACAAATAGTCCAGATACTGCAAATGAAAAGGAGATATAAGGATGCAACTGTTTTTTTCTGTTGATTTTTGAAGTAAATAGGACTGTTTACATTACACTTCAATAAGTGTACTATACGTATTTGTATACTGCAAATACAAGAAAGGAAGAAAACCATTTGTCTTTTTATTAAACTGGAACAATTTCAAAGATATGTTGGGAGTTTTACATACAATGTTACATAAAATGTTACACATTTTAGAATTAAATCTTCAAAAGTTTTTATTCATGCATAAGTATAATTTCTGCCTGCATGCTTTTGAAGCTGGATTCAGCTTTCTGTATAGGTTTCTTCAGTTTCTAAACAGACATTAAAAGACTAAGGCTATCCTCCAGGAATGTGCTATTAACATTATTATGTATTATGAATATTACAACTCTGTGCAAATGCAACATGCATTGTTTCAATTAGTTATTTCTAAAACATATATTGAAAACTTCTCAAAGGTTAACAAAACTGCAGAGACAAAAGTTACTGGTTTTGGCACAGAAGGTATCTTTAATTCAGTTATAGTTTTGTTAATATAAATGGTGGTTTTGGTTACTGTTCTCTAATATTTGAAGTTTTATTGTTTTGTAACTAGAAATAAAAAGTTGTAGCCAGAACAGTAGCATGTATATGCTGTAATGAAATGTGGACAGTGGGTCCTTTGGAAGACTTCACCTGTCTGACAGGAAAACAAACATGGAACTCTCAATTGTTGTTTGCTTTGTAATACTATAAAATACAAAATACAATAAATTGTGGTTTTTTAGGTACTTTATGTGGAAAAGTTGTGAGGAAAAACAAGTAGCCTCATGATTAATACCCAGTAGGGTAGAGGCTTGGTGAAAGTGATTCACAGAATGTTTGAGGTTGGAAGGGGGGAAACTCTGGAGGTCAACTGGCACCTAGAGCCAGTCACCAGGACAGCTTCTGAATATCTCCCAAGTATCACCAGGAAGATGATCTGAAGACTGGAACACCTTTCCTGTGTTTTTCAGTGTGGAGAAAAGAAGGCTCCAGGGAGATCTTGTAACTGTAGGGTTACCTATAAGAAAGGTGGAGAGGGACTTTTTGTAAGGGCAGGTAGTAATGGTACAAAAGGCAGTGGCTTTAAAGTGTAAGAGGATGGATTTAGGTTAGATATTAGGAAAAAATACTTTGAGGGAAGTGAGACAATGGCACATGTTGCCCAGAGAGGCTGTGAGGGCCCTATCCCTGGAAGTGTTCAAGTCCAGGCTGGATAGGACTTTGAGCAACCTGATGTCGTGGGAGGTGTCTCTGGCCATGCAGGGGCATCAGAACTAGGTGATCTTTAAGATCTCTTCCAACCCAAACCATCCTATGAATCTATGATAATGTTTAAGAATTCTGAAGGCACTTAGGGAAAGCTTCCTGAGCCAGATGTAGTGTGCTATTTACCATATCACAGCTTTGCTAGCAAAATATATGTTAATAAGAAAACCACTTAGCATTAACAGATTGATCTGCATGTAAGTTAGCCTTTATTTTTCTTCTTTAATGTCCTCTGCAGTGGAAAGTCTCTATATTTATGTCCCGTGAAATAAGTAAGCAATAAGTAAACTACTATAAACTGTAGTTGTTCTTACCACAATTTTAATGCCTTAAATGTGGTAGAGATCCATGTTATACATTGCAAATACTTGAAGAGCTTAGTTATATGTGGTATAAGAACTATAATTATGTTTCAATTTTGGACATTTACAGGCTCTTCCATACTATTTCCTTTACTCAGTTTTTCACATTTAATCATTCTTAATGCCTCCCAGCAGACTGGTCCATTCACACTCACTCAGCTCCAGCTCAGCTCAGTTCTAACTCGACAGGAAATGTCCTTATCACCATAATAGGAAGTTGGTCATGAAAATTTGTTCACTACCTCACTTCATTATTCACTTTAAAGTCTTCTGATGTTGTATACTCTAGCTAGCAATGATATTTATTTGTATAAAATAAATATTATCTCCTTGATTCCTGTGGCTAGCTTAGGGTTGTACATATTGAATGTTCTTTTGGTTATAATGGGAAATCTGAAAACTTTCTTTCCTGTGAAAATGTTTGTCCTTATCTTCAGGTTCTCAGCTCTATTACTAGGATGTTGGTGATATGACAAAAGTGAAAATACCATATGCTATAGAAGTAGAAGCAGTCCTGTGTCTCAGTTCTGGTGACCTCACACTCTCACTTCGCATGAACAGAAACAATGACCAATCTTATATACAATAGCACACTCTAGTGTGTATATTAATTAGCCTTTATGCATTGATTCTCATCATGTTTAACTCAGTGTTTCGCTGATTTATTTTCTGTTGTCTTCTCAATATTTTCTTTATACTTGTGCAAATTGGAGGAAATGTCTATCTTCAAATGAGAAAGTACCAACTTCTTAAGATAATATAATACTAAATGTTACTTGTTATTTTTTAAAATGGTGGTTTGAACAGAAAAAAAGTTGAGTTTTGTGAGGAAGAAAATTTTTGTGACAGAATCTTAATGTAATAGAGGAATTGAGTCTAATATGAAGAGTTTTAATGATTTAATTGTATTCACCCCAAACTGTGCAAGATAGTTTTGAAATGTCTTCCGATTTAGTTGCCTCGGGGACCTGCAGTTTGCCTTTTTTTACATTAAAACAGAAATCAGGAGGAAAAAGGATACGTTATTTTCTTTGATGTTTGCTCAGATTGAGTCCATCATCAGCAAATTTGCAGATGACAGTAAGCTGGGAGGAAGTGTCAATCAGCTGGAAGGCAGGAGGGTTCTGCAGAGGGACCTGGACAGACTGGAGAGTTGGGCTGATTCCAACGGGATGAGGTTCAACACAGGCAAGTGCCGGGTCCTGCACTTTGGCCACAACAACCCCATGGGGAGCTCCAGGCTGGGCACAGAGTGGCTGGAGAGCAGCCAGACAGAGAGGGACCTGGGGGTTTGGATTGACAGGAAGCTGAACATGAGCCAACAGTGTGCCCAGGTGGCCAAGAAGGCCAATGGCATCCTGGCCTGTATCAGGAACAGCGTGGCCAGCAGGTCCAAGGAGGTGATTCTGCCCCTGTACTCAGCCCTGGTGAGGCCACACCTCGAGTACTGTGTCCAGTTCTGGGCCCCTCAGTTCAGGAAGGAGATCAAGGTCCTGGAGCAGGTCCCAAGGAGGGCAACCAGGCTGGTGAAGGGACTCGAGCACAGATCCTATGAGGAGAGGCTGAGGGAGCTGGGGCTGTTCAGCCTGGAGAAGAGGAGGCTCAGGGGAGACCTCATCACTCACTACAACTCCCTGAAAGGAGGGTGTAGCCAGGGGGGGGTTGGTCTCTTTTCCCAGGCACCTCTCAGCAAGACAAGAGGACACGGTCTTAAGTTGTGCCGGGGGAGGTTTAGGTTGGATATTAGAAAGAATTTCTTCACCAAGAGGGTGATCAGGCATTGGAATGGGCTGCCCAGGGAAGTAGTGGATTCTCCTTCCCTGGAGATATTTAAGAATAGACTGGATGTGGCACTCAGTGCCATGGTCTGGTAACTGCAGCAGTAGTAGATCAAGGATTGAACTTGATGATCCCTGAGGTCCCTTCCAGCCCAGCCAATTCTATGATTCTATGATTCTGCAGATACTGCAGCTTTACAGAAGATAAGCAGTCAGCATCAATGCAGATAACTCACTTGCACATTATATAAAGTAACATAAGACTGCAGGTGTTACTGAAACATTTGTACCGTTAAACATGGGTACTTTATCTTAACTTAGAATTTATTGGCATGTTTTAAATAACATTTTTTTTTAATGGTGTTTCTGGATAAGTAATGTAAAAAAGTGCATCATATCAGTTGACATAAAAATCTAGGGTTTTATTTTATGGATCCTTTTTGCTTATTTGTGAAAATAAGCAAAATTTAGGCAAAAATTTGTGGTCTTTTCCTGACTTGATTTTATTTCTTCTATAATTTTTTCATTCATGTAAATGTGATCTCATAGTGCTTTGCTGCAGGACTGGCTTTTGCTTTACCTGTGTATGACTGCTGTGATCTTTTTTTAATGCTGTAAGTTTTGATTATTAGGGACATAATGTAAAAAAAAGAGGAAGAATTAAATTAAGTTTCTTTTGTTCTAATCACAAGAGAAAAATCAGTGGGGAAAAAAACTACCTGTGGAGAAAAATGGCATAAATTCAATAGACATGATATAAATAAATTTCCTTAGCTATATTAAAAATTTGGGGGTATTTTGTTGTTAGCTATGCTCACTCTAGAACTGGCGTTGTGAAATTACTGCGGTGTTTACTGCTGATCATTAACAAAAGGTATTCTGATATGTAGTAATTTTCTTCCTTTTCAGATAGATGGCTGTGGTCATAATTTGCAGTGTCAGGTCTTTTTTGATGTTGTTTTTGATACCTGTTAGGAGCACTGACACAAAATAATTTTTTAAGCATCCATTTTTGATAATGAGAATTACAGTTGCTTTGAACAAGATGAGAAGAAAGTGAGACCGAACATTTCTTACAAGAAAGTGAGGCTTTCACTCAGGGCTGTTACAATATGTATGACTTGCAGGCATGCCAGAGTTGAAGGTGAGTAGGGAGTCTGGGTAGAGTCTGGGTGGCATGCACATTTCTTCTTCAACACCTCAAGACAGTCTGCCTCTCAAAGTTAGTAGAAAAATATATCGACTTATGGTTAGGTACATGTAATGAAATTAAATAAGTTTGAGGTCTTCACTTTCTCTTCTTCCTCATCAGATCTCACAAGTCCTTTTCTTACGTATTTTATATAGTACTCTGTTGAGCCATGTTATTCTTACACTTCCCAGTATGCACAAACACATGCCCTGAATTTCTGTTGAAATTCTGGATGTTAACAAAGAACTCTGTCTGAACCATGTGTGTGAATAATGGTTCACTTAAACTGAAGTTTAAGCTCAAATTTGTAGCTAAAAGATCTAAGAAGAATGCTGATGATATTGGCAGGCAGTAGCAAGCAGCTGGATGGCAGGTGGTCCGTAACCTTTCGTGCTGTCACAGCCACTTCAGAGGGCTTCTCTCTCCAGTGGCAAGCTTGGGAACCGCAGCTCTCAGAAGCTCACCAGGAATTTGGATCCATCTCCCTCTACAGAGGCTTGATTCACAGAGGTCTAACAAAAGAAAAAGGAGAGTCTGAAGTCACTTTGATTTTAGACTCTAAGGAAAATTTCAGCTTGATCCTTTTTCTTATCCTTGTCATTCAATCATTTCTTTGATTTTGAAGACACATTTTGAAGCACATGCTCTTACCCATAAATTGTTTGCAATTGTGTGTTTCCTCATGTAAGAGTCACAAAATGGAAAAAACACCCAGAAACACTGATTACCATTGAGCTATGAATTGCTTGTTACTGTCCAGGCAGATACCTTATGCTTTCTGGAACATTTGTCAAGATTTTGATCACAAAATAAAATAAACCCATCTCTCTTCCAAGTTTATGTTTAATTACTATCAGCGTTCTAATGTGAGATTCTTTCCATCACAAGGCACAAGGGAGCAGGTAAAAGTCTTCTGAAGATTATTTTACTTAAAAGAATCAAACTTCTCGACTCATGTTTGTTTCCTTGTTTTAAAAATATTTATTAAAAAGAGGAAGAGAGCAACAAAGTTCTTTAAAAACTGCTCTGTAGGCATGCATATCATGTAGAAGAACACTACAAGAGCGAGCCAGAGAACACAAAATTCTTGTTTTTATGATAGGAAATCTGAATGTTACATTTTATTTCCAGGTCTACACCATTCAATACTCTTCTTAGACCTTCCCTTTGCTTTCTTACAAGCAGAGTAATGCTAAGAGTAGCTATCTCAATTCACTAAGTTATTTTCCAACGGGAAGTACAGAGATTTCATGCCCATTGTTCATCAAACGAATATGCTGCTGTTACTGAAATGCTTCTATTGTGTTCATAGCCAAATCATTCAGCTCAGTAGCTGGTGTATTTTCATCATTAAGACACTAAATCAATGCATATGATTCCAAAATGTGTTACTTAAATTGACTTTGGATCTTCTCGTTGTCTGTTAAAAGGACCAAGTACAGATGCCACTGGGTGACATCTTTAAGATTTTGAAGCAATAGTTTACAGACTTTCTAAAGAGGCCAGCCATCCTCAAAAGAATTTAAATGAACCCCTACAAGTTAAAAAAAAAAACACACAACAAACCCCAAAAAACACTTAAAAGCCTTAGCTAAAAACCCCTGTGAATAGATAAAGGAAAAAGACAGTGAAGACAGTGTAGTTTTCATCAGACTGGATTAAGTCTTGCAATTAAGTATTGCAATGTAACATTAAACTTTTCATGCATTTGTTTGTAATAATGTTCTTTTGTTCTCCCTACGTTTCAGAAATTGAGTTCTAGAACTGACCCAAACAAAACGAATGCCATACTATTAGTTCTTTTCTAATGACTCTTTTCCTCTACATTAGTAAATATTTTAAGAAATTTCTCAGAAATGTGTTGAATGGAATCTTAATGTTGGCAGATACACTGTAGTGTTGATTCCTCAACTTGTGTTATTAGTTTGCATTTAGTATATGACTTGGAACAAATCATGAATTCTGAATAACTTGAGAAATTTATTGTAAAGAGGACAAATTTTTTGCTTTGTGTTTTGGTTTGACTGATAATGCTAGTGAGAGGCACTGTACTTTTTGCCAGAATTAAATATGTTACTTCCTTGGTCAACACACTTGATTGTTGCACTTGACATAGTTCTGAGTGATCTTAGATGGAAATTTTACTCTTTTAACTCTTCCCACTTAAAGGCTTCGCTCGACACTGAATACTTCTTCAGTTTTGATTCATTTCTTCAGCTAGTTTAATTAATTACCCCTGACTTCCTCTTCTGTATAAATCTTTTTCCGTATTTGTGAATCCAAGATATGCTACTATAGTAATTATCTTTTTCTTTTTTTTTCCCTTGTGTTTCCTGTTTGTTTTTTTTTTCCTCTGTGTTCACTTTTCACAGGGCATGTATTGATAATTATTGGAGAATTTTTGGAGTTAAGCATTGGATCACATTTCCCCCCTCTTTATACCAGTTCTGTAGTTTTGTACTGTACCAATATTTCTAGGCACTATTAATTTTTATATATATTATGTCAGATTTTTACTAGTTTGTGCTGTCAGTGATGCTTATGCATCAAAATGTGATTAAACTGGTGTCCGTAAATGTTCTGCATCATATGTTATGTAGTAGTTCGTTTACAATTCAAAATATTTAAATCTTCAGGGTTTTTTTAGTAATTCATAAAAAGTCAGGTTTGTTCAAGAAAAGTTGAATGTCTCATTGTATTTTGGGCTAATAGTAAGAAGTTTGTATAGCTATAATCTCAAAGTTTTTGCTAAGATGGCCCTTGCAGGAGAAAGAAACAGAACAGCAGACCTGAAACCTAACAAATAGAGACTTACAGACTGATCAGTTTTTGTTTAATGATTTTATGTGGCCTTTCATAATAAAATTTAACATGCTTTGTTAGACACTAAGTTTTCCTTATTTCAGACATACTGATCTTAAGAAAACATAGAATTGTATTAATTAGTTTCAACTTGAATTCCATAAAAAAAAAAGCAGTAAGTACGTAGTGTAAGTTGTGTGTGATTTTTCACTGTAATCACTACAAGGTCAGGTTTGTCATAAATGTTGTTCTGATTTCTGCCCTAGTTTTCCAAGGTGATTTAAAGCACCTATGACCTGCTGTACTGATTTAAGGACAGAAGCCTGAGGCAAAGAATGGGAGAAGGGAAAGTTTTTAATCATCTGACTAGATGGTGATCTGAAAATGTGGTGCTGGTAACTGATACGTGTGAAATGCTTATGAGAATCTAATAAGGTGTTCACATTGCAGACTTTTATGTCAAGTCAAAAATATTAAAATGTTCTTGTTCATGTTGTTTTTACACAATGCTGTGAAAAAAAAAAAAGTAAACAGTAGAGCTTTATTTGAAAAACATATTCAAGATGTCTTATGCAAGAACACCTTCCTCGGGGCCTTAAGAATGAAAAAGTATATAAAAAAGAAGCTATGTAATGAGTAGGAGAAGGGTGTACTCTTCTGAAGAAGCTAATCTGATAATAGTCCATTTCAACTTTTTTATTAATACATGCAGTAAATGACATTTACTAAGAGAGGTATTTGGAAGTCCTACTATCCCCAGGTGTACCAAGAAAAAGGAAAAATCATAGTAACGAAGAAAATTTTAAAAATCTGGAGAACTATTTAGAGTTACCTGAAGACTAATAAAGTAAAATTAAGAAATAAACAAGAAGTTTAAAACAAGGACTAACTTCAGTTGAGCTTACATATAATTTCTGAAGAACCAAGCTATTTGCATTTCTTTGTAAAATATACCAAAAATAAAATCATTGGTCTTTCCACTTAAAACTTCTATGCCAGATGTCTGTGTTGTATATCATCTTCCCATGTTTTTTTACAGGAAAAACATAAACAGGAGTTAGAAGACATGAGAAAAGCTGGACATGAAGCCTTGAGTATTATTGTTGAAGAATTCAAGGTAAATGAGTTGCCAAGATAACGCAATTTCCAAGTAATATTATTGTAATAGTATATAGGAAGTATGCAATACAGACAATTATCTTTAGTACTTCTTGTTCTGGTTGCTCAGTGTTGTTTGACCTGAAATTTTGTGCTTTTCTCACTCTGCACTTTGGGAAATTTAGGTAAAGTAGGTTAGTCATTTTCAATTATGAAACTTAAAATCAGAACAAAATAAAAATGCTCAGTCTATTGTGCTAAACTTCAGGTTTGATTATCTAGAATGTGTCTGAATTCTGGACATCCTCAGTCTCATCAAACTGCACTTTCAGGAAAGCAGCCTCACAGAGCAATTCAGCAGGTTTTTATCTACACATCAGTAAGAGAAGAAATAAAAGATAAAATAAGGCTGAATCTGTAATCCTTTCCTCATGTTCCTAGTTCCTCTTAGCTGGTAAAATGAAATAACAGGGTGTTACCATGGAGGATAAATATGTGTCTTTTGTGCTGCTACTGGAACTTTCTAGTACAAAATGCACAGTGGACAAAAATTGAATCCTATCAGGGGAAAGTGTAAGCAAAGCTAAAATGTCTAATTAGATTTGATGAGGTAAAGAAGATCTGATAGGGAAAAAATCCTTATAATGTGGAAGTGGAAAAGAAGGCTGTCTCTGAGAATGGGAAGTGAGACATGAGACCTGGTAGGCAGCTGTGAGCTGGGAACAGAAATCTCACACTGTATGTAACGAAGGGGAAATTCAGATTTTAACTGCTAAGTGAAAATCATTCCATGACCCAGGAATGATCTGACATGGAGGGCAAGAAGACCCAGCTGCAGAAAGATTTAAGCTTGCTGGAAGCAGGAATGCCAGAAACAGCAGGATTCCATGTTAGGGAGTGAGGTTTCCCTTGGTAATGAGGTAAGAAATGGCAAAGCATTGTCTTGTAGCAATCCATCCTGGAATGTGAGTGCTCAGGTACCACTTTTGGTAAACAGAGCTGAATCTGAGGGATGAACTGACCGCGGCTGTGGTGCTCCATGCAGGTGCTCACATTATCAGTGCTGCTACAAGTGTATAGAAGGAATTGTTTCATTGTGCATCTTTCCAGATTCCTTGTAGAGCTGCTTATGGAGGAATGAGGACTGGACAATTCATTGTTCATTAAATCTTTTCATGTTTAAGCACAAACTTGTTTAATTTGCCTCAAGGAGTATGATAAAAATTCCCCAACATTAGTTAGGGTTACCATTGTAAGGTAGAAAGGATAGGGTTGAAGCAGGGTCTTGTGATTCAGGTGGCAAGCTAAATCTTAGAACCTGCTGGTCAAGGAGCCTGGACTACTTTAATAGGGAGAGTAGGCAGGTTTCTTTGTTTTCTTCAAATACCCAAAACTTACTTGCAGCGCTATGTTTCTTTCTGGTGGTGTCAGGATCTGCAGTTCCAGGAAAGCTATCTGTGCCAGATTCCAAGTCCACTGCAAAATTTTATTATTATTAGATTCTACAGGGCTTGCAGACTCCATTCCTCACACATCAGATAGGCTTACCAAGTTCCAAGTCTGAGATCACCACTCTGTAGGACCCTCTGCTTGATGGCAACACATGTCACAGGCTGCAGAAAAGAATAAAGTAATTCTAGTCATCCTACATATTTTTAACAACTCATAATAATAATGATAAAAAACTTTAATTTTTATGATTACAGTTAGCAATGTTCTAGCTAACATTTAAATCAGACTATTCTTGGAAATACATCTGTCTTCATCAATACAACTTACACTGATTTCATGTAAAGGGAACCTATCCAAGAAAACCTTTCAAAAGTTTCTGTTCATGAGAAAAGTTAAGCGTGGTCACTGTTAATGTCCCATTTCTCCATGCCTCCCTCGTTTTTTTTCTGGAGAAGAATTATTGCGTGTCTTTTCCCTTACTTCATTAGGAGCCACATTCAAAACCAGAAGATCTTAAACGTGAATTTTCTTTGGACTGTCCCACTTTGGAATGGGCCGCTGAACATGTTGCATACCAGCATTTCTCATTTGTTTTGTGCTAAATGTGTATAAAATAGCTGGCTGTTTCTGTGTGAACTTATATTTTGAAAAACACAATGAGCTGTTGATAGTAGCTGTGCCTAGGTTTTCTGCTTTTTATTTCTGAAAATATGAACAACTTTTGAAATGCAACAGTATTATGTTATTGAAGTTCTGTATGTTTTCTGTAATTTTGCACCATTTAATGCCCTTGTGGGAGATGAAGGGCAGTTTTGCATGGATAGTATTGTCCCTTTTAAGGAATAAATTCTTCATGTATAGTTGGGAAAGGGATATACCTATGTACCGTATTGAATTTTGAAAACTATTTTATCAGTCAACAGTAGATGGGAAGATCTAATACGCCATCTGGAAAAGAAGGTTTATGTTTAGCAGTTTCTATGACTTGGAACAAAAGAATGGGGATTTAATTGAATAATGTCAATCAAAGCAGTATTTACCTTCAGCGTATTATTTCTCAGACTGTTTATATTCAAGTTATATAAAGACATTCTTTAATACCAGGGAACCATGGCATGAGTATACTTGACACAAGTCTTTCTTGTTGCCTCATGTGGTTAGGTGCCATATTTTGGTCAATGAGATCACCGTAGTCTGAGAAGAAATAACATCAGATATGCCAGCCTCCAAGTAAAATACTGCAACCAACCTTTTCTGCAAACACGCAGCAGGTTATTCTTCAGGATGGGAAGAAAAAAAAGTTCGTTAGGTTTAAAAAAAAAATCTAAATTTATTTGGTAGTTTATTCATAGCTTAGGTAAGTTTTAGTAAACCCTTTACCATGTATTAAAAAAAAAAAAAAAGGAATAAAAGTGAATCATCAGAGAATTCAGCTGTAGGCAAAAAATGTTCTGTAGTTTGGTTTGAGAAAATAATCTCATGGATTCTTTTAAAATATTAATTCATGGTTAATATTTCAATATGGGGCAGGGTTAAATGTTGGGGGGGTTTTTTCTTAAGTGAATGGAGTTAACTGTGGTAACTGGTTTTGTAATTATAAAAGTAATGTTTTATATTTTGTGGACTTTTAAATAGCTAAAATTTTAGTAATTTATTGTATTTATCAGACGTATTAACAGTTAGTAATAAGATTGCCAAATATGGAGCCCTGTATACATCAGTTGTTAAAGAACGCAAAGTAAAGTACAGAATTGTGGTATTCATTGACTCTCTTAATACACTTATGATTAGCCATGCTTGATTTTGTGTTGAAAGATGTCTTTTTTAGGATTTAAGACTATGTTACACTAATATGTCTCATTTATATGCGGAAGAGATACTATTTGCAGTAGATTTTGTAAATGCTATGTAATCCACAAATTACCTTGAGTGGGGCAATACTACTAAGCAATACTACTGGATTGTTTAAGAGGCATAGGAAGGGAAATCTTACTTACAGTTAATAGAGTCCTGGTTTGCTTCCCTTGGGTTTTATTAAAACAAACTTATGCTGATTATTCCAATCAAGTGCTTTCTCCTGGCCTGAATTAGGTTCTGTAGTAGTCATGACTGTTGGAATTTTGACTAATCCTCTCTGATGATAGCAGCCAATTTTAGTTTTGTAGTGCCACTCCAAACAGAGTTAGACCATGAGTGAATGCAGTGTCCACCATTGGTGGCTTAGGGATAACTATGTAAAAATTTGCTCCAGAAAAAAATCTGCAGAATCCTGCAAGCTCAAAATCCTCTAAATTAGGTCTTGAAATTCTGGGATGTATAATGGAAAAAAGTTGACTACTTGTCTTTTCTAGATTCCTGGTATAGGTAAGTCTTCCTGTTGTTATATCAGTGAAAGTGCCTTTTTTTTCACATACAATGGTTGCCATTTCTTCACTTCTTTCTACAATGTTGCCTAATGAGTAACCAAAAGTTCACTTTTTTATTAGTTTGTTTTGGTTTTTTTTTTACAATTAGAACTAATTATTGCTCCTTGCAGACTTGCTGCGGCAGACTTTCTGTTGTTGTACCTTCCTATGCTTTAAAATGGGTTATACTTTCTGATAATCACTATCTTGTGTTTTGGGGACTTATTTGTTGTAAAAGGGACAATATTACTCCAGATCAATCACTGATGAGTACATTATCCATAGACCTGACCAGGCACTCTAGTTCAAGACCAACCTTCTCAACTCCTACCCTTGTTGTGACTGATCCTTTTTAATATGGCAACAGTGTCAAAAGTGGAGCTTACACTAGAAGTCAAATATTGAATAACCTAATTTTAAGCACCTGAATATACCAAAGGCCTTACAACCACTGCAGTTGCCTTTAGAATAATAATTTGCCAAGTGTGCTGAGAAGGGCATTAACAGACACTACACTTTGTAGTGCAAACTCTCAAAAACTTTGACCATTGTTATTTTTCTTACATTCTTATCTCCCTTTCAACAAACAAGCCATCTACAACACAGTCACAAAATTTGTATTAAAAATGTGGGTAAACAATTAAAAAATCAAGTTGGTGGTCTGTGTAGGCAAAGTTTCCCTTTTTCATGTTTACCTAATTTTGTTTAATTTCTGTCTTTCATGTCATTATTTTTTTAAACTTTTATCCCTGATAACTAACTACAGTAAAGAAAAGTAAATGTAGATCTTGGAAATGATGCTTGTAGGATCATGTAACATTTTAAGATATTTACCACAAGCAACATAAGGCTCTTTCCTCTGCTTGTTTTATCAAGCTTTTGTTCTCAAACTGTCATAGTTCTGTAAATAGACAAGTTAAGATTTTTAATCTGTTTTGTTTCTATTTCTCAACATATGAAATAACCTCTAATGTAAGCTTCAAAGAATATGAGGTTACAGGCAGGTGTATTTATTTGATGGCATTTATTTATTTAGATTATTTTATGCATTTATTAGTCTTCTAAAAGACAGCTTGTATAAATCAGATGGGTGTTTCCTTTTATAGAAATTAATTTCAAGATATAAAAAGTTCTTCCCATCCCCTTCTGCCATGAGAATTTTATCTATCAGTTTTCAGTGTGAGGTAGATGGATATTTTCAGCTTTCCATAATTTCAGAACAGATAGGTTTTAAAGAGGATGGTATATGTGGGACCATCACCTTGTCTTTAAGAAAATATTTGTGTCAATAATAGACCTCTGAATTGAAAGGTTAACTTCTAATGAGTAAAGGAAAATATAAAAGATTTCAATACAAAAGTTTACAGTCAGTGTATCAATTTTTTAGGGAGAGTTTATTCCTTGCAGGGAGAGACAACTCTTGAAATGTGACCAGTTCTTAGTTCTTTAAAACACTTCGAAGGGCCTGACACATGAATAAAAGGATAATTTCAAAAGTTGTTGAAAGGGTTTGTACTTCACTTCCAATTTCTACACCTGTCCATTTGTAAGCTGCAATAGAACTCAAGTGGGTCTTGAGTAAAATACTGGTTCTGTCATGAAGAGCTGACAAGGAGAGACTCCTTGTCATTTTTACAGTGTACAACACTGTACTCACCTTGTACTCATGTACAATACTACTACTATGAAAATATGTTTACAGACTTCTGATAACAGCAAGGTGCAATCAAGTCTCAGACCTCTTAAGATCTATCTAAGATATTTTATTATTGATAAAAGCATTTTGGTAATTCAAGGTAATGTAAAGAGCTGCAGAGGCGATCAGCTCTGGTGAAGACATGTACCCCAGTGGAGCAGAGCACTGAGGCATATGGGGGTGTTTCCTGAGCCTGGGGAACCCCAGGGGAGCACTGAGACACCCCAGGAGCCAGCAGCTTTCAGGGAGGTGGCTGAGGGGACATAGGTATACTGTGAGTAAGGGCAGGCAACCCCTAGTGCCATGAAAGCAGCTGTAGGGAGCACTGAAGAGGATGAGCAGTGTGGCAAGGCAGTTTTCTCAGGAGGGCTCGCAAAGAGGGGGCCTCTTTGAAGGAGGGACATTCCATTAGCTGAGCTGGAGATTTAAAATACACGTAATCCAGCAACTTCCTGGCAGACTTGAGTCAGCCAGGTATCTGCTGGAAGGACAGCATAGCAGTATATAAGCAATCCATAAAGTTCTTGGAATGTGCAGGTGATAACACTTCTCCAAGTGATAGAGGAGCCAACAATGAAAGGTGCCATGGTGAACCTGGTTCTCACCAGCACGGAGGGGCTGGTGGAGAATGCCGAAGCAAAAAGGCAGCCTTGACTAGGAGTGGAAACAATTCAGTAAATTCAACTCAACATTTTGTTTTATTTTATTTAGAACTTATTTCAACGTAAATTGCACGTTCGAATTGACCTATATATGAGTGTAATTGCATTAATTTTGGTTAATATTTACTTTAAAAACAAACAACCCCCCTGTATTTGATAGCACTTAAATGGACGTGACTTCACTTAAAGGGAAGCTCACCTGAAAATAGCCTTATCATGAAAATATGTAGTGTCTTGGACTAAACTGGATAAGTTGGGTTCTGTTGCAAAAGATAATTTAAAAACAATTTTAAATAGTTTTAATTATATATTATGTGTGCTAACTAATAAGTGAGGTGTAACATAAGTGTCAAACAGAATATTCTTTTGAGTTTATGCATCTTCTCCAAGGGTCAGGAAAGAATTTTGATTGTCTTCTGCTCTGTTTTGTTACTCAACAATTGATTAATTTTATTTTGCCCTTAAATAAAGAGTTGAAATTAATTAGTGGCAGCGACAGGATGCTGCATTAGCTGAAGCATTGTCTCATGCTATAAAACATAGAGATACTTACGTAGTACTGTTGAAATTAATGCTGGTATTTTACACAGTGCATACATTTTAAGTAGTATGGTAACTTTACTTTTCACTAGGTAATGTTATTTTTTAAGATGACTCATTTTGGCCATCCTGAATCAGCCATTTTGAAGTGAAGAAGGTGTTTGGTGTACTGGCTTGTATTTAGTTACTTAAGTTAATGATGCTTGACCAGGGCAAAAAAGCCAGAGAGGATATTCTTTTGGACTGCCTAGGGTTTTGGTGCAGTGCCTTTAAGTAATATTATAGAACATAGTGCAGCAGCCTACAGATCACGATGCATTTTTCATACTGATGTTCCATGTGAGTTGGTTTAACGTTATCAAAACAATGCTGCACATCTTAGAAGTCTCGTTTTTTGTACGTATTGAAATTGCCTTTATTCTCTTTTTCAGAAGAAATAAAAGGGGTAAATAATCTCTACTCTGTTTTTCCTTACTATTATTTTCTTCCAATTAAAAGAGGGAGTTGAGAGAAAGGGATTTGGTGATTTGTTACTGTTAGGGAATTTGAGATTAATTTGGGGGTAGCAGTCTATATTTTGGCTACATTATTCAAAAAGAATTCTCGTAAATTCAAGCTCTTGACTTTGCAATAAATCGTGTTCTGGGCAAGTAGTGGTGGTATCTATTGCCAGTAGAATTAAGACAGTATGCACTAGATTTGGGCAAATACGTTTGTATTAAAAATAGGCTGGAGTGCCTGTGCTATGGTTTTTGGCAAAATCTTAATGATTGAACTTTTGTCTTTGTTAGGATGAGGACATGTTTTAGAAAGATCTAATCCTCAAAACATAACACAACTGGTAGAAATATAGAATAAAATTTTGTAATCATTTGTATTTTCTGAATTTTAAACTTTTCTCCTCCAAGTGGGTACAGAACAATTTTTCTGTCTCTACTTTGTATGCTATGATACAGCTCACTAGTGTTCCCATACTACACGTAACGTACTGTCAAATATGTTCCAGCATATTTGCAGTATTTAATTATCTGACTGTTGCCAAAGAATATAATAGAATAATTAAGGTGTGTATTTCCTTATGGACACCCCCAGGTGATTATGGATAAAATTATCATTATGATGTTTCGATCTTGTTTCAACACAAGGTCTTTACCTACATTTTTCTAATGTGTGTAAATTAAAAGTAAGGTTAGCTCTATATCTGAGCTAAAAGAGGGGAAGAAGTGTAGAGGCAGGAAACAAATGTAACAAGGAGTATAGAGACACATCTGCATCAAGACTGATGCCTCTTGCCATCACTGACCTGAAATTGGTTGTTGGTACAGGATGACCCTTGCCAGCCTCTGTCGTAAAAGTTCATCACCATATATATAGAAGGAAAAATTAATGACCAGTAGCACCCATATTGGAATCCTTTGACTTTGTGGAAGAGATGCTATGGGATACATTCTTCTGTAACCTTACTTGAAAAGATTCACTGAGCTATTAAAAGGACGCCACTTAAAGAGTGGCAGCTTTTTATTATCTCACTGTCCACAAATTTACAGAAGAACAGCCTTCCTGGATAGTTGTTTAATTCATTAAGGAAGAAAGTGGTTTTTAAGGAGTGATAAGTAGTTGCCCAGGATACCAATGAGTCAGAATGCTTTTAGTGTCATTGTACTGAAGGAAATGTGTAACTTAAAAGAGTTAGAGATCACAGAATCACAAATATGATACGATATTTATCATCAAATAGCTAAATCCATGTTTTAGTTTAGTAGTTAGCTACTAAATTAGGTTTTTTAATTAGTTAATTATCATGAAGTTTGGAAAAGCTTTGGTTGAATAGCATGCTACCTCTGCTGTATTTACCCTATCAAGAAACCTTAAAATGATGGTAGTCATCAGACAAAGAAGAAAATGATCTAATTTTTTAAACTATGTGGTTCTTTTTAATTTTTTTTTCCCCTTTTTTACAATCCTGGAAAGACATTGTCTTATTACATCTTTATGTTTGTATTAATTTCTTATAGTCATCTGGAGCCAGACAGATGTAGGATATATTCAGTGAACATAGTAGTGTCCTAAGCAAAAAGTGCATGTTAAATTAGAATTAAAGGAAATTTTTGAGATTTGGCTTTTATTTTATTTTAAAAATGTCCATATTTCTGACAATGTGTTAAATGTGATGTGATTTCAATTATAAATGAAGATGAATGAAGGTCTTAATTTGAAGGTTAAGATACATTTGTCAAGTTGTGCTAATTCTCTATGATGCTTTTCTGTTCACATTTCAGAAGAGTCGATTTTCTGATTTTTTAAAGTGCCTTATCTGACAATACTGACAATTCTGATCAGTCCTGAATATAAAAAATTTCTTATGAGAATAAAATCATTCTATACCTTATAATAAGTTGTAGCTCAGCATTCTGTTTTGATTGTAAGCATATCTTAAAACCATAAGGTTCTGAGAATATCAGGATTCCACTTGAAAGGGGAAATCTTGCTTTTATAATAAGGAGTTATTTTTATTTAAGGGTGTTAGGTGACATACTTCATATTCTTTCAAGTGACTTGAAAAGATTTGGGCATTGGCATTAATAATTTGTTATGTATTTTAAAGTCTGGTCTGTATTTTATCCACCTGTTTGACTGGGTGATCTGCTGCATCTCTCCGTAGAAAATAAAGTTTTTTATCTGGAGAATTTTTAGAACAACACAGAAGCTATCTATGAAGTAGTGTGCCACGTAGGGGGATTTTTCTGTCTGTCTCCTTGCTCAGCCAACTTGTAGAACAGTCAAATACAGGAACAATTCTGTGGTACTATTTAAATTATACTAGTAGATTATGTGATGGAAAAGGAAGGCATTTGTTTCTGAATGTGGAATTTTATGTAAAAAGTAATTAGTAATAATAGTAATAATATTTTTAAAAATCAACAATCTCTACATGCCATTCAATAAATAATAATTATTTCCTTCAAAACTGAAAGTCCTTTATATCACTTAATAGGAATTTAACAATCTTCAGTTAAGTTTTTGTAGTAAAGTACGTAAAGTGACTCAGCCCTTGGCATGAGGAAGAAGCTATCTGAGAAACAACATTACAACTTAATGACCTTTCTGTTACTGTTTTCCCTAACATTAGGATTGACTTTTTTTTTTTCCTTTCTTTTTTTTTCTTCTTCTTTTTTTCCTTTTTTTCTTTTTTCTTTTTGTGCCTGTTGTATGAAACAATTCTTGTCACAATAGTTTGGAAAAGAAGTCCCAGTACCCTGAAGTACAGACTTGATTTTTGCCAGTGGTATCTTGCAGTTCTAGTTTATACACAACAGAATGTAGCATATAAAGTTTCATATACAGGTTATACTTGTATGAGTTAAGATTTTGTTATTGCCTGAATTTATGTCAATAGAAGAACTAAGTTTAGTTAGAAATAGATTGGATTTTATGAAAGTAAACTTATGGCTAGCTCAATTCCCTGCAAACATCAGTAAACGTATTCTCACACTATTATTAAAGTATAAGTGAAGCACCAATTTCTACCTTTTAAATTTTTCTGAACCAGTGCTGAAAACTATTACCATTCTATAGCGTAAGCAAAGAACACTGATTTTGGCATAGCTGGGTAATTAGTGGGGGAGAAAAGGTAATTAAAAAAATTTCAGAAGTTTTTTTTTTTATGTGTATGCATGTTTGGATTTTCAAAAGTATTGAAAATCATTCTTAATGTGTGTGTTATGTTCCATGAAATAAAGATTGCTTGAAAGATGGGATTTTTTCTTTGCCTGCATTTGGGCCAAAGGTCTGTTTTCTATAAAACTTATGTCCGCTTTAGCTTACACAGGCATTTCAACTACTTTACTATGTTAATTACTAGTTAAAAATAGTTTGCTTCATTGTGTATAAGTAGCCCAAAGAAAGTGAAAATATAATATAAACTATAATACTATAAAATAATTCTTTATTATAATTTAATAATTATTTTATAATATTAGGGAAAATATTTATGCTGAACATTTAAATGTTAAAATAAATCCTGAGTAAAAATGGCATAATTGTTTAAGGAAACCTGAGTGTAATTCCTCAAATGGTAATTTGGTTTTTCATGTGTCTTTAAATTTTTTCATTTTTTTTTATTCCGCTGGCATTTTTGTGTTCAAATTTTGGAAATTCTACAGAATTGAGTCAAGTGCATGTGAATGCACACGTCTGCGTGCACATTCATCTTTTTGGTACTTTGACTTCCGCTGCTTCACATTTGAGTGTGAACACCGTGTGTGTGTGTGTATGTGTGCACATTCTTTTATGTTTTAAATTACTCAGAATTTCCATCTGCTTTTACTTGATTTGTGGTTGTGAAGATCATGCTTGGCCCATGGGATCTTACACTGTGCCGAGAGGATGTGGAGTTTTGTCAGCCAGGGAAATATGTCTGGCTTTTTTTTTTTTTTTTTTTTTTCCCCCAGCAGCTTTCATATGCTTATCTTCTTGTGTGGTCCCACTAAACTGAGTATATTTAACAGAAATACTCTCCCTGTCTATCTTCTGTGTGCTGCTCTCTTTAAAGCAGACCATATATAAGAAATCTGAGATCAAAAAAAAAATTAAGTTCTGTCTGAAAGCAAGGTAGCATTACATAGAAAGGTACTTTAAAAGTTGCACAGTCCAAATGTATAACAGCGTTCCATGTTCTGATTTTACACAAGTATTAGTAGATCTGCCCTTACCAATAAAGATCCCAGTTAACTCTTGAATATTGTGTACTTTCTTTTTTGCAGGCACTGCTACAGTCTACAGTTGAACATCAAGAAGCAGCTATTGAAAAGCAGTATATACAAGCAATTGAAAAACATTCTCACAAGTGTGAAGAACTTCTTAATGCTCAGGTATTCATGGACACAAACAAAAATCTTTGTGATATTTCTTTGAGTTTCAGCTCTTCTCTGCTTGAAAGAATATTAATATACATGATCACCAATGAAAATAATCTACCTTTCACTTTGTGGCCTCAGTATAATAGTAAACAAAAATATGTGAAAATGCAAAATAAATAATGATTCTTCCACAAGAAGTGTGTAGCACTGAGAAAAAATCTCAGAGCAACTTAATACTTACTCTTTTAACAGCTGCTGGTTTTTGTAATCTTGGGTAAAACATGTAATATTTTTAAATTTGTATACTTAAATGTAGAATTTTATTGTATGAGATTTTCACAGATTTTTCGTCCAGATTTTTTGATGCTTCTGACGTGGTAGACATATGTTGTCCAAACCTTTTAATTTCAGAAGAATCTTACATAAAAATAGCTACGAGGAATTACATAACATTCAGAAATAAATTACTTAAATGGCTTGTATGGGCTCATTTAACATGATTTGAATAAAAGCACACTGCATAGCAAGGATTTGAAATCACATCAATTACTGATGAGTATCTGAACACTGTAAACCTGATTTCTTAGTGAAGATACTGTGTTTTGATGGTATCTTCACTAACACCTCTTGGATAAAAATAAATAAAATAATATATAGAGAAATCTAATTTGCTAATAGCATCCTCAAACTGTTTACATTGCAACTAACACTATTAACAGCTACCTTGTAAGTATCGTTAGCAACAATTCTACAAAAATTCAAAGGATAATTGTTTATTTAGGTTTTTTGGAGTATGCTGGACCTGAATACATTAAAAAGTTGTGTTTCATCATTACATGTGAGATTTTGCAGCATACTGGCTCACTATAGGTAACATGATAATATCTGCAGGAGAGGACCACCAGCCCATCAACACAAACTGTCTCCAGTTCTACACCTTGCTTCAGGTCTGTCAGCTCTCTTCTCCACTCTAGTCTTTGACTAGATCTAACTCCATAACTCTGCAGTTCAGAACATTGCTAAAATTGCAGAAATGTCTCCAAAGTAAAATTCTGAGACATATTCTATTGTGACCTTTCTGACAGGTGCCTCCCCCATTGATCCTAAAGAAAGCAAGCTCTGGTCTATTTGCTAGTTTAGTTTCAGCTGCTGTTTAATTCAGTATACTGCCTGACAGACTGAACTGCCTTTTAGTGAAGTCTCCCTCAGTTTTAATCATTATCACTATATATTGCTTTTGCAAGAAACACTTGAGAGATGAGCTGACCATGTCAGTTACTCTTCAGTTTCTGCCCAGAGATGCCAGGTATTCCTACACCTACCCTCTTCTTAGTCTATTACTGTCACTTGTCTTGAATATCCAGTCTCAGATGTCCCCAAGGCTGGAGTTTATGGGTTATCTTCCCCCTTTCCTGGAATGCGTTGAAAGGAGCAATTCCCTCAAAGAAATTGATGATCACTGTTATGGATGCTTCCTGGAAAACAAACTCTAGGATTGCTGGTGTTTTTTTCAAGAAAATACATTCTCATATCAACATTAAAAAAAGCAAACCAGACATTCTTTTGCCATATTCAGGGGCACAAGGGTCATGGTTTCCTTCATCAATTAACAGGAGAAGAACTCTTTTCCTCTGTGCCAGGAATCCGTCATGTCCTATAGTGAGTACTTAGGAAAGCAATGCATGACAGTTGTAGGTTTCTAGCATTTGAGGCTATCAGAGAAAACATCATTGGAAGAACATGTGTCAGTGTATTACGGGTTGGAAAATCGTGAATTTCATCCTTACCTTTTATTGCTTTCTGAAAATGAGCACAAGCTTTGATTTTGTGGTTTAACTTACGTGCTGTGTGAAAGCACATACTGAAAAACTTGATCAATGAATTTTTGAATAGAATTTTTAATACTCAGCAAACAAAGGCACAGTAAGTTAATAAAAGTGCTTCGAAACAGCCAGGTATTGATCATTGCTAGAATTGAGATGCCACATGGGATAGAGCAGTATCTGTATTTTGTGAAGTATGCATTTTAAGAAGAAAACAACAGAAAAAACCCAAACAAAATCGAAAACCAAACCAAACAGCTGACAATAAACAAAGTTTATTGCTCTGTTAGATTACTTCAAAATTTAGAACATAGTTCTGCCCTTTAGTAAGTGTTAGCAATCGTTTCTAGTAAATGAGTAATGGAAAAGGTATACAGGCTATGCATTCTTTGATTTTTAATGGAAAAGAACAGCATTTTTTAGTAAAAATCTTGAATTCATATATTTCATACTCATGAAGAAATATGGTTTAATGACTGAGACTTTGCAGCTGAGCAATTGCCTTGGCTGGATGGAGCTAGCCAAGGCACATATCACTGCAAATATTCTGCTGTCTTGTACTTCATTATGTGGATTAGAGTATGTTCCAGCTTTCCCTGTTTTCCAATATTTGTATAGAAGTAGTCTGTTCAAGCATCAAAGTGGGTTTTTCTCCTGAACATAGAGAACACACAGAGACTGTAACTGTAAAAGCATGGACAATAAAATGCACCATAGAAAGAGTAAGTAAGCATCTATTAAGTATCTGTTAAGTATCTGTTGTGTATAGAAGTATTTACTGTGTAGGCCTTCCTTATTCTAAGGAGTTTTCTCATTGAGGTTACTGGACTGTAAGCCTGAAAATAAAAGGATGATCTGTTTTCACTGAAACTTCTAAAAATTATGATATATCAGAAGTTTTGCACACTATTCAGTCAAAATAGATGGTGTTAAAAATGGACTATGCTGAAGTTGATTTTTATATTCCTTTTAAAACAGGAATCTCTGTATTAAAATAAAACCCTAAATACCTGCAGGAAATCAGTTCTCATTTATGAGAAATAATTATTCCTTTATTTATCTTGTGCTTTTTCTTTCCTTACCTTTAAGGTCTCCTTCTTTACTGTCTCCTAAACAGTGTGAAATAGGCAGGATTAAAGTATATGTGAAATGAGGCTCAGATCACACATTGCCATGTGTAAATTATGACTCTGTATTGTGGCTTGTATTAACAATATTCCTTTTTTCTGCTCTGCGTCTTTCTGATGAAAAAGTATCAAAGAGATACAGCTGGATATTCTGTGTATTGTTTTGTGCTCAGATGTAGCTAAGGGGGATATTCTACTGTGGTCCTTAATTTTCTTTAGTCAGAAGATTTTCCATTTTGATTCATGTAAAAGAAGAATAAAGAAGAACAAGGAATATGAGTCCTTAATTCTGTAGTTTGCTTGCAGGCATATTCCTTTCATGGGCTGGACTTTGGCTCAGTGAAGCCTTCAGGCTGTGCACTAACAGGGGGAGGCCTTGAGGAGGCCTTAACTGTCCTGCAGTTTTCATTTTTATAGAGCATGTTACAATGAATTTTTCCCATTATTGAAGAAGACAAAGGAGCTGCTAGTGTAATTGCTGAGCCAGAACAGTACGGAAAGTGTCACAAGCAGGGAATAGTTAGCCTTCCTCTGCACTTTTACATGTTTGTATATTTTGGGATGGTTATATGTGAAACTATGAAACCAATCTTTGCAAATGCAACAACAGTTAAGTAGGGTTAACCCTATATTCTTAATTCTTTTTTCTCTCTGCCCATGCTGTTGGCTTTTGTTTGTATGAGTTCAAAATTTGTTGGATGGCATATGAATTTTTGTGCCCTCTTTTTGAGGCACGCTCAGAAAAATACTGGTTTACTTTGGTTTGAAAATAATTTGCTGAAAGGTCAGAATAGAATTTCCATTTGCTAAAATTCAGAGTTCTTTTAATATTATGATGCTTCCAGAAGCAGCTTGCGGATGAGCAGAAAAGTGGTGTGGCAATAGTAATGAGCTGCTGGGAAGTGATAGATACCTTCCCTTCTCCAGTGTTTGGATGATGCGTTTTGATGTGTTTTGCATAACCTTTTGTGAAGAGTGCCAGTAAGTCCCCCAATAGTTCCTAAAATATGAAATGTAGAAGGTACTTGTCTTATAACAAGTGCTTGTTTGTATGCCAGAGAAAATGTTTATTTCAGTCAGCAGCTTAGTTTCACAGTATAGAAGTATAATTTTCTATTATTTCAAATCTTGTTTTGATATGTATTCATATTTACTCATAATGTGCAGCATGTTTATGTAATAATGCTTATTTTATGAACTTTAATTACTTTTCCTCTTATGTAAACAAAAGCGATTCTAGATATTTCCTAACCAATGGCAAAATCTATTTAATGTCTGATCTAAAAAGAGTGTATGCAAATCAGATTATTAGAGAATTTTGAGTATTTGCATTTCTAGGAGATACTAGCAAATTTTTTCAGTGAGAGTGTTGTGAGTACTTAAATAATCCTGAAGATTTGCAGACTGAAAACATTAAGAACACAATGGACAGACACAACTTTTTTTTTCATTCGTTTCAACTGTGAAAGATTTGGGAGTTCTTGATGGTATTTATCATGTCCCCTTCTGTAGGCATTTCCTCTCAGTTTTCAGAAATCTTGGTGTTTGCTGCTTTGGGAATTTTTTGGTTTTTTATTTCCTCAACATCTAACCCACTTTGCACCTAACTTCTCATCCTTAAACATAGTTCATCAAAGTAAGTCTCTTCAGGTCTGCTGTTCTTCTGCCAAAACTGAAGTTAGACTTTCTCAGAACTCCTTTGTTCTCGGGTAGTTCCTGATTATGTAAAGGGGGAAAAAAACCCAACCTGTTTATTAGAATCCTGTTGCCAGTTTGAGTACTTTTTTCCTAACTTTATAATAATTTGTGGCTTCTGCATATGGAGAGAGAATTAGAATGAAAAATCAAGAATTACCTACTCCTGTGCTGAGAAGGTTTTAGGGTTTTTGGTTGGTTGGTGGGTTGGGTTTTCCTTAAATCCTGGAAAAGTTTAATTTCTCTTTGCTGTGTGTTTTGCTTTTTTGTTTGTTTGTTTGTTTGTTTGTTTTTTTGTTTTGTTTTTTTTTCATTTGTTGACTTTGTGTCCAGTATTGCTTAGTATTTTCTCCCAAAGTAAAAGTTACATTGCTGAGATCCAAAAAGGCGTATTTATTTTCTGACAAAATGTAAATCCCTACCAGTCTTCCAACATCATTTGAATCTGTCCACTATCACAAACTACTTAGAGGATGGTTTTGCAGTCTCTTAGCACTGTTAATTCAGTTAGGACAGCTGCAGAGTCTCAATCAGAAGTCTTATTTGGAAATTACAATTGCTTCCTTAGGTTTGTCAATTTCCACTTGGAAGTAGCTCTTTAATTTGATTTTTTCCTTCTGCATATATATTAAGTTTCCTTAAAACCTTCCTTACTTGCTACGAATTGATATTATCAACTCTTGTCAATACTGATCCACTAAGTAATACAGTATGTTTTTTCTCCTCAGTTATTTTTCTGTTAGCTGTTGTTGAAAAATATTTTTCCTCCCTTTTGCTATATTCCATTACTGAACCTTTTACTGTTTATATGGCTTATAATTTAGGATTTAATTTGCTTTGTTTTTTTCCTGACAGATGGAGAAATTCTGTGAGAATTCATTCAGTCTGTGAAGTGAATTAGGTCACAAAACCAAAAAGGCTAACGGACACTTTTTTTTTTTCTTCATATTTTTACTAAATTTCCTTATCTCTGTCTTTAGGACATCAAGTTTGTGAGGTTTTTAGTAGTCTCTGTTACTATGTACACTCTCTGAGAAAAATATTTTCATTGTTAGATGACTTTGTATAGCTTCTTACTTTATAAGCAATGAGGCACATCTGCAGTAAAATTTCAGAGTTTGGTATATTGTTAGTATACTGCTGCGTGCAACCCTGAGGAGTATATCTTTAATGATTTTATTACTGCTATTTTAATATTTCTTTATATTTTCATTGTTTTAACTTTTCTGGTTTAATAATTTTCTGCTGATTCCTGAGATTTCTCTTATAAAACATTTGCTGCTTTGCTAGCCACTAGGACCTCAAACTGGCAAAAAGATACAGTTCAACCATGAAGTAATAAGTTATAATTTGAGGAAGTGGAAATATGTAACAGATGTTGGAATTCTTCAGACAGATTTTCCACGTTGTGGTGCCAAACGTTCAGATGCCACAGATAGTGAGAACAGTGTAGGAAAACAGTGTAGGACTACCAGATCTTGTCATTTGACTTGGACATAGCTTAGCAGTGGTGAACAAAAGGTGCAGTATAAAAGAAGATGTTGTTAAATATAGGCAGCCTTTCTGCAGGAACAGAAAGCTGTGATGAGTGGCTTAATTGGTTTAATTTGCCTTTTTCCTCAGGATATTTTGGATAGGATTTAGAAATGAACATATTTTGATAACATTACAAAATCATGATGCTATAACTGCGTATTTTTGTTATGTCATCTCCCTCTCACATACAGATAACGTTTCCTATGACCTGTATTTTTTTTTCTACTGATGATTTCTTCCTGAGAGACATTAATAGAAGTAAAAGCCTTACTTGTAGCCTAAGATGGTTTCTTGTTAAAATAGGTAAAAAAAAATTGAATTGGTGATTCCTTAAATAGTTTAGTACACTGGTATATTATTCCTGTTGATGAATGAAGTATTGAACCATTTACAAAATGTTTCTGGGGGTATTTTTTTCCCAAATCTCAAGGGACAGGAATTGTTCTATGTCTATATGTAATGAAGGTAGAAAATAATAAATTATACTGGAGATGAGATATAAAGTCATAGTATGCTAGTGTTTTTTCTGTTAAACTACTAAATACAATGCTGTTTCATTAGATTAAAAAATTTACTAGATTTTTGTTTGAAGAAAAACTGGTCATTCACTGAGGATTAATTACACATGCATACATTTTAATATAATGCTTTTCAGAATCATGCTATTCAATGAAGGTTCCAAGTCTGATTTCTTTAGAAACTGAGAATACTTTCCTTAGATGAAAGATCTGTGAAAGTGTAAATTATCATTATTTCCTTGCAGCAATATTAGAAGTAATGCAGGCTTTTTTTTTTCTATGTATTATTAAAATATTCATGTTTACTTTGGTTATTCTAATTATTATCTGACTACTTGTACATAGCTACATACAGCTAACAAAATTAATTTCTCCATACTGAAATTGGTGATCTGTGTGTGATGATTTACTCAATATTGTGACGGTACTAATCTGCAGAAATAAAAAATGGACTCCTAATAGTTAGAGCAAAAGGATTGCATCCTCGTTTGTGGATGAAATCCCACACTCATTTCCTTTTGAATGAAACAGTACAAGGCCCAGGAAGAAACATTTAAAAATAACTTAATACAGTGTTTTAGCTGAAAAATAGCTCATGTCCTGCCTTATTTCATTCACTCCATGAATTGTATTATATGCTATGTATTCCTTCAAAAGATGCTTACCTGATCGAAAAATGAGGTTACAGGAGGGACATGGAAGTGCTGGAGTATGTCCAGAGAAGGGCCGTGGGGATGATAGATGAGGCTGGAGCACCTCTCCTAAGAAGACAGACTGAGAGAGTTGGGGTTATTCAGTCTGGAGAGGAGAAGGCTCCAAGGAGACCTCATTGTAGTCTTCAGTATCTGAAGGGGGCTAGAAGAAAGCTGGTGAGGGACTTTTTAGGATGTCAGGTAATGATAGGACTGGGGGAATGGATTCAAACTAGAGGAGGGGAGATTTAGATTGGATGTTAGGAAGAAGTTCTTCACCATGAGGGTGGTGAGACACTGGAACAGGTTGCCCAGAGAAGTGGTGGAAGCCCCATCCTTGGAAGTTTCTAAGGCCAGGCTGGACAGGGCTCTGAGCAACCTGATCTAGTGGGAGGTGTTCCTGCCCGTGGCATTGAGGCTGGAACTAGATGATCTTAAAGGTCCCTTCCAACCCTGAAAATTCTATGATTCTATAAAAATGTCATGATTCCTCAGAAATAAATTTAATATATAAAAATAACAAAAAAAGACTGACTAGTTGCTATTGTGATTAAATCTGTTTACAATGTCTTCTGTGACTCACATTCCAGGAAAAAAAGAAAGATTTTTTTGATTTCTTTTTTACAGGAATCAAGAAAAACCACAGGATCTCTGTATTTATATTTGAATCTAGATCAAACAGTTTTCATTTGGAACCATTGCCTAGAGAACTTCTTGCAGGGAGGAAAACATTATAACCTATTTTTGAATGCCTTTTGTTTTAAGCTGATTTTTAAAAGACTCTTCTTCACCCCCTCTTGATGCTTTCCAGAGAGTAGGGTAGGAATACGAGTATTTCTCTCCACTTCAGAACACCACTTTTCTTAAAAGATGGAGTTTTTTCTTTTCCTGGAAAACAATTTCTTGTGTCTCATTAGGCCATGGTATTCCACTAAAATTTGGTCTTCAGAATTTTTACACATCAGAATTCTGCACTCTTAACCCTATACTCCCTAAGGAATTAAAGGAAGCTAAGTACAGCTTTGGCAGAAAGGGTGCTAGGTAAGGGTGCTGAGTTACATAAATCAATTTAGGCAAAGTGATGCATTAAAGACCTATACTATTTGTTGTTCCTAAGCTAAGCATTTTTACATCTGGGTGAGTTATCTGGGCATTCTGTCTTACTGACTGTGCCTTATAGATGACATCCACAATGTGAATGTGCAGCCTGCTTATGCTGGCTGAAGCTTTTCTTGTTGCACTAAAGTGGAATTTTCACTGAGATTTAGCCTGGCCTCATCCACCATATTTCCAGTTCATGACTCTTTTTCCTTTTTTTTAAAAAAGAAGAAAATAACATAAGATTATCTGTAGCCATAGTTTTTCATTGATTTCCATTTTTGCACTGAATTCCAGTGTCAGGAAGGGATATTTGTTCAATGACAGCTAGATAATTGGATTCAGTGCTCCTCTTCTCTGTTTTTTGGATTGGTGATTATTAAAGGAAAAACTTCACTTCAGCTTTCAATTAGAATCTTCATGGGCACTGTCTTATAGTCTACACAAGTTAAATCCTTTTTTTCTCAGACATAAGTCTCCATAAATGGGTCTTCATCCTAACTTTCACAGGAAAACTGAAATAGACTTGATTATGTTTCACAGGACTGTTAGGTGTGATGAACTCATTAGCCTACTGAGAGGAGGCTGAAAAGCTCCTGAAGGCTTTTATTAGGTTTACTTGTTGAAGCATGGGCAATATCCTCTTGACAGGTACAATAACCAGGAGGCCTCAAACTTTGATGTCAATATAAGCCCCAAGAGAAAGTGGCCTCTACAATTCTAGGAAATCAAAAATCTGTGTATAGGGAGCTCAGAGTGGTGCCTTTTATCTCAATGTTCTTCCTTTAGACACTTAATGTTGTCTTACAGAGATACGTGTCTGTTGTTCTTACCTGTGCAAAATGGAAATGCTGAATAAGATGCATTCAACTTGTGTCTTTCCTATAGCTTGTATTCCTGTTTAGAAGGGGAGGGGATTATGGATAATTTTGCTCAGCTATAGGTATTTATCTCAGCATTTATGATCTTTAATTCATCAGTGGTCTGTATTATTAAGAGATCTTTGCTATAGTTGAACAAAAATCTACAAGCCAAGTAAATGAACCTAAAACATCCTGTTATTTCCTGTTAGCAAAAAAATTACGATGGTACTTGAAAACTCTCAAATGTTTAAGTGCTGAAGTCAGTAACTTTTAATATGTTTTTAACCTTTCACTCCCTTTATGAACTTAATCTGAAAGATCAATTGAGGGAGCACAAACTGTATATAAGTTCATCGTGGGCATGTAGTAGCAGGTTCCAAAGTCATTCTGCATACATCTAGAAAATCAGTGTACCTAAGGCTTCCAAATAGCTTCTACTCATAAGGTTTATGGATTATTTTTAGATCTGAAGTACAAAGCTAGTTGCCCTAATTTAAAGACTAGTTCCAGAGGGTATACAAAAGCTTGCTGTGCAGGGACATTTAAACTAATAGCTTAGGAATTTTTTTATACATTCATTAATCATTTAGTTTGCCTTACTGCTTTCTTTCATAGTGTCAGAATGCTGTCATTATACAGAAATAGTTAAAATTTCCTTGATCTCTCTCAGAAGAAGGAATGCACAGAAACCTTTACCATCCATTTACTGTCCAACATTTTCAGCTCAGGTGTTAGGCATAACGTGATGGTAGGATGCTGCATTCTTTTCCATTGAGCTTGCTTTACAATGCTCCAATAAGCACAGCTTTCAAGGAGATTCCATGGTTCCATATGAGGGCTAGAACTACTTTGTGGCACACTACCTTATTAAAAATAAAAGTTCTTGGTAAGTAATTTCTTTTAATTACATGCAGAATGGAAACTTTAACCCTTTTTGTTGTACCTATGACTAACTATGCAATTTGGGCTTTCTAGACTCAAGACCTGTTTCAGGTAGAGCAGTTCATGTAATATTTTATTTAGCCTTGTCTCTTTCCAGTTACTTGTTTCTTTGCATGTAATTTAGGTAATTCAATAGCTTAAGGTACATTTCTCTCTAAGAAAGAAAACTATTCAGCCAAATAGAAATTCTGAAGCCAAATAAACAGTACTCCAAGGTATTTCTCTAAGACTCATACAAGAGAATTTGCTTTACTGGGTTGTATGGACAGCTGTTGCAACATTTGTGATGATGTATGAATTCTTCGAAGTTCAGATATGAAGGTAACCATTTATGGAAGGATTAATCCACATGAATAAACATTTACATTAAAATAGGAAAGGAGATGCCAGGGCATTCACAAGAGGCTTACAATCTTGAAATGATACACTTTACATTTCCATGAAAAGTGAGGATACGATGTAATATAAAAGAAGATGCATTGAAACATGCCAGAAGTCATTAGCTCTTATTTTGAAAGCATTCTAAATGTGCTTACAAATAGTTCTCTCTAGCAGCCTGAGAAATGGAAACTAGTGTGTTTTTATAAACAGGTAGAATTCTGAATACAGTTCTTACTGACTCTCCATGAATCACCTAAAACTCAGTATGTATTACCATATAGATTTCCTAATCTACCACATAGGTTTTTTAATCTGCCAAGGAAATAGAAGTTCCTAAGGTAAATTAGTGATCATGCTACAAATGTCAGTCACAGCAACCTTCATTTTAGTAGTAGTTGTTTACATTTTAGGCAACATTTTTTGTTAAAGTGTCAAGCAAAGTGTCTTCTGCTTACAGAAGAAGAAATACTCTTTTTTATTGCTATCTGTATTTCCATTTGCTGAGTATCTCCGTGGGACTGATATGTCCAGGTGTTGTTATGCTTCATTATTACTGTAACAACCAACTGGAGTAACATTTTGTTGTTTTGTACAAAGAGTGGATCTCTGGATGTAGTCATCCACTCTTCTTCGCAGGGAAGGAGGTGCACTTTTGCTTAGAGAAGTATTAAAGATCAGAACTTTTTAGGTTTCCGTATAATAAAAACGTTTTGGTCCTGATAGCTGTATTTTTCAGGATTCTAGGTCTACCATGCATTTATGAAAAATAAACTTGTGTAGTGACGTTGGGGTCATGGGGAAGTCTGCAGTCATAGAAGTATTTCATCTGCATGGAAAAGAGACATTAGTTGTCTCCCCCATGTATACATGCTCTATATTGGTTTTATGCAAATGTCTGTGCTGTTTCAGGACTTACAGAATAGGCTTGAATGTTGTCTTGTACATAAATGTAAAATGAAATTTCTAAAACTGCCCTGAAATTTAAAGGCTGACAATTGTAGTCCCATTGAGAATTTTTGTAAAATATATCTGGTAGCTTCTATTGTAGTTGTTTTAAAGACAAAGGTGATTTTTCTCTAACATGCTCTCCTTAGAAAGTCCCTTGCGGATTCTTGAGAGAAGCAAATAAAGTTTTAGTCTTTCAGTTAACATTAGTAAGCTTTGATTTGTGGCATATGTCTGATACTTTTATATGTTTATCTTCTATTGTGTCATTCAAATGAAAGTGAAATAACAGATCTGTAGCCTGTCCAGTCAATCAAGTGAAGAGACATGGAGGTCATTTAACTATCAAAATTCCTTTTATTGTTCATCTTAGAGTTACTGGGAAAAAATAATTTCTGTAATTGCCCTGCTAGTTAAAAGTAATGTCTGAAAAAAGGCTGGGTCCACAAAAAAGTTAGTTTCATGTAATTAAGTATAGCCATGATGTGAATTTCACCACTCCTTCCACAGGTGTTTTCCATTAGAATATGTCTGCTCCATTCTGACCTATTTTAAGTAAATTCACAAGGAAATGCCTCTTTACATGTTTATCCTGGAAGGGCAGATAGGTGTTTTATTTTATAAAACAGTCTAGAAGCTTTCTATTCTGTTCTTCAAATAAAATATTTTTCAGAACATAGTAATGCAGTTTGGTAATGTATTCCTAGCTGCCATTAGAGACTTATAATCGAAACATAATAACATGCATGTAACACAAATTACTGCTTCTTAGAAATGCTGGTGAAAGGGGTATTTGCCTGCATAAGTGTTAATGTAATAATTCCATGTTTGTTACATACATTTTTATTAATATAAAACTCTACTGTAATGCTTTACTTTTCCTGATCTTGTAAAGAATTATGATGAATTGATACTATACTTTGAGCTTATGATATATAATACCTTGTCAGAAAATGTACTGATTTTCTAGCAATTACCTCATGACAAATACCTGACATGAATAATTTCCAGTAATACATTTTATTAAAAAAAAAAAAAACAGCTTAGTTCTTACAGACAAAGCCCACATCTTTGAAATGCTTAACTTGGTATAGTGAAAAACAGATAAATGGGTTGAAAAAAATAGATTTTGTATCTGTCCTTTGTACTTATTAGTAAAAGGTAGTACAAGCTAATTTAAATTCTGCAGCTCTTTAAATGAAGTATTAAAAGTGTGGTGTTATTTAGACCATTTTTATAAATTTTGTAAATGTTTCTTTTATATAGTGGTTTTTTTTCAAATTCTTTGTTAACACTCTTCAGACTGACAGAAATTATTAATCGTGAAGCTAAACATTTCTTATTTATTGTTGTAATTCTTTTTCTGTCATTAAATCAATTACAGAAGTGCTCTATATGTCATTTAACCGAATTTGCACTTTAAATAATTTTGGAGGCAACTGACAAACCCAAGTGTCTTGGATGAGTTCTCTTTGGTTTAGAGAGTGGCTCCAGTAACATGAATGTTTTTTTCCCAATAGCATAAGCGACTTCTTGACATTTTGGAAGCAGAGAAGGAAGTGTTATCAGAAAAGGTAGAAGCAGCTTTGATGCAGCAGTCACAAAAACACAAGGTATTGCTTTTAAGGGAAAAAAAAAAAGGGGAGGGGGGTGGATGGGTCTGATTTACCCTGTGGAGTTCATTGGGAAGGAGGGAATGATCCTGTCACAATCATTGACAGGAAGATGGAGCTTCCTCAAGCACTGTGACTTTGTGAAATTATTTTACCACTCCTCTATTGTGTATTGCAGTTTATTTATTCATAACATTTACAGGAAGTACTTGAAAAATGTTTGGATGAAGAAAGACAAAGAAGTAAGGAGGCTTTGGCAGCTGCTGCAAAGGTATCTCTATAAGTAGTAGACATATAATGTGAATTCCATGTGTAATGTTACAAATGCCAAGTTCAGCAACTCACTCATTTATTTCATAAGTAAATTTGTGTATCTCTGTGTCTCATCTGTGTTGAAAAGAAGCAAACTCTATAAATCATGAGCATACCTGCTCTATCCTATACCTTATTACAGATAGTCTATGTAGTTTCTATCTCAAATGGCCTCAGAATTAGTGTTACTGGTTTCAGGGTCTTTCATTTAAAAATACCAGTGCATGGTGATTTGAAAAGCTAGGTAGCAGGGTCATCTGATGATCTTAAGATAATTAGTAATCTGTTTTATTTAACTTTTGTTAAATGTGGTAATCTTCAATGAGTAAAGAACTGCTTAATGAATAGTATTTAACTTTGGGTGATCTAATGAGTTTTCGATTACTTTATTTAAGTTGATGTTTGACTAAAAGTGAGTGTTCCCTTTTAAAAATAAGATTTCTTCAGTCTATTTCATTGTTAAGTGGGCTGGGACAGTAATTTTGTAGATATTAAGCTATCTTTAATTTCTAATACTGGAACAAACTCACTGAAAAATTGCAATTGCATGTAATAACCTGTGAAAACTAGTGATATATGTAATGTAGCACAGTTGGTTAGGCTATATTATAATTTCACGTATGTCTTCATATATAGTATATGCACACTAGCTGAGCATCTTTCTGAGTAACAGTAAGTCTGTTCTGTTTCAGTAAGAAATTGTTACATAATTGGTATGTAGGGAAAAGTGTGTTTATAACAAAACATCTTAATACGACATTTAAAAAAGTTCCAGTGAATTGCGAGAAAAACTTTTATTTATAAGTGGAGGTATTTGAAGAACCCAGTATTTTTTTCCATTTATAACTTCATTTGACTAATTCCATAATCAACCACAAAAGACAGTGTAATTACCTGTAAGCTTATTAAAACTGAGGGGGGTGTGAGTCTGTTTTGTCAGCCAGTTTGTTTATTTTTACCTTTGGCCTTCATTATCTCTTTGTAGGTATTATACAATAATTTTCTTGATGATAAATATATTTGCGTGGCTCAGCATGTGTAGAGCTGTCCTTTTCAATACAGTGTGTGTCTTCTGATGATTTCATGTAGTGGTTGAATATAAATATTAAAAAAAAAAAAAAGATGAAACCGCCCTTTTTGTGCAGTGCATAGTTGAGGAGCTTTGAGAGGGAATGTATTGGCTACTTTGTCACAGAAAGCTCTCAGGCTATTTGGGATTTCAGATGCTTGCAGATAAGCAGAAATATCTCATCTATGAGAATATCAAGCAGTGTTGGAAGGCACATAATGTGCCTATTCTTACATTTTTTCTACTACATGGGGATTTTTGTTGGCATTAAACAAACTAGTTAATAAATATTGTGTTTTCAATGATGGAAATTTAAGATCCTTGTGTGGAACTTTCTGTAATTGCAAAGTCATCGTACAGTGGCAGTACCTACTTGATAGCACCTTAAGGTAAATCTAAGTGCAAATTTCAAAAGGGATAATATTCATATCCCATATCTTGTCAGGTCACATTAGAAATATTATTATATATATTATATATATTATTCTCATTAGAAATATTATTATATCTCTCTATATATAATCTATATATATATATATATATATATGATTTAGGCACAAATTTGGGGTATTTTGGTCATTTATCTGTGCTTGATTTGTTTCAAAGGCTGAAAAAGAAGTAATACAGGAAGCTGTTCTGAAAGCAGTAGAGGAAGAGAGAAGAAATATGGAGAAGATTCATGCAGAAGAAAGAAAAATGTGGGAAGCAGAATGTGACAGACATAAAGAAAGGATTGCCCAGGCTGTTTGGGAAGCCATGCAAGAGCAAAGAAAATATAATCAGGTTAATATATTTTACCCTTACTTGGACCTCCTTTCTGTATTTTGTTTTTCTTTTGAATGGCATTTATGCTGTACACGGTTTCAGTAACTTTTTCTCTTCCATAGCTATAAAAAAGAAAAGATGTTTCTTACTCTTCTGTAATTCCATGATTTGTCTTAGTAAAAATTTTTCTAAGACAAAAAAATTGAATAAATACAAAAAAAGGAGATGCTTATAAAAACTGGAAACTAAGCCATTAATGAACAGGAAATGTTTCTAGAGGTGCTTTCTTAGAGAGATGGTTCTCTAAGGATAATTGTATGTCACAAGCCAAATCAAGAGGGACATTTCCAGCATTGCTTTTAACAATTATAGGAATTAAAATTTAAATGTGCTATAATAGCAGCTAAATTACTTTTCCAAATGTTGAATTTATAGTCTTTGATTCTGGAAATATCTGGGGCAACAGCCTGTAAATTCAATTATTTCTTGGTGACATGTTTAAATGTCTTAAGACTGTAACATTCAAGTAAGATAAGTGTAATTTAAGGTGCTGTAATTTGGTATTGCTTTTTTTTTAGTGTTCTGAATAGCGACAACAACAAGTAAAAAGACCCTTAGAATTTGAATTAAAATAGAAGTAAGAAAGTGTATCTCAGAAGTTTAAAAATCAGCTCTTTGGAAACAGACATCATTCCTCTTCCTGCGTTAAACAGAATTATAAACACATACCTAATCAATTACACAAAAAGAGAGGTTTTGATGGTAAATCATTATTATAGTCTGGCTTGCTTACATTTCTAGAATAAACAGAATTATCTTATTTTGTATGTATTTTATTTCTTTTTAATTTAAAGGTATCAAATGGTAAGGTGTTTGTTTCCAAGACTAATCTTACTATAAGTATAACCTTTAAGGCACTCACACTCTTCTTTACAACACAAAGATAAGTGGTTGACTTCAAACCTAAATTCAAATTGAGAGCAATTGCTCGGGGTTTAGTTAGATACAAATCATTTAGATTAGCAGAACGAGAATTTATACCAGTGGTGTAGAAGATCTGTTAATAGAAGGGAGGACGATAAAGTAGTTTTTTACTGCAGTAAAGAAAAAGTAATTTTATAGCCTGTGCAACGTGGAGAGATTAATAGGAGGACAACTACAGTAATGAAGTTTGCGGAGAATTTTGATGAGTCCTGAAGATTTTTGGCAAAGAAGTCCTGTAGCTGGATGTATCAGGTTGGCAAAGGTTCTACATTTATGGATTTGGGGAGCATGTAGAATGTCCCAGGGAGAGCAGCAGATTAAGTTGGTGTACTGACTCAAGGTAGGTTTACCCTTTCCAGCAGTGTTCTGCCAGCTTCTTGCTGATGCTACCTTTGAAGTTGTAACAGAACAGGATGATACCAGAAATAATCTAATATTGATGAATGTATTTTTTTAGGCATAGTTTTAAATATACTGATGTGTCAGTGCTTTTCTGAGGAAGATACTCAGGTTTTTCAGCTCAGGCTGCTAGTTGTGAAGTTGGTAGTATTTGAGGATCTAGCGGTGCACTTAATGTGTCAGTGAGTAGCGCTCTAAGATATTGGAGAGTGTTATGATGAACTTTCCCATGGATTCATTGCTTTTGATGTACTCATGTGGCATTAATTAATTCCATCTTTTTTAATACTTAATAGCTCTGACAACTTTGATAGTAACTGGAAAATATCATCTTGTTCAGTTATAATGCGTTATGATTTCTCTTTCAAATCAGGTTCATTTTTCAAATACCTAATCTATTTTCAGTTAAATAAAATGCATGTTTTTCTTGAGATTTCCAAAATTATCTCCATAAATGTATAGCATATTTGAAGTTACACTCTTTATTCTCTGATTAATGAGTACAAATTCACTGGAGAGGATGGATTCCCATGTAGAAGTTTGTTTCTTGCAGAAATTTTCACTCTGCCAAGTGCTTGCCCACCTCCTTCAGGCCATTACTATTATAGATATATCAGAACTACTGAAAATCTCTGTCTGACAGCAAAAGAAGTCCTGTAGAAGTGCTGTGCCAACTGATAGCCTATGTACCACATCTCATGTGGCTTTGGTTTAGCAATAAAAAACACTTGGGACTACAGGCAGCTTGTGTGCAGATCTGAATTTTTTTGGGTAGGCCTTACACTCAGAGTTTTTTCTTATTTATATTTTTTACTATAAAATTTCTCTTTTAAGAGCTGTAAGTACACTGTTGATTTCTTTGTAATTATTGTTTACGCATCAAAATCTGTCAAGTCATCTGTGTGATAAATAAAAGTTACACAGTCTAACAATTTAGAAAATCCATTGCAAAATTGTGTCTCAGTAGCGCTACCCTCATGAAATTATTTATGCTGTGTTCTATAATTCTTCAAGCTTCCTGCTTCAGAAGTATCACCTGATACTACTATTACATTTAGTATGAAGTAATGAAACAATGGAGTGTAGCTGAATGTAAATGACCACGCATAATAATTGTTCAGTACCAGACCTATAAAAAGATCTTTAAGGGTGGTAGTTTTGTTTCAAGAAAAAGAACTTTGTTTCTGACTAATGCATGATTTTGGAACATAGCAATAGGAAAGAGAAGCCTACTTACTTTTTAACAGAATATTCAGTTTATCAGCAGAGGAAATAATCTGTGTGTCAGAAAGAAAAGATTGTTATATTTACTTCTTCGTCTTTTTTGGCCTTGTGTAACTAGTAACTGTCATAGAAACCTACATTAAAATTTTATTTTATTATGATATAAATTAATTTGAAGGTAGTTGGTTTACTGATTTGAACAAAAACAAAGAAATGAAGCATAGTACTAAGGGGAAGGATTTTTTCCTTCACTAATACTGTAAATCTGAAAAATTGAAAAAGGTCAGAAAGGGTCAGTGTACTCTTCTGCAACTAGGTGAGGCAGAATAGCACTCAAGTAATTGTAGGAATAATAAATGGAAGAATTTGAAGACATACAATTTTTTTTTATTTTCTTTGAGATACAAACCTACTTTAATCTGTGTGGTTTAAATATATTTTAGTCTGTGTTGGAATGTAATGAGGACAAAGCAGAAGGAATTCAGACCCCAAATTTGACAGGGTCCAAACAGAACCTTAAGAGAATCATGAATTTGTTGTAGAAGCTCAGCTAGTATCAGCAGAAACTGAGAATCATAACCAAGAAACTATAACCCTGGCCTTAAGAAAAATTATTTCTGCCAAATGACTGTAAATTAAGAACAGAAACAACACACTTGAAAGCAAACCACTGAAAAATAAAACTAGATGAGCCATTAGGAGAAAGGACATTGTCACCTGCATGTGGCAAGAGTTTGTAAACTAGATGGAAAAAGTATGTTTTAAAATTACAGCACCACTGCCTATCTGTAAAACATTTAAATTATGAAAATGAGGGAAAATAATTTTCTGTGTTGTTAAGGTATTAATTTGCTGACTTCTGTCTTGCTTTCTAAGCTAGAAAATATGTTTAGAAGTTTTGATTCTTTTTTTTAAAAGAGGAATTTACTATGCAGTAATTTGCTGTGTAAAATAAAAAGTGTTATTTTTTTCACCAGTTTTTAAACACATGCACTAGTAGTGAGTAGTTTTTTGATTAAAGATAATGTTTATTTGTGTGGTAACCTCAGGATTCTTTTACAACACATTGAAGAGTCATTATAGATGAATTACTAATATATTCAGCAGGCTATATGTAGCCTGGCATGTCTCCAGTATGTTTTTTTTTCTTTTTTGATACATTGTATGGTGTTTTTACATGGACAACTTCCCTGCAAGGCCAATATACCCAGTAGTTACCTGTGTTGAGAGGAATGCTGGAAATTCATCCATTAGAATGTGTGGTTTTTTTCTTGAACACTTGTTTTAATAAAGAAGTGGCTGCTCTCTATATAAGGAGAAACTATGTAACAGGTAACATGGCTGATGCAGAAGCTTTTTACCCAGAATTAAAAACTGTGGTGAAGCTACTAGGGTAAAACTATAAACTTCAGTGAAAAAAAACAATGGACACCGTTCTCCATTGTCTTCTTTCTGATTATTTTCACTCTCTGAAAACCTAAAGTCCAAAACCTTTGGGGATCAGGATAATAAGATCCATTCAGTTTGGGTTAAAATAGAAAGATGATCTGTTGTATTTAAAATCAGTGGGCAATGGTGAAGAGCTATAGCAGTAGCTACTATCATTATAATGCCATCATGTGCAGAGCTCTGTGCATGGTTGTTATTACCATTTTACAAAAGTAAATACTCAGTTATATAAATGAGGTGAAATCAGTGAGGGGTAGAAGAAGCAAAAGAAGCTGAAGAGATTTTATGTACCCCAACTTTTTGTTTTAAACAAAAATCATTAAAAGTAAAATGAAAGCTGGCAGCTGCAGAGTTAGTCTTGGAAATATAGGTGCATGTCCTAGCTTGAAATTAATAACTCTCTTTAAACACTTGAAGACAAGAATCACCTTTGTCACTTCCAGAAGGCTTAGACTTAAAATACTGTGTAAATCTACTGTAGTTTACCCTAATTCTTGAGGGAAAAAGAGCCTGAGTTCATTGTTGCCATGGATCAGATAGGTTAAATGCTCAAGTGTTCTGAAAGCTGCAAATAATTAAGGGGAGGCGGGGGGAAGGGGACAAGGTACCTTTAATTTATTAAAAGAACTAACATAAACTCTGCTTCCTCTTGGACATGAGCAAAAGCACTAAGGCAAAATGATCATACCAATGGGAAAGTATTTCAGGAAAACTGAGGCTGCAGTGTTTCATTCATCCAAGCCACACTGAGGTATACAGTGATATACAAAGAACACATATTTTTGCAAGAAAAGTTAACTAAAAGGCTTATGGAAAAAGAAAAAGATGACTTCCCAGTAGTCTTTGCATACATCTGTAAGCTATCAGGACAGTTGAATGCATTCACACTCCTGAAGGTTCATATGGTGATGTTCTATGCAGAACAATAAATGTTTAATTAATTAACTTGGAATTTATTCATATAATTTTACTGGCAAGCTTCTAAATAGTTGGGAAGAAATGGATTCTTATGTTCTGTATGGGTTTTAACGGATATTTCGTGTTTTTCCCTGAGTTTATGGATAGCAGTATATGCCATTTTTTGGAAAGTAAAAGCAAAATGTCTAGAACACCCAGTTCTTAATCTCAAAAAAATGAATGGTGACTTACTTGCAACATTATTGAGACTTTTTTGGTATTTATGCTAATCTGCTTGAAGGAGTGCTCTTGTTTATAGTTTTGGCAAGCCTGAATCAATTTTGTCTTGAATGTCTTGTGGATTTCCACACCCAGTCACATGTGAGTGAACAAAATATACGTAAGTGAAAACATGAAGACATTGGCTTTGTACTTTAAAAACTGGCTGTGTTCTTTTGTTTCTTTTCTACTATTGCTTAACTAAATTGTGAAACTTGTTTAAAAAACTATTATTTTCTAAATATTTTCCCTTACTGCCCTGTATTTCAGAAAGCTAGAAGAACTAAGAAATGAAATTATTTATCTGAACAGTTATCACCACTCTAGCTTTCAGTCAGATTTATTAGTTGTAGAATGATCCTTTCTTAGCCCTATAATCTGTAAAAGACCCTTTTTTTTTTTTTTTTCTTGTGCATCAAATCAGTAAGTGTATAGTATTTTAGAGGACAATATGGTAGAAACTACACAGGGACTGGACATTTGTCTTAACCTTTTTATTGTCCAGTAAGACTGGACTGCAGATAGATTCCCCAGCATATCTTCTTTAGGTGTCAATATGATGGAACCACAGTTTCTTTACCTTAAAAAATAGACACTGTGTGTACCCCTTTCTTGATTTTGAAATCTGTGAACAAATTTCATATTGTGAATCTTTTTATCTGTCTTTTATTTTCTTCGCCTGTTGAGCACTGCAGTTGTCAGGGTTTTCCTTGCAGAATTTTTCTTATTTGAGTTCCTGCAATCACTTTCTGTCCTGTCTGTTCATCTCATACACACACTTTCTCCTGAACTTCTTATGTTTAATATTCATTCAGCTGCTATTCCCATGATGATGGTGCAAGAATCTGTATTTAATCTGTATTAAAATCATGGTATTATGATACTCCTTACGACTTTCTTATGAAATCATCATCCTGGTTTTAAGATAAAGCTATTTTCCAATTACCCATACCTACTGTAAATTCCAGAGCTTGAATCTTGTTTCTGTGTGATGCAACAGACAGCCTGGTGATTATGACAAGTCAGAGGACAGGCTCGTTTGGGAATCCCTGTATGGTGGAGAGGCAAGAGACCACTTCATAGCTGCTTGGCAGTTGTTTTCTGTCGTACTCTGTGATGTTATGCTTCTTCAGCAGGACTGGGAACTTTGATTTTAGTTCATTGCTTTACGCTTTCTGTGGAAGATTGCCTCTTGCCTCATTGAATTTGGAAGCCTAAGTCACTTTTTCTTCCATGCCTGCTTTGAGTGCTACAATAAAGCATTTATTCTGTAGTACTCAGGAAAATGGCATATTTGTTGTCGCAATTCCAGGAATAACTTTTTTAGAATCTGTAGGATTTTAATTTGTTAGGAGAGTGTTAGTCTATGGAAGAAGAACGTTGCTGTTTATGTTTAATATTTTTTCATTTCCTGCAGCAAGTTGTTAGGTATTTTTCTCAACAACATCTTACCCATTAGGCGGTTGATAATACAGTATCATGTAGTGTGCTGGACAGTAATTTGCTCTTCAAAGGATATCTCCAGCTTCTACTGCCTTTCCTATATTATTCAACGTTCAGTGGGAGTCTTCACTTACGTTTCTCTCAAGAGAGTATTTCCTGTTTCACTTTCTTCTTACGTTTGCACCTTTTTGCAGAAAAATTTTTGTGTCCAGTATTTATTGAAAGCATGGTGATTACATAAAGACAGAGAAGATCTTTTCTATGAGTGGAAGGAGATCCCTGTCATTAGATCAGTTTATTTTTAAGATGCTTGCAAAGTCTTGAAAAGGAGTAGACCACTGCAGACTTTAACCATGTCTGACTTCAGAAGTAGTTTGTAGTAGTTTATAACCACAGACATTATAATTTGAGGGTTACTATTTTCTGAAAAACCACTAACATTGCAGTTTGTGGTTTAATTTCCTAGATAAAATTTAGTACTGCCACCTGATCCTCGTGTGGAAACAAAAGAATTTTCCTATAAAATTGCAAGCCATCATAAGTCTTGCTTTTTTCTCTTATAAATACTGACTGGAATTCTTTGGTATGTGCACTTCACTGTTTTTGTTTGGTTTTGTCTTCCTGCAGATATATATATTGTGATTGCACAGCCATGATTCCTAATATATGGTTGAGTGTGATTTTTCAGTTGAGGACTTGAATAACTTTATTTTTTTATTAGGTATTCTAATTCGCTAATTTATGTTAAGCACATATATAGAAAGTCCTGTAAAGAAGCTAACTTTGTGACTATAATGTAGTCCTCCAGCCTCTGATCAGATATATTTTTAAAAAGAAAAGAAAGGCAGGAGGAGGAGTTGCATCTCAAGTGTAATGGGTAGAGTTCTCTTTGTCAGCTTCCTGTGAGAAACTGGGCTTTCCAACTTTTTGAATCTATCAAGATAACACTGAGAGTTCAAATAATGCTGTACCCTTTTTAGCTAAAGATTAAATACGGGATATTTTTTAACTTGGCCACCAAAATCTAAGAAAGCATCAAAACTAAAGGTAGATGTAGCATAACAATAAAGTGCATAGGAAGAGGTGAAGGAAAAGTAGGTATATACACTGATAGTATATGCATACAGCTAAGACTTTTTGTTAAACAGGAATAATAGGTAAGATCAGAATTCAAATAATCTTTGTATCAGTTGTTAATTTACCATAATGACTGCCAGAAGTAGAGTGAAGACAGGCAGTGACTTTGAGAACTTAGAGGGCACTTCAGGTCATGCAGGAGGAGGAGTGAAGATTCTTTTCACAGAAGGAAAAACTCATATCACTGATTCATCTGAAGGACAGAGCAAAAATAAATGACTGAGTTGGTTAGGGCACTCAGTGTTGCATGATCTTTTCCCTTCAAAGTATTCTCAAAACTGGATGGGAAAGAGAAGAGGTTTCTTCCCAATTCATTGATACTGCAGCAAAGCTGTCATTTAAAAGCCTTGAGTGATTTGTCATAGTTCCTCTGGCATCTGTGTTTGCCTATTGTGAGCTGCACATAGGGGACAGTGCAAACTACATCACCCAGTTTCAGTATTGTTTGTTTTGCTGTAGTGTCTGTTTTTCATGACATGAGCTTGGGAAGAAAGCTGTGCGCTTTCTTATACCGAATTTAGCAAGCAGGATAATGTTTAAACTCCCTTGAGAACATTCAAGTTACAGAAAAATTGAACCCTGTCGTTCATCCTATAGTCTGGTTGGTGAAATTCTATCACACACAAAAAACAGAAGCACTTTGGAGGAGCATTCCAGGAGTCTGGTAAATGCAAAAGTTGGGTTTGGGGATGACACCTGCTAAACTAAGTCTTTGTCCAGTCTGATGGGTACATGGTCTCTCTGTTCAGTTACCATTGTCATGGCAGACTGTGATTGTTGATACAATTTTCAGATTATAAGTATGGTCAATATGGATCTGAAATAGTGAGTTTTGAGGGTTTTTTTCATTATGTATCCTATGTTAATTTCATAATATGAAGTAATAAAAGTGCATCTATTTGGAAGATAAAGCATCTTTTGGTTAACTAGAATGTGGTGATGAATTAGTTACAGAAGCATTGAGATATGAAAAGACCCTTAGGATCATAGAATTGAAACAGCCTATATTTTTATTTTTTGAAAAGAAAAACAGTGTTCATCCTGTGACATTCTGATTGCAGCTTACTGTTTATGCTAAATGTGAATGTACTAAGTAACACTGATAATAGAAGTGTATGTCACGAGTTGCTGCTGCCTTCTTCAGGTACATGACTGGCATTTCTGCTACTTCCACTTCTGAACATCTAGCAGAAAAAGACTGGAATGCTACTACCTGATATCTGAGCAGCGCAGTCTTCCTCTTTGTCTCTAGATGTTTTGTAGTTTTCTGAAAATGTTACATTTTTGTGTGACTCATTTTCAGGACTCTTAAGTTTGTCACTTAATTTTCCTGCATTTTGGCAACAAAACTAGGGCTAAATAATGCTATTACTTTGCAATGCTGGGACTTAAGTTTTAGGACAGTGACTTTTGTTCAGGAAGTTGTTTTGTGAGCTGATAGGAAATGGTTCCTGCCTTTCTCTACAGTGATGCATTGCTAGTACTGAATCAGATTTGATCTAGACTAATGTAAATTTCAGGAATAGGTGGGTGTCCACTGTTACTACTTACTGCTGTGTACAGAATGACCCTGGCGTTTCCTGAGGTTTGGAAACCAATTTATTGTCATTAAGGTTCTGTTCCTTAGATAAGTTCTGAACAGGCATGCAGTATGGAGAAAGAGGAAACTGAAGGGTGGACTCATTGCTCTCTACAGCTTCCCAAGGAAGGGAAGTAGAGAAGGAGATGCTGATCTCTTCTCCCCAGTATCCAGCACCAGGATGTGTGAGAATGGTTCAGAGCTGCATCGTCAGAAGGAAACATTTCTGAGAGTGTGGTCAAACACTGGAACATCCTTCCAAGAGCAGAGGCCGATAACCCAAGCCTGTCAGTGTTTAAGACAATGCCCTTAATAATTTGCCTTAGCTTTTGTTGAGTCCTGAATTGCTCAGGCAGTTGGACCAGATGTCTGTTGAAGGTCCCTTCAAACTGGAACTGTTCTGTTCTGTTCTATTCTATTCTACTCTACTAGTAGCAACTAGTACATTGTTGCTTTTATTGGAATGTAATGCCTCTATTGCCTCCCTTTCTTCAGCTCTCAGAGAACATAATGTATCTATTAACACAGTCTTAAAGGGATTATTTTGCTTTTTGGCTGTTCAGTGATTAAAGTACTGACTTGATGTATTTTTTTCAAGGCATTGCATACATTTAGGGAAACTATAATTGAGAAAGAAGCGTGGTCATGATAAAATTTTAGTAGGAAGGAAAGGGTTGACCTATATTACATTTGTGAAATATTTTTAATGCTTACACTTCCATATTTTCCTTTTGAAAGGAAATTGTCAAGGAAGCATTAATAGAGGAGCAAAAACGAAGTGAAAAGGCAATCGAAGAGGCAGTGAAAAGAACAACAGAGGAACTGATGGAGTACATAAAAGAGCAGAAAAGGGTGAGTTACCAGCCTAATGGGTTTCGTTTCATGCAGTGAAAAATTGGTGGTCTATTAATCCTGAAACCTTTTTTAAGATTCCCAAAACAACAGAATCAAGAGGTCTGCCTTCAAATTGGCACTCCTTTTTTCAAACATTTTGTTACTATGATATCTTTCTTCACGTATACTTACAGAATTCTAACTTCATCACAAGCTGAAAAGCAAAAGTCAAAACATCAGTTGAAATCTGCAATATTTCTTATTACAGTAACGTAAAGATGGGGCAAAAATGCAGTCTGTCAAATTCAAATTGTGGTGTGAGTTCACTTTATTGAAAGCATTCAATATCAATAAGAGATACTATTTTCTGTTCTAAAATGAACTTGATTGGGCACTTTTCATGAACAAAAAGATCACTAACTTTTCCTCTCAACCCATACTAAATGAAACCTGAAAATGTATTGGTGTTCTATTTAGTGTGATTTATAGCCAATGCACTGGTCTTGTATGAAATGTAGTGTTCAGAAACTTGGTTGCAGGTACTCTGTTAATGCTATATACTTGCAGTTTCATGCTTGTGTATAAACAGTAAAATACAGCTTAAAAACCAGTTTTATTTGCTTTCAGTAAGAAGAGAAAAAAATTAACACACTTCTTTTTGAGACTCTATAAAAATAAGATGAAAATAATTTTAAAAACTTTCATAGTACAGTAGCAGCCCAAGGTCAAATTCAGTTATTTTAGTATTCTTAATAAACTAAATCACTAAATTTAAATCTACTTGATAACATTGTCCTTAGAAAGAAGTAGGAATATTATGTTTTGCTGCATCTATTCCCTGTTTTTGTTGACTGAATAATATAATCAGAAATGGTATTTGACTTCAGAAGTTTCATTCTGCTTCTAAAGATTAACATTCAATGAGCTCTCTTCCATTATGCTGAGTATGCAGAACATGCATACACTTAGCACTATGGGTCTTATTGGAATAGATATCAATTGAACTGTATGTTAAAATAGATATCCAGGGAACATGGGATGCATGAGGATGTTTGGGCTTCTTTATATCTGAAGTTGGTCATTTACAAAGCCTAACCTGTGGGGAAAGTGAAAAAGACTACTATTAAAATAGCTTTTATCATAAATAAGTTGGTCAATAGGACCAGTAGTGCATGGTATATTCCATGTAATCCATCTCATGCAGATTCCTTACTGTGTGTAGCTAGACCACATCTTTTTGTATTGGCAGTAAATTGTACAGACACTTCAATAGGAACTCACCTGTTCTTCATATCTTAGATTTCCATTTTTGTCAGGAATGGAGACTTTCTTCTGTTTTCTGTCCACCTATACACTGACATTGTCTAACTACTGTTTTGTCTGTCTTGTCCTTGTGAAGTTTTCACAAATCAGTGAAACAGTGAAAATATCATCTCCAAAGAAACAAACTCATCTTCAGTGTATCTAGTAGGAGCATTACGTCTGTTCATTTTATATGCTTCTTGATTATCAAAGTATTTCAGTCAACTTTTTGCCCTTAATGATCAATTGACACATATTTCCACTCACTAAAAACAAACAAAAAAACAAACAAACAAAAAACCAAAAAACCAAAAAAACCCAACCCCCCCCATAAATGTATGTATGGACAATTACTATTTTATGCCATAAGATTTATAAAGTCTGTCAGCATTTGAGAGTGGAAGATGTTTTTTAAGTCCGAATCACCTGGCGTAATAGTAAAGGTGAATTCTCAGAGTGCATTGATTAGAGAGAAACCAAGCCAGCTGGTTTATAGGATTAGCAGTTAATATCTGAAAAGGAAATAGTCTTTACAATAAACTGTAAACTAGCAGGAAAGCAGTATCTGAATAAAGTAAAATCTGTATTGGAGGATATTAATTGCCTCTACTTCTAATCCTTTTTTGGAGTAATGTAGACATTCCTAAAGGCCATAGTTTGGCCTTTTTTTATGTATTCTCAATGTGGAACTAGATTTTTCCTTTTGTCAAGTTTAGTAGCTACCTGCTGTTCTTTGAAGCAATTCTTGAAAGAAAGTTACATTTTATATGACTTTGTTGCCTGGGGTGATTCTTCTTAATAAATTTGCAGTTTGAAAGCTAGAAAAACAACCTAATAAAAATATTTTTTAATAATTCAGAAAGTCTGAAAAAATTGAACTTTGTGAAGTTCATCTATTCAGTAATGAAATTCCAGTTGAATACCCCAGTGTTTTCAAATGAAATAGTTGAGATCTTCAATGCCAACAACTAATAAGTGGGGATTTATTTATTTATTTATCGAACACTAATTTATCTAGGAAATCATTCAACATTTTGTGTTTTTTGGAAAGTGAAATGGTGTGTGGATCTGACTGCATTCCAGCAGTAAACATACTGGGAAGTAAATATTTCCTTATGAATTATAGAGTAGAATATTTCAATGGGAAGAAATTAGGATTATCATCCAGTCCAACTGCTTCTAGTCCAGCTGCCCATATATTTCTTTATTTATTTCTGTGAAGGTTTTTATGCCATAAGTGCATATCAATAAAGATGGGCATTCAGTATTTTATTAATATTTATACTCAGTAACTTCTGCGTACATTTTGTTTTTCTTGGATGCATGTACTAGTATTATTTCATTTACCATGAGCCAAAAGTCTGCTATACAGTAGCTAGGGAAAAAACTCATGCTGTATTGCCCAGCAATAAATGTGGCAGAAAACTAAATAACCTTTTTGTACTTTTTGATCTAGTTGTCAGGATGGAAAATATCCTTGTAGACCTGATCCTGCAAAAACTGGTTTAGATAATTTATTTTATGCACTGTGATTGATCCTATTTACTTCAGATGTCATGAACTGCAAAATTTTGGCACAAAAATTGTCTCTGTATCTGACAAAATCTGGAAGTCATCTCACACACAATTCACTGCTATATTTAATGTTTAAATTACTTTCAGTTCAAGTCTCAAACAGTGACTCCAAACTTGATGCTTTCCAGCAAAATACCAGTTAAGACTTTTGTATGTAGGTAAGTTACAATTATTGGTTATTTTTTTAAATCCAAGGAGGATGGATCACATTTTAAAGTTTGACAGCTGACATGCATTTTTCTGACAGTGCTGTGTCAGAAGGATACAAGCAAAATAAGACCAGTTCAGTTGTTTCTCAAAATCAGAAAGTACCAAATGAGTTGATTAAAAAAAAAAAAAAACTCTGTTGTAAAACTATTGCCGATATAAGCCTATCAGTCTACTAATTTTTATTACTTTTGTTATTACACATTCATGATGAAGATTAATAAACTTAAAATGTTGTTGGAGAATAGAGGAACAGTAGGAAATAAGTTGGATTTTTAATGTGAAATGCAAACCACCTTTATTTTGACACTTCAGAAGTACATGTTCTGAAGCAGCCTGAACTGCACCTTAGGATTCAGAAGAGAACTTTATGTTTCTATCATAGTCTCTCATCAGTCTTTCATCAATGAGAACTTAAACAAGAATGCATAGATAGGCCATACATCACAAAAATTGTGCCAGAAATTTAGTAATTGTTGTCTAAAATACAGTATTTTGTAAGTCCAGGTTGTTTTTTTTTAAATACACAGTGACGGTTGTGGGAGTTCAGTTCATTCTGTGTCAGATTTTTTTTTCACATTGGCTTCAGAAAGCAACTTTTTTTCTTAGAATTAGATTTTCTGGAATAAGAAGGTTATAAGACTGAAATCGACTGTTCAGATTATCAAACCAATCTTCTGCTGTTATATCTAATTCCTTTCCCAAGTGGCCATAGAAGTGTCATTTTGAAGCACTTAGAGTAATCTTTTGCCAATTTGCATTAGGAATCAGTCAGTTCATCTATTTGCCAGTCAAATGGAGATACCAGTCAAATGGGAGGCCAGCATGGTCCTTCTTTTTTTTGCCTAACTTGGTTTTTAGACTGGTCCACTATTACAAGGTCATCCACTTCTCACTTAACCTTCTTTACTGCTTTCTTTAGTAGAGTGTCTTTAGGTCCTTTTCACACATTCTTAATAATTGATATTTCTGCCTATTATATATATCTGTAAAAGTATTTGGGGATGATATAAGATGATTACAACTGTTTTATTTCGGCTTGTTCTGCATCCACACAGAGCAATTCAAATGAGGTCAGAAAGTTGAGGGGTTTTGCCCTTTTAAGTTTTATTCTCTTTTGTGATGTGACCTTAGTGTAACTGTTCATTATTTTTATCTACAGAATTGTTTGGGAATTCTTTCTGTACTTGTCAATAAAGTGATTTATGGCCCTTTTTGTGTAAGGAGTTTTACTCATCACCTCTTTAAATTAACAGTAAAAGTCCCATCTGATTTTAGTGTGAATACAAGTGCCTCAAAAATATCAGCTTTATGCTGGAATGCAGAACTTTAATAGAATTCTCCTAGTTATTATACAGGAATTCTTACTCTTTATTTGTTTTGGAGTTTTTACTCTAGCATCATTTGACATTTTAAATAATTTCATTACTGGATTTTATTTTCACTTTATTGTTACTTATTCAACTAGATTCTGTGTGAGACATTTAAGCACTCTTTTCTGTCTTTGCTTATTTTTTATCCATTCCTGTGACAGATTTTTTAATGACTCCAGTACTGTTCATTTGGTGTTTTAAAATAATTATTTCCAGTAGTGTCAAATGACTGAACTAGGTCCTGAAAGGGTAACCTGGAATTGTTCAATTTAATTTGTAATAGACCAGATCCAGTGTGATCTGAAATAATATCTTGCTGTGGACATTTTTATTTCCTGTAATTTTTTAGATTTCTTCATTGCCATTTTTTATACCCATTTTTCATGTATAAAGTGTATAAAACTAACTTAGATTCCTCCTACTTCCAAACCGCTGTAAAACTATTGAAAAACCTGTATTTAGCCTAGAATTTTCTGTTTCAGCATGTGATTTTTTTGTAGAAAATTTTGCTTGAGATAAATTTACTATTTAGAGAGAGTAAAAAGATCTACTGGATCTTCTGTTTTAGAGACTGAAAGTTGAAATAAGTAGAAGAGAGAGATTTTTAAACACTGAACCGTGCACTAGGGTGACAGTGTTAAATGTTTAACTGAAGCCAATCCCAAAATTAATAACAGATCTTGTCCTTCAATGCATTTTATTCCCCAACAATTGTTTAGTCACCATCCCTTAGTCCCTCAACAATTTTAGTCCTGACGGTTAAACTACTTCTCAGAGAATATTCAGGTGGAAAATTCATTAAGTTACATTTTAGCATTAACTGTGAATTATTGTTAATCTTTCCCATGCCTTCAGCATGCCAGCTATACATTAAGGAATCTAGTAATATTTATAAATTTGCAACCTATCTTTGTTTTGTATATTTTATCTCCTTTTTCTAGGCAGAAGATCAACATCATTTAGTTATATTTAATATTCAACGTTTAATTTTATTCCCTTTATTTTTGTACCTGTTGGATTATTTAAGTCAATAGGACTTAAATAGGGCTTTCTCTGGCTGCTGCAGAGAAGAAAAATAAAAGTAAAGATGATGGGTTCAGTACAGAAATGATAAACCATTCAAACCAGAATATGATTATTTTCTGTTTTGACAGGTTAAAAATTAATTGCTATCTTTTTCTTAAATATGGAAATTCTAGGTACATCTCAGTTTCTTTATAAAGTGTTAATAGAGCAATTACTGCTTTATATTGATTTTTATATTTAAAGACACGTTATAAAAATTGCCATTTTTGTACTGATAACTTGCAACTCTTGCAACATTTGTGGCAGTCAGTACTTCTATAACTTTTCCTCTTCTTAAATGAAAGACATTGTTTAAATGCTTAAGAGGGGATTTCTCTGAAATAGGAGTTCGGCACTTGAAAAGGTGCAAGTTAATATTTTCCATTACTTTCAATTTTATTGGAATTTCTTGTTTTAAAAAAAAAAAGTATCATTGTACAGTTTTGTTCACTGTATATTTCATGAAGAAGCAGTACACATGAGCACAACTTAGGTTTCTCCCCTACTTTGTATCTGACTTGGTCTTTTGTGCAGTTGAAATGTTTAATATTAACTTACACATTTTTTACTAGCTGTGTTCAACATGGTTGAATTTTCCATCATCATGTTGATGTTTCTTGTTTAGATTTCATATTGTACAACTATTTTTTATAAAAAACAAGGAAAAATACAGACATTCAGAATATTTGCCTCTTACGCTAGATGCTGTATTATGTCTGTTCCAAGAAGTTCCTATGATCTTATTTTACCAGAAGCTTCAAACCTGTTGTCTTCAAACTTAGTCTTAGGTTACTAGACATTTTTCTTGGAAGAATATTCCATCCAGCTATTAAATGCAAAGTTTTGCTCTGTCTAAGGTCATAACTGCATCAGTGCATGCCTCTGTTACTTTCTTTTTTGGATACTTGGTGTTTGCCTCCAGTACAGGTAGGCCTTAGTCTGACATGTAGTGACATCTTGTGTACAGCCTATTCTTATGTTCCTGTTAGGAAAACAAAAGTGAATACAGAGGAAATAAATCACATTAGTGTACCCGTTTTTCTGAAAAAAATGACTTCAAGAAATGCCAGGTCCACAGGCTATGTGCTACATCATGGGGAAATACAAATGGAGACTCTTGGTTGTTTCCCATTTGCTCAAGTGGACCAGTTGAGCAGCACACACATTTGTAGGGTGTGCCATTGGCTCATATACTATTTCTTGCCTCAGTACTAACTATGAATGTTTCTGATCTGAGTTCTTATTTTGCCACATGTACAATCAACTCTTCTGTGTCTACCAGAAAAGAACAAAAAGAAGGATTTGTGGAAAGTCGTTGATGATAAAAATTGAATTATGACTCAAGGTCTAATTCAAAATTTTTCTGCTTTGGTGAACGAAGCTCTTAAAACATCCATTACGCTTTCTTGAGCTGAAGTAATACATACATGGGACTCATTAAGATTTTTTAAAATCTGGAAGTATGAAATTGAAACCTATCACTTAGTAAAGTCTATCTGTGATGTGCATTCAACACGTCATCACGGTCAGGAGAAACATTTCTGAAATCACTTTAAGGAAATAATGTTGTTAAAAGCTTATCATATTAACAGCTTACTTTAGATACTGTATTTTCCTGGAATATGTTCTTTCATGAAACACGCATCATGTTAGGCAGCATAAATGAGATTTACTTGGGAACAGTAGATAGCATCTCTGACCAACTCTATGAACCTGTGTTTGGGAGGATTAACTTAAGTGTTCTATGAATTCAGTAATTTTACTCTCTGTATACTCTAGATGTTTTCAGTGGAAGATACAGAGCCATAGCAAGATTAGATTAATAAATGTACTTGGTATTATTCTAAGTAGCTAGCCTCACATACTATCTTCTTGTCTTGTTCAGCAGCTGCAGAGGCAAGTAGACCTGGCTGTAGTTTTTCTGTTTCCCTCTTCATGCTACTTATGCTGTGGATTGCACAAGCTATTTAGCTGTCATATGTCTCACTTTTTTTTTTTTTTTTTTAATAACAACATTTTTTTAAGGATAATAAACACCTCCAGAAGACATTTTCAAAATTCCTTTCAGTATAAGCATAGTGCCACAACTAAAAAGATACCCTTCTCAGAAAGGAACTATGTTGCATAGAAGGCAGCCTTACTCAGAGGAAAATACACTATGTTGCATTGAGCTTTCCTTAGAAAGAACAGAAAAGGGGGAGAATAAAAGCCATATCATTTTATTATGACACCAGAAGACAGACTCAAGGAATATCTATGCTGTCATAGCATATCTTCCTCCTGGAGAGCTGTCACTCAAAGAATCTTCTCTTCTGGGTTACTAGCTAAGGATATCAGATCAATGAAGTGTTACAAATTTCAAATTTAGTACTGACATAAAAAAATACCTGTCTGTCAGAGGAGACATTTATACAGACTGGAGTGACATCCACAGATTTCAGGGTAAGTTTTAATTCCTCTTAATATCTGCCACATGCTGCTGTATGAAAATTCAAGAATATCGCCCTCATTTTGTATATGCCTGTCTCTCTGCCAGTGGTTACCTCAGCATAAATAAGGTGCAGTTAGACACTCTTGACTTACATTGAACTGAGGAGAGTAAGAGCTTCTGTTTTTCCTTTCATCTAATGAAAAGAAGGCAGAGAGAAGTAGTATAGTGCTTTGAGTTGTTTTTACAAATGCACTTCATTTCCAGTCACCTTAGGGGTTACTTACAAATAGATAAAAACTTTTATGTTTTTATCATGTCACAGGAATGGGATTCTTCATGTTCTCCGTGTCCTTATGAACTGTCCAGAAACTGAGTAAGGCTGAAGTCAATAAATAAAATATGTCCAGGTGTCTTATAAAAATTCTGACTATCAAAGCAGTTTGTTGGTCACTACTGTACTCCAAGCTAGGATCGGTTTCTAATTATTTGTTGTTAGAAAGGTCAGGAATTTTTTTTCTCTGCTACATATTTTTTTCAAACTTGGACAGTGTTCAGGCTTCTGCATAATCTGCAAATGTCATTTGTCTTTTGTTACAAACAAGGCCTTTGTAACTCTTAATATCACATGAATATTAAGTTTGGTGGAATGGAGGTCTACAAAAGTATTCTGTTGTCCAGCTCCAATATTTTTATTTTCAGTGCTATGGAGTGTAAAGTGTTTATAAATCTCATAGCTCAATAGTTTACTGCCTTTTTATCACTACTGAATGCTTAAAAAAAGTAAAAATCATTCATATCTTATAGTTTGCATATTTGTAGCAGACAAAAATGCAGTACTCAGATGTTGTAACTATTATATATGTACTTCCTAATTTTTGCAACCATTAGGTGTGCAGAGGAAAAAAAATACACGATTGTAGCTGGCATACGTAGGACAAAGTAAGCTACAAGAAAGAACATTTTCTGTGAAATGAACCTTATGTTGAATAAGTTATTTAGAAAAATTTTCTAAATGGCAAAGACTTACTTCATGAGATAAGTACTTAAAGTATTTCTTGCATTTGTAGTTCCTGAACTACTACCTACATAACCAACCAACAAGCAAATTTTAATTTTTGCATTACCTTGAATTCTCCTTGATTTTAGCATGTAAATGGCTTATAGAGCTTACGCATTAAGACTTCAGTAATAATTTAAACTACTGACTTGTTTTTATGGAGCCCATGTTTCCCTGAAAGACAAGGACCCTTGTTACAAATGCTTTCCCATCCTGATTTAAGGGACAAACTGGGAGTGAAGTTACAGCCATTGTACTGCAATTCACAGTACTACTGTGTGTTCCCATATGACTTGTGCAGCTGTGCCTCATAACCTTTAGAAGAAAGCATATCCAAACATTGCATTTCTCTGACTAATGTTTACCAAAATATAAGTGCACACTTCAGAACTGCGAATATCCAACCAAGATATTTTTGGGGGTTAGTGTTTAACAGATCATTTTTTCCAATATTATGGAAACTAACAACCTGTTTCAAAAACATTAATTTATATTTAAGAACCATTGGTGAGCTGGTATAAGCCACATTTGCCTTACTGTAAAGTGAAGGAAAATCTGGCAAGGTTCTCTTCTGGTTTTGTATTGAGAAATTATCCTTTAGTTTGGTAAAAATACAATTAATTTCAGAAACTAGAATTCCAGGTCCATTTCCTGCTTCCCTGACCAGGTGCTTTTTGTGAGGATTTGTCCCGCCTGTGGGATGTGTGGGAGGTAACTCTATGGGGGTTTGGTATGTGCTAGGACAGTCAACTTAGCTATTTACCGTGTAACTAGACTTGGAAATATTTTTTCTCTTTTCTGAAAAGGACTTGGAATATTTGGAAAATACTAGTTTTCTCTAGTAGCATGCATTTATAGGGGGCCAGCTCATTTTGAGCTGTTTCTTAAAGTGCGAGTCATACATTTGCCCAGCTTCAGTGGGATTACTTTGGAAAGAAACAAGTATTTAACATTTGGAGAGGAAACTATACCTTACATTCTTTGCACAAATGCTTTTTAAAGGACGAAAAAAAGTGATCAAGGTATAACCAAGACAGCAGAAAAATATCTTGATTATGTCAGAGCACTAGATTTGGGGAATGTATTTTGTAAGTCTGTGTTGCCTGAAGAAAACAACTAGGTCTTCATTTTGGCCTTCTGAGTAGTCATCTATATGGTAGACATTTTTGGGATTTGGTAACTGTATGAAACCCTATTCCACTTTCATGATGTTTCACGTTACATTTCCTAATTACATATAGCATACGGATTTCATTTATCAGAAATGCAATTTTAGAACTGTTTGTTTTTGTTGGGTTTTTTGTTTGTTTGTTGTTGTTTGCTTTTTTTTTTACTTTGATTTTGTGGATCAGCTACAAAGCCCATAAAATCTCTCTGGAAAGAACCTTTACCAATAAGGTTGTGGAAGATGATTGGTCTCTCCTCCTGTTGAGGAGGGGCAGCAAATTTTTTCAGGTTGTTCAAACTTTCTGAGGGACTGTCTGCAATTCACTCCTAAAGGCTGGATGTGTGAGAAGGTATATGTACCTCAACATAGTTGCTCTGTTTATTCAACCATCAAATTTATCACAGAAAATGGTCAATTTTCTTAAAAAGCTTTTCTTAAAAAATCAGACTAAAAGTTCTCCCTTTCTGTATTTTACTGCTACTGCTGAAATAATATTTTAGTTCTTTACAGTATTGTCAAAAATGTCTTAGTAAGTAAAAGGCTGTGTAGTCTTTGTAAGGACCTTCAAGTTTACAGCCCATTTTATATTAAGAATTTAATCAAATTCATTTGGAATATCAGCAAAGTAGAAGAGCTGAAGTAAAAGAAACCCCTTACCTTTCAGAAATGTACTAGATGTGAATGTGAAAAGACATAGCAGAAGCTGAAGGTAGGGACAGGCAGGGCTGACCATTCCCTTCTTGGGCAAGAGATCCCAATTTCTTACTTGGGACAGAGGATGTATCTTTACATTTTATCAGATACACCCAATTCATCTACGTTGTGAGATTACAGAAGGCTACTGCTAGTGTCTCAGTAGAGAGGGATGGAAAAAGTAACAGCTGGAGCAGCACACTCTCACCTTGAATTCAGCATATTTAGGGAAAGAAGATGGGAAAATATGAAATGGAACAGTAAAAATATTAGTATATCTTATCACTGCGACTAGGAGGGACCCTTTTCGAAAAATTTCTATTAAACACTGTCAGCTTTCATTTCTTGAGTCACGTGCAAAATCATGCATCAACACTAGAAAATTCATTTTTGAACTCCAATAGGTAAAACTTATTCCCTTGAGCGTTAGCCAGTTATTATCAGAATTTTGATGTGTTACTGTTTTGCAAGCGTGCTTGATTTCAAGCATCAAGCACAGCTTTCTTCTGAAAGTTTATTAGTTTAAGGCAAGTGCAAGTGGGAGAGGTTATGAAAATCAGATTCTTTAAAGTTATTAATCTCAAGTGAGTGATTCTTTTTTTAATGCTTGCTATATTTTAATATGACTTAGAACAAAGTAAGGTGTCATTACCATCCTTGTTTCTGAATGTTTGGCTTGGCATTTGATGCAAGGCCTCAATTGCAGGCTGAAGTGCCAGCAGCCAAAGCTGAAAACAAGACTGTGGTGGGCAAACTCAAGATTTAATTTCAGAAAGAGTGTTTATATTTTCCCTGGGGCCACATTAATGAGAGTCCAAAACCTAAATGTTACCACCAACACATTTTAACAGACCAGTTTCCCAGTTTTTAAAGTGTGGTGTCACCTTGACTATTTTTCTTTTAACTTTTTGTCCTTCTGATTTTAAAAGAAAAGCTATAAAGCTCTATCTTTTTTTGGCGGAATTCAAGTATTGTGTTTTGGGAACACAAAGTTCTGTTTAATGCGATAAAGTTGCATTTCCAAACATTTAATTCTGTCTTCTATATCAACTATTTGTGATAATTCATCTTTAAGTTACCAATGCAGAACTCCATTTTACTATAAAACACCACCATCTGGTGTGGATGTATGTGTTATAGGGGTTCATCTGCTGATTTATTGAATCAGCCTGATGTCAGAACATCTATGCCATGCCCTAGGATGAGCTTCTGACCACCAGGTTAGTGCAAAAAGAGACAGTAATGATGGGGTCACTGAGAGTTCCTTAGCTCAGTTTCCTGCTCCTTCAGCTGGGCCTGCTTTGTGGCTTTAATAGGATTAAAGAATCATTTACATTGAGGCTGTTGCACCACTTTCACACTGCTCCTCTACCCAGCTCAAAGAGCAGTATAAATCCAAAGGATTAAGTAAGGGATTTATGGAAAGTTGTAGTGTAAAATGAGCTGGTGCACCTGGCTCTCCTTTTTCTCCTCTGTCAGTAAGACATACAGAAACAGTGTACTGCAAATAATACAGAAAGGAGCTTGGTGTTTTTTCCTGAACTTTTACGGTCCTATAAGATTTGAATTATTGTTTATAAATATTAAAATGAAATGCTACTTTCTGATGGAGCAATATAGTATTTCAATCTATAGATCCTATTTGACATTTTTTTTCAGAGGGTCTCATGCCATTTTTCTGCCACTTTTCAATACTGAAACACAATGCATTGGAGAGAATTTTTAATTTCCTGGAAATAATAGTACTCTGCCTTTAAAACAGGAAAGGGAGAAAAATACAGTTCTCTGCCACTTATTTGGGTTCATTAAAATCCAAAGGATATTTTTAAATAACCAAAATTATAATTTTTATCTCCCGGAGTAATCATTTATGCCGAGGAAAGCAATTTAGTTGAAAGTCAATACATAATCCATTGTATGTTTTTTGCAATTACTTTTGAGTAGAATTGCCAGAGCTTGGAATCCTTTACTTAAGTAAAAACTGTTTCATATATCCTTTTCTGCCTCACTGTATAAATCTACAAAGACCAAGATTATGCCCGTACTCTTTAGTCAGGCAAGATTCCAGTTGAAACTGAAATCAAGTGGTGTTATTCCTGAGAAAATACTGTGCTACGTAAGCCAAAAGGGGAAAAAAAAACCAGGATTAATTATATTGTTCAACATTGAGATGAGGGATTACTACACTATTTGAGAACTATTCTTGTGATTTAGATGTATTGTGTTTTTAATCCAGCGTCCATCATTATAATTCTGAGCAATATCTCAACTTTGGATTTGGTCTGCAACCACATAATCATTCAGCTTGCTTTGTGAATATGTTGCTCACATTAATAAAGGTTTGCAATGTACACTGTACTAATGTCACCCAGATGTATCCATCAGTAGATCACAGTGTTTTTCACATCATTAGGTGATTAAGCAACACCTGAGGTTCAGGGAATTGCAAGATGAGACTTCCATATTTCTTTCTGTTGCCCATTAGGAAGGCTGTTTGTGACATGAGGAAGTTATACATCCTTACACACCTCCAGTCCCCTGTGAGTTAGACTGTCCTGTAGTATTTCTGATTCATCCTTTGGTGCTGTAATGGAACAGTATTTTGTACTGTGCTTCTGTGTATCTGAGAATTAGAACCAGAACATTTGTTTTAAGACTGGTTGGTTTGCAGTCCGTACAAATCTCTCAATATCTGTTTGAGATTAAGTAGACAAAAAAGAATCAAAGTTTTAAATTAGATACATGGAATTAAAAATTTTAAATGCAAGTTGTGGCTCTTATCCATAGGCATTTCCGTGAGAGCTTTTGATTGGCTAAGAGAAACTGACAAAATGAAAAAAAGGACAGAAAAAACCGGATCCTTATGTATGAATAAACATGGGTACCTTTATTTTACCATGCTGAGAGAATGTGAGACAGGTCAACTGAATTTTGGAGGCTAGACACTTTATATTTTACTACACTGAATAAGTGAATGCTTTGAGGAGGGTGGCTTGTTGCAGATTGTTTTCATTCCTATTAAAATCAAACCTTTATTTATTTGCTGTATTTTTCTTTTAAATTCATTTGCATGCTTGTAAAAAATTTCTATTCCAATGTTTTGACATTTCTTAGTTCAGATTTTTTTAGGTATGTATAATTAGGTGTTTTGGTACCAAAGCAGTGGTTCCAAATTTTCCTTTTTAAGTTAGTGTAATCCACATTACTTTGTACTTGACGGAAAGTTTAATCAGTTCAATATGATCAACTTGGATTAATTAAAGCTAAGCGAGTCATGTGCAATTTTATTTCCTTAGTCATAGGTCAACTTCTTGGCTTTTTATAAGTCCCTGTTGTACCATTCTCTTGACATCAAGGGGATCCTAAAGCATCTTAGGAAGTTAATGATAGATGTGCTCAGCAAAGGCGTTTTGGCATGGACCTACAAGGCTGTCATACTGCAAGAGAGAAGAGGCAGTTGTTCCACTCTGATCCACACTATTGTGAGTTCTCAGTGCAAAGATCTGAAGTCCAAGTCAAGGTCTCTTATACTCCTAAATTTCTGGGATACCATTTTAATAACATTAGAACTGAGACCTAAAGAGACAAGGATGGAATACATAAGGCCCTTTTTTCTATTGTGTTATGACATGCAAGGACACTCTTGTGGTCTCCAGATTTGTGTTGTACAGATGCAGAACTCACATGTACCTTACCTAAACTTAAAAAAAAACAAACCCAAAACCAAAACAAAACAACAAAATAGTTGTGATCTGTAGAATGTCTCTGTCCATGTAGCATAACAGGATAAGCCTAGAGTAGTTGAAGGGCCACCACAAAATCTCATTGCTTAACAGATTCTCTTGACTGTACAGTTCTGAGAGGGATTTGATTTTTTTCTTTCGTTCACTGCACAAATAAAATGAGTAGATAACTTTGTGCATAAGGATGGTTTGTTTTGTTCCTAAATGTCTTTTGCTACAGCTGAGAAATATTGAGAGTTCAGTGTTTTACTGGTTTTTTGTACTGCTTCTTATGTATACACAAGTCCTTTTATGTGGAGATACTGTAACCTCAGTAGTTTGATCTGCTTACTTTTTTTTTTTTGCATTGGGTTTTCAGCTGTCAGATTGTTGAAAACATTTCAAAAGTGGTTATATGCAGAAAATTTTCACGCTATTTTTTTTCCCAAATCTCGCAGCTTCTTAGCTCTGTTTTTCAGGTGTGTCTTTTGCTTTTTTTACCCTTCTGCTGAACTTCTTTTTAGAAAAATGAATGGGAAAGTTGGCCTCACCATGTGTATTTTGATGAATCTTTCCTATGATTATTTCCTGCAATTGGATTCCTGCAGCATAGCCAGTCAGATCAAAATTTGGGACTTAAACAAATAGTCCTTGAAGCTAGGGAAACATATAAAGAAATAATACTACAGCAATAATGATATTAGATAAGCAACGTGATGTGGTTTGCTTTTTACTTTTTGTGTTCAAGTCAGCATGAATAATAAAAAAACTTAGCAGTCTTTACACACGTGTTAGAAATTTAGCAAGATTCTTCAATGATTTACATATATGCAGTTAATATGTTAATATATGTTGTTTTTCAGCTTTATCTGCAGGCTGCTGACTCATATAACTTCATTAAGGGTACTTTTCCATTTTTCTCTCCCTTGCCCTCCACCCCTCCACCCCCTTAGCAACAGTTCCTTGTCCTTTTTTTTTTTTTTAATGTAAAACAAGGTATTGCCAAGCTAAAAAACTGCTGTTTGTGGTCGGATGTTCTTCATGTTGTCATTTCACTCCAAAGCCTTTATACATACCTCTTACCTAGAAAAGCAGCAGAACTGGTAGTCTAGTAACCAAAGGAAGCTGCTTCAGAGAATGTAGTGTACTTGTTTTGCTGAGAGAGAATTCTCCACTGGCTCACAGTTGCAGAAGTAATTTGGAGTTCTGTAGAGCATAAAGTCTGCAGGTCATTGTCTTTTGTTGATATTTTCCTTCTCCTTTAGAATCTTCTGCTTGTGGTGGTCGAAGCGATGACCTCCTGAGAGCCATGTGTACAGAATTTGTGTATGTTTAGAAATGAAGAGGTTGCCTTGTCTTTGATGACCTAGTTGCAGCTGCAGCATTATGAAGTGCTTCTGCAGCAGCTGTCCTGAATTTTTCTACAGTAGTTTGGCTTCGAATTCAAAACTGAGGTTTTCAGTAAAATGTGTATGTCAGTAAAAAATATTAGCTTCTATCCCCTCAACACTGATGGAGAAGTCCAGTAGTAAGTGTGATCTCAAAAATGCCTATCTAAAGAGCAGAAAATTGTCATCTTTGCCTGTGAATTCAAGTAAATACCGTTTCATCCTAGCACATCTTCTAATAGAGTTTCATTAAAATGAAAACTGAAAGCCTGGCTGTTAAGTCAAGTGTTCCTGAAAACTAAGAGAGAAGATTTTTGTCGTGCTCCTTCAGCATGTACCAGACTCCAGAGTGTTTTTAGGACACCCTTTGCTTTAGAGAAAGCTAATGGCACATAGTATCACAAGTTCACAGGAGTTGTCAGATAATCATGATGTAAGTCCAGTCCCATCGATATCTGAGTAACTGCAGTCTGGCTCCTTATGTTTTCTGCAGTTTCAGCTTTGTATATAACATTGTTTCTCACCTTCCCTGTTTGAACCAGTGATTCTCTGTGGTGAGTATTATTAACCACCTGTTACGTTTCTTCTTAGAGGCAAGGAAATTGTCCTCCTGGTGAATCACCTATTAATGAAGGAACATATTAGATCCAATTATTCAGAAACCACTCATGGCAATGAAATAGCAGTTAGGCAGCTGTGAAAAGATTTACCATAAGATTGCTCAGACATTCACACCGTTAGGGTAGTTTTTTCAGTTTGTAACCACTGTGAACATTCATGATGCAGCATTTATTTCTATTTTACATATTTATTCCATGATAATGTGAAATGCATTCTCACAGTATTTAAAAATATTGTTCTTATTAATGTCTTTACTTGCTGTTTGCTTTTCAGTTAGACTTAATTAATCCAGTTCTGTAGATACTATCTTAATACTGCAAGGCAATTCTGTATGACTCACCATGAGCCTATCTGATAACAATTTTTTATTTGGTCTGATAGCAATAGTAATTTTTATAAGTAGGAAGATTGCTGTTGCTTTAAACCAAACATCCTTACCCTGGCTTAATTTGGAATGTGTATGCAGACTGACAAATAAAGCATATCTTGGGTATCAAATCTAGCACCCAACCTTAGTGCTCAGGGAGGGCTTTTCAGGAAGCATAGTCTGATGCTTCAGGCATTTTCCTGGAGAGATGGTAACTTGTGGTTATGAAGATCCACAGAATCTCTGCCAAGTCATTTGTATAAATGTTAAAACAGTGTGAGATAGATCCTAAGACTTGACTTAGGTAGTTCAAACAGTTCAAGACTAAAAAAAAGCTATTAAGGAATTCTGCCCTCTATGAGGACTCAGGATCTGACAGGCCTGGTAGAAAACAATCTGAATCACTTACGGATCCTTTATTTAGGTGCTGTCGTATTTCTCTAGTACCTTCTTCCATACCAGAAGATGTGTTCTGATGAGTTTGGCACTTAGTTCCATTGTGATCAGTGCTAACCATTTACCAATTGTGGATTTTGCAGACACTGGAATTCCTTGTTGGTTAGAATCAGATCTTGCTCAGGAACACATACAGCATAGATTCACTTGCATGGCTCCATTTGTAAAACAATCACAATAACATTCACAGAAATATAATGAGAGGTAAGGTGCTGAGTATCAACAAGGATAACAAAGTATTTTGAATAAATAGGGAATGATCAGTATCTTCATGATTTGTGTGTATCTCATTTTTTTTATTATTTTTATTTTTGCATTCTCATAAACAGTAGAAAAGATTTTGCACAGAGGAAAATAAGAACTGGTCTTGTGTGGTGTTACTCAGCCTGTAATTTATGAAGCATTAGAAGCAGTCTGCAAAATAATTCCACTAATTTCAAATAAATAGTAATTCTAGTAAATTGCTTTTTGGTTTATTAGCAGAAATTTTCTTTGCTTTTTTAATTTTTAAGTAGTTATTTAATACTCATCAGTCCTTAGGAGTACACAGGGTGGTGATACAGGTAATTTTTTGTTTCTTTGGAAAGAGAAGCAGGATAGCACACGGAAGACAATGTGTGTAGTAGATGCTTTCTCATAAGAGGGAACCAGAACTGGCAGAGTGCACTTTGTTTCAATACCTGCAAATAGAATTGAATTTTGTGTATGAACTTGACAGTTCCCTGTAGCTTTCAAGTAAGCATTAAAAAGTCATCTGATCTTGGGAAGAACACTCAAAAGCTTTGCATATCAAGAGATGCACAGTGGAATGTTGTTCCTCAACAGTGAGGAAGAAGGCAAAGCTTAAGTAAGTATTAAAGAAATCTGACTTCCTCATATTTAGTCAGCATTTTGCATGCATCTGATACTAAACAATAAGACAATTGTTTTCTATAAGTTCAGCAGATTTTCACAAAAGCATTTGTTTTGGAAACTGTTAAATATCAGTGATATATCTGTCCACAGAAAGTCACATGGGTGACTTTAGTGGGAGAGGCCCTACTGTTCGCAGCCTCAGGGCCTCAATTCTAAGACTTCACAAGTGCATTTCTATGTAGAAGGTACTCAAATGCTTAAATACTGTTTGCGTGTGTATCTGTATGCATGTCTTAAGTATGTTCAGTGTGATTTCCAGAGCAATCAGCAGTTATAGTAGCTATTATGTTAACTGTATATTTACTGTATGGCAATAGTCTGTAACTAACGTGGTCGAGGAACCCTCTGTTCCTACTTAGTTATGTAGGTAGGTCACCCTGCTCATGTGCTTCTACACATAAATATTTCCATCATTATTATTTTCATGGGTTTAGATAATGCCCATGTTGCACATTCTACAGTAGTCTGAGCAGGTGCTGCAAACAATCTCTGTCCCCTTATGCAGTCAATGTAGTTTTCTTGCTTGAAAGCAGATTTCCTTCCCTCATTTATATGAAGGAAAGTTAGTATTTTCTTACATTCCTGTGTCCAGCTGGGAGACAGTGGAGATTCTGAGAGGGTTGACAGGGTGTTTTCCCACCACCTTCAGCAGACCAGCAAAATCTGTTTTAAAGATGTGTCCAACATATGGTATTATTTTAATGGCTTCACTGATCAAGTTCAGGACATAAACTTTAGAAGTTGCAGCATTATTTATTTAAGGGGAATGAAACATGTTCACATGGCAATATAATTTATTAAACATCACTCTTTCCTAGAGATTCAGTCCTGAACACTGATGGCTTTCTAATTTGAAGCAGATACTGTATAAATTACAGCCATGAAGAACCTTGTTTTTATATACTTAGTAAGTGTTATCAATAGTAGAAAGTCACAGGTGGACAGACAAAAATGTCCTGTTCTGGGATTAACTCTAAAATAAGGTTTGCTTCACATATGTACCATATGGATCTGTTTTCCTTCTCATCCATTATAGAAATGAGAGGAAGTATTTCATTGTTTCCTCATCCAACTCTCAGATTTGCAGGTTCCTCAAGGTAATAATTTTTTTATATGGTCTATTTAATGTGCTAGGGAATTTTTTAAAGCCTTCTGTTGAATCTGTGGGGAGAAGTTCATGTTAGTGCACTGGGAAAGCTTTCCGAGCCTGTAGTTTTACTGGAAAATCACACAGCTAGATTTCTGCAACTATGGAATTTTTTCAGAATTGCTTCTGGCTCATTCACTAGTGTGGGTTAGTTGTGAGAAAAACAAACTACAAAACCTAAATACCTTCAAAATCAGCCAAGCAGACACCTCATATTTGACTCTGCACCTCAGATTTGCAAATCTGACATGTTTGTCCCTTGTATTTCAGGGACATCTACTGATAAAATGTGGGAAGACATTTATGAGTCAATAATTACTCTATAACGTTCTGCTGAGCACTGGGTTTGTTAGCCAATACCCAGTACTGAGTATGCAAAGAATACTAATACTAAGTTGCACCAGTCCCTTTCAATGGATTATTGCACACCATGAATTTGGGTAGGAGCAGTCTGCAAAGGCAAAGTTTTTTATGATATAACAAAACATTTTTTTTCAGAAATAATTTTTCTCTACAAGTATTTAAGAAGTCTCTACATATTTAAAATGCAGTCATTTATCCACTTAGCACTGAAGTTCAGACCATTGTTCAGAAAGATCTTTATTTTATAATGCATACTGATTTAAATATTACAGATTATTAGAGATGTAGATGTAATTGGTATGTGTGATCAACTATGGAAAATACCAGTACTAAAAGTAAAACTAAAAACTTATTCAATACGTTTACTCTTTTTTAATGTCTGTTCACTGTATGTGTTCAATCACATGATAAAAAAGAAGACTACAACTTCTAGTAAAGTTAGTGTTGCACAGCTAGAATAGTGATTTGGACTGCATTTGCATACATTAGCCATCAGGTTAGCATTTGACATACAAGTAAATTGTTCAGTACATATTTGTATAAGTGTGGCTACCATTTTCTACAGCTACAACTGTATTTGGTATAGGAAAGCTGTATTGTCTGAGAAATAGTTTTGAAAAGACACTTTGTATGATCTTTAATGTTTATACAAAAGACAAAATTGAAGAGCCATCCGTAACAATAATTTTACTTTCTTTCATGGGTGAACTTCAGGCCACAGTGGCATTAATAACCAAACACATCTTTATTATCTTGAGATCAGATTTTCATCCTTGAATCTTCAGTGCTAAACCTAAAATTATACTTTCCATAAGATATGGTGTTAGTTACTAGTAATGGATAATATAATTCTGCCTTGCAGTAGCTATTTATAGTGTTCTGACTGGGTTCCTCTTCTAGCAATCTGCAATCTTTAATGAGTTGGGAATAGCCAACAGAGGAAGCAAAGCACATAGGCAATGAAAATGTATCTATTTGCAGACAGATATTACAAGGGGAGAATACAGAGGTTGTTCATGCTTGGTTATTTGTATAGGAAACTGTTTTCTTCTTTAGCTGTTGTCCATGTAAACTTTCATTACATTTTACAAAAAATTTGAGCTGTATGGTGAAAGCTGAGAAAATGTAGAGCTAAGGATAATTATTGACTTTGGTTTGAGCTCTGGGTTTTGCAACGATACAGGGGAAACGGAGTGAAATAGAGCAGGCTGGGATGAAAGCAGTCTCCTGGTGACAGTATTCTGCTTGGGAGTGTGTGAGCCTTTCTTTTCATTTCCCAAGTCAAATTCTTGCATTTGGTGATAGAAGTTCTGCTGAGGCCTATGTTTCCCTTCAGGGCATGCTATGTGTGGCTTAAAGGCACATCATTCTGGGTGGTCTAAGTATATGAATGAAGTGGGACTCCACAGGGAGTCCCATCCAGTCATCTTTGGCCAGAAGTATGGTGGAATCACGCTTAGACCTCAGAAGTGGACTCAAGGTTTAAACAGAAGGAAAAAACATCAGTAAATGTGTTAGACTGTTCTGCGAGAATTGACTCATTTTTGAAAAATCAATGTCTCTCAATAATTATGGGAATTTTAGGACTGGTGTAGCCCCTATGGAGTTCAGGAACTGCTTTTCCAAATCTTACACAGCCAGTTCTTCAGTAGATTCTCTATGAGTACATAGAGAGCCAATTTCGTGTTCTTTAAAAAAAAAAAAAAATCTGTACAGAGTTAAAAAGGTACTGTTGAATAACTTAAGATAATGTAGTTCAGGAACATTAAAACTTTGAGCTGCTTAAAGCTGTGCCAATATATGTACAGAATTGGGAGCTTTGAACTGGATATGTTTCACATGGTGGAAGAGAAACACTGAGAGTTGGAGTTATTCAGCCTGGAGAAGAGAAGGCTCTGGGGAGTCTTTATAGCAGCCTTTCAATATTTCCAGAGCACTTATAAGAAAGATGGGGACAGCCTTTTTTACAGTGCCTGTTGCAATAGGACAAGGGGTAGTGTTTTGAAACTGAAAGAGGTTAGAATTAGACAAGATAGAAGGAAGACATTTTTTACGATGAGTGTGGTGAAACACTGGCCCAGCTTGCCCAGAGAGGTGGTACATCCCCTATCCCTGGAAACATTCAAAGGCAGGTTGGACATGGCTCTGCACAAACTGATCTAGTTGAAGATGTCCCTGCTCATTGCAGGGGGGTGGACTAGATGACATTTAAAGGTCTTTTCCAGCCCAAACCATCCCATGACTGGTAATAACAACAATGATGATATGATGTAGAAAATTGCCCTCTTGTGTGACTGATCTGGACCAATAAAGTGCATTTTTCAGTTTTTATAGAATTAGAAGAGTTGGATTGGGTTGGCTGTGCAAATGCACCATGGCTAATACGTATTCATACTGATTACATTTGTGTATGATTGACATTCAGTTTAGATTTGCCAGAAGTCCATTTATGTTCGTTTACATAATGAGATCGTTCCATGAAGTCAACTGGGCCTAAAAAATTAGAGGGAAGACTGTTTAGAAAAAAAAAAAAAAAGATATAAAATGTCTTATGTTTTTTCACATCTCATGGTATATTATGCAAGCAGAAGCACAGCAGTTCTGAGGCACCATTCAAAAAAATGTCTGTTGCTAAGGCTTCATTAAATAATAAATTCTATAATGAAGCTTCATTGGAATGTTTCTATGTTTCTATTTCCTAGTCAGTTTCTCCATTAATGGGGAAGTTCTCATACTGAATACGTGTAAGTATACTATTTTCAAAGCTAACATCGTTTTGCTCCTTCTCATTTTGTGTTATGTGTAGTTCCCAAGTCTTTTCAGCTTTTCATTGCTTGAAAGAATTGTAAAACATTCTGCCCAAGGCAAAGCTTTTACATAAACTGCACAGACAAGGGGTAACCAGATTCTTAAGTTTTATGATACTGAATTTACGTAAACTTTTAACAAGCAGTAAACTTTTCTTATGCACACAGGGAGACTACCAACTAACCACCTGAGTTCAACAAAGACTCCTCAAATGTGTTCTTAATTGATTTGAGACTTTTAAAATCTTTCTCAAGCTGGAAGGAATCCTGTTGTGTTCATGTTGCAGCCAGTCACTAAACAGATTAAACATTTACATTAGTACTTCGTGAAATAAATTTAACTATATACAATTTTAGATTGCTGCCTTGGTAAAGACTTATCAGAACACACATCTTGTGAGCTACTTTGATCTCTTCTAAGCAGAATCTACAAGGAAGTACTGCAAAAAAAAAAAAGATACTTGAGAGTTTAGTCAAAGCTCAGAAAAGATCTGTCTGGGAGTATATGTGATATAACATGCAATAAAAGGAAACTACTGAAAATCAGGTTCATGTTAAGCTCCTCCAACTGGTACCTACCAGAATTAACAGAATATGATGACGAAATATGCTCAGAGAAAGAGGTTTCTCTTATTCTTTCTTAAGGCATTACAAATGACTTTATGTGAATTGCAGTCTGCCCATTCCTCAGAGAAATGTGCGTCACAAGCACAAAAACATCTGCACGTTTCTCAATGAAAAACATTATTTATGTTATGGAGCAGAGAAGAGGGAGAAGTCAAGATACCTTTCAAATCAGAAGAAATGAGCCATCACAACAGTGTGTTTATGTTGTTTGTTTGTTCCAGGCTGTCTTTTCTAGATACAGCTTCTTCAGAGCTTAGTTTTATAAGTCTTTCATTTCTTGGCAGTAGCAGCTGTTATTTAAATATATCAAGACCAGACTTTTCTGAAATTCAGTTGAACTAAATTTGCTTTAAAATTTGTTGAAAATCAGTGGGCTAGATTCACAGCAGGCTGTGTATGGAGCACTAAGTCTGCTTTTTCTAAGAGATGTGAAAATTTGTACAACAGCTGGGAATTTGCAGTAGAAGTAAAAGCAGACAATACCGAAGGAGAGTTTTATGATTGTATGTCTTCTAAAAAATATGTGTGTATCCTGCTTGTGACTAGATTTGACACATTCATCGCTGTTGGAACAAAACGCAAAAATATTCAAACCACCAGAGCCTGACTTTGCATTTCACAGGACCTTAAAAAGCAGCAAAGCACAGTTTCATAAAAATGTTTGCCTTTCTTTATTCAGCCACAGTGCTGCAGCTGTATTCTGGGTGCATTTTCAAAGTGGGAAGGTATCATTAACCGTATTCTGTATTTTTATTTCATATGTGTGTCAGTTCAATTAAAAAGTCAATCCAAGTGATTATTGAAGCAACTAAGGACTGCTGAATGAAACAAACTCAGTTCCCTCAGTTGCTTCTCTAGATCCTTCACCAGCTTTGTTGCCCTGCTCTGGACACCTTCCAGGATCTCGATGTCTTCCTTGTAGTAAGGAGCATAAAGCTGAACAAAATATTCAACGTGTGGCCTCACCAGTGCCTGAGTGCAGCAGGACAATTGCTTTCCCTGTCCTGTTGGCCACACTATTTTTGATACAAGCCAGGATGCTGTTGGCCACCTGGGCACACTGCTGGCTCATAGTCATTTGGCTGTCAGACGATACCCCCAGGTCCTTTTCTACCAGGCAGCTTTCCAGCCACTCTTCCCCAAGCCTGTAGTGTTGCATGAGGTTGTTGCTACCTGGCACTTGGCCTTGTTGAATCTCATACTGTTGGCTTCTGCCCATCATCCCAGCCTGTCCAGGTCCCTTCCTACCCTCAAGAGTCCTCATGACCTTATGCACAGCATTTTGACACAAGTGTGGAGCTGGACTTCTTGCAAGTACTCCCTTTCTCTTGCGTAACTCTTACGTCATGCTAGTTTCATACCACTATGGCTTTACAGTCTCACCCTAGGGCATTGTTACATATGCATTTAGTTGAATTTCTAGCTAATTAATAGTCAGTTTGGAAATATCTTTCCATTGTGACATTTTGTTTAACATTGGGACTTTAAAATTCGAATTAAAGGAATTCTGCAGTGCATCTTATATGCTAATGTTATGATATAAAGGAAAGTCAAATACCATTGGGTAAACTGTATTTCTATGTCATTTATATGACATAACCTACCCAGTCTTGTTACTGTGTCCTTATTTTTTTTGGTGGGCAAGAAAGGACCGTTGTTTTTATTACAGGTAAGTAGATCACATTGTTTGTCAGAAGGGGACTCCCAATAAAGTGGTGGAATAAATAAAGTAGGCAGAAACTTTGCTACTTTTCCTCTGGAAGTTGTTTAAACATGATGCCATTTAAATTACCAATAGATTTTGAATTTTTGAATATGAGCTACGTAGTGCTCATTTTAAAGCAGAAGCTTTATCTTTTATAAAAGCAACAGCAGCAATTTTAAAAGACACTGTGGGGATGTATCTGGTGTGGCATCTTGGCTGTTTAGGTTTTTCAGATTTCCTGTGTAGAATGTGACAGCTGTTGGAAAGTTACTTGTAGACTTACGTATATTTTATTTTGAAGAAAGTCAAATACTTCACTAAAATATTGTTATTAAATTGCATGCACAGAAGTTACTTAGATTCTTTTGTTGCCAGATTTGGTTCTTGAATTTTTTTTCTTAATATGGTTGAATTTTTGCTGACTAACCCTGGCATTTATTTTCAGGTTTTCTTGAAGTTGATGATTTTTATTATTATTATTATTTCTACAGCTTGATCAAGTTGTTCGTCAGAGAAATCTGTGTAGCTTGGAACTTTTCCTCTCTTGTGCACAGAAACAGTTAAGTGTTCTATTAAATGAAGAGCCAACCACCACAGAGGAAAACAGAGACTGACATTCACAGTACCACTCATACAGTGATTTATGAAGTTGCAAATCTGAATCCAGCCAACGATGGACATATTCTAATCATCTGGAATTATATCATTGATTCAAGATCCATTTGTAACTATGCTTGATGGAAATATTTGTGGATTACACTATTTTATTATTTATTTCTTTTGTACTGTTGTCAGATTGCAAATATGAGGGGTAAAAAAATCCCTGTGATAAGTTGATTTTATTTATTTTTTTTCATTGTATTTTCTAGTAGCTCATGATTGAAATTCCAGATAACTGCAGCAATGAAGAAAACATTTCCCTGATATGTCTGTTCTAGATTTGGCATCATGTATTGACCATAGAATCATAGAATGATGATTGATATTTTTTATATTTTTAAAATGGAGAAAACCATTAATTGAGCATAGACACCAGTCCATCTGTTTCCAAAATGTATGCCCAAGTGCATTGCCTTAGGTGCATCTGAGAAGCTTATTCTTACTTCTTGATATATAACAGGAGAATCAGTACTGAAACATGACTGTTGACAGGCATTTCTTTGGGTTTTTTTGTACAATCTGTAGTAACAACTAAACTAAACAGTTCATCTTTTTAGCATAGTGCAAAATATTGCCATAACAAATGTATAGAATGTATTTAATTCTGTTTTATAAAGCCAGTTGGATTCCAAAAATCATTTTCTCATGAAAGTACGATTAATGTGACTGACCTCAGTTTCAGGAAGAAGATGTATGTAATTATGTGGAGACTGATACTGCACTGCCTCAGTGGAATTTCTGACAGAATTAGGAGTGCAGCTTGCTGACCTTAGGTGCCCTTTCTAAATCCACTGAAGGAAGCAGAAATACTCCCCACTGAAATTTTTTGGACTTTGGATCAAGTGATAGGTCTTTCTGATCTTGCTAAAGGCAGCATAGAGTGGAAGTTCTGTGCCTGCACTCTATCGATTGTAGATTTGGGGCCTTAGTTATAAAAGTTATGAATTAAATGAGGGGAAATGAATGTTCATGCTTAGGAATGTAAATAAAATGAGAGTGATATCTCTTACGGTGAGCTTGTGATTCAATGGGGGACTTAATGGGCATTTATTAGAGTATTTCTTGTTATTCGGTGGTATTTTGGGTTGTGGTTTTGGGGCTGTTTCTTTGGTTTGGTTGTTTTTTGTTTTTTGGTGTTTTTGTTGTTTTTTTTTGTATCAGCAGTTACTTTTCATAAATTGCTTCTTTTACAGCAGTAAGGAAATACCAAATGGTTGCATATGTTGTCAACAGTATGAAACGTTACAGAGATTTTAGGTTTTTATTTAAATCTTAGTCAAAACCAAAGATTTTGTCTTCTGTATGCAAAGGTTGACTGAAGAAGTGAATAACTGGGTTTAGCAGATTATGACCTCACCCTACAAAATGATGAAAATCCACTTTCTTTTTGATATTTCTTTAATTGAATGATCACTTTCCACTTCTTCTGACAGACAAAAAAATGCATGTTTATGAGTCCCCTACTGTTGAAATTCTTGTCTTTGTCAGCTGCACCATAGGTGTCAGGGATGTCTACATGAGATTTTTTTGAAGTAAAGGCATTGTAAAATTAAATTGAGTGTCTAATATCTCACAATCTACATTTAATTGTGGAAATATGACATGAGCAGATTCCTAGTTGAGTTTCCACAGTCTTTTTTTTTTACTTCTAGGCCTGTACATGGATTATTTTTTTTTTTTCACTGAAGACAGCAAAATGATCTTCAGTAAGCAAAACAGCAGAATTAGACCACAGACATACAAGATCCGATTGGGAGCTTGAATTACATTCATAATTCCAGGTCTCAGAGAAGAAATCTCATTATCCAACAGAAAAAGACCTTGGTATATGAACCTTGGATTATGCAATAACCTCCACCATCTCCTCATTGCACCATGAGCTTTAAAGCTAAGTTTCGTTTATCAGTATTTCTGCCTAACCACAGGAAAATACAGTTTTTGGAAATTTAGAATGAGGTGAGGCAGCAAGAAGTTTGAAAAGTCTAGCTCCTAGAAGGTTACATCGCAATTTTATTTTTCTTTTTATTATTCCTACATACAGACTGAAGAATTGCATGTAAGAGAAAGCAATATATTCAAGACCTGTAGGGCAGAACTTTGCCTCTGAGGCCTGGCTGCTAATGTAACAATTCTGGCAAGACTGATATGTAATGGGAGGAACATGAAGCCTTAGAAATAATCCTAAGAATTGAAATGCAGGAACTAAGATTCTCAGCCTAGTAGGGCTGCAGTCTTGATCACCAAAGTTCATATTACAAACTTATGTATATATATGTATTAATATATGTGTTATATTAGATAAACTGTAAATCTTGTTACGTAAAGATGTGTTTTAAGTAATCAGTAGTGTTTGTTAAAAGTTACCTGAAAGACAAAGTAATAGTAGATCCAGTGTATGCAATGGTGTCTTTCCTTGGTGCTAATCAGGCCTGTTGTATTTTAACACTTCTACTTAACAGTCTAGAGAAGATCAGAACACTGGGATTTTTAATTAATGCCTTCCTAAGTTAATACTGAATATTGTGATATCATACAGTCTTAAGCATTTCTGTTTCTCCATTTTTCTTACTGGCTCCCTGTCTGCTTCCATTACAGAATTCTAGATCAACTCTGAGACTATGTGTATGCAAGTCATTAACAAAGAAGTAATTTGTCACATACTTTTTGTACTCTGTCTATAGTTAGGATATAGGAATACTTGAATTGTTACCTCGAAGAATCTCATTCACAAATGACACAATTTTCTTGAAGCATTGAATTCCTTCACTCCATCACATCAACACAGAAAAAGGAAAAGGCAGTACTCATTCCAGAGGCTGAGATCATATTAGTGTTTTGAGATTTTTGTGCATCTTTACATTGGCATCTGATCAAAAGTTACCTCATGTCCTGCCAGCTCAGTAAATGGCAATGTTAATTCCTGACTGTCTGAAATGATCATGCAGACATGTCCTTAAAGAGCCTAATTCCTATTCACACTGAAACTTTCTTATAACACTAAACCTTACTCTTCAACTGGGTATCTTCTATGTCCACACACTTGAGCTTAGAGATTTTTCTCCACCCCTTGGATGGAGGGAATACATGACAAGATTTCATATGGTTTCCTGGTAGGAAGTAGCCACTGATAAAAATTGTTCATCCAGAGGACAAATGGAATTTATGCTCACTTTCAGATCATGTGCAGCATCTGTTCAGTTATCAACTGGACTTAGTGCAGAAGTAAAATGGACTGGACTGGGGCACACGTATTCTTGCTTCCAGCTAATTGGCTTTGACTTTCTTGATGTCAGATCGGTAGGGGTACATAAAGCATGGCATGGTATGACTTGCAATTTCCATCTTCCTGCTTCCCTTGCTGTATTGCAGCCTGCACTGAGCTACCTGAAATACATGTTTTCCTTTAACTATTTTAGGTACTGTAAACTCTGTTGCAGGAGTGACTTAATTTGGGGATGAGATTGTCTCAAAAAAATTTTCATGGCCATTCTGAGTACTCGCTAGAAAGATTTTATAACATCTGTGGCATTCCTTTTCATCAATGGATTATGAATGTGCCAAGGAAGCACTGGTCTGGAAAACACTCTTTTAAATGGGTATAATTTGGGCCTTCAGTTCAATTCAGTGTGCTTGCAGGAACTGATAGAAAAATGCTTTCTGTGATCTGTCAGAAAAATAGTTCTTGTAAGGCTTCAAGAATTAATGGCTTATCTACTGGTATATTTTAAGCACAGGTATCTTTTTTTTATTTTATTTTTATTTTTTTTTAAGCCAATATAAAACTTATAATACTTCTGCTGAATTGGGGTCATATTTGAGTAGTTGAACGTCATGGGGAAACCATCTGAGCTGCACTCTTTTTGGCTCATGTTTTGTATTTGCCTTTAAAAGCATAGATATCCTTAGCTGGAGGAGAGCCATGAGGTTTGTAGGCTTCTTGTAGGCAATCCTGAAGCAGCTCACTTGCCATGGTTATGCAGGAGCTGCAGATGCCATCATCAGGCTCCCTCATACATGGACCAGTGGTGTTTCTTTGTGTCACTTTCTGCAGGTAGGTATTTGGTATGTGCCACATGGTGGGTTATGGAGTTCACATTTCTGAGGGCAGCAATGGCAGCATTACTTCACCAAGACCTGGAGTGATGTTCTGAAAGTGGTGAGAGTCAGCTGTAGGTGCAGGTGACAGCATGGTATTTAGAAACCCAAAATAAAGCTGATGGATTTATTTGGATTGGTCTTGTCTGGTGTATAGTGTGCATTTTAAACTTGTGTCACCTTTCAGTGATACAGCATTCCTAGCACAACAATAATTGTATTAGCCTGTGATAAAACAATAATAATATGCTGTAGTAGACATACCATCAGACTTTTATCCACATCCTACGTCCTGTGTAATTCTAACAATTCTAATATGCGTCAGAGATTCCCATTTGTTTATACAGCCTGTAATTCCTTACATTTTAGACTTACAAAACCAGCATTTTTTAGGTGCAGTACAAAAAGGAAGTAATATTGAATAAACACTCAGATTATGCTCCTTTTTCAGATAGCTTTTTTAAGCAATTTGACAGTAAACACTAGTTAAAAAATGGGGTGTTTATTAATACACATTCTAAATATTCAGTCATCAACAAAACGCTACAAATTAATCTTTGGGATTCGTGGTTCAGGGTTTTTTTAAATCTGAAAAAATTGGTAATAAATATGTATCAATACACATAGATCACCATCTGATGGCAAGTCATTGACTTTCATTTCTTCAAGTTAAAGTATTTTGCCTTCTCACAAAACCAAAGGGATTTTTTGCCTCTTGGAGTTTAAAAAGAAGCTTGTCTTAACTTTTCCTCTCTACAGTATAATAGCAGGAGGCCGTTTAGCCAAGGGAGAAACAGAATTGTTTGTGCTGAGTGAACTTTGAAGGATGTTTCAGTTCTTGTACTACTACCAAATTAGGGCATCAGTTAAAATTTAATGTAGATCTCATCACATAAATTTTCTGAAAGATAGCTGGTCATGATGATATATGACCGTCTCTATTTTTGTGGCAATAATTTTAAAAATTCCATTCCTTGAACATCCTGCTCTTTTATTGTGACCATAGATTACATATTTAGAGAGTGATTGTGAAGCTCAGCCTCCTAGGAAGTCATCAGAAGTTCTGCTCTTGATTATTTCCAGCTCAAAATTTCATCCTTCCTCAAATTTTTTGTAATTGCAACTGCAGTTAATGTAATGCACACAGCTTTGTCATTGTATGGTTTTGTAAATGTTTTGAGAAGTTATTTAAAGAGCAGAATCCATGATCAGTTCTTTGAAGAAAATGTCAGCATTTGTTCTGTTCATGGTATAGTGGGGAAAGGGCAGAAGCTGATGGCTGAGACCTTGGTTAAAAAGATACGTGTCTTATTATTACTGCAGTGTTGCTAAGAAAAATGTATTTTCATATTCCATTGAAATAAGTTGCTTCTCCCTTGGTACATCAAAACTAGTAGCAACTCTGTAGTATTCCTTACAGAAAAACCTAGAAAAAAACACATTTTGTTGTAACAACACAGAAAGGTATGTATCAGTCCATTTTCATATCAGGCCTGACAGTAGTGAAAACATGGAGGTAAATGCAAGAATATATTTGTTATATATCCCTTTGAATAGCCATTTTACTTGACAAAATAAGATCATAATTAATTGCTTTATCTCCTGCAAATTGAACTGACTGGTAAATTTTACAGCTGGATGGTATATTGATAAAAACTGTATGAATATCAGTAAGTTTTTCAGTGTCAAAGAGGTGTACAAATTAGAGCATCTTGCCTGTTTTATGGACCAGTCAAAATCTGTCGTGGAGTGTCAGCGGCCAAGGATTTCAGGAGTTGCTTGAATACAACAGAACTGCATTTGGTCTGTTATTGAAATGGCTAACACTGACATTGGAAATCATGATTATTTCAGAAAACTGTCCATATGTAGGTTGCAAACTCTTGTGTCTTTGTGCTTTTTGCATATTTTTCATGTTATCCTTCCCCTCGTGAGAAAAGGAACAGAGTTTTCATAAATGTTTATGAGCATGACAAGAAACAAAAGGAGGAGTTGTGATCTAGGTGGAAATTATTTTCTCTGTGCTTTATAGGAATTGAGGACAAGGATATGTGAAAGACCAGAAGTTGTCTAGATGTAGAACAAGCAAAATAATTTTTTGTGGTTTAAGAATTGAGGGGGACTTGGTGAAGAAGAGACAAAGAGGTATTATTTTACAATGTGAACTTTAGGGGGATATAAAGAAAAAGAAAAGATGCGATTTGACAGGATAGAGAGGGATGACAGCTTCAAATGAGACATGGAGACAGGTGGTTCTGAATCCTTTAGAATGTGCTCAACTTAAAACTTCTCAAATGCAATTAGCAAACGAGGTCAAGAAAAAAAAAGATGAAAATTCACATATTTCTCCTGCAGTTAGAAAAGAAACTGGTTTCAGGACTCAGAACTCAGACATTATGATCTTGGAGGTCTTTTCCAACTGTGTCAATCTGTACTTCAAAATGACAATCAAAACATCAAAGTAAAATAAAATAAAAGTTTATGCTTTGTAAAGCTTAAAAGCATTGCAAGACTGACATGTTGAGACCCAAATGGGTTGGACTCAATGATCTCTCGAGGTCCCTTCCAACCCCTAACATTCTGTGATTCAGTCTAAGATTCTGTGAAATGTCAATAGAAATTACTGGGCAGAATGTTTTCGGATCTTTTCTTGAGAAATGTTCCTTGCTTGGGGTACTACTTAGCATCATTAGGATGATGAATATATTCTTGCTTGATTGTTCGTAAACTAGTATTGAAAACAAAGTTATGTACACAATGGAGAAGTCTTTAAATGTCTGACAGATAAAACTGAAAGAGATCCAGATGTTATGGTCAAAGATAATATATCTATTCACATTCTTTGGAATAAGAAATATGTTAAGGGCTTGGACAAAATAATTTTTCATTTGCAGAGGTTGGAATAAAAATTCCTGTGATCACCAGACAGCAATGGGGAAGGTCTGCAAAAGATGGATAGTTGCACAGTTCCCGAATGACAAGGACACTTGGAAGAATACAAGAGCACTAGCATCAATTTGTACTCAATTTGATTCTGTCAATATGTAACAAAAACATCATAGTCATAATGTGTATGCACAGTTTTCAAGACAATTTTTCTTCAACAAATACTTCAAAGAACAGGAGAGTAGAGAGAGATNTTGGGATGGTTATATGTGAAACTATGAAACCAATCTTTGCAAATGCAACAACAGTTAAGTAGGGTTAACCCTATATTCTTAATTCTTTTTTCTCTCTGCCCATGCTGTTGGCTTTTGTTTGTATGAATTCAAAATTTGTTGGATGGCATATGAATTTTTGTGCCCTTTTTTTGAGGCACGCTCAGAAAAATACTGGTTTACTTTGGTTTGAAAATAATTTGCTGAAAGGTCAGAATAGAATTTCCACTTGCTAAAATTCAGAGTTCTTTTAATATTATGATGCTTCCAGAAGCAGCTTGCGGATGAGCAGAAAAGTGGTGTGGCAATAGTAATGAGCTGCTGGGAAGTGATAGATACCTTCCCTTCTCCAGTGTTTGGATGATGCGTTTTGATGTGTTTTGCATAACCTTTTGTGAAGAGTGCCAGTAAGTCCCCCAATAGTTCCTAAAATATGAAATGTAGAAGGTACTTGTCTTATAACAAGTGCTTGTTTGTATGCCAGAGAAAATGTTTATTTCAGTCAGCAGCTTAGTTTCACAGTATAGAAGTATAATTTTCTATTATTTCAAATCTTGTTTTGATATGTATTCATATTTACTCATAATGTGCAGCATGTTTATATAATAATGCTTATTTTATGAACTTTGATTACTTTTCCTCTTATGTAAACAAAAGCGATTCTAGATATTTCCTAACCAATGGCAAAATCTATTTAATGTCTTATCTAAAAAGTGTATGCAAATCAGATTATTAGAGAATTTTTAGTATTTGCATTTTTAGGAGATATTAGCAAATTTTTTCAGTTAGAGTGTTGTGAGTACTTAAGTAATCCTGAAGATTTGCAGACTGAAAACGTTAAGAACACAATGGACAGACAGAACTTCTTTTTTCATTCATTTCAACTGTGAAAGATTTGGGAGTTCTTGGTGGTATTTATCACGTCCCCTTCTGTAGGCATTTCCTCTCAGTTTTCAGAAATCTTGGTGTTTGCTGCTTTGGGAATTTTTTTTTTCATTTCCTCAAAAACGAAGTACTTCCCATCATTCATTCCCATTATGTTTTCATCTAACCCACTTTGCACCTAACTTCTCATCCTTAAACATAGTTCATCAAAGTAAGTCTCTTCAGGTCTGCTGTTCTTCTGCCAAAACTGAAGTTAGACGATTATGTAAAGGGGGAAAAAAACCCAACCTATTTATTAGAATCCTGTTGCCAGTTTGAGTACTTTATTCCTAACTTTATAATAATTTGTGGCTTCTGCATATGGAGAGAGAATTAGAATGAAAAATCAAGAATTACCTACTCCTGTGCTGAGAAGGTTTTGGGGTTTTTGGTTGGTTGGTAGGTTGGGTTTTCCTTAAATCCTGGAAAAGTTTAATTTCTCTTTGCTGTGTGTTTTGCTTTTTTTTTTTTTTTTCTTTTTGTTTTTTTTCATTTGTTGACTTTGTGTCCAGTATTGCTTAGTATTTTCTCCCAAAGTAAAAGTTACATTGCTGAGATCCAAAAAGGCATATTTATTTTCTGACAAAATGTAAATCCCTACCAGTCTTCCAACATCATTTGAATCTGTCCACTATCACAAACTACTTAGAGGATGGTTTTGCAGTCTCTTAGCACTGTTAATTCAGTTAGGACAGCTGCAGAGTCTCAATCAGAAGTCTTATTTGGAAATTACAATTGCTTCCTTAGATTTGTCAATTTCCACTTGGAAGTAGCTCTTTAATTTGATTTTTGCCTTCTGCATATATATTAAGTTACCTTAAAACCTTCCTTACTTGCTACGAATTGATATTATCAACTCTTGTCAATACTGATCCACTAAGTAATACAGTATGTTTTTTCTCCTCAGTTATTTTTCTGTTAGCTGTTGTTGAAAAATATTTTTCCTCCCTTTTGCTATATTCCATTACTGAACCTTTTACTGTTTATATGGCTTATAATTTAGGATTTAATTTGCTTTGTTTTTTTCCTGACAGATGGAGAAATTCTGTGAGAATTCATTCAGTCTGTGAAGTGAATTAGGTCACAAAANACTCTAGAACTGGCGTTGTGAAATTACTGCGGTGTTTACTGCTGATCATTAACAAAAGGTATTCTGATATGTAGTAATTTTCTTCCTTTTCAGATAGATGGCTGTGGTCATAATTTGCAGTGTCAGGTCTTTTTTGATGTTGTTTTTGATACCTGTTAGGAGCACTGACACAAAATAATTTTTTAAGCATCCATTTTTGATAATGAGAATTACAGTTGCTTTGAACAAGATGAGAAGAAAGTGAGACCGAACATTTCTTACAAGAAAGTGAGGCTTTCACTCAGGGCTGTTACAATATGTATGACTTGCAGGCATGCCAGAGTTGAAGGTGAGTAGGGAGTCTGGGTAGAGTCTGGGTGGCATGCACATTTCTTCTTCAACACCTCAAGACAGTCTGCCTCTCAAAGTTAGTAGAAAAATATATCGACTTATGGTTAGGTACATGTAATGAAATTAAATAAGTTTGAGGTCTTCACTTTCTCTTCTTCCTCATCAGATCTCACAAGTCCTTTTCTTACGTATTTTATATAGTACTCTGTTGAGCCATGTTATTCTTACACTTCCCAGTATGCACAAACACATGCCCTGAATTTCTGTTGAAATTCTGGATGTTAACAAAGAACTCTGTCTGAACCATGTGTGTGAATAATGGTTCACTTAAACTGAAGTTTAAGCTCAAATTTGTAGCTAAAAGATCTAAGAAGAATGCTGATGATATTGGCAGGCAGTAGCAAGCAGCTGGATGGCAGGTGGTCCGTAACCTTTCGTGCTGTCACAGCCACTTCAGAGGGCTTCTCTCTCCAGTGGCAAGCTTGGGAACCGCAGCTCTCAGAAGCTCACCAGGAATTTGGATCCATCTCCCTCTACAGAGGCTTGATTCACAGAGGTCTAACAAAAGAAAAAGGAGAGTCTGAAGTCACTTTGATTTTAGACTCTAAGGAAAATTTCAGCTTGATCCTTTTTCTTATCCTTGTCATTCAATCATTTCTTTGATTTTGAAGACACATTTTGAAGCACATGCTCTTACCCATAAATTGTTTGCAATTGTGTGTTTCCTCATGTAAGAGTCACAAAATGGAAAAAACACCCAGAAACACTGATTACCATTGAGCTATGAATTGCTTGTTACTGTCCAGGCAGATACCTTATGCTTTCTGGAACATTTGTCAAGATTTTGATCACAAAATAAAATAAACCCATCTCTCTTCCAAGTTTATGTTTAATTACTATCAGCGTTCTGATGTGAGATTCTTTCCATCACAAGGCACAAGGGAGCAGGTAAAAGTCTTCTGAAGATTATTTTACTTAAAAGAATCAAACTTCTCGACTCATGTTTGTTTCCTTGTTTTAAAAATATTTATTAAAAAGAGGAAGAGAGCAACAAAGTTCTTTAAAAACTGCTCTGTAGGCATGCATATCATGTAGAAGAACACTACAAGAGCGAGCCAGAGAACACAAAATTCTTGTTTTTATGATAGGAAATCTGAATGTTACATTTTATTTCCAGGTCTACACCATTCAATACTCTTCTTAGACCTTCCCTTTGCTTTCTTACAAGCAGAGTAATGCTAAGAGTAGCTATCTCAATTCACTAAGTTATTTTCCAACGGGAAGTACAGAGATTTCATGCCCATTGTTCATCAAACGAATATGCTGCTGTTACTGAAATGTTTCTATTGTGTTCATAGCCAAATCATACAGCTCAGTAGCTGGTGTATTTTCATCATTAAGACACTAAATCAATGCATATGATTCCAAAATGTGTTACTTAAATTGACTTTGGATCTTCTCGTTGTCTGTTAAAAGGACCAAGTACAGATGCCACTGGGTGACATCTTTAAGATTTTGAAGCAATAGTTTACAGACTTTCTAAAGAGGCCAGCCATCCTCAAAAGAATTTAAATGAACCCCTACAAGTTAAAAAAAAAACCACACAACAAACCCCAAAAAACACTTAAAAGCCTTAGCTAAAAACCCCTGTGAATAGATAAAGGAAAAAGACAGTGAAGACAGTGTAGTTTTCATCAGACTGGATTAAGTCTTGCAATTAAGTATTGCAATGTAACATTAAACTTTTCATGCATTTGTTTGTAATAATGTTCTTTTGTTCTCCCTACGTTTCAGAAATTGAGTTCTAGAACTGACCCAAACAAAACGAATGCCATACTATTAGTTCTTTTCTAATGACTCTTTTCCTCTACATTAGTAAATATTTTAAGAAATTTCTCAGAAATGTGTTGAATGGAATCTTAATGTTGGCAGATACACTGTAGTGTTGATTCCTCAACTTGTGTTATTAGTTTGCATTTAGTATATGACTTGGAACAAATCATGAATTCTGAATAACTTGAGAAATTTATTGTAAAGAGGACAAATTTTTTGCTTTGTGTTTTGGTTTGACTGATAATGCTAGTGAGAGGCACTGTACTTTTTGCCAGAATTAAATATGTTACTTCCTTGGTCAACACACTTGATTGTTGCACTTGACATAGTTCTGAGTGATCTTAGATGGAAATTTTACTCTTTTAACTCTTCCCACTTAAAGGCTTCGCTCGACACTGAATACTTCTTCAGTTTTGATTCATTTCTTCAGCTAGTTTAATTAATTACCCCTGACTTCCTCTTCTGTATAAATCTTTTTCCGTATTTGTGAATCCAAGATATGCTACTATAGTAATTATCTTTTTCTTTTTTTTTCCCTTGTGTTTCCTGTTTGTTTTTTTTTTCCTCTGTGTTCACTTTTCACAGGGCATGTATTGATAATTATTGGAGAATTTTTGGAGTTAAGCATTGGATCACATTTCCCCCCTCTTTATACCAGTTCTGTAGTTTTGTACTGTACCAATATTTCTAGGCACTATTAATTTTTATATATATTATGTCAGATTTTTACTAGTTTGTGCTGTCAGTGATGCTTATGCATCAAAATGTGATTAAACTGGTGTCCGTAAATGTTCTGCATCATATGTTATGTAGTAGTTCGTTTACAATTCAAAATATTTAAATCTTCAGGGTTTTTTTAGTAATTCATAAAAAGTCAGGTTTGTTCAAGAAAAGTTGAATGTCTCATTGTATTTTGGGCTAATAGTAAGAAGTTTGTATAGCTATAATCTCAAAGTTTTTGCTAAGATGGCCCTTGCAGGAGAAAGAAACAGAACAGCAGACCTGAAACCTAACAAATAGAGACTTACAGACTGATCAGTTTTTGTTTAATGATTTTATGTGGCCTTTCATAATAAAATTTAACATGCTTTGTTAGACACTAAGTTTTCCTTATTTCAGACATACTGATCTTAAGAAAACATAGAATTGTATTAATTAGTTTCAACTTGAATTCCATAAAAAAAAAAGCAGTAAGTACGTAGTGTAAGTTGTGTGTGATTTTTCACTGTAATCAACAAGGTCAGGTTTGTCATAAATGTTGTTCTGATTTCTGCCCTAGTTTTCCAAGGTGATTTAAAGCACCTATGACCTGCTGTACTGATTTAAGGACAGAAGCCTGAGGCAAAGAATGGGAGAAGGGAAAGTTTTTAATCATCTTACTAGATGGTGATCTGAAAATGTGGTGCTGGTAACTGATACGTGTGAAATGCTTATGAGAATCTAATAAGGTGTTCACATTGCAGACTTTTATGTCAAGTCAAAAATATTAAAATGTTCTTGTTCATGTTGTTTTTACACAATGCTGTGAAAAAAAAAAAAGTAAACAGTAGAGCTTTATTTGAAAAACATATTCAAGATGTCTTATGCAAGAACACCTTCCTCGGGGCCTTAAGAATGAAAAAGTATATAAAAAAGAAGCTATGTAATGAGTAGGAGAAGGGTGTACTCTTCTGAAGAAGCTAATCTGATAATAGTCCATTTCAACTTTTTTATTAATACATGCAGTAAATGACATTTACTAAGAGAGGTATTTGGAAGTCCTACTATCCCCAGGTGTACCAAGAAAAAGGAAAAATCATAGTAACGAAGAAAATTTTAAAAATCTGGAGAACTATTTAGAGTTACCTGAAGACTAATAAAGTAAAATTAAGAAATAAACAAGAAGTTTAAAACAAGGACTAACTTCAGTTGAGCTTACATATAATTTCTGAAGAACCAAGCTATTTGCATTTCTTTGTAAAATATACCAAAAATAAAATCATTGGTCTTTCCACTTAAAACTTCTATGCCAGATGTCTGTGTTGTATATCATCTTCCCATGTTTTTTTACAGGAAAAACATAAACAGGAGTTAGAAGACATGAGAAAAGCTGGACATGAAGCCTTGAGTATTATTGTTGAAGAATTCAAGGTAAATGAGTTGCCAAGATAACGCAATTTCCAAGTAATATTATTGTAATAGTATATAGGAAGTATGCAATACAGACAATTATCTTTAGTACTTCTTGTTCTGGTTGCTCAGTGTTGTTTGACCTGAAATTTTGTGCTTTTCTCACTCTGCACTTTGGGAAATTTAGGTAAAGTAGGTTAGTCATTTTCAATTATGAAACTTAAAATCAGAACAAAATAAAAATGCTCAGTCTATTGTGCTAAACTTCAGGTTTGATTATCTAGAATGTGTCTGAATTCTGGACATCCTCAGTCTCATCAAACTGCACTTTCAGGAAAGCAGCCTCACAGAGCAATTCAGCAGGTTTTTATCTACACATCAGTAAGAGAAGAAATAAAAGATAAAATAAGGCTGAATCTGTAATCCTTTCCTCATGTTCCTAGTTCCTCTTAGCTGGTAAAATGAAATAACAGGGTGTTACCATGGAGGATAAATATGTGTCTTTTGTGCTGCTACTGGAACTTTCTAGTACAAAATGCACAGTGGACAAAAATTGAATCCTATCAGGGGAAAGTGTAAGCAAAGCTAAAATGTCTAATTAGATTTGATGAGGTAAAGAAGATCTGATAGGGAAAAAATCCTTATAATGTGGAAGTGGAAAAGAAGGCTGTCTCTGAGAATGGGAAGTGAGACATGAGACCTGGTAGGCAGCTGTGAGCTGGGAACAGAAATCTCACACTGTATGTAACGAAGGGGAAATTCAGATTTTAACTGCTAAGTGAAAATCATTCCATGACCCAGGAATGATCTGACATGGAGGGCAAGAAGACCCAGCTGCAGAAAGATTTAAGCTTGCTGGAAGCAGGAATGCCAGAAACAGCAGGATTCCATGTTAGGGAGTGAGGTTTCCCTTGGTAATGAGGTAAGAAATGGCAAAGCATTGTCTTGTAGCAATCCATCCTGGAATGTGAGTGCTCAGGTACCACTTTTGGTAAACAGAGCTGAATCTGAGGGATGAACTGACCGCGGCTGTGGTGCTCCATGCAGGTGCTCACATTATCAGTGCTGCTACAAGTGTATAGAAGGAATTGTTTCATTGTGCATCTTTCCAGATTCCTTGTAGAGCTGCTTATGGAGGAATGAGGACTGGACAATTCATTGTTCATTAAATCTTTTCATGTTTAAGCACAAACTTGTTTAATTTGCCTCAAGGAGTATGATAAAAATTCCCCAACATTAGTTAGGGTTACCATTGTAAGGTAGAAAGGATAGGGTTGAAGCAGGGTCTTGTGATTCAGGTGGCAAGCTAAATCTTAGAACCTGCTGGTCAAGGAGCCTGGACTACTTTAATAGGGAGAGTAGGCAGGTTTCTTTGTTTTCTTCAAATACCCAAAACTTACTTGCAGCGCTATGTTTCTTTCTGGTGGTGTCAGGATCTGCAGTTCCAGGAAAGCTATCTGTGCCAGATTCCAAGTCCACTGCAAAATTTTATTATTATTAGATTCTACAGGGCTTGCAGACTCCATTCCTCACACATCAGATAGGCTTACCAAGTTCCAAGTCTGAGATCACCACTCTGTAGGACCCTCTGCTTGATGGCAACACATGTCACAGGCTGCAGAAAAGAATAAAGTAATTCTAGTCATCCTACATATTTTTAACAACTCATAATAATAATGATAAAAAACTTTAATTTTTATGATTACAGTTAGCAATGTTCTAGCTAACATTTAAATCAGACTATTCTTGGAAATACATCTGTCTTCATCAATACAACTTACACTGATTTCATGTAAAGGGAACCTATCCAAGAAAACCTTTCAAAAGTTTCTGTTCATGAGAAAAGTTAAGCGTGGTCACTGTTAATGTCCCATTTCTCCATGCCTCCCTCGTTTTTTTTCTGGAGAAGAATTATTGCGTGTCTTTTCCCTTACTTCATTAGGAGCCACATTCAAAACCAGAAGATCTTAAACGTGAATTTTCTTTGGACTGTCCCACTTTGGAATGGGCCGCTGAACATGTTGCATACCAGCATTTCTCATTTGTTTTGTGCTAAATGTGTATAAAATAGCTGGCTGTTTCTGTGTGAACTTATATTTTGAAAAACACAATGAGCTGTTGATAGTAGCTGTGCCTAGGTTTTCTGCTTTTTATTTCTGAAAATATGAACAACTTTTGAAATGCAACAGTATTATGTTATTGAAGTTCTGTATGTTTTCTGTAATTTTGCACCATTTAATGCCCTTGTGGGAGATGAAGGGCAGTTTTGCATGGATAGTATTGTCCCTTTTAAGGAATAAATTCTTCATGTATAGTTGGGAAAGGGATATACCTATGTACCGTATTGAATTTTGAAAACTATTTTATCAGTCAACAGTAGATGGGAAGATCTAATACGCCATCTGGAAAAGAAGGTTTATGTTTAGCAGTTTCTATGACTTGGAACAAAAGAATGGGGATTTAATTGAATAATGTCAATCAAAGCAGTATTTACCTTCAGCGTATTATTTCTCAGACTGTTTATATTCAAGTTATATAAAGACATTCTTTAATACCAGGGAACCATGGCATGAGTATACTTGACACAAGTCTTTCTTGTTGCCTCATGTGGTTAGGTGCCATATTTTGGTCAATGAGATCACCGTAGTCTGAGAAGAAATAACATCAGATATGCCAGCCTCCAAGTAAAATACTGCAACCAACCTTTTCTGCAAACACGCAGCAGGTTATTCTTCAGGATGGGAAGAAAAAAAAGTTCGTTAGGTTTAAAAAAAAAATCTAAATTTATTTGGTAGTTTATTCATAGCTTAGGTAAGTTTTAGTAAACCCTTTACCATGTATTAAAAAAAAAAAAAAGGAATAACAGTGAATCATCAGAGAATTCAGTGAAGGCAAAAAATGTTCTGTAGTTTGGTTTGAGAAAATAATCTCATGGATTCTTTTAAAATATTAATTCATGGTTAATATTTCAATATGGGGCAGGGTTAAATGTTGGGGGGGTTTTTTCTTAAGTGAATGGAGTTAACTGTGGTAACTGGTTTTGTAATTATAAAAGTAATGTTTTATATTTTGTGGACTTTTAAATAGCTAAAATTTTAGTAATTTATTGTATTTATCAGACGTATTAACAGTTAGTAATAAGATTGCCAAATATGGAGCCCTGTATACATCAGTTGTTAAAGAACGCAAAGTAAAGTACAGAATTGTGGTATTCATTGACTCTCTTAATACACTTATGATTAGCCATGCTTGATTTTGTGTTGAAAGATGTCTTTTTTAGGATTTAAGACTATGTTACACTAATATGTCTCATTTATATGCGGAAGAGATACTATTTGCAGTAGATTTTGTAAATGCTATGTAATCCACAAATTACCTTGAGTGGGGCAATACTACTAAGCAATACTACTGGATTGTTTAAGAGGCATAGGAAGGGAAATCTTACTTACAGTTAATAGAGTCCTGGTTTGCTTCCCTTGGGTTTTATTAAAACAAACTTATGCTGATTATTCCAATCAAGTGCTTTCTCCTGGCCTGAATTAGGTTCTGTAGTAGTCATGACTGTTGGAATTTTGACTAATCCTCTCTGATGATAGCAGCCAATTTTAGTTTTGTAGTGCCACTCCAAACAGAGTTAGACCATGAGTGAATGCAGTGTCCACCATTGGTGGCTTAGGGATAACTATGTAAAAATTTGCTCCAGAAAAAAATCTGCAGAATCCTGCAAGCTCAAAATCCTCTAAATTAGGTCTTGAAATTCTGGGATGTATAATGGAAAAAAGTTGACTACTTGTCTTTTCTAGATTCCTGGTATAGGTAAGTCTTCCTGTTGTTATATCAGTGAAAGTGCCTTTTTTTTCACATACAATGGTTGCCATTTCTTCACTTCTTTCTACAATGTTGCCTAATGAGTAACCAAAAGTTCACTTTTTTATTAGTTTGTTTTGGTTTTTTTTTTACAATTAGAACTAATTATTGCTCCTTGCAGACTTGCTGCGGCAGACTTTCTGTTGTTGTACCTTCCTATGCTTTAAAATGGGTTATACTTTCTGATAATCACTATCTTGTGTTTTGGGGACTTATTTGTTGTAAAAGGGACAATATTACTCCAGATCAATCACTGATGAGTACATTATCCATAGACAGACCAGGCACTCTAGTTCAAGACCAACCTTCTCAACTCCTACCCTTGTTGTGACTGATCCTTTTTAATATGGCAACAGTGTCAAAAGTGGAGCTTACACTAGAAGTCAAATATTGAATAACCTAATTTTAAGCACCTGAATATACCAAAGGCCTTACAACCACTGCAGTTGCCTTTAGAATAATAATTTGCCAAGTGTGCTGAGAAGGGCATTAACAGACACTACACTTTGTAGTGCAAACTCTCAAAAACTTTGACCATTGTTATTTTTCTTACATTCTTATCTCCCTTTCAACAAACAAGCCATCTACAACACAGTCACAAAATTTGTATTAAAAATGTGGGTAAACAATTAAAAAATCAAGTTGGTGGTCTGTGTAGGCAAAGTTTCCCTTTTTCATGTTTACCTAATTTTGTTTAATTTCTGTCTTTCATGTCATTATTTTTTTAAACTTTTATCCCTGATAACTAACTACAGTAAAGAAAAGTAAATGTAGATCTTGGAAATGATGCTTGTAGGATCATGTAACATTTTAAGATATTTACCACAAGCAACATAAGGCTCTTTCCTCTGCTTGTTTTATCAAGCTTTTGTTCTCAAACTGTCATAGTTCTGTAAATAGACAAGTTAAGATTTTTAATCTGTTTTGTTTCTATTTCTCAACATATGAAATAACCTCTAATGTAAGCTTCAAAGAATATGAGGTTACAGGCAGGTGTATTTATTTGATGGCATTTATTTATTTAGATTATTTTATGCATTTATTAGTCTTCTAAAAGACAGCTTGTATAAATCAGATGGGTGTTTCCTTTTATAGAAATTAATTTCAAGATATAAAAAGTTCTTCCCATCCCCTTCTGCCATGAGAATTTTATCTATCAGTTTTCAGTGTGAGGTAGATGGATATTTTCAGCTTTCCATAATTTCAGAACAGATAGGTTTTAAAGAGGATGGTATATGTGGGACCATCACCTTGTCTTTAAGAAAATATTTGTGTCAATAATAGACCTCTGAATTGAAAGGTTAACTTCTAATGAGTAAAGGAAAATATAAAAGATTTCAATACAAAAGTTTACAGTCAGTGTATCAATTTTTTAGGGAGAGTTTATTCCTTGCAGGGAGAGACAACTCTTGAAATGTGACCAGTTCTTAGTTCTTTAAAACACTTCGAAGGGCCTGACACATGAATAAAAGGATAATTTCAAAAGTTGTTGAAAGGGTTTGTACTTCACTTCCAATTTCTACACCTGTCCATTTGTAAGCTGCAATAGAACTCAAGTGGGTCTTGAGTAAAATACTGGTTCTGTCATGAAGAGCTGACAAGGAGAGACTCCTTGTCATTTTTACAGTGTACAACACTGTACTCACCTTGTACTCATGTACAATACTACTACTATGAAAATATGTTTACAGACTTCTGATAACAGCAAGGTGCAATCAAGTCTCAGACCTCTTAAGATCTATCTAAGATATTTTATTATTGATAAAAGCATTTTGGTAATTCAAGGTAATGTAAAGAGCTGCAGAGGCGATCAGCTCTGGTGAAGACATGTACCCCAGTGGAGCAGAGCACTGAGGCATATGGGGGTGTTTCCTGAGCCTGGGGAACCCCAGGGGAGCACTGAGACACCCCAGGAGCCAGCAGCTTTCAGGGAGGTGGCTGAGGGGACATAGGTATACTGTGAGTAAGGGCAGGCAACCCCTAGTGCCATGAAAGCAGCTGTAGGGAGCACTGAAGAGGATGAGCAGTGTGGCAAGGCAGTTTTCTCAGGAGGGCTCGCAAAGAGGGGGCCTCTTTGAAGGAGGGACATTCCATTAGCTGAGCTGGAGATTTAAAATACACGTAATCCAGCAACTTCCTGGCAGACTTGAGTCAGCCAGGTATCTGCTGGAAGGACAGCATAGCAGTATATAAGCAATCCATAAAGTTCTTGGAATGTGCAGGTGATAACACTTCTCCAAGTGATAGAGGAGCCAACAATGAAAGGTGCCATGGTGAACCTGGTTCTCACCAGCACGGAGGGGCTGGTGGAGAATGCCGAAGCAAAAAGGCAGCCTTGACTAGGAGTGGAAACAATTCAGTAAATTCAACTCAACATTTTGTTTTATTTTATTTAGAACTTATTTCAACGTAAATTGCACGTTCGAATTGACCTATATATGAGTGTAATTGCATTAATTTTGGTTAATATTTACTTTAAAAACAAACAACCCCCCTGTATTTGATAGCACTTAAATGGACGTGACTTCACTTAAAGGGAAGCTCACCTGAAAATAGCCTTATCATGAAAATATGTAGTGTCTTGGACTAAACTGGATAAGTTGGGTTCTGTTGCAAAAGATAATTTAAAAACAATTTTAAATAGTTTTAATTATATATTATGTGTGCTAACTAATAAGTGAGGTGTAACATAAGTGTCAAACAGAATATTCTTTTGAGTTTATGCATCTTCTCCAAGGGTCAGGAAAGAATTTTGATTGTCTTCTGCTCTGTTTTGTTACTCAACAATTGATTAATTTTATTTTGCCCTTAAATAAAGAGTTGAAATTAATTAGTGGCAGCGACAGGATGCTGCATTAGCTGAAGCATTGTCTCATGCTATAAAACATAGAGATACTTACGTAGTACTGTTGAAATTAATGCTGGTATTTTACACAGTGCATACATTTTAAGTAGTATGGTAACTTTACTTTTCACTAGGTAATGTTATTTTTTAAGATGACTCATTTTGGCCATCCTGAATCAGCCATTTTGAAGTGAAGAAGGTGTTTGGTGTACTGGCTTGTATTTAGTTACTTAAGTTAATGATGCTTGACCAGGGCAAAAAAGCCAGAGAGGATATTCTTTTGGACTGCCTAGGGTTTTGGTGCAGTGCCTTTAAGTAATATTATAGAACATAGTGCAGCAGCCTACAGATCACGATGCATTTTTCATACTGATGTTCCATGTGAGTTGGTTTAACGTTATCAAAACAATGCTGCACATCTTAGAAGTCTCGTTTTTTGTACGTATTGAAATTGCCTTTATTCTCTTTTTCAGAAGAAATAAAAGGGGTAAATAATCTCTACTCTGTTTTTCCTTACTATTATTTTCTTCCAATTAAAAGAGGGAGTTGAGAGAAAGGGATTTGGTGATTTGTTACTGTTAGGGAATTTGAGATTAATTTGGGGGTAGCAGTCTATATTTTGGCTACATTATTCAAAAAGAATTCTCGTAAATTCAAGCTCTTGACTTTGCAATAAATCGTGTTCTGGGCAAGTAGTGGTGGTATCTATTGCCAGTAGAATTAAGACAGTATGCACTAGATTTGGGCAAATACGTTTGTATTAAAAATAGGCTGGAGTGCCTGTGCTATGGTTTTTGGCAAAATCTTAATGATTGAACTTTTGTCTTTGTTAGGATGAGGACATGTTTTAGAAAGATCTAATCCTCAAAACATAACACAACTGGTAGAAATATAGAATAAAATTTTGTAATCATTTGTATTTTCTGAATTTTAAACTTTTCTCCTCCAAGTGGGTACAGAACAATTTTTCTGTCTCTACTTTGTATGCTATGATACAGCTCACTAGTGTTCCCATACTACACGTAACGTACTGTCAAATATGTTCCAGCATATTTGCAGTATTTAATTATCTGACTGTTGCCAAAGAATATAATAGAATAATTAAGGTGTGTATTTCCTTATGGACACCCCCAGGTGATTATGGATAAAATTATCATTATGATGTTTCGATCTTGTTTCAACACAAGGTCTTTACCTACATTTTTCTAATGTGTGTAAATTAAAAGTAAGGTTAGCTCTATATCTGAGCTAAAAGAGGGGAAGAAGTGTAGAGGCAGGAAACAAATGTAACAAGGAGTATAGAGACACATCTGCATCAAGACTGATGCCTCTTGCCATCACTGACCTGAAATTGGTTGTTGGTACAGGATGACCCTTGCCAGCCTCTGTCGTAAAAGTTCATCACCATATATATAGAAGGAAAAATTAATGACCAGTAGCACCCATATTGGAATCCTTTGACTTTGTGGAAGAGATGCTATGGGATACATTCTTCTGTAACCTTACTTGAAAAGATTCACTGAGCTATTAAAAGGACGCCACTTAAAGAGTGGCAGCTTTTTATTATCTCACTGTCCACAAATTTACAGAAGAACAGCCTTCCTGGATAGTTGTTTAATTCATTAAGGAAGAAAGTGGTTTTTAAGGAGTGATAAGTAGTTGCCCAGGATACCAATGAGTCAGAATGCTTTTAGTGTCATTGTACTGAAGGAAATGTGTAACTTAAAAGAGTTAGAGATCACAGAATCACAAATATGATACGATATTTATCATCAAATAGCTAAATCCATGTTTTAGTTTAGTAGTTAGCTACTAAATTAGGTTTTTTAATTAGTTAATTATCATGAAGTTTGGAAAAGCTTTGGTTGAATAGCATGCTACCTCTGCTGTATTTACCCTATCAAGAAACCTTAAAATGATGGTAGTCATCAGACAAAGAAGAAAATGATCTAATTTTTTAAACTATGTGGTTCTTTTTAATTTTTTTTTCCCCTTTTTTACAATCCTGGAAAGACATTGTCTTATTACATCTTTATGTTTGTATTAATTTCTTATAGTCATCTGGAGCCAGACAGATGTAGGATATATTCAGTGAACATAGTAGTGTCCTAAGCAAAAAGTGCATGTTAAATTAGAATTAAAGGAAATTTTTGAGATTTGGCTTTTATTTTATTTTAAAAATGTCCATATTTCTGACAATGTGTTAAATGTGATGTGATTTCAATTATAAATGAAGATGAATGAAGGTCTTAATTTGAAGGTTAAGATACATTTGTCAAGTTGTGCTAATTCTCTATGATGCTTTTCTGTTCACATTTCAGAAGAGTCGATTTTCTGATTTTTTAAAGTGCCTTATCTGACAATACTGACAATTCTGATCAGTCCTGAATATAAAAAATTTCTTATGAGAATAAAATCATTCTATACCTTATAATAAGTTGTAGCTCAGCATTCTGTTTTGATTGTAAGCATATCTTAAAACCATAAGGTTCTGAGAATATCAGGATTCCACTTGAAAGGGGAAATCTTGCTTTTATAATAAGGAGTTATTTTTATTTAAGGGTGTTAGGTGACATACTTCATATTCTTTCAAGTGACTTGAAAAGATTTGGGCATTGGCATTAATAATTTGTTATGTATTTTAAAGTCTGGTCTGTATTTTATCCACCTGTTTGACTGGGTGATCTGCTGCATCTCTCCGTAGAAAATAAAGTTTTTTATCTGGAGAATTTTTAGAACAACACAGAAGCTATCTATGAAGTAGTGTGCCACGTAGGGGGATTTTTCTGTCTGTCTCCTTGCTCAGCCAACTTGTAGAACAGTCAAATACAGGAACAATTCTGTGGTACTATTTAAATTATACTAGTAGATTATGTGATGGAAAAGGAAGGCATTTGTTTCTGAATGTGGAATTTTATGTAAAAAGTAATTAGTAATAATAGTAATAATATTTTTAAAAATCAACAATCTCTACATGCCATTCAATAAATAATAATTATTTCCTTCAAAACTGAAAGTCCTTTATATCACTTAATAGGAATTTAACAATCTTCAGTTAAGTTTTTGTAGTAAAGTACGTAAAGTGACTCAGCCCTTGGCATGAGGAAGAAGCTATCTGAGAAACAACATTACAACTTAATGACCTTTCTGTTACTGTTTTCCCTAACATTAGGATTGACTTTTTTTTTTTCCTTTCTTTTTTTTTCTTCTTCTTTTTTTCCTTTTTTTCTTTTTTCTTTTTGTGCCTGTTGTATGAAACAATTCTTGTCACAATAGTTTGGAAAAGAAGTCCCAGTACCCTGAAGTACAGACTTGATTTTTGCCAGTGGTATCTTGCAGTTCTAGTTTATACACAACAGAATGTAGCATATAAAGTTTCATATACAGGTTATACTTGTATGAGTTAAGATTTTGTTATTGCCTGAATTTATGTCAATAGAAGAACTAAGTTTAGTTAGAAATAGATTGGATTTTATGAAAGTAAACTTATGGCTAGCTCAATTCCCTGCAAACATCAGTAAACGTATTCTCACACTATTATTAAAGTATAAGTGAAGCACCAATTTCTACCTTTTAAATTTTTCTGAACCAGTGCTGAAAACTATTACCATTCTATAGCGTAAGCAAAGAACACTGATTTTGGCATAGCTGGGTAATTAGTGGGGGAGAAAAGGTAATTAAAAAAATTTCAGAAGTTTTTTTTTTTATGTGTATGCATGTTTGGATTTTCAAAAGTATTGAAAATCATTCTTAATGTGTGTGTTATGTTCCATGAAATAAAGATTGCTTGAAAGATGGGATTTTTTCTTTGCCTGCATTTGGGCCAAAGGTCTGTTTTCTATAAAACTTATGTCCGCTTTAGCTTACACAGGCATTTCAACTACTTTACTATGTTAATTACTAGTTAAAAATAGTTTGCTTCATTGTGTATAAGTAGCCCAAAGAAAGTGAAAATATAATATAAACTATAATACTATAAAATAATTCTTTATTATAATTTAATAATTATTTTATAATATTAGGGAAAATATTTATGCTGAACATTTAAATGTTAAAATAAATCCTGAGTAAAAATGGCATAATTGTTTAAGGAAACCTGAGTGTAATTCCTCAAATGGTAATTTGGTTTTTCATGTGTCTTTAAATTTTTTCATTTTTTTTTATTCCGCTGGCATTTTTGTGTTCAAATTTTGGAAATTCTACAGAATTGAGTCAAGTGCATGTGAATGCACACGTCTGCGTGCACATTCATCTTTTTGGTACTTTGACTTCCGCTGCTTCACATTTGAGTGTGAACACCGTGTGTGTGTGTGTATGTGTGCACATTCTTTTATGTTTTAAATTACTCAGAATTTCCATCTGCTTTTACTTGATTTGTGGTTGTGAAGATCATGCTTGGCCCATGGGATCTTACACTGTGCCGAGAGGATGTGGAGTTTTGTCAGCCAGGGAAATATGTCTGGCTTTTTTTTTTTTTTTTTTTTTTCCCCCAGCAGCTTTCATATGCTTATCTTCTTGTGTGGTCCCACTAAACTGAGTATATTTAACAGAAATACTCTCCCTGTCTATCTTCTGTGTGCTGCTCTCTTTAAAGCAGACCATATATAAGAAATCTGAGATCAAAAAAAAAATTAAGTTCTGTCTGAAAGCAAGGTAGCATTACATAGAAAGGTACTTTAAAAGTTGCACAGTCCAAATGTATAACAGCGTTCCATGTTCTGATTTTACACAAGTATTAGTAGATCTGCCCTTACCAATAAAGATCCCAGTTAACTCTTGAATATTGTGTACTTTCTTTTTTGCAGGCACTGCTACAGTCTACAGTTGAACATCAAGAAGCAGCTATTGAAAAGCAGTATATACAAGCAATTGAAAAACATTCTCACAAGTGTGAAGAACTTCTTAATGCTCAGGTATTCATGGACACAAACAAAAATCTTTGTGATATTTCTTTGAGTTTCAGCTCTTCTCTGCTTGAAAGAATATTAATATACATGATCACCAATGAAAATAATCTACCTTTCACTTTGTGGCCTCAGTATAATAGTAAACAAAAATATGTGAAAATGCAAAATAAATAATGATTCTTCCACAAGAAGTGTGTAGCACTGAGAAAAAATCTCAGAGCAACTTAATACTTACTCTTTTAACAGCTGCTGGTTTTTGTAATCTTGGGTAAAACATGTAATATTTTTAAATTTGTATACTTAAATGTAGAATTTTATTGTATGAGATTTTCACAGATTTTTCGTCCAGATTTTTTGATGCTTCTGACGTGGTAGACATATGTTGTCCAAACCTTTTAATTTCAGAAGAATCTTACATAAAAATAGCTACGAGGAATTACATAACATTCAGAAATAAATTACTTAAATGGCTTGTATGGGCTCATTTAACATGATTTGAATAAAAGCACACTGCATAGCAAGGATTTGAAATCACATCAATTACTGATGAGTATCTGAACACTGTAAACCTGATTTCTTAGTGAAGATACTGTGTTTTGATGGTATCTTCACTAACACCTCTTGGATAAAAATAAATAAAATAATATATAGAGAAATCTAATTTGCTAATAGCATCCTCAAACTGTTTACATTGCAACTAACACTATTAACAGCTACCTTGTAAGTATCGTTAGCAACAATTCTACAAAAATTCAAAGGATAATTGTTTATTTAGGTTTTTTGGAGTATGCTGGACCTGAATACATTAAAAAGTTGTGTTTCATCATTACATGTGAGATTTTGCAGCATACTGGCTCACTATAGGTAACATGATAATATCTGCAGGAGAGGACCACCAGCCCATCAACACAAACTGTCTCCAGTTCTACACCTTGCTTCAGGTCTGTCAGCTCTCTTCTCCACTCTAGTCTTTGACTAGATCTAACTCCATAACTCTGCAGTTCAGAACATTGCTAAAATTGCAGAAATGTCTCCAAAGTAAAATTCTGAGACATATTCTATTGTGACCTTTCTGACAGGTGCCTCCCCCATTGATCCTAAAGAAAGCAAGCTCTGGTCTATTTGCTAGTTTAGTTTCAGCTGCTGTTTAATTCAGTATACTGCCTGACAGACTGAACTGCCTTTTAGTGAAGTCTCCCTCAGTTTTAATCATTATCACTATATATTGCTTTTGCAAGAAACACTTGAGAGATGAGCTGACCATGTCAGTTACTCTTCAGTTTCTGCCCAGAGATGCCAGGTATTCCTACACCTACCCTCTTCTTAGTCTATTACTGTCACTTGTCTTGAATATCCAGTCTCAGATGTCCCCAAGGCTGGAGTTTATGGGTTATCTTCCCCCTTTCCTGGAATGCGTTGAAAGGAGCAATTCCCTCAAAGAAATTGATGATCACTGTTATGGATGCTTCCTGGAAAACAAACTCTAGGATTGCTGGTGTTTTTTTCAAGAAAATACATTCTCATATCAACATTAAAAAAAGCAAACCAGACATTCTTTTGCCATATTCAGGGGCACAAGGGTCATGGTTTCCTTCATCAATTAACAGGAGAAGAACTCTTTTCCTCTGTGCCAGGAATCCGTCATGTCCTATAGTGAGTACTTAGGAAAGCAATGCATGACAGTTGTAGGTTTCTAGCATTTGAGGCTATCAGAGAAAACATCATTGGAAGAACATGTGTCAGTGTATTACGGGTTGGAAAATCGTGAATTTCATCCTTACCTTTTATTGCTTTCTGAAAATGAGCACAAGCTTTGATTTTGTGGTTTAACTTACGTGCTGTGTGAAAGCACATACTGAAAAACTTGATCAATGAATTTTTGAATAGAATTTTTAATACTCAGCAAACAAAGGCACAGTAAGTTAATAAAAGTGCTTCGAAACAGCCAGGTATTGATCATTGCTAGAATTGAGATGCCACATGGGATAGAGCAGTATCTGTATTTTGTGAAGTATGCATTTTAAGAAGAAAACAACAGAAAAAACCCAAACAAAATCGAAAACCAAACCAAACAGCTGACAATAAACAAAGTTTATTGCTCTGTTAGATTACTTCAAAATTTAGAACATAGTTCTGCCCTTTAGTAAGTGTTAGCAATCGTTTCTAGTAAATGAGTAATGGAAAAGGTATACAGGCTATGCATTCTTTGATTTTTAATGGAAAAGAACAGCATTTTTTAGTAAAAATCTTGAATTCATATATTTCATACTCATGAAGAAATATGGTTTAATGACTGAGACTTTGCAGCTGAGCAATTGCCTTGGCTGGATGGAGCTAGCCAAGGCACATATCACTGCAAATATTCTGCTGTCTTGTACTTCATTATGTGGATTAGAGTATGTTCCAGCTTTCCCTGTTTTCCAATATTTGTATAGAAGTAGTCTGTTCAAGCATCAAAGTGGGTTTTTCTCCTGAACATAGAGAACACACAGAGACTGTAACTGTAAAAGCATGGACAATAAAATGCACCATAGAAAGAGTAAGTAAGCATCTATTAAGTATCTGTTAAGTATCTGTTGTGTATAGAAGTATTTACTGTGTAGGCCTTCCTTATTCTAAGGAGTTTTCTCATTGAGGTTACTGGACTGTAAGCCTGAAAATAAAAGGATGATCTGTTTTCACTGAAACTTCTAAAAATTATGATATATCAGAAGTTTTGCACACTATTCAGTCAAAATAGATGGTGTTAAAAATGGACTATGCTGAAGTTGATTTTTATATTCCTTTTAAAACAGGAATCTCTGTATTAAAATAAAACCCTAAATACCTGCAGGAAATCAGTTCTCATTTATGAGAAATAATTATTCCTTTATTTATCTTGTGCTTTTTCTTTCCTTACCTTTAAGGTCTCCTTCTTTACTGTCTCCTAAACAGTGTGAAATAGGCAGGATTAAAGTATATGTGAAATGAGGCTCAGATCACACATTGCCATGTGTAAATTATGACTCTGTATTGTGGCTTGTATTAACAATATTCCTTTTTTCTGCTCTGCGTCTTTCTGATGAAAAAGTATCAAAGAGATACAGCTGGATATTCTGTGTATTGTTTTGTGCTCAGATGTAGCTAAGGGGGATATTCTACTGTGGTCCTTAATTTTCTTTAGTCAGAAGATTTTCCATTTTGATTCATGTAAAAGAAGAATAAAGAAGAACAAGGAATATGAGTCCTTAATTCTGTAGTTTGCTTGCAGGCATATTCCTTTCATGGGCTGGACTTTGGCTCAGTGAAGCCTTCAGGCTGTGCACTAACAGGGGGAGGCCTTGAGGAGGCCTTAACTGTCCTGCAGTTTTCATTTTTATAGAGCATGTTACAATGAATTTTTCCCATTATTGAAGAAGACAAAGGAGCTGCTAGTGTAATTGCTGAGCCAGAACAGTACGGAAAGTGTCACAAGCAGGGAATAGTTAGCCTTCCTCTGCACTTTTACATGTTTGTATATTTTGGGATGGTTATATGTGAAACTATGAAACCAATCTTTGCAAATGCAACAACAGTTAAGTAGGGTTAACCCTATATTCTTAATTCTTTTTTCTCTCTGCCCATGCTGTTGGCTTTTGTTTGTATGAGTTCAAAATTTGTTGGATGGCATATGAATTTTTGTGCCCTCTTTTTGAGGCACGCTCAGAAAAATACTGGTTTACTTTGGTTTGAAAATAATTTGCTGAAAGGTCAGAATAGAATTTCCATTTGCTAAAATTCAGAGTTCTTTTAATATTATGATGCTTCCAGAAGCAGCTTGCGGATGAGCAGAAAAGTGGTGTGGCAATAGTAATGAGCTGCTGGGAAGTGATAGATACCTTCCCTTCTCCAGTGTTTGGATGATGCGTTTTGATGTGTTTTGCATAACCTTTTGTGAAGAGTGCCAGTAAGTCCCCCAATAGTTCCTAAAATATGAAATGTAGAAGGTACTTGTCTTATAACAAGTGCTTGTTTGTATGCCAGAGAAAATGTTTATTTCAGTCAGCAGCTTAGTTTCACAGTATAGAAGTATAATTTTCTATTATTTCAAATCTTGTTTTGATATGTATTCATATTTACTCATAATGTGCAGCATGTTTATGTAATAATGCTTATTTTATGAACTTTAATTACTTTTCCTCTTATGTAAACAAAAGCGATTCTAGATATTTCCTAACCAATGGCAAAATCTATTTAATGTCTGATCTAAAAAGAGTGTATGCAAATCAGATTATTAGAGAATTTTGAGTATTTGCATTTCTAGGAGATACTAGCAAATTTTTTCAGTGAGAGTGTTGTGAGTACTTAAATAATCCTGAAGATTTGCAGACTGAAAACATTAAGAACACAATGGACAGACACAACTTTTTTTTTCATTCGTTTCAACTGTGAAAGATTTGGGAGTTCTTGATGGTATTTATCATGTCCCCTTCTGTAGGCATTTCCTCTCAGTTTTCAGAAATCTTGGTGTTTGCTGCTTTGGGAATTTTTTGGTTTTTTATTTCCTCAACATCTAACCCACTTTGCACCTAACTTCTCATCCTTAAACATAGTTCATCAAAGTAAGTCTCTTCAGGTCTGCTGTTCTTCTGCCAAAACTGAAGTTAGACTTTCTCAGAACTCCTTTGTTCTCGGGTAGTTCCTGATTATGTAAAGGGGGAAAAAAACCCAACCTGTTTATTAGAATCCTGTTGCCAGTTTGAGTACTTTTTTCCTAACTTTATAATAATTTGTGGCTTCTGCATATGGAGAGAGAATTAGAATGAAAAATCAAGAATTACCTACTCCTGTGCTGAGAAGGTTTTAGGGTTTTTGGTTGGTTGGTGGGTTGGGTTTTCCTTAAATCCTGGAAAAGTTTAATTTCTCTTTGCTGTGTGTTTTGCTTTTTTGTTTGTTTGTTTGTTTGTTTGTTTTTTTGTTTTGTTTTTTTTTCATTTGTTGACTTTGTGTCCAGTATTGCTTAGTATTTTCTCCCAAAGTAAAAGTTACATTGCTGAGATCCAAAAAGGCGTATTTATTTTCTGACAAAATGTAAATCCCTACCAGTCTTCCAACATCATTTGAATCTGTCCACTATCACAAACTACTTAGAGGATGGTTTTGCAGTCTCTTAGCACTGTTAATTCAGTTAGGACAGCTGCAGAGTCTCAATCAGAAGTCTTATTTGGAAATTACAATTGCTTCCTTAGGTTTGTCAATTTCCACTTGGAAGTAGCTCTTTAATTTGATTTTTTCCTTCTGCATATATATTAAGTTTCCTTAAAACCTTCCTTACTTGCTACGAATTGATATTATCAACTCTTGTCAATACTGATCCACTAAGTAATACAGTATGTTTTTTCTCCTCAGTTATTTTTCTGTTAGCTGTTGTTGAAAAATATTTTTCCTCCCTTTTGCTATATTCCATTACTGAACCTTTTACTGTTTATATGGCTTATAATTTAGGATTTAATTTGCTTTGTTTTTTTCCTGACAGATGGAGAAATTCTGTGAGAATTCATTCAGTCTGTGAAGTGAATTAGGTCACAAAACCAAAAAGGCTAACGGACACTTTTTTTTTTTCTTCATATTTTTACTAAATTTCCTTATCTCTGTCTTTAGGACATCAAGTTTGTGAGGTTTTTAGTAGTCTCTGTTACTATGTACACTCTCTGAGAAAAATATTTTCATTGTTAGATGACTTTGTATAGCTTCTTACTTTATAAGCAATGAGGCACATCTGCAGTAAAATTTCAGAGTTTGGTATATTGTTAGTATACTGCTGCGTGCAACCCTGAGGAGTATATCTTTAATGATTTTATTACTGCTATTTTAATATTTCTTTATATTTTCATTGTTTTAACTTTTCTGGTTTAATAATTTTCTGCTGATTCCTGAGATTTCTCTTATAAAACATTTGCTGCTTTGCTAGCCACTAGGACCTCAAACTGGCAAAAAGATACAGTTCAACCATGAAGTAATAAGTTATAATTTGAGGAAGTGGAAATATGTAACAGATGTTGGAATTCTTCAGACAGATTTTCCACGTTGTGGTGCCAAACGTTCAGATGCCACAGATAGTGAGAACAGTGTAGGAAAACAGTGTAGGACTACCAGATCTTGTCATTTGACTTGGACATAGCTTAGCAGTGGTGAACAAAAGGTGCAGTATAAAAGAAGATGTTGTTAAATATAGGCAGCCTTTCTGCAGGAACAGAAAGCTGTGATGAGTGGCTTAATTGGTTTAATTTGCCTTTTTCCTCAGGATATTTTGGATAGGATTTAGAAATGAACATATTTTGATAACATTACAAAATCATGATGCTATAACTGCGTATTTTTGTTATGTCATCTCCCTCTCACATACAGATAACGTTTCCTATGACCTGTATTTTTTTTTCTACTGATGATTTCTTCCTGAGAGACATTAATAGAAGTAAAAGCCTTACTTGTAGCCTAAGATGGTTTCTTGTTAAAATAGGTAAAAAAAAATTGAATTGGTGATTCCTTAAATAGTTTAGTACACTGGTATATTATTCCTGTTGATGAATGAAGTATTGAACCATTTACAAAATGTTTCTGGGGGTATTTTTTTCCCAAATCTCAAGGGACAGGAATTGTTCTATGTCTATATGTAATGAAGGTAGAAAATAATAAATTATACTGGAGATGAGATATAAAGTCATAGTATGCTAGTGTTTTTTCTGTTAAACTACTAAATACAATGCTGTTTCATTAGATTAAAAAATTTACTAGATTTTTGTTTGAAGAAAAACTGGTCATTCACTGAGGATTAATTACACATGCATACATTTTAATATAATGCTTTTCAGAATCATGCTATTCAATGAAGGTTCCAAGTCTGATTTCTTTAGAAACTGAGAATACTTTCCTTAGATGAAAGATCTGTGAAAGTGTAAATTATCATTATTTCCTTGCAGCAATATTAGAAGTAATGCAGGCTTTTTTTTTTCTATGTATTATTAAAATATTCATGTTTACTTTGGTTATTCTAATTATTATCTGACTACTTGTACATAGCTACATACAGCTAACAAAATTAATTTCTCCATACTGAAATTGGTGATCTGTGTGTGATGATTTACTCAATATTGTGACGGTACTAATCTGCAGAAATAAAAAATGGACTCCTAATAGTTAGAGCAAAAGGATTGCATCCTCGTTTGTGGATGAAATCCCACACTCATTTCCTTTTGAATGAAACAGTACAAGGCCCAGGAAGAAACATTTAAAAATAACTTAATACAGTGTTTTAGCTGAAAAATAGCTCATGTCCTGCCTTATTTCATTCACTCCATGAATTGTATTATATGCTATGTATTCCTTCAAAAGATGCTTACCTGATCGAAAAATGAGGTTACAGGAGGGACATGGAAGTGCTGGAGTATGTCCAGAGAAGGGCCGTGGGGATGATAGATGAGGCTGGAGCACCTCTCCTAAGAAGACAGACTGAGAGAGTTGGGGTTATTCAGTCTGGAGAGGAGAAGGCTCCAAGGAGACCTCATTGTAGTCTTCAGTATCTGAAGGGGGCTAGAAGAAAGCTGGTGAGGGACTTTTTAGGATGTCAGGTAATGATAGGACTGGGGGAATGGATTCAAACTAGAGGAGGGGAGATTTAGATTGGATGTTAGGAAGAAGTTCTTCACCATGAGGGTGGTGAGACACTGGAACAGGTTGCCCAGAGAAGTGGTGGAAGCCCCATCCTTGGAAGTTTCTAAGGCCAGGCTGGACAGGGCTCTGAGCAACCTGATCTAGTGGGAGGTGTTCCTGCCCGTGGCATTGAGGCTGGAACTAGATGATCTTAAAGGTCCCTTCCAACCCTGAAAATTCTATGATTCTATAAAAATGTCATGATTCCTCAGAAATAAATTTAATATATAAAAATAACAAAAAAAGACTGACTAGTTGCTATTGTGATTAAATCTGTTTACAATGTCTTCTGTGACTCACATTCCAGGAAAAAAAGAAAGATTTTTTTGATTTCTTTTTTACAGGAATCAAGAAAAACCACAGGATCTCTGTATTTATATTTGAATCTAGATCAAACAGTTTTCATTTGGAACCATTGCCTAGAGAACTTCTTGCAGGGAGGAAAACATTATAACCTATTTTTGAATGCCTTTTGTTTTAAGCTGATTTTTAAAAGACTCTTCTTCACCCCCTCTTGATGCTTTCCAGAGAGTAGGGTAGGAATACGAGTATTTCTCTCCACTTCAGAACACCACTTTTCTTAAAAGATGGAGTTTTTTCTTTTCCTGGAAAACAATTTCTTGTGTCTCATTAGGCCATGGTATTCCACTAAAATTTGGTCTTCAGAATTTTTACACATCAGAATTCTGCACTCTTAACCCTATACTCCCTAAGGAATTAAAGGAAGCTAAGTACAGCTTTGGCAGAAAGGGTGCTAGGTAAGGGTGCTGAGTTACATAAATCAATTTAGGCAAAGTGATGCATTAAAGACCTATACTATTTGTTGTTCCTAAGCTAAGCATTTTTACATCTGGGTGAGTTATCTGGGCATTCTGTCTTACTGACTGTGCCTTATAGATGACATCCACAATGTGAATGTGCAGCCTGCTTATGCTGGCTGAAGCTTTTCTTGTTGCACTAAAGTGGAATTTTCACTGAGATTTAGCCTGGCCTCATCCACCATATTTCCAGTTCATGACTCTTTTTCCTTTTTTTTAAAAAAGAAGAAAATAACATAAGATTATCTGTAGCCATAGTTTTTCATTGATTTCCATTTTTGCACTGAATTCCAGTGTCAGGAAGGGATATTTGTTCAATGACAGCTAGATAATTGGATTCAGTGCTCCTCTTCTCTGTTTTTTGGATTGGTGATTATTAAAGGAAAAACTTCACTTCAGCTTTCAATTAGAATCTTCATGGGCACTGTCTTATAGTCTACACAAGTTAAATCCTTTTTTTCTCAGACATAAGTCTCCATAAATGGGTCTTCATCCTAACTTTCACAGGAAAACTGAAATAGACTTGATTATGTTTCACAGGACTGTTAGGTGTGATGAACTCATTAGCCTACTGAGAGGAGGCTGAAAAGCTCCTGAAGGCTTTTATTAGGTTTACTTGTTGAAGCATGGGCAATATCCTCTTGACAGGTACAATAACCAGGAGGCCTCAAACTTTGATGTCAATATAAGCCCCAAGAGAAAGTGGCCTCTACAATTCTAGGAAATCAAAAATCTGTGTATAGGGAGCTCAGAGTGGTGCCTTTTATCTCAATGTTCTTCCTTTAGACACTTAATGTTGTCTTACAGAGATACGTGTCTGTTGTTCTTACCTGTGCAAAATGGAAATGCTGAATAAGATGCATTCAACTTGTGTCTTTCCTATAGCTTGTATTCCTGTTTAGAAGGGGAGGGGATTATGGATAATTTTGCTCAGCTATAGGTATTTATCTCAGCATTTATGATCTTTAATTCATCAGTGGTCTGTATTATTAAGAGATCTTTGCTATAGTTGAACAAAAATCTACAAGCCAAGTAAATGAACCTAAAACATCCTGTTATTTCCTGTTAGCAAAAAAATTACGATGGTACTTGAAAACTCTCAAATGTTTAAGTGCTGAAGTCAGTAACTTTTAATATGTTTTTAACCTTTCACTCCCTTTATGAACTTAATCTGAAAGATCAATTGAGGGAGCACAAACTGTATATAAGTTCATCGTGGGCATGTAGTAGCAGGTTCCAAAGTCATTCTGCATACATCTAGAAAATCAGTGTACCTAAGGCTTCCAAATAGCTTCTACTCATAAGGTTTATGGATTATTTTTAGATCTGAAGTACAAAGCTAGTTGCCCTAATTTAAAGACTAGTTCCAGAGGGTATACAAAAGCTTGCTGTGCAGGGACATTTAAACTAATAGCTTAGGAATTTTTTTATACATTCATTAATCATTTAGTTTGCCTTACTGCTTTCTTTCATAGTGTCAGAATGCTGTCATTATACAGAAATAGTTAAAATTTCCTTGATCTCTCTCAGAAGAAGGAATGCACAGAAACCTTTACCATCCATTTACTGTCCAACATTTTCAGCTCAGGTGTTAGGCATAACGTGATGGTAGGATGCTGCATTCTTTTCCATTGAGCTTGCTTTACAATGCTCCAATAAGCACAGCTTTCAAGGAGATTCCATGGTTCCATATGAGGGCTAGAACTACTTTGTGGCACACTACCTTATTAAAAATAAAAGTTCTTGGTAAGTAATTTCTTTTAATTACATGCAGAATGGAAACTTTAACCCTTTTTGTTGTACCTATGACTAACTATGCAATTTGGGCTTTCTAGACTCAAGACCTGTTTCAGGTAGAGCAGTTCATGTAATATTTTATTTAGCCTTGTCTCTTTCCAGTTACTTGTTTCTTTGCATGTAATTTAGGTAATTCAATAGCTTAAGGTACATTTCTCTCTAAGAAAGAAAACTATTCAGCCAAATAGAAATTCTGAAGCCAAATAAACAGTACTCCAAGGTATTTCTCTAAGACTCATACAAGAGAATTTGCTTTACTGGGTTGTATGGACAGCTGTTGCAACATTTGTGATGATGTATGAATTCTTCGAAGTTCAGATATGAAGGTAACCATTTATGGAAGGATTAATCCACATGAATAAACATTTACATTAAAATAGGAAAGGAGATGCCAGGGCATTCACAAGAGGCTTACAATCTTGAAATGATACACTTTACATTTCCATGAAAAGTGAGGATACGATGTAATATAAAAGAAGATGCATTGAAACATGCCAGAAGTCATTAGCTCTTATTTTGAAAGCATTCTAAATGTGCTTACAAATAGTTCTCTCTAGCAGCCTGAGAAATGGAAACTAGTGTGTTTTTATAAACAGGTAGAATTCTGAATACAGTTCTTACTGACTCTCCATGAATCACCTAAAACTCAGTATGTATTACCATATAGATTTCCTAATCTACCACATAGGTTTTTTAATCTGCCAAGGAAATAGAAGTTCCTAAGGTAAATTAGTGATCATGCTACAAATGTCAGTCACAGCAACCTTCATTTTAGTAGTAGTTGTTTACATTTTAGGCAACATTTTTTGTTAAAGTGTCAAGCAAAGTGTCTTCTGCTTACAGAAGAAGAAATACTCTTTTTTATTGCTATCTGTATTTCCATTTGCTGAGTATCTCCGTGGGACTGATATGTCCAGGTGTTGTTATGCTTCATTATTACTGTAACAACCAACTGGAGTAACATTTTGTTGTTTTGTACAAAGAGTGGATCTCTGGATGTAGTCATCCACTCTTCTTCGCAGGGAAGGAGGTGCACTTTTGCTTAGAGAAGTATTAAAGATCAGAACTTTTTAGGTTTCCGTATAATAAAAACGTTTTGGTCCTGATAGCTGTATTTTTCAGGATTCTAGGTCTACCATGCATTTATGAAAAATAAACTTGTGTAGTGACGTTGGGGTCATGGGGAAGTCTGCAGTCATAGAAGTATTTCATCTGCATGGAAAAGAGACATTAGTTGTCTCCCCCATGTATACATGCTCTATATTGGTTTTATGCAAATGTCTGTGCTGTTTCAGGACTTACAGAATAGGCTTGAATGTTGTCTTGTACATAAATGTAAAATGAAATTTCTAAAACTGCCCTGAAATTTAAAGGCTGACAATTGTAGTCCCATTGAGAATTTTTGTAAAATATATCTGGTAGCTTCTATTGTAGTTGTTTTAAAGACAAAGGTGATTTTTCTCTAACATGCTCTCCTTAGAAAGTCCCTTGCGGATTCTTGAGAGAAGCAAATAAAGTTTTAGTCTTTCAGTTAACATTAGTAAGCTTTGATTTGTGGCATATGTCTGATACTTTTATATGTTTATCTTCTATTGTGTCATTCAAATGAAAGTGAAATAACAGATCTGTAGCCTGTCCAGTCAATCAAGTGAAGAGACATGGAGGTCATTTAACTATCAAAATTCCTTTTATTGTTCATCTTAGAGTTACTGGGAAAAAATAATTTCTGTAATTGCCCTGCTAGTTAAAAGTAATGTCTGAAAAAAGGCTGGGTCCACAAAAAAGTTAGTTTCATGTAATTAAGTATAGCCATGATGTGAATTTCACCACTCCTTCCACAGGTGTTTTCCATTAGAATATGTCTGCTCCATTCTGACCTATTTTAAGTAAATTCACAAGGAAATGCCTCTTTACATGTTTATCCTGGAAGGGCAGATAGGTGTTTTATTTTATAAAACAGTCTAGAAGCTTTCTATTCTGTTCTTCAAATAAAATATTTTTCAGAACATAGTAATGCAGTTTGGTAATGTATTCCTAGCTGCCATTAGAGACTTATAATCGAAACATAATAACATGCATGTAACACAAATTACTGCTTCTTAGAAATGCTGGTGAAAGGGGTATTTGCCTGCATAAGTGTTAATGTAATAATTCCATGTTTGTTACATACATTTTTATTAATATAAAACTCTACTGTAATGCTTTACTTTTCCTGATCTTGTAAAGAATTATGATGAATTGATACTATACTTTGAGCTTATGATATATAATACCTTGTCAGAAAATGTACTGATTTTCTAGCAATTACCTCATGACAAATACCTGACATGAATAATTTCCAGTAATACATTTTATTAAAAAAAAAAAAAACAGCTTAGTTCTTACAGACAAAGCCCACATCTTTGAAATGCTTAACTTGGTATAGTGAAAAACAGATAAATGGGTTGAAAAAAATAGATTTTGTATCTGTCCTTTGTACTTATTAGTAAAAGGTAGTACAAGCTAATTTAAATTCTGCAGCTCTTTAAATGAAGTATTAAAAGTGTGGTGTTATTTAGACCATTTTTATAAATTTTGTAAATGTTTCTTTTATATAGTGGTTTTTTTTCAAATTCTTTGTTAACACTCTTCAGACTGACAGAAATTATTAATCGTGAAGCTAAACATTTCTTATTTATTGTTGTAATTCTTTTTCTGTCATTAAATCAATTACAGAAGTGCTCTATATGTCATTTAACCGAATTTGCACTTTAAATAATTTTGGAGGCAACTGACAAACCCAAGTGTCTTGGATGAGTTCTCTTTGGTTTAGAGAGTGGCTCCAGTAACATGAATGTTTTTTTCCCAATAGCATAAGCGACTTCTTGACATTTTGGAAGCAGAGAAGGAAGTGTTATCAGAAAAGGTAGAAGCAGCTTTGATGCAGCAGTCACAAAAACACAAGGTATTGCTTTTAAGGGAAAAAAAAAAAGGGGAGGGGGGTGGATGGGTCTGATTTACCCTGTGGAGTTCATTGGGAAGGAGGGAATGATCCTGTCACAATCATTGACAGGAAGATGGAGCTTCCTCAAGCACTGTGACTTTGTGAAATTATTTTACCACTCCTCTATTGTGTATTGCAGTTTATTTATTCATAACATTTACAGGAAGTACTTGAAAAATGTTTGGATGAAGAAAGACAAAGAAGTAAGGAGGCTTTGGCAGCTGCTGCAAAGGTATCTCTATAAGTAGTAGACATATAATGTGAATTCCATGTGTAATGTTACAAATGCCAAGTTCAGCAACTCACTCATTTATTTCATAAGTAAATTTGTGTATCTCTGTGTCTCATCTGTGTTGAAAAGAAGCAAACTCTATAAATCATGAGCATACCTGCTCTATCCTATACCTTATTACAGATAGTCTATGTAGTTTCTATCTCAAATGGCCTCAGAATTAGTGTTACTGGTTTCAGGGTCTTTCATTTAAAAATACCAGTGCATGGTGATTTGAAAAGCTAGGTAGCAGGGTCATCTGATGATCTTAAGATAATTAGTAATCTGTTTTATTTAACTTTTGTTAAATGTGGTAATCTTCAATGAGTAAAGAACTGCTTAATGAATAGTATTTAACTTTGGGTGATCTAATGAGTTTTCGATTACTTTATTTAAGTTGATGTTTGACTAAAAGTGAGTGTTCCCTTTTAAAAATAAGATTTCTTCAGTCTATTTCATTGTTAAGTGGGCTGGGACAGTAATTTTGTAGATATTAAGCTATCTTTAATTTCTAATACTGGAACAAACTCACTGAAAAATTGCAATTGCATGTAATAACCTGTGAAAACTAGTGATATATGTAATGTAGCACAGTTGGTTAGGCTATATTATAATTTCACGTATGTCTTCATATATAGTATATGCACACTAGCTGAGCATCTTTCTGAGTAACAGTAAGTCTGTTCTGTTTCAGTAAGAAATTGTTACATAATTGGTATGTAGGGAAAAGTGTGTTTATAACAAAACATCTTAATACGACATTTAAAAAAGTTCCAGTGAATTGCGAGAAAAACTTTTATTTATAAGTGGAGGTATTTGAAGAACCCAGTATTTTTTTCCATTTATAACTTCATTTGACTAATTCCATAATCAACCACAAAAGACAGTGTAATTACCTGTAAGCTTATTAAAACTGAGGGGGGTGTGAGTCTGTTTTGTCAGCCAGTTTGTTTATTTTTACCTTTGGCCTTCATTATCTCTTTGTAGGTATTATACAATAATTTTCTTGATGATAAATATATTTGCGTGGCTCAGCATGTGTAGAGCTGTCCTTTTCAATACAGTGTGTGTCTTCTGATGATTTCATGTAGTGGTTGAATATAAATATTAAAAAAAAAAAAAAGATGAAACCGCCCTTTTTGTGCAGTGCATAGTTGAGGAGCTTTGAGAGGGAATGTATTGGCTACTTTGTCACAGAAAGCTCTCAGGCTATTTGGGATTTCAGATGCTTGCAGATAAGCAGAAATATCTCATCTATGAGAATATCAAGCAGTGTTGGAAGGCACATAATGTGCCTATTCTTACATTTTTTCTACTACATGGGGATTTTTGTTGGCATTAAACAAACTAGTTAATAAATATTGTGTTTTCAATGATGGAAATTTAAGATCCTTGTGTGGAACTTTCTGTAATTGCAAAGTCATCGTACAGTGGCAGTACCTACTTGATAGCACCTTAAGGTAAATCTAAGTGCAAATTTCAAAAGGGATAATATTCATATCCCATATCTTGTCAGGTCACATTAGAAATATTATTATATATATTATATATATTATTCTCATTAGAAATATTATTATATCTCTCTATATATAATCTATATATATATATATATATATATGATTTAGGCACAAATTTGGGGTATTTTGGTCATTTATCTGTGCTTGATTTGTTTCAAAGGCTGAAAAAGAAGTAATACAGGAAGCTGTTCTGAAAGCAGTAGAGGAAGAGAGAAGAAATATGGAGAAGATTCATGCAGAAGAAAGAAAAATGTGGGAAGCAGAATGTGACAGACATAAAGAAAGGATTGCCCAGGCTGTTTGGGAAGCCATGCAAGAGCAAAGAAAATATAATCAGGTTAATATATTTTACCCTTACTTGGACCTCCTTTCTGTATTTTGTTTTTCTTTTGAATGGCATTTATGCTGTACACGGTTTCAGTAACTTTTTCTCTTCCATAGCTATAAAAAAGAAAAGATGTTTCTTACTCTTCTGTAATTCCATGATTTGTCTTAGTAAAAATTTTTCTAAGACAAAAAAATTGAATAAATACAAAAAAAGGAGATGCTTATAAAAACTGGAAACTAAGCCATTAATGAACAGGAAATGTTTCTAGAGGTGCTTTCTTAGAGAGATGGTTCTCTAAGGATAATTGTATGTCACAAGCCAAATCAAGAGGGACATTTCCAGCATTGCTTTTAACAATTATAGGAATTAAAATTTAAATGTGCTATAATAGCAGCTAAATTACTTTTCCAAATGTTGAATTTATAGTCTTTGATTCTGGAAATATCTGGGGCAACAGCCTGTAAATTCAATTATTTCTTGGTGACATGTTTAAATGTCTTAAGACTGTAACATTCAAGTAAGATAAGTGTAATTTAAGGTGCTGTAATTTGGTATTGCTTTTTTTTTAGTGTTCTGAATAGCGACAACAACAAGTAAAAAGACCCTTAGAATTTGAATTAAAATAGAAGTAAGAAAGTGTATCTCAGAAGTTTAAAAATCAGCTCTTTGGAAACAGACATCATTCCTCTTCCTGCGTTAAACAGAATTATAAACACATACCTAATCAATTACACAAAAAGAGAGGTTTTGATGGTAAATCATTATTATAGTCTGGCTTGCTTACATTTCTAGAATAAACAGAATTATCTTATTTTGTATGTATTTTATTTCTTTTTAATTTAAAGGTATCAAATGGTAAGGTGTTTGTTTCCAAGACTAATCTTACTATAAGTATAACCTTTAAGGCACTCACACTCTTCTTTACAACACAAAGATAAGTGGTTGACTTCAAACCTAAATTCAAATTGAGAGCAATTGCTCGGGGTTTAGTTAGATACAAATCATTTAGATTAGCAGAACGAGAATTTATACCAGTGGTGTAGAAGATCTGTTAATAGAAGGGAGGACGATAAAGTAGTTTTTTACTGCAGTAAAGAAAAAGTAATTTTATAGCCTGTGCAACGTGGAGAGATTAATAGGAGGACAACTACAGTAATGAAGTTTGCGGAGAATTTTGATGAGTCCTGAAGATTTTTGGCAAAGAAGTCCTGTAGCTGGATGTATCAGGTTGGCAAAGGTTCTACATTTATGGATTTGGGGAGCATGTAGAATGTCCCAGGGAGAGCAGCAGATTAAGTTGGTGTACTGACTCAAGGTAGGTTTACCCTTTCCAGCAGTGTTCTGCCAGCTTCTTGCTGATGCTACCTTTGAAGTTGTAACAGAACAGGATGATACCAGAAATAATCTAATATTGATGAATGTATTTTTTTAGGCATAGTTTTAAATATACTGATGTGTCAGTGCTTTTCTGAGGAAGATACTCAGGTTTTTCAGCTCAGGCTGCTAGTTGTGAAGTTGGTAGTATTTGAGGATCTAGCGGTGCACTTAATGTGTCAGTGAGTAGCGCTCTAAGATATTGGAGAGTGTTATGATGAACTTTCCCATGGATTCATTGCTTTTGATGTACTCATGTGGCATTAATTAATTCCATCTTTTTTAATACTTAATAGCTCTGACAACTTTGATAGTAACTGGAAAATATCATCTTGTTCAGTTATAATGCGTTATGATTTCTCTTTCAAATCAGGTTCATTTTTCAAATACCTAATCTATTTTCAGTTAAATAAAATGCATGTTTTTCTTGAGATTTCCAAAATTATCTCCATAAATGTATAGCATATTTGAAGTTACACTCTTTATTCTCTGATTAATGAGTACAAATTCACTGGAGAGGATGGATTCCCATGTAGAAGTTTGTTTCTTGCAGAAATTTTCACTCTGCCAAGTGCTTGCCCACCTCCTTCAGGCCATTACTATTATAGATATATCAGAACTACTGAAAATCTCTGTCTGACAGCAAAAGAAGTCCTGTAGAAGTGCTGTGCCAACTGATAGCCTATGTACCACATCTCATGTGGCTTTGGTTTAGCAATAAAAAACACTTGGGACTACAGGCAGCTTGTGTGCAGATCTGAATTTTTTTGGGTAGGCCTTACACTCAGAGTTTTTTCTTATTTATATTTTTTACTATAAAATTTCTCTTTTAAGAGCTGTAAGTACACTGTTGATTTCTTTGTAATTATTGTTTACGCATCAAAATCTGTCAAGTCATCTGTGTGATAAATAAAAGTTACACAGTCTAACAATTTAGAAAATCCATTGCAAAATTGTGTCTCAGTAGCGCTACCCTCATGAAATTATTTATGCTGTGTTCTATAATTCTTCAAGCTTCCTGCTTCAGAAGTATCACCTGATACTACTATTACATTTAGTATGAAGTAATGAAACAATGGAGTGTAGCTGAATGTAAATGACCACGCATAATAATTGTTCAGTACCAGACCTATAAAAAGATCTTTAAGGGTGGTAGTTTTGTTTCAAGAAAAAGAACTTTGTTTCTGACTAATGCATGATTTTGGAACATAGCAATAGGAAAGAGAAGCCTACTTACTTTTTAACAGAATATTCAGTTTATCAGCAGAGGAAATAATCTGTGTGTCAGAAAGAAAAGATTGTTATATTTACTTCTTCGTCTTTTTTGGCCTTGTGTAACTAGTAACTGTCATAGAAACCTACATTAAAATTTTATTTTATTATGATATAAATTAATTTGAAGGTAGTTGGTTTACTGATTTGAACAAAAACAAAGAAATGAAGCATAGTACTAAGGGGAAGGATTTTTTCCTTCACTAATACTGTAAATCTGAAAAATTGAAAAAGGTCAGAAAGGGTCAGTGTACTCTTCTGCAACTAGGTGAGGCAGAATAGCACTCAAGTAATTGTAGGAATAATAAATGGAAGAATTTGAAGACATACAATTTTTTTTTATTTTCTTTGAGATACAAACCTACTTTAATCTGTGTGGTTTAAATATATTTTAGTCTGTGTTGGAATGTAATGAGGACAAAGCAGAAGGAATTCAGACCCCAAATTTGACAGGGTCCAAACAGAACCTTAAGAGAATCATGAATTTGTTGTAGAAGCTCAGCTAGTATCAGCAGAAACTGAGAATCATAACCAAGAAACTATAACCCTGGCCTTAAGAAAAATTATTTCTGCCAAATGACTGTAAATTAAGAACAGAAACAACACACTTGAAAGCAAACCACTGAAAAATAAAACTAGATGAGCCATTAGGAGAAAGGACATTGTCACCTGCATGTGGCAAGAGTTTGTAAACTAGATGGAAAAAGTATGTTTTAAAATTACAGCACCACTGCCTATCTGTAAAACATTTAAATTATGAAAATGAGGGAAAATAATTTTCTGTGTTGTTAAGGTATTAATTTGCTGACTTCTGTCTTGCTTTCTAAGCTAGAAAATATGTTTAGAAGTTTTGATTCTTTTTTTTAAAAGAGGAATTTACTATGCAGTAATTTGCTGTGTAAAATAAAAAGTGTTATTTTTTTCACCAGTTTTTAAACACATGCACTAGTAGTGAGTAGTTTTTTGATTAAAGATAATGTTTATTTGTGTGGTAACCTCAGGATTCTTTTACAACACATTGAAGAGTCATTATAGATGAATTACTAATATATTCAGCAGGCTATATGTAGCCTGGCATGTCTCCAGTATGTTTTTTTTTCTTTTTTGATACATTGTATGGTGTTTTTACATGGACAACTTCCCTGCAAGGCCAATATACCCAGTAGTTACCTGTGTTGAGAGGAATGCTGGAAATTCATCCATTAGAATGTGTGGTTTTTTTCTTGAACACTTGTTTTAATAAAGAAGTGGCTGCTCTCTATATAAGGAGAAACTATGTAACAGGTAACATGGCTGATGCAGAAGCTTTTTACCCAGAATTAAAAACTGTGGTGAAGCTACTAGGGTAAAACTATAAACTTCAGTGAAAAAAAACAATGGACACCGTTCTCCATTGTCTTCTTTCTGATTATTTTCACTCTCTGAAAACCTAAAGTCCAAAACCTTTGGGGATCAGGATAATAAGATCCATTCAGTTTGGGTTAAAATAGAAAGATGATCTGTTGTATTTAAAATCAGTGGGCAATGGTGAAGAGCTATAGCAGTAGCTACTATCATTATAATGCCATCATGTGCAGAGCTCTGTGCATGGTTGTTATTACCATTTTACAAAAGTAAATACTCAGTTATATAAATGAGGTGAAATCAGTGAGGGGTAGAAGAAGCAAAAGAAGCTGAAGAGATTTTATGTACCCCAACTTTTTGTTTTAAACAAAAATCATTAAAAGTAAAATGAAAGCTGGCAGCTGCAGAGTTAGTCTTGGAAATATAGGTGCATGTCCTAGCTTGAAATTAATAACTCTCTTTAAACACTTGAAGACAAGAATCACCTTTGTCACTTCCAGAAGGCTTAGACTTAAAATACTGTGTAAATCTACTGTAGTTTACCCTAATTCTTGAGGGAAAAAGAGCCTGAGTTCATTGTTGCCATGGATCAGATAGGTTAAATGCTCAAGTGTTCTGAAAGCTGCAAATAATTAAGGGGAGGCGGGGGGAAGGGGACAAGGTACCTTTAATTTATTAAAAGAACTAACATAAACTCTGCTTCCTCTTGGACATGAGCAAAAGCACTAAGGCAAAATGATCATACCAATGGGAAAGTATTTCAGGAAAACTGAGGCTGCAGTGTTTCATTCATCCAAGCCACACTGAGGTATACAGTGATATACAAAGAACACATATTTTTGCAAGAAAAGTTAACTAAAAGGCTTATGGAAAAAGAAAAAGATGACTTCCCAGTAGTCTTTGCATACATCTGTAAGCTATCAGGACAGTTGAATGCATTCACACTCCTGAAGGTTCATATGGTGATGTTCTATGCAGAACAATAAATGTTTAATTAATTAACTTGGAATTTATTCATATAATTTTACTGGCAAGCTTCTAAATAGTTGGGAAGAAATGGATTCTTATGTTCTGTATGGGTTTTAACGGATATTTCGTGTTTTTCCCTGAGTTTATGGATAGCAGTATATGCCATTTTTTGGAAAGTAAAAGCAAAATGTCTAGAACACCCAGTTCTTAATCTCAAAAAAATGAATGGTGACTTACTTGCAACATTATTGAGACTTTTTTGGTATTTATGCTAATCTGCTTGAAGGAGTGCTCTTGTTTATAGTTTTGGCAAGCCTGAATCAATTTTGTCTTGAATGTCTTGTGGATTTCCACACCCAGTCACATGTGAGTGAACAAAATATACGTAAGTGAAAACATGAAGACATTGGCTTTGTACTTTAAAAACTGGCTGTGTTCTTTTGTTTCTTTTCTACTATTGCTTAACTAAATTGTGAAACTTGTTTAAAAAACTATTATTTTCTAAATATTTTCCCTTACTGCCCTGTATTTCAGAAAGCTAGAAGAACTAAGAAATGAAATTATTTATCTGAACAGTTATCACCACTCTAGCTTTCAGTCAGATTTATTAGTTGTAGAATGATCCTTTCTTAGCCCTATAATCTGTAAAAGACCCTTTTTTTTTTTTTTTTCTTGTGCATCAAATCAGTAAGTGTATAGTATTTTAGAGGACAATATGGTAGAAACTACACAGGGACTGGACATTTGTCTTAACCTTTTTATTGTCCAGTAAGACTGGACTGCAGATAGATTCCCCAGCATATCTTCTTTAGGTGTCAATATGATGGAACCACAGTTTCTTTACCTTAAAAAATAGACACTGTGTGTACCCCTTTCTTGATTTTGAAATCTGTGAACAAATTTCATATTGTGAATCTTTTTATCTGTCTTTTATTTTCTTCGCCTGTTGAGCACTGCAGTTGTCAGGGTTTTCCTTGCAGAATTTTTCTTATTTGAGTTCCTGCAATCACTTTCTGTCCTGTCTGTTCATCTCATACACACACTTTCTCCTGAACTTCTTATGTTTAATATTCATTCAGCTGCTATTCCCATGATGATGGTGCAAGAATCTGTATTTAATCTGTATTAAAATCATGGTATTATGATACTCCTTACGACTTTCTTATGAAATCATCATCCTGGTTTTAAGATAAAGCTATTTTCCAATTACCCATACCTACTGTAAATTCCAGAGCTTGAATCTTGTTTCTGTGTGATGCAACAGACAGCCTGGTGATTATGACAAGTCAGAGGACAGGCTCGTTTGGGAATCCCTGTATGGTGGAGAGGCAAGAGACCACTTCATAGCTGCTTGGCAGTTGTTTTCTGTCGTACTCTGTGATGTTATGCTTCTTCAGCAGGACTGGGAACTTTGATTTTAGTTCATTGCTTTACGCTTTCTGTGGAAGATTGCCTCTTGCCTCATTGAATTTGGAAGCCTAAGTCACTTTTTCTTCCATGCCTGCTTTGAGTGCTACAATAAAGCATTTATTCTGTAGTACTCAGGAAAATGGCATATTTGTTGTCGCAATTCCAGGAATAACTTTTTTAGAATCTGTAGGATTTTAATTTGTTAGGAGAGTGTTAGTCTATGGAAGAAGAACGTTGCTGTTTATGTTTAATATTTTTTCATTTCCTGCAGCAAGTTGTTAGGTATTTTTCTCAACAACATCTTACCCATTAGGCGGTTGATAATACAGTATCATGTAGTGTGCTGGACAGTAATTTGCTCTTCAAAGGATATCTCCAGCTTCTACTGCCTTTCCTATATTATTCAACGTTCAGTGGGAGTCTTCACTTACGTTTCTCTCAAGAGAGTATTTCCTGTTTCACTTTCTTCTTACGTTTGCACCTTTTTGCAGAAAAATTTTTGTGTCCAGTATTTATTGAAAGCATGGTGATTACATAAAGACAGAGAAGATCTTTTCTATGAGTGGAAGGAGATCCCTGTCATTAGATCAGTTTATTTTTAAGATGCTTGCAAAGTCTTGAAAAGGAGTAGACCACTGCAGACTTTAACCATGTCTGACTTCAGAAGTAGTTTGTAGTAGTTTATAACCACAGACATTATAATTTGAGGGTTACTATTTTCTGAAAAACCACTAACATTGCAGTTTGTGGTTTAATTTCCTAGATAAAATTTAGTACTGCCACCTGATCCTCGTGTGGAAACAAAAGAATTTTCCTATAAAATTGCAAGCCATCATAAGTCTTGCTTTTTTCTCTTATAAATACTGACTGGAATTCTTTGGTATGTGCACTTCACTGTTTTTGTTTGGTTTTGTCTTCCTGCAGATATATATATTGTGATTGCACAGCCATGATTCCTAATATATGGTTGAGTGTGATTTTTCAGTTGAGGACTTGAATAACTTTATTTTTTTATTAGGTATTCTAATTCGCTAATTTATGTTAAGCACATATATAGAAAGTCCTGTAAAGAAGCTAACTTTGTGACTATAATGTAGTCCTCCAGCCTCTGATCAGATATATTTTTAAAAAGAAAAGAAAGGCAGGAGGAGGAGTTGCATCTCAAGTGTAATGGGTAGAGTTCTCTTTGTCAGCTTCCTGTGAGAAACTGGGCTTTCCAACTTTTTGAATCTATCAAGATAACACTGAGAGTTCAAATAATGCTGTACCCTTTTTAGCTAAAGATTAAATACGGGATATTTTTTAACTTGGCCACCAAAATCTAAGAAAGCATCAAAACTAAAGGTAGATGTAGCATAACAATAAAGTGCATAGGAAGAGGTGAAGGAAAAGTAGGTATATACACTGATAGTATATGCATACAGCTAAGACTTTTTGTTAAACAGGAATAATAGGTAAGATCAGAATTCAAATAATCTTTGTATCAGTTGTTAATTTACCATAATGACTGCCAGAAGTAGAGTGAAGACAGGCAGTGACTTTGAGAACTTAGAGGGCACTTCAGGTCATGCAGGAGGAGGAGTGAAGATTCTTTTCACAGAAGGAAAAACTCATATCACTGATTCATCTGAAGGACAGAGCAAAAATAAATGACTGAGTTGGTTAGGGCACTCAGTGTTGCATGATCTTTTCCCTTCAAAGTATTCTCAAAACTGGATGGGAAAGAGAAGAGGTTTCTTCCCAATTCATTGATACTGCAGCAAAGCTGTCATTTAAAAGCCTTGAGTGATTTGTCATAGTTCCTCTGGCATCTGTGTTTGCCTATTGTGAGCTGCACATAGGGGACAGTGCAAACTACATCACCCAGTTTCAGTATTGTTTGTTTTGCTGTAGTGTCTGTTTTTCATGACATGAGCTTGGGAAGAAAGCTGTGCGCTTTCTTATACCGAATTTAGCAAGCAGGATAATGTTTAAACTCCCTTGAGAACATTCAAGTTACAGAAAAATTGAACCCTGTCGTTCATCCTATAGTCTGGTTGGTGAAATTCTATCACACACAAAAAACAGAAGCACTTTGGAGGAGCATTCCAGGAGTCTGGTAAATGCAAAAGTTGGGTTTGGGGATGACACCTGCTAAACTAAGTCTTTGTCCAGTCTGATGGGTACATGGTCTCTCTGTTCAGTTACCATTGTCATGGCAGACTGTGATTGTTGATACAATTTTCAGATTATAAGTATGGTCAATATGGATCTGAAATAGTGAGTTTTGAGGGTTTTTTTCATTATGTATCCTATGTTAATTTCATAATATGAAGTAATAAAAGTGCATCTATTTGGAAGATAAAGCATCTTTTGGTTAACTAGAATGTGGTGATGAATTAGTTACAGAAGCATTGAGATATGAAAAGACCCTTAGGATCATAGAATTGAAACAGCCTATATTTTTATTTTTTGAAAAGAAAAACAGTGTTCATCCTGTGACATTCTGATTGCAGCTTACTGTTTATGCTAAATGTGAATGTACTAAGTAACACTGATAATAGAAGTGTATGTCACGAGTTGCTGCTGCCTTCTTCAGGTACATGACTGGCATTTCTGCTACTTCCACTTCTGAACATCTAGCAGAAAAAGACTGGAATGCTACTACCTGATATCTGAGCAGCGCAGTCTTCCTCTTTGTCTCTAGATGTTTTGTAGTTTTCTGAAAATGTTACATTTTTGTGTGACTCATTTTCAGGACTCTTAAGTTTGTCACTTAATTTTCCTGCATTTTGGCAACAAAACTAGGGCTAAATAATGCTATTACTTTGCAATGCTGGGACTTAAGTTTTAGGACAGTGACTTTTGTTCAGGAAGTTGTTTTGTGAGCTGATAGGAAATGGTTCCTGCCTTTCTCTACAGTGATGCATTGCTAGTACTGAATCAGATTTGATCTAGACTAATGTAAATTTCAGGAATAGGTGGGTGTCCACTGTTACTACTTACTGCTGTGTACAGAATGACCCTGGCGTTTCCTGAGGTTTGGAAACCAATTTATTGTCATTAAGGTTCTGTTCCTTAGATAAGTTCTGAACAGGCATGCAGTATGGAGAAAGAGGAAACTGAAGGGTGGACTCATTGCTCTCTACAGCTTCCCAAGGAAGGGAAGTAGAGAAGGAGATGCTGATCTCTTCTCCCCAGTATCCAGCACCAGGATGTGTGAGAATGGTTCAGAGCTGCATCGTCAGAAGGAAACATTTCTGAGAGTGTGGTCAAACACTGGAACATCCTTCCAAGAGCAGAGGCCGATAACCCAAGCCTGTCAGTGTTTAAGACAATGCCCTTAATAATTTGCCTTAGCTTTTGTTGAGTCCTGAATTGCTCAGGCAGTTGGACCAGATGTCTGTTGAAGGTCCCTTCAAACTGGAACTGTTCTGTTCTGTTCTATTCTATTCTACTCTACTAGTAGCAACTAGTACATTGTTGCTTTTATTGGAATGTAATGCCTCTATTGCCTCCCTTTCTTCAGCTCTCAGAGAACATAATGTATCTATTAACACAGTCTTAAAGGGATTATTTTGCTTTTTGGCTGTTCAGTGATTAAAGTACTGACTTGATGTATTTTTTTCAAGGCATTGCATACATTTAGGGAAACTATAATTGAGAAAGAAGCGTGGTCATGATAAAATTTTAGTAGGAAGGAAAGGGTTGACCTATATTACATTTGTGAAATATTTTTAATGCTTACACTTCCATATTTTCCTTTTGAAAGGAAATTGTCAAGGAAGCATTAATAGAGGAGCAAAAACGAAGTGAAAAGGCAATCGAAGAGGCAGTGAAAAGAACAACAGAGGAACTGATGGAGTACATAAAAGAGCAGAAAAGGGTGAGTTACCAGCCTAATGGGTTTCGTTTCATGCAGTGAAAAATTGGTGGTCTATTAATCCTGAAACCTTTTTTAAGATTCCCAAAACAACAGAATCAAGAGGTCTGCCTTCAAATTGGCACTCCTTTTTTCAAACATTTTGTTACTATGATATCTTTCTTCACGTATACTTACAGAATTCTAACTTCATCACAAGCTGAAAAGCAAAAGTCAAAACATCAGTTGAAATCTGCAATATTTCTTATTACAGTAACGTAAAGATGGGGCAAAAATGCAGTCTGTCAAATTCAAATTGTGGTGTGAGTTCACTTTATTGAAAGCATTCAATATCAATAAGAGATACTATTTTCTGTTCTAAAATGAACTTGATTGGGCACTTTTCATGAACAAAAAGATCACTAACTTTTCCTCTCAACCCATACTAAATGAAACCTGAAAATGTATTGGTGTTCTATTTAGTGTGATTTATAGCCAATGCACTGGTCTTGTATGAAATGTAGTGTTCAGAAACTTGGTTGCAGGTACTCTGTTAATGCTATATACTTGCAGTTTCATGCTTGTGTATAAACAGTAAAATACAGCTTAAAAACCAGTTTTATTTGCTTTCAGTAAGAAGAGAAAAAAATTAACACACTTCTTTTTGAGACTCTATAAAAATAAGATGAAAATAATTTTAAAAACTTTCATAGTACAGTAGCAGCCCAAGGTCAAATTCAGTTATTTTAGTATTCTTAATAAACTAAATCACTAAATTTAAATCTACTTGATAACATTGTCCTTAGAAAGAAGTAGGAATATTATGTTTTGCTGCATCTATTCCCTGTTTTTGTTGACTGAATAATATAATCAGAAATGGTATTTGACTTCAGAAGTTTCATTCTGCTTCTAAAGATTAACATTCAATGAGCTCTCTTCCATTATGCTGAGTATGCAGAACATGCATACACTTAGCACTATGGGTCTTATTGGAATAGATATCAATTGAACTGTATGTTAAAATAGATATCCAGGGAACATGGGATGCATGAGGATGTTTGGGCTTCTTTATATCTGAAGTTGGTCATTTACAAAGCCTAACCTGTGGGGAAAGTGAAAAAGACTACTATTAAAATAGCTTTTATCATAAATAAGTTGGTCAATAGGACCAGTAGTGCATGGTATATTCCATGTAATCCATCTCATGCAGATTCCTTACTGTGTGTAGCTAGACCACATCTTTTTGTATTGGCAGTAAATTGTACAGACACTTCAATAGGAACTCACCTGTTCTTCATATCTTAGATTTCCATTTTTGTCAGGAATGGAGACTTTCTTCTGTTTTCTGTCCACCTATACACTGACATTGTCTAACTACTGTTTTGTCTGTCTTGTCCTTGTGAAGTTTTCACAAATCAGTGAAACAGTGAAAATATCATCTCCAAAGAAACAAACTCATCTTCAGTGTATCTAGTAGGAGCATTACGTCTGTTCATTTTATATGCTTCTTGATTATCAAAGTATTTCAGTCAACTTTTTGCCCTTAATGATCAATTGACACATATTTCCACTCACTAAAAACAAACAAAAAAACAAACAAACAAAAAACCAAAAAACCAAAAAAACCCAACCCCCCCCATAAATGTATGTATGGACAATTACTATTTTATGCCATAAGATTTATAAAGTCTGTCAGCATTTGAGAGTGGAAGATGTTTTTTAAGTCCGAATCACCTGGCGTAATAGTAAAGGTGAATTCTCAGAGTGCATTGATTAGAGAGAAACCAAGCCAGCTGGTTTATAGGATTAGCAGTTAATATCTGAAAAGGAAATAGTCTTTACAATAAACTGTAAACTAGCAGGAAAGCAGTATCTGAATAAAGTAAAATCTGTATTGGAGGATATTAATTGCCTCTACTTCTAATCCTTTTTTGGAGTAATGTAGACATTCCTAAAGGCCATAGTTTGGCCTTTTTTTATGTATTCTCAATGTGGAACTAGATTTTTCCTTTTGTCAAGTTTAGTAGCTACCTGCTGTTCTTTGAAGCAATTCTTGAAAGAAAGTTACATTTTATATGACTTTGTTGCCTGGGGTGATTCTTCTTAATAAATTTGCAGTTTGAAAGCTAGAAAAACAACCTAATAAAAATATTTTTTAATAATTCAGAAAGTCTGAAAAAATTGAACTTTGTGAAGTTCATCTATTCAGTAATGAAATTCCAGTTGAATACCCCAGTGTTTTCAAATGAAATAGTTGAGATCTTCAATGCCAACAACTAATAAGTGGGGATTTATTTATTTATTTATCGAACACTAATTTATCTAGGAAATCATTCAACATTTTGTGTTTTTTGGAAAGTGAAATGGTGTGTGGATCTGACTGCATTCCAGCAGTAAACATACTGGGAAGTAAATATTTCCTTATGAATTATAGAGTAGAATATTTCAATGGGAAGAAATTAGGATTATCATCCAGTCCAACTGCTTCTAGTCCAGCTGCCCATATATTTCTTTATTTATTTCTGTGAAGGTTTTTATGCCATAAGTGCATATCAATAAAGATGGGCATTCAGTATTTTATTAATATTTATACTCAGTAACTTCTGCGTACATTTTGTTTTTCTTGGATGCATGTACTAGTATTATTTCATTTACCATGAGCCAAAAGTCTGCTATACAGTAGCTAGGGAAAAAACTCATGCTGTATTGCCCAGCAATAAATGTGGCAGAAAACTAAATAACCTTTTTGTACTTTTTGATCTAGTTGTCAGGATGGAAAATATCCTTGTAGACCTGATCCTGCAAAAACTGGTTTAGATAATTTATTTTATGCACTGTGATTGATCCTATTTACTTCAGATGTCATGAACTGCAAAATTTTGGCACAAAAATTGTCTCTGTATCTGACAAAATCTGGAAGTCATCTCACACACAATTCACTGCTATATTTAATGTTTAAATTACTTTCAGTTCAAGTCTCAAACAGTGACTCCAAACTTGATGCTTTCCAGCAAAATACCAGTTAAGACTTTTGTATGTAGGTAAGTTACAATTATTGGTTATTTTTTTAAATCCAAGGAGGATGGATCACATTTTAAAGTTTGACAGCTGACATGCATTTTTCTGACAGTGCTGTGTCAGAAGGATACAAGCAAAATAAGACCAGTTCAGTTGTTTCTCAAAATCAGAAAGTACCAAATGAGTTGATTAAAAAAAAAAAAAAACTCTGTTGTAAAACTATTGCCGATATAAGCCTATCAGTCTACTAATTTTTATTACTTTTGTTATTACACATTCATGATGAAGATTAATAAACTTAAAATGTTGTTGGAGAATAGAGGAACAGTAGGAAATAAGTTGGATTTTTAATGTGAAATGCAAACCACCTTTATTTTGACACTTCAGAAGTACATGTTCTGAAGCAGCCTGAACTGCACCTTAGGATTCAGAAGAGAACTTTATGTTTCTATCATAGTCTCTCATCAGTCTTTCATCAATGAGAACTTAAACAAGAATGCATAGATAGGCCATACATCACAAAAATTGTGCCAGAAATTTAGTAATTGTTGTCTAAAATACAGTATTTTGTAAGTCCAGGTTGTTTTTTTTTAAATACACAGTGACGGTTGTGGGAGTTCAGTTCATTCTGTGTCAGATTTTTTTTTCACATTGGCTTCAGAAAGCAACTTTTTTTCTTAGAATTAGATTTTCTGGAATAAGAAGGTTATAAGACTGAAATCGACTGTTCAGATTATCAAACCAATCTTCTGCTGTTATATCTAATTCCTTTCCCAAGTGGCCATAGAAGTGTCATTTTGAAGCACTTAGAGTAATCTTTTGCCAATTTGCATTAGGAATCAGTCAGTTCATCTATTTGCCAGTCAAATGGAGATACCAGTCAAATGGGAGGCCAGCATGGTCCTTCTTTTTTTTGCCTAACTTGGTTTTTAGACTGGTCCACTATTACAAGGTCATCCACTTCTCACTTAACCTTCTTTACTGCTTTCTTTAGTAGAGTGTCTTTAGGTCCTTTTCACACATTCTTAATAATTGATATTTCTGCCTATTATATATATCTGTAAAAGTATTTGGGGATGATATAAGATGATTACAACTGTTTTATTTCGGCTTGTTCTGCATCCACACAGAGCAATTCAAATGAGGTCAGAAAGTTGAGGGGTTTTGCCCTTTTAAGTTTTATTCTCTTTTGTGATGTGACCTTAGTGTAACTGTTCATTATTTTTATCTACAGAATTGTTTGGGAATTCTTTCTGTACTTGTCAATAAAGTGATTTATGGCCCTTTTTGTGTAAGGAGTTTTACTCATCACCTCTTTAAATTAACAGTAAAAGTCCCATCTGATTTTAGTGTGAATACAAGTGCCTCAAAAATATCAGCTTTATGCTGGAATGCAGAACTTTAATAGAATTCTCCTAGTTATTATACAGGAATTCTTACTCTTTATTTGTTTTGGAGTTTTTACTCTAGCATCATTTGACATTTTAAATAATTTCATTACTGGATTTTATTTTCACTTTATTGTTACTTATTCAACTAGATTCTGTGTGAGACATTTAAGCACTCTTTTCTGTCTTTGCTTATTTTTTATCCATTCCTGTGACAGATTTTTTAATGACTCCAGTACTGTTCATTTGGTGTTTTAAAATAATTATTTCCAGTAGTGTCAAATGACTGAACTAGGTCCTGAAAGGGTAACCTGGAATTGTTCAATTTAATTTGTAATAGACCAGATCCAGTGTGATCTGAAATAATATCTTGCTGTGGACATTTTTATTTCCTGTAATTTTTTAGATTTCTTCATTGCCATTTTTTATACCCATTTTTCATGTATAAAGTGTATAAAACTAACTTAGATTCCTCCTACTTCCAAACCGCTGTAAAACTATTGAAAAACCTGTATTTAGCCTAGAATTTTCTGTTTCAGCATGTGATTTTTTTGTAGAAAATTTTGCTTGAGATAAATTTACTATTTAGAGAGAGTAAAAAGATCTACTGGATCTTCTGTTTTAGAGACTGAAAGTTGAAATAAGTAGAAGAGAGAGATTTTTAAACACTGAACCGTGCACTAGGGTGACAGTGTTAAATGTTTAACTGAAGCCAATCCCAAAATTAATAACAGATCTTGTCCTTCAATGCATTTTATTCCCCAACAATTGTTTAGTCACCATCCCTTAGTCCCTCAACAATTTTAGTCCTGACGGTTAAACTACTTCTCAGAGAATATTCAGGTGGAAAATTCATTAAGTTACATTTTAGCATTAACTGTGAATTATTGTTAATCTTTCCCATGCCTTCAGCATGCCAGCTATACATTAAGGAATCTAGTAATATTTATAAATTTGCAACCTATCTTTGTTTTGTATATTTTATCTCCTTTTTCTAGGCAGAAGATCAACATCATTTAGTTATATTTAATATTCAACGTTTAATTTTATTCCCTTTATTTTTGTACCTGTTGGATTATTTAAGTCAATAGGACTTAAATAGGGCTTTCTCTGGCTGCTGCAGAGAAGAAAAATAAAAGTAAAGATGATGGGTTCAGTACAGAAATGATAAACCATTCAAACCAGAATATGATTATTTTCTGTTTTGACAGGTTAAAAATTAATTGCTATCTTTTTCTTAAATATGGAAATTCTAGGTACATCTCAGTTTCTTTATAAAGTGTTAATAGAGCAATTACTGCTTTATATTGATTTTTATATTTAAAGACACGTTATAAAAATTGCCATTTTTGTACTGATAACTTGCAACTCTTGCAACATTTGTGGCAGTCAGTACTTCTATAACTTTTCCTCTTCTTAAATGAAAGACATTGTTTAAATGCTTAAGAGGGGATTTCTCTGAAATAGGAGTTCGGCACTTGAAAAGGTGCAAGTTAATATTTTCCATTACTTTCAATTTTATTGGAATTTCTTGTTTTAAAAAAAAAAAGTATCATTGTACAGTTTTGTTCACTGTATATTTCATGAAGAAGCAGTACACATGAGCACAACTTAGGTTTCTCCCCTACTTTGTATCTGACTTGGTCTTTTGTGCAGTTGAAATGTTTAATATTAACTTACACATTTTTTACTAGCTGTGTTCAACATGGTTGAATTTTCCATCATCATGTTGATGTTTCTTGTTTAGATTTCATATTGTACAACTATTTTTTATAAAAAACAAGGAAAAATACAGACATTCAGAATATTTGCCTCTTACGCTAGATGCTGTATTATGTCTGTTCCAAGAAGTTCCTATGATCTTATTTTACCAGAAGCTTCAAACCTGTTGTCTTCAAACTTAGTCTTAGGTTACTAGACATTTTTCTTGGAAGAATATTCCATCCAGCTATTAAATGCAAAGTTTTGCTCTGTCTAAGGTCATAACTGCATCAGTGCATGCCTCTGTTACTTTCTTTTTTGGATACTTGGTGTTTGCCTCCAGTACAGGTAGGCCTTAGTCTGACATGTAGTGACATCTTGTGTACAGCCTATTCTTATGTTCCTGTTAGGAAAACAAAAGTGAATACAGAGGAAATAAATCACATTAGTGTACCCGTTTTTCTGAAAAAAATGACTTCAAGAAATGCCAGGTCCACAGGCTATGTGCTACATCATGGGGAAATACAAATGGAGACTCTTGGTTGTTTCCCATTTGCTCAAGTGGACCAGTTGAGCAGCACACACATTTGTAGGGTGTGCCATTGGCTCATATACTATTTCTTGCCTCAGTACTAACTATGAATGTTTCTGATCTGAGTTCTTATTTTGCCACATGTACAATCAACTCTTCTGTGTCTACCAGAAAAGAACAAAAAGAAGGATTTGTGGAAAGTCGTTGATGATAAAAATTGAATTATGACTCAAGGTCTAATTCAAAATTTTTCTGCTTTGGTGAACGAAGCTCTTAAAACATCCATTACGCTTTCTTGAGCTGAAGTAATACATACATGGGACTCATTAAGATTTTTTAAAATCTGGAAGTATGAAATTGAAACCTATCACTTAGTAAAGTCTATCTGTGATGTGCATTCAACACGTCATCACGGTCAGGAGAAACATTTCTGAAATCACTTTAAGGAAATAATGTTGTTAAAAGCTTATCATATTAACAGCTTACTTTAGATACTGTATTTTCCTGGAATATGTTCTTTCATGAAACACGCATCATGTTAGGCAGCATAAATGAGATTTACTTGGGAACAGTAGATAGCATCTCTGACCAACTCTATGAACCTGTGTTTGGGAGGATTAACTTAAGTGTTCTATGAATTCAGTAATTTTACTCTCTGTATACTCTAGATGTTTTCAGTGGAAGATACAGAGCCATAGCAAGATTAGATTAATAAATGTACTTGGTATTATTCTAAGTAGCTAGCCTCACATACTATCTTCTTGTCTTGTTCAGCAGCTGCAGAGGCAAGTAGACCTGGCTGTAGTTTTTCTGTTTCCCTCTTCATGCTACTTATGCTGTGGATTGCACAAGCTATTTAGCTGTCATATGTCTCACTTTTTTTTTTTTTTTTTTAATAACAACATTTTTTTAAGGATAATAAACACCTCCAGAAGACATTTTCAAAATTCCTTTCAGTATAAGCATAGTGCCACAACTAAAAAGATACCCTTCTCAGAAAGGAACTATGTTGCATAGAAGGCAGCCTTACTCAGAGGAAAATACACTATGTTGCATTGAGCTTTCCTTAGAAAGAACAGAAAAGGGGGAGAATAAAAGCCATATCATTTTATTATGACACCAGAAGACAGACTCAAGGAATATCTATGCTGTCATAGCATATCTTCCTCCTGGAGAGCTGTCACTCAAAGAATCTTCTCTTCTGGGTTACTAGCTAAGGATATCAGATCAATGAAGTGTTACAAATTTCAAATTTAGTACTGACATAAAAAAATACCTGTCTGTCAGAGGAGACATTTATACAGACTGGAGTGACATCCACAGATTTCAGGGTAAGTTTTAATTCCTCTTAATATCTGCCACATGCTGCTGTATGAAAATTCAAGAATATCGCCCTCATTTTGTATATGCCTGTCTCTCTGCCAGTGGTTACCTCAGCATAAATAAGGTGCAGTTAGACACTCTTGACTTACATTGAACTGAGGAGAGTAAGAGCTTCTGTTTTTCCTTTCATCTAATGAAAAGAAGGCAGAGAGAAGTAGTATAGTGCTTTGAGTTGTTTTTACAAATGCACTTCATTTCCAGTCACCTTAGGGGTTACTTACAAATAGATAAAAACTTTTATGTTTTTATCATGTCACAGGAATGGGATTCTTCATGTTCTCCGTGTCCTTATGAACTGTCCAGAAACTGAGTAAGGCTGAAGTCAATAAATAAAATATGTCCAGGTGTCTTATAAAAATTCTGACTATCAAAGCAGTTTGTTGGTCACTACTGTACTCCAAGCTAGGATCGGTTTCTAATTATTTGTTGTTAGAAAGGTCAGGAATTTTTTTTCTCTGCTACATATTTTTTTCAAACTTGGACAGTGTTCAGGCTTCTGCATAATCTGCAAATGTCATTTGTCTTTTGTTACAAACAAGGCCTTTGTAACTCTTAATATCACATGAATATTAAGTTTGGTGGAATGGAGGTCTACAAAAGTATTCTGTTGTCCAGCTCCAATATTTTTATTTTCAGTGCTATGGAGTGTAAAGTGTTTATAAATCTCATAGCTCAATAGTTTACTGCCTTTTTATCACTACTGAATGCTTAAAAAAAGTAAAAATCATTCATATCTTATAGTTTGCATATTTGTAGCAGACAAAAATGCAGTACTCAGATGTTGTAACTATTATATATGTACTTCCTAATTTTTGCAACCATTAGGTGTGCAGAGGAAAAAAAATACACGATTGTAGCTGGCATACGTAGGACAAAGTAAGCTACAAGAAAGAACATTTTCTGTGAAATGAACCTTATGTTGAATAAGTTATTTAGAAAAATTTTCTAAATGGCAAAGACTTACTTCATGAGATAAGTACTTAAAGTATTTCTTGCATTTGTAGTTCCTGAACTACTACCTACATAACCAACCAACAAGCAAATTTTAATTTTTGCATTACCTTGAATTCTCCTTGATTTTAGCATGTAAATGGCTTATAGAGCTTACGCATTAAGACTTCAGTAATAATTTAAACTACTGACTTGTTTTTATGGAGCCCATGTTTCCCTGAAAGACAAGGACCCTTGTTACAAATGCTTTCCCATCCTGATTTAAGGGACAAACTGGGAGTGAAGTTACAGCCATTGTACTGCAATTCACAGTACTACTGTGTGTTCCCATATGACTTGTGCAGCTGTGCCTCATAACCTTTAGAAGAAAGCATATCCAAACATTGCATTTCTCTGACTAATGTTTACCAAAATATAAGTGCACACTTCAGAACTGCGAATATCCAACCAAGATATTTTTGGGGGTTAGTGTTTAACAGATCATTTTTTCCAATATTATGGAAACTAACAACCTGTTTCAAAAACATTAATTTATATTTAAGAACCATTGGTGAGCTGGTATAAGCCACATTTGCCTTACTGTAAAGTGAAGGAAAATCTGGCAAGGTTCTCTTCTGGTTTTGTATTGAGAAATTATCCTTTAGTTTGGTAAAAATACAATTAATTTCAGAAACTAGAATTCCAGGTCCATTTCCTGCTTCCCTGACCAGGTGCTTTTTGTGAGGATTTGTCCCGCCTGTGGGATGTGTGGGAGGTAACTCTATGGGGGTTTGGTATGTGCTAGGACAGTCAACTTAGCTATTTACCGTGTAACTAGACTTGGAAATATTTTTTCTCTTTTCTGAAAAGGACTTGGAATATTTGGAAAATACTAGTTTTCTCTAGTAGCATGCATTTATAGGGGGCCAGCTCATTTTGAGCTGTTTCTTAAAGTGCGAGTCATACATTTGCCCAGCTTCAGTGGGATTACTTTGGAAAGAAACAAGTATTTAACATTTGGAGAGGAAACTATACCTTACATTCTTTGCACAAATGCTTTTTAAAGGACGAAAAAAAGTGATCAAGGTATAACCAAGACAGCAGAAAAATATCTTGATTATGTCAGAGCACTAGATTTGGGGAATGTATTTTGTAAGTCTGTGTTGCCTGAAGAAAACAACTAGGTCTTCATTTTGGCCTTCTGAGTAGTCATCTATATGGTAGACATTTTTGGGATTTGGTAACTGTATGAAACCCTATTCCACTTTCATGATGTTTCACGTTACATTTCCTAATTACATATAGCATACGGATTTCATTTATCAGAAATGCAATTTTAGAACTGTTTGTTTTTGTTGGGTTTTTTGTTTGTTTGTTGTTGTTTGCTTTTTTTTTTACTTTGATTTTGTGGATCAGCTACAAAGCCCATAAAATCTCTCTGGAAAGAACCTTTACCAATAAGGTTGTGGAAGATGATTGGTCTCTCCTCCTGTTGAGGAGGGGCAGCAAATTTTTTCAGGTTGTTCAAACTTTCTGAGGGACTGTCTGCAATTCACTCCTAAAGGCTGGATGTGTGAGAAGGTATATGTACCTCAACATAGTTGCTCTGTTTATTCAACCATCAAATTTATCACAGAAAATGGTCAATTTTCTTAAAAAGCTTTTCTTAAAAAATCAGACTAAAAGTTCTCCCTTTCTGTATTTTACTGCTACTGCTGAAATAATATTTTAGTTCTTTACAGTATTGTCAAAAATGTCTTAGTAAGTAAAAGGCTGTGTAGTCTTTGTAAGGACCTTCAAGTTTACAGCCCATTTTATATTAAGAATTTAATCAAATTCATTTGGAATATCAGCAAAGTAGAAGAGCTGAAGTAAAAGAAACCCCTTACCTTTCAGAAATGTACTAGATGTGAATGTGAAAAGACATAGCAGAAGCTGAAGGTAGGGACAGGCAGGGCTGACCATTCCCTTCTTGGGCAAGAGATCCCAATTTCTTACTTGGGACAGAGGATGTATCTTTACATTTTATCAGATACACCCAATTCATCTACGTTGTGAGATTACAGAAGGCTACTGCTAGTGTCTCAGTAGAGAGGGATGGAAAAAGTAACAGCTGGAGCAGCACACTCTCACCTTGAATTCAGCATATTTAGGGAAAGAAGATGGGAAAATATGAAATGGAACAGTAAAAATATTAGTATATCTTATCACTGCGACTAGGAGGGACCCTTTTCGAAAAATTTCTATTAAACACTGTCAGCTTTCATTTCTTGAGTCACGTGCAAAATCATGCATCAACACTAGAAAATTCATTTTTGAACTCCAATAGGTAAAACTTATTCCCTTGAGCGTTAGCCAGTTATTATCAGAATTTTGATGTGTTACTGTTTTGCAAGCGTGCTTGATTTCAAGCATCAAGCACAGCTTTCTTCTGAAAGTTTATTAGTTTAAGGCAAGTGCAAGTGGGAGAGGTTATGAAAATCAGATTCTTTAAAGTTATTAATCTCAAGTGAGTGATTCTTTTTTTAATGCTTGCTATATTTTAATATGACTTAGAACAAAGTAAGGTGTCATTACCATCCTTGTTTCTGAATGTTTGGCTTGGCATTTGATGCAAGGCCTCAATTGCAGGCTGAAGTGCCAGCAGCCAAAGCTGAAAACAAGACTGTGGTGGGCAAACTCAAGATTTAATTTCAGAAAGAGTGTTTATATTTTCCCTGGGGCCACATTAATGAGAGTCCAAAACCTAAATGTTACCACCAACACATTTTAACAGACCAGTTTCCCAGTTTTTAAAGTGTGGTGTCACCTTGACTATTTTTCTTTTAACTTTTTGTCCTTCTGATTTTAAAAGAAAAGCTATAAAGCTCTATCTTTTTTTGGCGGAATTCAAGTATTGTGTTTTGGGAACACAAAGTTCTGTTTAATGCGATAAAGTTGCATTTCCAAACATTTAATTCTGTCTTCTATATCAACTATTTGTGATAATTCATCTTTAAGTTACCAATGCAGAACTCCATTTTACTATAAAACACCACCATCTGGTGTGGATGTATGTGTTATAGGGGTTCATCTGCTGATTTATTGAATCAGCCTGATGTCAGAACATCTATGCCATGCCCTAGGATGAGCTTCTGACCACCAGGTTAGTGCAAAAAGAGACAGTAATGATGGGGTCACTGAGAGTTCCTTAGCTCAGTTTCCTGCTCCTTCAGCTGGGCCTGCTTTGTGGCTTTAATAGGATTAAAGAATCATTTACATTGAGGCTGTTGCACCACTTTCACACTGCTCCTCTACCCAGCTCAAAGAGCAGTATAAATCCAAAGGATTAAGTAAGGGATTTATGGAAAGTTGTAGTGTAAAATGAGCTGGTGCACCTGGCTCTCCTTTTTCTCCTCTGTCAGTAAGACATACAGAAACAGTGTACTGCAAATAATACAGAAAGGAGCTTGGTGTTTTTTCCTGAACTTTTACGGTCCTATAAGATTTGAATTATTGTTTATAAATATTAAAATGAAATGCTACTTTCTGATGGAGCAATATAGTATTTCAATCTATAGATCCTATTTGACATTTTTTTTCAGAGGGTCTCATGCCATTTTTCTGCCACTTTTCAATACTGAAACACAATGCATTGGAGAGAATTTTTAATTTCCTGGAAATAATAGTACTCTGCCTTTAAAACAGGAAAGGGAGAAAAATACAGTTCTCTGCCACTTATTTGGGTTCATTAAAATCCAAAGGATATTTTTAAATAACCAAAATTATAATTTTTATCTCCCGGAGTAATCATTTATGCCGAGGAAAGCAATTTAGTTGAAAGTCAATACATAATCCATTGTATGTTTTTTGCAATTACTTTTGAGTAGAATTGCCAGAGCTTGGAATCCTTTACTTAAGTAAAAACTGTTTCATATATCCTTTTCTGCCTCACTGTATAAATCTACAAAGACCAAGATTATGCCCGTACTCTTTAGTCAGGCAAGATTCCAGTTGAAACTGAAATCAAGTGGTGTTATTCCTGAGAAAATACTGTGCTACGTAAGCCAAAAGGGGAAAAAAAAACCAGGATTAATTATATTGTTCAACATTGAGATGAGGGATTACTACACTATTTGAGAACTATTCTTGTGATTTAGATGTATTGTGTTTTTAATCCAGCGTCCATCATTATAATTCTGAGCAATATCTCAACTTTGGATTTGGTCTGCAACCACATAATCATTCAGCTTGCTTTGTGAATATGTTGCTCACATTAATAAAGGTTTGCAATGTACACTGTACTAATGTCACCCAGATGTATCCATCAGTAGATCACAGTGTTTTTCACATCATTAGGTGATTAAGCAACACCTGAGGTTCAGGGAATTGCAAGATGAGACTTCCATATTTCTTTCTGTTGCCCATTAGGAAGGCTGTTTGTGACATGAGGAAGTTATACATCCTTACACACCTCCAGTCCCCTGTGAGTTAGACTGTCCTGTAGTATTTCTGATTCATCCTTTGGTGCTGTAATGGAACAGTATTTTGTACTGTGCTTCTGTGTATCTGAGAATTAGAACCAGAACATTTGTTTTAAGACTGGTTGGTTTGCAGTCCGTACAAATCTCTCAATATCTGTTTGAGATTAAGTAGACAAAAAAGAATCAAAGTTTTAAATTAGATACATGGAATTAAAAATTTTAAATGCAAGTTGTGGCTCTTATCCATAGGCATTTCCGTGAGAGCTTTTGATTGGCTAAGAGAAACTGACAAAATGAAAAAAAGGACAGAAAAAACCGGATCCTTATGTATGAATAAACATGGGTACCTTTATTTTACCATGCTGAGAGAATGTGAGACAGGTCAACTGAATTTTGGAGGCTAGACACTTTATATTTTACTACACTGAATAAGTGAATGCTTTGAGGAGGGTGGCTTGTTGCAGATTGTTTTCATTCCTATTAAAATCAAACCTTTATTTATTTGCTGTATTTTTCTTTTAAATTCATTTGCATGCTTGTAAAAAATTTCTATTCCAATGTTTTGACATTTCTTAGTTCAGATTTTTTTAGGTATGTATAATTAGGTGTTTTGGTACCAAAGCAGTGGTTCCAAATTTTCCTTTTTAAGTTAGTGTAATCCACATTACTTTGTACTTGACGGAAAGTTTAATCAGTTCAATATGATCAACTTGGATTAATTAAAGCTAAGCGAGTCATGTGCAATTTTATTTCCTTAGTCATAGGTCAACTTCTTGGCTTTTTATAAGTCCCTGTTGTACCATTCTCTTGACATCAAGGGGATCCTAAAGCATCTTAGGAAGTTAATGATAGATGTGCTCAGCAAAGGCGTTTTGGCATGGACCTACAAGGCTGTCATACTGCAAGAGAGAAGAGGCAGTTGTTCCACTCTGATCCACACTATTGTGAGTTCTCAGTGCAAAGATCTGAAGTCCAAGTCAAGGTCTCTTATACTCCTAAATTTCTGGGATACCATTTTAATAACATTAGAACTGAGACCTAAAGAGACAAGGATGGAATACATAAGGCCCTTTTTTCTATTGTGTTATGACATGCAAGGACACTCTTGTGGTCTCCAGATTTGTGTTGTACAGATGCAGAACTCACATGTACCTTACCTAAACTTAAAAAAAAACAAACCCAAAACCAAAACAAAACAACAAAATAGTTGTGATCTGTAGAATGTCTCTGTCCATGTAGCATAACAGGATAAGCCTAGAGTAGTTGAAGGGCCACCACAAAATCTCATTGCTTAACAGATTCTCTTGACTGTACAGTTCTGAGAGGGATTTGATTTTTTTCTTTCGTTCACTGCACAAATAAAATGAGTAGATAACTTTGTGCATAAGGATGGTTTGTTTTGTTCCTAAATGTCTTTTGCTACAGCTGAGAAATATTGAGAGTTCAGTGTTTTACTGGTTTTTTGTACTGCTTCTTATGTATACACAAGTCCTTTTATGTGGAGATACTGTAACCTCAGTAGTTTGATCTGCTTACTTTTTTTTTTTTGCATTGGGTTTTCAGCTGTCAGATTGTTGAAAACATTTCAAAAGTGGTTATATGCAGAAAATTTTCACGCTATTTTTTTTCCCAAATCTCGCAGCTTCTTAGCTCTGTTTTTCAGGTGTGTCTTTTGCTTTTTTTACCCTTCTGCTGAACTTCTTTTTAGAAAAATGAATGGGAAAGTTGGCCTCACCATGTGTATTTTGATGAATCTTTCCTATGATTATTTCCTGCAATTGGATTCCTGCAGCATAGCCAGTCAGATCAAAATTTGGGACTTAAACAAATAGTCCTTGAAGCTAGGGAAACATATAAAGAAATAATACTACAGCAATAATGATATTAGATAAGCAACGTGATGTGGTTTGCTTTTTACTTTTTGTGTTCAAGTCAGCATGAATAATAAAAAAACTTAGCAGTCTTTACACACGTGTTAGAAATTTAGCAAGATTCTTCAATGATTTACATATATGCAGTTAATATGTTAATATATGTTGTTTTTCAGCTTTATCTGCAGGCTGCTGACTCATATAACTTCATTAAGGGTACTTTTCCATTTTTCTCTCCCTTGCCCTCCACCCCTCCACCCCCTTAGCAACAGTTCCTTGTCCTTTTTTTTTTTTTTAATGTAAAACAAGGTATTGCCAAGCTAAAAAACTGCTGTTTGTGGTCGGATGTTCTTCATGTTGTCATTTCACTCCAAAGCCTTTATACATACCTCTTACCTAGAAAAGCAGCAGAACTGGTAGTCTAGTAACCAAAGGAAGCTGCTTCAGAGAATGTAGTGTACTTGTTTTGCTGAGAGAGAATTCTCCACTGGCTCACAGTTGCAGAAGTAATTTGGAGTTCTGTAGAGCATAAAGTCTGCAGGTCATTGTCTTTTGTTGATATTTTCCTTCTCCTTTAGAATCTTCTGCTTGTGGTGGTCGAAGCGATGACCTCCTGAGAGCCATGTGTACAGAATTTGTGTATGTTTAGAAATGAAGAGGTTGCCTTGTCTTTGATGACCTAGTTGCAGCTGCAGCATTATGAAGTGCTTCTGCAGCAGCTGTCCTGAATTTTTCTACAGTAGTTTGGCTTCGAATTCAAAACTGAGGTTTTCAGTAAAATGTGTATGTCAGTAAAAAATATTAGCTTCTATCCCCTCAACACTGATGGAGAAGTCCAGTAGTAAGTGTGATCTCAAAAATGCCTATCTAAAGAGCAGAAAATTGTCATCTTTGCCTGTGAATTCAAGTAAATACCGTTTCATCCTAGCACATCTTCTAATAGAGTTTCATTAAAATGAAAACTGAAAGCCTGGCTGTTAAGTCAAGTGTTCCTGAAAACTAAGAGAGAAGATTTTTGTCGTGCTCCTTCAGCATGTACCAGACTCCAGAGTGTTTTTAGGACACCCTTTGCTTTAGAGAAAGCTAATGGCACATAGTATCACAAGTTCACAGGAGTTGTCAGATAATCATGATGTAAGTCCAGTCCCATCGATATCTGAGTAACTGCAGTCTGGCTCCTTATGTTTTCTGCAGTTTCAGCTTTGTATATAACATTGTTTCTCACCTTCCCTGTTTGAACCAGTGATTCTCTGTGGTGAGTATTATTAACCACCTGTTACGTTTCTTCTTAGAGGCAAGGAAATTGTCCTCCTGGTGAATCACCTATTAATGAAGGAACATATTAGATCCAATTATTCAGAAACCACTCATGGCAATGAAATAGCAGTTAGGCAGCTGTGAAAAGATTTACCATAAGATTGCTCAGACATTCACACCGTTAGGGTAGTTTTTTCAGTTTGTAACCACTGTGAACATTCATGATGCAGCATTTATTTCTATTTTACATATTTATTCCATGATAATGTGAAATGCATTCTCACAGTATTTAAAAATATTGTTCTTATTAATGTCTTTACTTGCTGTTTGCTTTTCAGTTAGACTTAATTAATCCAGTTCTGTAGATACTATCTTAATACTGCAAGGCAATTCTGTATGACTCACCATGAGCCTATCTGATAACAATTTTTTATTTGGTCTGATAGCAATAGTAATTTTTATAAGTAGGAAGATTGCTGTTGCTTTAAACCAAACATCCTTACCCTGGCTTAATTTGGAATGTGTATGCAGACTGACAAATAAAGCATATCTTGGGTATCAAATCTAGCACCCAACCTTAGTGCTCAGGGAGGGCTTTTCAGGAAGCATAGTCTGATGCTTCAGGCATTTTCCTGGAGAGATGGTAACTTGTGGTTATGAAGATCCACAGAATCTCTGCCAAGTCATTTGTATAAATGTTAAAACAGTGTGAGATAGATCCTAAGACTTGACTTAGGTAGTTCAAACAGTTCAAGACTAAAAAAAAGCTATTAAGGAATTCTGCCCTCTATGAGGACTCAGGATCTGACAGGCCTGGTAGAAAACAATCTGAATCACTTACGGATCCTTTATTTAGGTGCTGTCGTATTTCTCTAGTACCTTCTTCCATACCAGAAGATGTGTTCTGATGAGTTTGGCACTTAGTTCCATTGTGATCAGTGCTAACCATTTACCAATTGTGGATTTTGCAGACACTGGAATTCCTTGTTGGTTAGAATCAGATCTTGCTCAGGAACACATACAGCATAGATTCACTTGCATGGCTCCATTTGTAAAACAATCACAATAACATTCACAGAAATATAATGAGAGGTAAGGTGCTGAGTATCAACAAGGATAACAAAGTATTTTGAATAAATAGGGAATGATCAGTATCTTCATGATTTGTGTGTATCTCATTTTTTTTATTATTTTTATTTTTGCATTCTCATAAACAGTAGAAAAGATTTTGCACAGAGGAAAATAAGAACTGGTCTTGTGTGGTGTTACTCAGCCTGTAATTTATGAAGCATTAGAAGCAGTCTGCAAAATAATTCCACTAATTTCAAATAAATAGTAATTCTAGTAAATTGCTTTTTGGTTTATTAGCAGAAATTTTCTTTGCTTTTTTAATTTTTAAGTAGTTATTTAATACTCATCAGTCCTTAGGAGTACACAGGGTGGTGATACAGGTAATTTTTTGTTTCTTTGGAAAGAGAAGCAGGATAGCACACGGAAGACAATGTGTGTAGTAGATGCTTTCTCATAAGAGGGAACCAGAACTGGCAGAGTGCACTTTGTTTCAATACCTGCAAATAGAATTGAATTTTGTGTATGAACTTGACAGTTCCCTGTAGCTTTCAAGTAAGCATTAAAAAGTCATCTGATCTTGGGAAGAACACTCAAAAGCTTTGCATATCAAGAGATGCACAGTGGAATGTTGTTCCTCAACAGTGAGGAAGAAGGCAAAGCTTAAGTAAGTATTAAAGAAATCTGACTTCCTCATATTTAGTCAGCATTTTGCATGCATCTGATACTAAACAATAAGACAATTGTTTTCTATAAGTTCAGCAGATTTTCACAAAAGCATTTGTTTTGGAAACTGTTAAATATCAGTGATATATCTGTCCACAGAAAGTCACATGGGTGACTTTAGTGGGAGAGGCCCTACTGTTCGCAGCCTCAGGGCCTCAATTCTAAGACTTCACAAGTGCATTTCTATGTAGAAGGTACTCAAATGCTTAAATACTGTTTGCGTGTGTATCTGTATGCATGTCTTAAGTATGTTCAGTGTGATTTCCAGAGCAATCAGCAGTTATAGTAGCTATTATGTTAACTGTATATTTACTGTATGGCAATAGTCTGTAACTAACGTGGTCGAGGAACCCTCTGTTCCTACTTAGTTATGTAGGTAGGTCACCCTGCTCATGTGCTTCTACACATAAATATTTCCATCATTATTATTTTCATGGGTTTAGATAATGCCCATGTTGCACATTCTACAGTAGTCTGAGCAGGTGCTGCAAACAATCTCTGTCCCCTTATGCAGTCAATGTAGTTTTCTTGCTTGAAAGCAGATTTCCTTCCCTCATTTATATGAAGGAAAGTTAGTATTTTCTTACATTCCTGTGTCCAGCTGGGAGACAGTGGAGATTCTGAGAGGGTTGACAGGGTGTTTTCCCACCACCTTCAGCAGACCAGCAAAATCTGTTTTAAAGATGTGTCCAACATATGGTATTATTTTAATGGCTTCACTGATCAAGTTCAGGACATAAACTTTAGAAGTTGCAGCATTATTTATTTAAGGGGAATGAAACATGTTCACATGGCAATATAATTTATTAAACATCACTCTTTCCTAGAGATTCAGTCCTGAACACTGATGGCTTTCTAATTTGAAGCAGATACTGTATAAATTACAGCCATGAAGAACCTTGTTTTTATATACTTAGTAAGTGTTATCAATAGTAGAAAGTCACAGGTGGACAGACAAAAATGTCCTGTTCTGGGATTAACTCTAAAATAAGGTTTGCTTCACATATGTACCATATGGATCTGTTTTCCTTCTCATCCATTATAGAAATGAGAGGAAGTATTTCATTGTTTCCTCATCCAACTCTCAGATTTGCAGGTTCCTCAAGGTAATAATTTTTTTATATGGTCTATTTAATGTGCTAGGGAATTTTTTAAAGCCTTCTGTTGAATCTGTGGGGAGAAGTTCATGTTAGTGCACTGGGAAAGCTTTCCGAGCCTGTAGTTTTACTGGAAAATCACACAGCTAGATTTCTGCAACTATGGAATTTTTTCAGAATTGCTTCTGGCTCATTCACTAGTGTGGGTTAGTTGTGAGAAAAACAAACTACAAAACCTAAATACCTTCAAAATCAGCCAAGCAGACACCTCATATTTGACTCTGCACCTCAGATTTGCAAATCTGACATGTTTGTCCCTTGTATTTCAGGGACATCTACTGATAAAATGTGGGAAGACATTTATGAGTCAATAATTACTCTATAACGTTCTGCTGAGCACTGGGTTTGTTAGCCAATACCCAGTACTGAGTATGCAAAGAATACTAATACTAAGTTGCACCAGTCCCTTTCAATGGATTATTGCACACCATGAATTTGGGTAGGAGCAGTCTGCAAAGGCAAAGTTTTTTATGATATAACAAAACATTTTTTTTCAGAAATAATTTTTCTCTACAAGTATTTAAGAAGTCTCTACATATTTAAAATGCAGTCATTTATCCACTTAGCACTGAAGTTCAGACCATTGTTCAGAAAGATCTTTATTTTATAATGCATACTGATTTAAATATTACAGATTATTAGAGATGTAGATGTAATTGGTATGTGTGATCAACTATGGAAAATACCAGTACTAAAAGTAAAACTAAAAACTTATTCAATACGTTTACTCTTTTTTAATGTCTGTTCACTGTATGTGTTCAATCACATGATAAAAAAGAAGACTACAACTTCTAGTAAAGTTAGTGTTGCACAGCTAGAATAGTGATTTGGACTGCATTTGCATACATTAGCCATCAGGTTAGCATTTGACATACAAGTAAATTGTTCAGTACATATTTGTATAAGTGTGGCTACCATTTTCTACAGCTACAACTGTATTTGGTATAGGAAAGCTGTATTGTCTGAGAAATAGTTTTGAAAAGACACTTTGTATGATCTTTAATGTTTATACAAAAGACAAAATTGAAGAGCCATCCGTAACAATAATTTTACTTTCTTTCATGGGTGAACTTCAGGCCACAGTGGCATTAATAACCAAACACATCTTTATTATCTTGAGATCAGATTTTCATCCTTGAATCTTCAGTGCTAAACCTAAAATTATACTTTCCATAAGATATGGTGTTAGTTACTAGTAATGGATAATATAATTCTGCCTTGCAGTAGCTATTTATAGTGTTCTGACTGGGTTCCTCTTCTAGCAATCTGCAATCTTTAATGAGTTGGGAATAGCCAACAGAGGAAGCAAAGCACATAGGCAATGAAAATGTATCTATTTGCAGACAGATATTACAAGGGGAGAATACAGAGGTTGTTCATGCTTGGTTATTTGTATAGGAAACTGTTTTCTTCTTTAGCTGTTGTCCATGTAAACTTTCATTACATTTTACAAAAAATTTGAGCTGTATGGTGAAAGCTGAGAAAATGTAGAGCTAAGGATAATTATTGACTTTGGTTTGAGCTCTGGGTTTTGCAACGATACAGGGGAAACGGAGTGAAATAGAGCAGGCTGGGATGAAAGCAGTCTCCTGGTGACAGTATTCTGCTTGGGAGTGTGTGAGCCTTTCTTTTCATTTCCCAAGTCAAATTCTTGCATTTGGTGATAGAAGTTCTGCTGAGGCCTATGTTTCCCTTCAGGGCATGCTATGTGTGGCTTAAAGGCACATCATTCTGGGTGGTCTAAGTATATGAATGAAGTGGGACTCCACAGGGAGTCCCATCCAGTCATCTTTGGCCAGAAGTATGGTGGAATCACGCTTAGACCTCAGAAGTGGACTCAAGGTTTAAACAGAAGGAAAAAACATCAGTAAATGTGTTAGACTGTTCTGCGAGAATTGACTCATTTTTGAAAAATCAATGTCTCTCAATAATTATGGGAATTTTAGGACTGGTGTAGCCCCTATGGAGTTCAGGAACTGCTTTTCCAAATCTTACACAGCCAGTTCTTCAGTAGATTCTCTATGAGTACATAGAGAGCCAATTTCGTGTTCTTTAAAAAAAAAAAAAAATCTGTACAGAGTTAAAAAGGTACTGTTGAATAACTTAAGATAATGTAGTTCAGGAACATTAAAACTTTGAGCTGCTTAAAGCTGTGCCAATATATGTACAGAATTGGGAGCTTTGAACTGGATATGTTTCACATGGTGGAAGAGAAACACTGAGAGTTGGAGTTATTCAGCCTGGAGAAGAGAAGGCTCTGGGGAGTCTTTATAGCAGCCTTTCAATATTTCCAGAGCACTTATAAGAAAGATGGGGACAGCCTTTTTTACAGTGCCTGTTGCAATAGGACAAGGGGTAGTGTTTTGAAACTGAAAGAGGTTAGAATTAGACAAGATAGAAGGAAGACATTTTTTACGATGAGTGTGGTGAAACACTGGCCCAGCTTGCCCAGAGAGGTGGTACATCCCCTATCCCTGGAAACATTCAAAGGCAGGTTGGACATGGCTCTGCACAAACTGATCTAGTTGAAGATGTCCCTGCTCATTGCAGGGGGGTGGACTAGATGACATTTAAAGGTCTTTTCCAGCCCAAACCATCCCATGACTGGTAATAACAACAATGATGATATGATGTAGAAAATTGCCCTCTTGTGTGACTGATCTGGACCAATAAAGTGCATTTTTCAGTTTTTATAGAATTAGAAGAGTTGGATTGGGTTGGCTGTGCAAATGCACCATGGCTAATACGTATTCATACTGATTACATTTGTGTATGATTGACATTCAGTTTAGATTTGCCAGAAGTCCATTTATGTTCGTTTACATAATGAGATCGTTCCATGAAGTCAACTGGGCCTAAAAAATTAGAGGGAAGACTGTTTAGAAAAAAAAAAAAAAAGATATAAAATGTCTTATGTTTTTTCACATCTCATGGTATATTATGCAAGCAGAAGCACAGCAGTTCTGAGGCACCATTCAAAAAAATGTCTGTTGCTAAGGCTTCATTAAATAATAAATTCTATAATGAAGCTTCATTGGAATGTTTCTATGTTTCTATTTCCTAGTCAGTTTCTCCATTAATGGGGAAGTTCTCATACTGAATACGTGTAAGTATACTATTTTCAAAGCTAACATCGTTTTGCTCCTTCTCATTTTGTGTTATGTGTAGTTCCCAAGTCTTTTCAGCTTTTCATTGCTTGAAAGAATTGTAAAACATTCTGCCCAAGGCAAAGCTTTTACATAAACTGCACAGACAAGGGGTAACCAGATTCTTAAGTTTTATGATACTGAATTTACGTAAACTTTTAACAAGCAGTAAACTTTTCTTATGCACACAGGGAGACTACCAACTAACCACCTGAGTTCAACAAAGACTCCTCAAATGTGTTCTTAATTGATTTGAGACTTTTAAAATCTTTCTCAAGCTGGAAGGAATCCTGTTGTGTTCATGTTGCAGCCAGTCACTAAACAGATTAAACATTTACATTAGTACTTCGTGAAATAAATTTAACTATATACAATTTTAGATTGCTGCCTTGGTAAAGACTTATCAGAACACACATCTTGTGAGCTACTTTGATCTCTTCTAAGCAGAATCTACAAGGAAGTACTGCAAAAAAAAAAAAGATACTTGAGAGTTTAGTCAAAGCTCAGAAAAGATCTGTCTGGGAGTATATGTGATATAACATGCAATAAAAGGAAACTACTGAAAATCAGGTTCATGTTAAGCTCCTCCAACTGGTACCTACCAGAATTAACAGAATATGATGACGAAATATGCTCAGAGAAAGAGGTTTCTCTTATTCTTTCTTAAGGCATTACAAATGACTTTATGTGAATTGCAGTCTGCCCATTCCTCAGAGAAATGTGCGTCACAAGCACAAAAACATCTGCACGTTTCTCAATGAAAAACATTATTTATGTTATGGAGCAGAGAAGAGGGAGAAGTCAAGATACCTTTCAAATCAGAAGAAATGAGCCATCACAACAGTGTGTTTATGTTGTTTGTTTGTTCCAGGCTGTCTTTTCTAGATACAGCTTCTTCAGAGCTTAGTTTTATAAGTCTTTCATTTCTTGGCAGTAGCAGCTGTTATTTAAATATATCAAGACCAGACTTTTCTGAAATTCAGTTGAACTAAATTTGCTTTAAAATTTGTTGAAAATCAGTGGGCTAGATTCACAGCAGGCTGTGTATGGAGCACTAAGTCTGCTTTTTCTAAGAGATGTGAAAATTTGTACAACAGCTGGGAATTTGCAGTAGAAGTAAAAGCAGACAATACCGAAGGAGAGTTTTATGATTGTATGTCTTCTAAAAAATATGTGTGTATCCTGCTTGTGACTAGATTTGACACATTCATCGCTGTTGGAACAAAACGCAAAAATATTCAAACCACCAGAGCCTGACTTTGCATTTCACAGGACCTTAAAAAGCAGCAAAGCACAGTTTCATAAAAATGTTTGCCTTTCTTTATTCAGCCACAGTGCTGCAGCTGTATTCTGGGTGCATTTTCAAAGTGGGAAGGTATCATTAACCGTATTCTGTATTTTTATTTCATATGTGTGTCAGTTCAATTAAAAAGTCAATCCAAGTGATTATTGAAGCAACTAAGGACTGCTGAATGAAACAAACTCAGTTCCCTCAGTTGCTTCTCTAGATCCTTCACCAGCTTTGTTGCCCTGCTCTGGACACCTTCCAGGATCTCGATGTCTTCCTTGTAGTAAGGAGCATAAAGCTGAACAAAATATTCAACGTGTGGCCTCACCAGTGCCTGAGTGCAGCAGGACAATTGCTTTCCCTGTCCTGTTGGCCACACTATTTTTGATACAAGCCAGGATGCTGTTGGCCACCTGGGCACACTGCTGGCTCATAGTCATTTGGCTGTCAGACGATACCCCCAGGTCCTTTTCTACCAGGCAGCTTTCCAGCCACTCTTCCCCAAGCCTGTAGTGTTGCATGAGGTTGTTGCTACCTGGCACTTGGCCTTGTTGAATCTCATACTGTTGGCTTCTGCCCATCATCCCAGCCTGTCCAGGTCCCTTCCTACCCTCAAGAGTCCTCATGACCTTATGCACAGCATTTTGACACAAGTGTGGAGCTGGACTTCTTGCAAGTACTCCCTTTCTCTTGCGTAACTCTTACGTCATGCTAGTTTCATACCACTATGGCTTTACAGTCTCACCCTAGGGCATTGTTACATATGCATTTAGTTGAATTTCTAGCTAATTAATAGTCAGTTTGGAAATATCTTTCCATTGTGACATTTTGTTTAACATTGGGACTTTAAAATTCGAATTAAAGGAATTCTGCAGTGCATCTTATATGCTAATGTTATGATATAAAGGAAAGTCAAATACCATTGGGTAAACTGTATTTCTATGTCATTTATATGACATAACCTACCCAGTCTTGTTACTGTGTCCTTATTTTTTTTGGTGGGCAAGAAAGGACCGTTGTTTTTATTACAGGTAAGTAGATCACATTGTTTGTCAGAAGGGGACTCCCAATAAAGTGGTGGAATAAATAAAGTAGGCAGAAACTTTGCTACTTTTCCTCTGGAAGTTGTTTAAACATGATGCCATTTAAATTACCAATAGATTTTGAATTTTTGAATATGAGCTACGTAGTGCTCATTTTAAAGCAGAAGCTTTATCTTTTATAAAAGCAACAGCAGCAATTTTAAAAGACACTGTGGGGATGTATCTGGTGTGGCATCTTGGCTGTTTAGGTTTTTCAGATTTCCTGTGTAGAATGTGACAGCTGTTGGAAAGTTACTTGTAGACTTACGTATATTTTATTTTGAAGAAAGTCAAATACTTCACTAAAATATTGTTATTAAATTGCATGCACAGAAGTTACTTAGATTCTTTTGTTGCCAGATTTGGTTCTTGAATTTTTTTTCTTAATATGGTTGAATTTTTGCTGACTAACCCTGGCATTTATTTTCAGGTTTTCTTGAAGTTGATGATTTTTATTATTATTATTATTTCTACAGCTTGATCAAGTTGTTCGTCAGAGAAATCTGTGTAGCTTGGAACTTTTCCTCTCTTGTGCACAGAAACAGTTAAGTGTTCTATTAAATGAAGAGCCAACCACCACAGAGGAAAACAGAGACTGACATTCACAGTACCACTCATACAGTGATTTATGAAGTTGCAAATCTGAATCCAGCCAACGATGGACATATTCTAATCATCTGGAATTATATCATTGATTCAAGATCCATTTGTAACTATGCTTGATGGAAATATTTGTGGATTACACTATTTTATTATTTATTTCTTTTGTACTGTTGTCAGATTGCAAATATGAGGGGTAAAAAAATCCCTGTGATAAGTTGATTTTATTTATTTTTTTTCATTGTATTTTCTAGTAGCTCATGATTGAAATTCCAGATAACTGCAGCAATGAAGAAAACATTTCCCTGATATGTCTGTTCTAGATTTGGCATCATGTATTGACCATAGAATCATAGAATGATGATTGATATTTTTTATATTTTTAAAATGGAGAAAACCATTAATTGAGCATAGACACCAGTCCATCTGTTTCCAAAATGTATGCCCAAGTGCATTGCCTTAGGTGCATCTGAGAAGCTTATTCTTACTTCTTGATATATAACAGGAGAATCAGTACTGAAACATGACTGTTGACAGGCATTTCTTTGGGTTTTTTTGTACAATCTGTAGTAACAACTAAACTAAACAGTTCATCTTTTTAGCATAGTGCAAAATATTGCCATAACAAATGTATAGAATGTATTTAATTCTGTTTTATAAAGCCAGTTGGATTCCAAAAATCATTTTCTCATGAAAGTACGATTAATGTGACTGACCTCAGTTTCAGGAAGAAGATGTATGTAATTATGTGGAGACTGATACTGCACTGCCTCAGTGGAATTTCTGACAGAATTAGGAGTGCAGCTTGCTGACCTTAGGTGCCCTTTCTAAATCCACTGAAGGAAGCAGAAATACTCCCCACTGAAATTTTTTGGACTTTGGATCAAGTGATAGGTCTTTCTGATCTTGCTAAAGGCAGCATAGAGTGGAAGTTCTGTGCCTGCACTCTATCGATTGTAGATTTGGGGCCTTAGTTATAAAAGTTATGAATTAAATGAGGGGAAATGAATGTTCATGCTTAGGAATGTAAATAAAATGAGAGTGATATCTCTTACGGTGAGCTTGTGATTCAATGGGGGACTTAATGGGCATTTATTAGAGTATTTCTTGTTATTCGGTGGTATTTTGGGTTGTGGTTTTGGGGCTGTTTCTTTGGTTTGGTTGTTTTTTGTTTTTTGGTGTTTTTGTTGTTTTTTTTTGTATCAGCAGTTACTTTTCATAAATTGCTTCTTTTACAGCAGTAAGGAAATACCAAATGGTTGCATATGTTGTCAACAGTATGAAACGTTACAGAGATTTTAGGTTTTTATTTAAATCTTAGTCAAAACCAAAGATTTTGTCTTCTGTATGCAAAGGTTGACTGAAGAAGTGAATAACTGGGTTTAGCAGATTATGACCTCACCCTACAAAATGATGAAAATCCACTTTCTTTTTGATATTTCTTTAATTGAATGATCACTTTCCACTTCTTCTGACAGACAAAAAAATGCATGTTTATGAGTCCCCTACTGTTGAAATTCTTGTCTTTGTCAGCTGCACCATAGGTGTCAGGGATGTCTACATGAGATTTTTTTGAAGTAAAGGCATTGTAAAATTAAATTGAGTGTCTAATATCTCACAATCTACATTTAATTGTGGAAATATGACATGAGCAGATTCCTAGTTGAGTTTCCACAGTCTTTTTTTTTTACTTCTAGGCCTGTACATGGATTATTTTTTTTTTTTCACTGAAGACAGCAAAATGATCTTCAGTAAGCAAAACAGCAGAATTAGACCACAGACATACAAGATCCGATTGGGAGCTTGAATTACATTCATAATTCCAGGTCTCAGAGAAGAAATCTCATTATCCAACAGAAAAAGACCTTGGTATATGAACCTTGGATTATGCAATAACCTCCACCATCTCCTCATTGCACCATGAGCTTTAAAGCTAAGTTTCGTTTATCAGTATTTCTGCCTAACCACAGGAAAATACAGTTTTTGGAAATTTAGAATGAGGTGAGGCAGCAAGAAGTTTGAAAAGTCTAGCTCCTAGAAGGTTACATCGCAATTTTATTTTTCTTTTTATTATTCCTACATACAGACTGAAGAATTGCATGTAAGAGAAAGCAATATATTCAAGACCTGTAGGGCAGAACTTTGCCTCTGAGGCCTGGCTGCTAATGTAACAATTCTGGCAAGACTGATATGTAATGGGAGGAACATGAAGCCTTAGAAATAATCCTAAGAATTGAAATGCAGGAACTAAGATTCTCAGCCTAGTAGGGCTGCAGTCTTGATCACCAAAGTTCATATTACAAACTTATGTATATATATGTATTAATATATGTGTTATATTAGATAAACTGTAAATCTTGTTACGTAAAGATGTGTTTTAAGTAATCAGTAGTGTTTGTTAAAAGTTACCTGAAAGACAAAGTAATAGTAGATCCAGTGTATGCAATGGTGTCTTTCCTTGGTGCTAATCAGGCCTGTTGTATTTTAACACTTCTACTTAACAGTCTAGAGAAGATCAGAACACTGGGATTTTTAATTAATGCCTTCCTAAGTTAATACTGAATATTGTGATATCATACAGTCTTAAGCATTTCTGTTTCTCCATTTTTCTTACTGGCTCCCTGTCTGCTTCCATTACAGAATTCTAGATCAACTCTGAGACTATGTGTATGCAAGTCATTAACAAAGAAGTAATTTGTCACATACTTTTTGTACTCTGTCTATAGTTAGGATATAGGAATACTTGAATTGTTACCTCGAAGAATCTCATTCACAAATGACACAATTTTCTTGAAGCATTGAATTCCTTCACTCCATCACATCAACACAGAAAAAGGAAAAGGCAGTACTCATTCCAGAGGCTGAGATCATATTAGTGTTTTGAGATTTTTGTGCATCTTTACATTGGCATCTGATCAAAAGTTACCTCATGTCCTGCCAGCTCAGTAAATGGCAATGTTAATTCCTGACTGTCTGAAATGATCATGCAGACATGTCCTTAAAGAGCCTAATTCCTATTCACACTGAAACTTTCTTATAACACTAAACCTTACTCTTCAACTGGGTATCTTCTATGTCCACACACTTGAGCTTAGAGATTTTTCTCCACCCCTTGGATGGAGGGAATACATGACAAGATTTCATATGGTTTCCTGGTAGGAAGTAGCCACTGATAAAAATTGTTCATCCAGAGGACAAATGGAATTTATGCTCACTTTCAGATCATGTGCAGCATCTGTTCAGTTATCAACTGGACTTAGTGCAGAAGTAAAATGGACTGGACTGGGGCACACGTATTCTTGCTTCCAGCTAATTGGCTTTGACTTTCTTGATGTCAGATCGGTAGGGGTACATAAAGCATGGCATGGTATGACTTGCAATTTCCATCTTCCTGCTTCCCTTGCTGTATTGCAGCCTGCACTGAGCTACCTGAAATACATGTTTTCCTTTAACTATTTTAGGTACTGTAAACTCTGTTGCAGGAGTGACTTAATTTGGGGATGAGATTGTCTCAAAAAAATTTTCATGGCCATTCTGAGTACTCGCTAGAAAGATTTTATAACATCTGTGGCATTCCTTTTCATCAATGGATTATGAATGTGCCAAGGAAGCACTGGTCTGGAAAACACTCTTTTAAATGGGTATAATTTGGGCCTTCAGTTCAATTCAGTGTGCTTGCAGGAACTGATAGAAAAATGCTTTCTGTGATCTGTCAGAAAAATAGTTCTTGTAAGGCTTCAAGAATTAATGGCTTATCTACTGGTATATTTTAAGCACAGGTATCTTTTTTTTATTTTATTTTTATTTTTTTTTAAGCCAATATAAAACTTATAATACTTCTGCTGAATTGGGGTCATATTTGAGTAGTTGAACGTCATGGGGAAACCATCTGAGCTGCACTCTTTTTGGCTCATGTTTTGTATTTGCCTTTAAAAGCATAGATATCCTTAGCTGGAGGAGAGCCATGAGGTTTGTAGGCTTCTTGTAGGCAATCCTGAAGCAGCTCACTTGCCATGGTTATGCAGGAGCTGCAGATGCCATCATCAGGCTCCCTCATACATGGACCAGTGGTGTTTCTTTGTGTCACTTTCTGCAGGTAGGTATTTGGTATGTGCCACATGGTGGGTTATGGAGTTCACATTTCTGAGGGCAGCAATGGCAGCATTACTTCACCAAGACCTGGAGTGATGTTCTGAAAGTGGTGAGAGTCAGCTGTAGGTGCAGGTGACAGCATGGTATTTAGAAACCCAAAATAAAGCTGATGGATTTATTTGGATTGGTCTTGTCTGGTGTATAGTGTGCATTTTAAACTTGTGTCACCTTTCAGTGATACAGCATTCCTAGCACAACAATAATTGTATTAGCCTGTGATAAAACAATAATAATATGCTGTAGTAGACATACCATCAGACTTTTATCCACATCCTACGTCCTGTGTAATTCTAACAATTCTAATATGCGTCAGAGATTCCCATTTGTTTATACAGCCTGTAATTCCTTACATTTTAGACTTACAAAACCAGCATTTTTTAGGTGCAGTACAAAAAGGAAGTAATATTGAATAAACACTCAGATTATGCTCCTTTTTCAGATAGCTTTTTTAAGCAATTTGACAGTAAACACTAGTTAAAAAATGGGGTGTTTATTAATACACATTCTAAATATTCAGTCATCAACAAAACGCTACAAATTAATCTTTGGGATTCGTGGTTCAGGGTTTTTTTAAATCTGAAAAAATTGGTAATAAATATGTATCAATACACATAGATCACCATCTGATGGCAAGTCATTGACTTTCATTTCTTCAAGTTAAAGTATTTTGCCTTCTCACAAAACCAAAGGGATTTTTTGCCTCTTGGAGTTTAAAAAGAAGCTTGTCTTAACTTTTCCTCTCTACAGTATAATAGCAGGAGGCCGTTTAGCCAAGGGAGAAACAGAATTGTTTGTGCTGAGTGAACTTTGAAGGATGTTTCAGTTCTTGTACTACTACCAAATTAGGGCATCAGTTAAAATTTAATGTAGATCTCATCACATAAATTTTCTGAAAGATAGCTGGTCATGATGATATATGACCGTCTCTATTTTTGTGGCAATAATTTTAAAAATTCCATTCCTTGAACATCCTGCTCTTTTATTGTGACCATAGATTACATATTTAGAGAGTGATTGTGAAGCTCAGCCTCCTAGGAAGTCATCAGAAGTTCTGCTCTTGATTATTTCCAGCTCAAAATTTCATCCTTCCTCAAATTTTTTGTAATTGCAACTGCAGTTAATGTAATGCACACAGCTTTGTCATTGTATGGTTTTGTAAATGTTTTGAGAAGTTATTTAAAGAGCAGAATCCATGATCAGTTCTTTGAAGAAAATGTCAGCATTTGTTCTGTTCATGGTATAGTGGGGAAAGGGCAGAAGCTGATGGCTGAGACCTTGGTTAAAAAGATACGTGTCTTATTATTACTGCAGTGTTGCTAAGAAAAATGTATTTTCATATTCCATTGAAATAAGTTGCTTCTCCCTTGGTACATCAAAACTAGTAGCAACTCTGTAGTATTCCTTACAGAAAAACCTAGAAAAAAACACATTTTGTTGTAACAACACAGAAAGGTATGTATCAGTCCATTTTCATATCAGGCCTGACAGTAGTGAAAACATGGAGGTAAATGCAAGAATATATTTGTTATATATCCCTTTGAATAGCCATTTTACTTGACAAAATAAGATCATAATTAATTGCTTTATCTCCTGCAAATTGAACTGACTGGTAAATTTTACAGCTGGATGGTATATTGATAAAAACTGTATGAATATCAGTAAGTTTTTCAGTGTCAAAGAGGTGTACAAATTAGAGCATCTTGCCTGTTTTATGGACCAGTCAAAATCTGTCGTGGAGTGTCAGCGGCCAAGGATTTCAGGAGTTGCTTGAATACAACAGAACTGCATTTGGTCTGTTATTGAAATGGCTAACACTGACATTGGAAATCATGATTATTTCAGAAAACTGTCCATATGTAGGTTGCAAACTCTTGTGTCTTTGTGCTTTTTGCATATTTTTCATGTTATCCTTCCCCTCGTGAGAAAAGGAACAGAGTTTTCATAAATGTTTATGAGCATGACAAGAAACAAAAGGAGGAGTTGTGATCTAGGTGGAAATTATTTTCTCTGTGCTTTATAGGAATTGAGGACAAGGATATGTGAAAGACCAGAAGTTGTCTAGATGTAGAACAAGCAAAATAATTTTTTGTGGTTTAAGAATTGAGGGGGACTTGGTGAAGAAGAGACAAAGAGGTATTATTTTACAATGTGAACTTTAGGGGGATATAAAGAAAAAGAAAAGATGCGATTTGACAGGATAGAGAGGGATGACAGCTTCAAATGAGACATGGAGACAGGTGGTTCTGAATCCTTTAGAATGTGCTCAACTTAAAACTTCTCAAATGCAATTAGCAAACGAGGTCAAGAAAAAAAAAGATGAAAATTCACATATTTCTCCTGCAGTTAGAAAAGAAACTGGTTTCAGGACTCAGAACTCAGACATTATGATCTTGGAGGTCTTTTCCAACTGTGTCAATCTGTACTTCAAAATGACAATCAAAACATCAAAGTAAAATAAAATAAAAGTTTATGCTTTGTAAAGCTTAAAAGCATTGCAAGACTGACATGTTGAGACCCAAATGGGTTGGACTCAATGATCTCTCGAGGTCCCTTCCAACCCCTAACATTCTGTGATTCAGTCTAAGATTCTGTGAAATGTCAATAGAAATTACTGGGCAGAATGTTTTCGGATCTTTTCTTGAGAAATGTTCCTTGCTTGGGGTACTACTTAGCATCATTAGGATGATGAATATATTCTTGCTTGATTGTTCGTAAACTAGTATTGAAAACAAAGTTATGTACACAATGGAGAAGTCTTTAAATGTCTGACAGATAAAACTGAAAGAGATCCAGATGTTATGGTCAAAGATAATATATCTATTCACATTCTTTGGAATAAGAAATATGTTAAGGGCTTGGACAAAATAATTTTTCATTTGCAGAGGTTGGAATAAAAATTCCTGTGATCACCAGACAGCAATGGGGAAGGTCTGCAAAAGATGGATAGTTGCACAGTTCCCGAATGACAAGGACACTTGGAAGAATACAAGAGCACTAGCATCAATTTGTACTCAATTTGATTCTGTCAATATGTAACAAAAACATCATAGTCATAATGTGTATGCACAGTTTTCAAGACAATTTTTCTTCAACAAATACTTCAAAGAACAGGAGAGTAGAGAGAGATGATTACAAGGTCATCCTCCCCTGTATTTAAGAAGGATCCAAATGGATGGTTGACTGGGTTTTGTTGGGGCCAAATGTTCTGGTGCATAAGGTTTTGGAAGTGCACACTGGTTTTCACACAGCAATTATATAGCACAATTGTCTGTACCTGTGACATGTTTTAATAATATTTTACTGGTGGTTAGGCTTCAATAAATCAAGCTGGTAAGTAGGTTAAAGAGGGGTTTGTGCCTTGTATACCTTTAGTGTCATGAATAATTNAGACAGGTTCTGTTCATGGTATAGTGGGGAAAGGGCAGAAGCTGATGGCTGAGACCTTGGTTAAAAAGATACGTGTCTTATTATTACTGCAGTGTTGCTAAGAAAAATGTATTTTCATATTCCATTGAAATAAGTTGCTTCTCCCTTGGTACATCAAAACTAGTAGCAACTCTGTAGTATTCCTTACAGAAAAGCCTAGAAAAAAACACATTTTGTTGTAACAACACAGAAAGGTATGTATCAGTCCATATCAGGCCTGACAGTAGTGAAAACATGGAGGTAAATGTAAGAATATATTTGTTATATATCCCTTTGAATAGCCATTTTACTTAACAAAATAAGATCATAATTAATTGCTTTATCTCCTGCAAATTGAACTGACTGGTAAATTTTACAGCTGGATGGTATATTGATAAAAACTGTATGAATATCAGTAAGTTTTTCAGTGTCAAAGAGGTGTACAAATTAGAGCATCTTGCCTGTTTTATGGACCAGTCAAAATCTGTCGTGGAGTGTCAGCGGCCAAGGATTTCAGGAGTTGCTTTCAGGTTTAAGAATTGAGGGGGACTTGGTGAAGAAGAGACAAAGAGGTATTATTTTACAATGTGAACTTTAGGGGGATATAAAGAAAAAGAAAAGATGCGATTTCACAGGATAGAGAGGGATGACAGCTTCAAATGAGACATGGAGACAGGTGGTTCTGAATCCTTTAGAATGTGCTCAATCTTAAAACTCAAATGCAATTAGAAACTGGTTTCAGGACTCAGAACTCAGACATTATGATCTTGGAGGTCTTTTCCAACTGTGTCAATTCTGTTATTCTATGATTCTGTGAATTTAGCCAGCAGGTCTCATCTCACAGAAGACAATACCACGTGAGAATCTGTACTTCAAAATGACAAAACATCGAAGTAAAAAAAGTCCCTTCCAACCCCTAACATTCTGTGATTCAGTCTAAGATTCTGTGAAATGTCAATAGAAATTACTGGGCAGAATGTTTTCGGATCTTTTCTTGAGAAATGTTGCTTGCTTGGGGTACTACTTAGCATCATTAGGATGATGAATATATTCTTGCTTGATTGTTAGTAAACTAGTATTGAAAACAAAGTTATGTACACAATGGAGAAGTCTTTAAATGTCTGACAGATAAAACTGAAAGAGATCCAGATGTTATGGTCAAAGATAATATATCTATTCACATTCTTTGGAATAAGAAATATGTTAAGGGCTTGGACAAAATAATTTTTCATTTGCAGAGGTTGGAATAAAAATTCCTGTGATCACCAGACAGCAATGGGGAAGGTCTGCAAAAGATGGATAGTTGCACAGTTCCCGAATGACAAGGACACTTGGAAGAATACAAGAGCACTAGCATCAATTTGTACTCAATTTGATTCTGTCAATATGTAACAAAAACATCATAGTCATAATGTTTATGCACAGTTTTCAAGACAATTTTTCTTCAACAAATACTTCAAAGAACAGGAGAGTAGAGAGAGGTGATTACAAGGTCATCCTCCCCTGTATTTAAGAAGGATCCAAATGGATGGTTGACTGGGTTTTGTTGGGGCCAAATGTTCTGGTGCATAAGGTTTTGGAAGTGCACACTGGTTTTCACACAGCAATTATATAGCACAATTGTCTGTACCTGTGACATGTTTTAATAATATTTTACTGGTGGTTAGGCTTCAATAAATCAAGCTGGTAAGTAGGTTAAAGAGGGGTTTGTGCCTTGTATACCTTTAGTGTCATGAATAATTTAATTACTATTGCTTCCAGGACAGAGCTCAGAAATGTCAATTAACATATTTAAGCAGAACAGATTTATTCTTTGCTGACTTGCAAGTCAAAGTTTGTTAGTGGATTATACTCCAGCTGTTACTCAGTAAGGCCAGGATTTTGCTCATTGTTACTAGCTAAACATCTTGTCTTCTTGAAAATGAAGCTTTGAGGGAAAATCAGCTGTATCACCTTCAGAACTGACTCACTGACAAGGAACAGCAGAAACACTGAAAACCATACCAGCCTGGAGTCCAGCAGTAAATGTGGTGCTTACCTCAAGCTGCTACACAATAAAACATGGTAAAATGTGTAGAGCTGATATGATCAAAACATGTATTTGCAGAAATTGTATTTTAAATATGATTGCCAACAAGTGGAGGAGAGTTTGGTACTACTGAGGATAGATAACAGTTCTTTTCCCTATTGATTACCGCAGGGATTTATCTTAACGAAGGTTAAAGATAAAATTTCAGGTTCACAGCAGTGATATAATATGTTAAAGCATATTAGGTCCCCATAGAAATTATTAAAGCAAGGATAATGCAATGGATTTTGAACCATCAGAACACACTGAGTGCAGTGTCTTTCCCTCAGCTGATGGAAAAAATAGTAGAAAAAGGCTTGTTCTGATAGTACAAATCAAGATGAAATTCAACTTCTGTCTGAGCACAGACAGCAAAAGAGGAACATCTGAGGAAGAATAATGCTCCATCAGCATTGCAAGAAGTTCTCATTTAAAAATGTAAATAAATAATGAAGTACTACTGGAATAACTCTGAATTATTAATTAAGAAGACTTTTTCCAGCCCTGTGATGTTTGACAGGTTAGGCATCAGAAATGCAATTTTTTTGTCATCTCAAAAAGTTCTGCTGCTATGCATTTCCCAAGGGAAGCAGCGTTGAGAAGGAAGGTGGAGCAAATAGCTCATCATCATTAGTTAGCTTACAGGGGCATTAAAAAAAAACAAAAACAAACAAAAAAAAAAAAAGCCAAAAACACACAAAAAACCCCTATGTAAACTTGGAACAATCAGGCTTTCAGTATCCCCTGGGAAAGTCCCTTCACCACTTCCAGATCAGACTATAGACTGGTGTTAATTCTGAGCCAAGTGAATTTTGCAGATGTGTGATGTTCACTCATTTTAATGAATTTTCAGTGCCTGAGGGTTACCTAATAAGCAAGGCAAAAATTAATGAGTGCAAAGTGTGGTCTTGAGTTACCAATGTACAGAGTACAGTCAGGGCTAGTGAAAAGTGTATTTGATCCCCACAAGAAAGTAACATCAAGCAGTAAAGAGAAATGAAGAGCATCCAAGAAAGAGCATCCAAGAATCTTCCTAGACACAAAAACAGTTCAAGACTGAAGAAATGGCACAGGTAAAAAGCTGTTTGCAATAAATGTGAAATAAAAATAGCAAGGTTAGACAAGTGCAGCCAAGATGAGAAACATACTGCAAGGCTTAAAAATAAATAAATAAATAAATAACTCTCAATATTTTGCAAATTCTTCTCAGTTCTACAAATTCTCCTGAATTCTTTTGGCAGCCTGCAGAGAAATAGATCAGTGAATCCACATGCAGAAGATACAGCTGGTGAGCGAGAGAAAAAGAGGAACTTCCAGATGCTGGAATTTAGAGTTTTGTAATAATACAGTAATAGTAAATACACACTGTATTGGCTATTGGGGCCAAGTTTTTGGTGAAGAGGAGGCTGTTCAGGTGCCGCCCTACACTGGACACAGCTGGTTCCAACTGACCCACTGCAGGGCACAGCTGAGCCCCGCAGCCACGCTGGTGGCATTCAGGGAAAACATACTGAGAAAGGACAGAACACTGCATGGGCAGTGAGGAGAAATGTGAGAAGCAGCCCTGGAAACACCAAAGTCCGAAGAAGAGGCCGTGGAGCAGAGATTCCCCTGCAGCCCATGGAGAGGGCAGTCCAGAGCAGACGTCCACACTGCAGCCCATGAAGGGCTCCAGGCTGGAGCAGATGAGTATTTCCTGAAGGATCTGAAGCCTGTGGAGAGCCCACACTAAAGAACATTTTTTCTGAAGGACTGCAGCCCATGGAGAGGACCCACACAGAAATAGATATACAGTGTGGAGGAAGGAGGGGCAGAGAGGAGAGGAGCTGTTGTGGAATTACCCCATAACATGTTGTTCGCCATCCTCCTGAGCCACTTGGTAGGGAAGGGGTAGAAGAGCTGGGAGTGAAGATAAGCATAGGAGAACTGGTGGGAGGGCAAGAGTCTTAAATTTTGTCTTTGTTTCTCAGCATCAAACTCAATTTTAACTGGCAATAAATTCAATCTGTTTTCCCCAGGCTGATTCTGTTTTGCCTGTTGATGGTCAGATGTCCTCCCAGCAGTTAGCTCAACCTTCAACTTTTTCATCTTATTTTCTCTCCACATCCTGTTGAGGAAGAGGAGTGAGAAGAGCAGCTGGGTGGGTGTCTGTCAGCACATCAGACACACTGCCACTGGAGCTTCAGTGACCGCTTGCTCAAGTGGAAGACCACTTCAGGATGCAAAACATGTGCGAGTCTCTCTTAAGTCTTTCCTCATCTCAAAACACTGTTACACTGTCAGCAAGAGCTAGAAGCATAAGCGGGGGGAGAAGATGGTGAAATAGCAAAGTCTACAGGGAAAGGTCAATGTGCAGTGCCAGTGGTGAGGAGAGAAAACTCTCAGGACAGAGGAAGCCCTTCCGTATTAAGCATCTACTTGCCTACGAGATTCCCGGCAGTGTGAGAGAATGGGAAACTGGCTGAAAGTTGGGTGATCTCAAGTGGTGTCCGGGTCCTGAAGGCTGGAGGACTGGATGAGAGCAGATAAAACAAGGAAATAGCAAAGTAGCTGGTAAGCCAGGAGTGAGTAGCATTGGGAGCTGGCACCAAACAAGTCAGCAAAGCAGGGACTGAACAAAACACAAGAGTGCAAGGGTGTGATAATGAAGATCACAGAGATACTGGAGTGAGTAATGCTGAAAAGAATGAAAATGGTGGTTAGCAAAAGTCTTGACAAACAAAGAGTGACCATTCAGAAGCAGATCTTGGGCTGGGGGGAGGCAGGCAGAGGACCAGAAGGGATGAACTTCTGTGTAGTATTTCCTTCCACACACACACTATTAAAGCTGGAAAGTGGTGCTGAAAGAGATTTAAATAGAGCTGATTTCCTGAACTTGTAATGAGTCCATGCACTTCGGGTTTGGCTGATTTTTTTTTCCATTTTTGTTTTCTTTTTTTTTTTTTCTTTTTTCTTTTTTTTTCCACAGGAAGAAGTAATAACATTTTCAAACCAACAGTAGTTCTGGTTCCAAATCAGTTCCAAAATCAGTTCCAAATCAGTTTTAAAAATCTAGTTTGAGAATGACAGGATCAAATTCTCACAAACCTTCTCAGGAGATTATGGCCCAGTAAAGATTAAGATATTTCTGCTGTCCTGATCTGGATCCAGAAATTCTTTCCACTTCTGAATCTGCTTTCCAACCAGTGCTGCTAAGGTGTATTTGGATCAGAAGATTAGACTCCTCCAAGCAGTTGTTTTTCTCTCTCCTTTGTCCTCTCCTCTCATGTCCTAACCCCCACCACTTGCCAAAGTTTCACTCCCTCCTGTCTCTACCTTGCTGCCAAAAAAAGGAAAACAAAAACCTCACAGCTCACCCTCCTTTTTTTTAATAAGATCAAATTTTGAGGCTTTGGTTTTGACTCATGTCTCTATGAGGTAAAAACCACTCAGTTTTTGTTGTTTTATTTTTTTTTTCTCCAGTCTATAAACCTGATGTTACTTTGGGTTTGTGGCAAAAAAGAGATTAATGTCCTCATTTATTCCCAATAATAAACATTTTCTTTTTCTTTTGCATTCAGTTTTTGCATTGATTCTGCAGAATCAAACAGCCAACTGGACCTGGTCTTAAGCCCACTTATTTTTTGTCCTATGTTAAGTGTTCCTGCTGACTTCTCTTTACTGACATGTCTTTGGATTGCCATGGTATGATGCTATCAAGCTAAAAAACAATTGTCTGTTTGGGTTTTTTTTCATCTACCATCAAAAATACTTCATGAGGTGGCCCTGAGCTTTCAAGGCAGGAAGCACAAAGATACGCACACAGAGAGAGGTACCCATTCACCCATCACAGATGTTGTCACATTAAGCTAATAATGCAATCCATTTAGGAAGCTGTAGCTGAAGGCACAGGAGGAGGTTTACAGACCAAAACTTGACTGCAGAGTCGCTTGAGCAGTGACTCACTGAGTAGTCACTGAAAACAAATTAATTTGTGCCTCAGTTTACTGCACTGTAAAAAATAAGCATCACTAAGGTGTTTAGAAGTAGAACCACTCTTTTGAGAACATTCTGAGGTGCATTCTAATTCAAGTGATGATTGATAAGCATAATTTTGACCGTATCTTCCCTGAGAAATAAACAAACTAGTATTTGGGAAGCTGCCATTCCCAGCAGCCATGCACTCGGAACATTCTTCTTTCTCCATCATCTCAGTTTGTTTGCAAGGGACTTCTCAGTAGCTTTGCTTACACTGGAAAATGTGAAGCACAGAACAAGCATGAAGCAAAAAAATTTGCTAATGAGTGCTAAGAAAGGTGAAACTGTCAGGATCTTTTTTAGGAAACATTTGCTTCATGAAAAAAATCTGTACCTTCTTTTTTTATGGAGGGGAGGTAAAAAGCAAGGAATTTGCAGGAGTGAGCAGGGGGTTTGTTAAGTAGGTTGTATGTGGATGTAATGATTAAATGTTAGCTTTGTGTCTTTTTTTTGGCCAGAAAGAAGCTATGTACCATGGTGATACATAAACAAGAAATGACCAATTATTCATGTGAAAAGAGGTTTCATGAATCACAGGAAAACAGTAAATTATGTGGAAAGGCACATTTCACACTCTTTTCAGGATATAATTATGACAACATGGAATTGCTATAATAATTGTGCACATTCTTTTTAATAAGATTTGGGGGGAGGGGGAGAAAAAGGTTTCTGGTAGTACTGGAATGATTTGCAGCAAGTCCTTTCTTCTGTTTTTGAGGAGCAAAAAATCCTACTTTAGCTGCCTGCTCCGGTATGGCTCATTGAAGTCTGTGCCAAATGTATAAATGAAACCCTGGCAGAACTGGCAATCCTACAGAAGGTCAAGCCCTCAAGTGCATGTTGTTTGTTAGCAGAAGGTCTAGCAGAACATCAGGGGAATGGGGGGGGGTGCAGTGCCACCAGGTAGCTGAAGATGAAATAACTATATAAGCAACACAGCATCTCTGTCCACAGGAGTGCATTTTTGCTTCTTTGGTGGCACATTATAAGAGCTTTTCCAAACAGAGTGGAGGAATCTGCTAATGGATAATTTGTATTGCATGAATTGTTTGTTGCTTGAGGAATTTAAGTTCCATCCTCCTGCACTGAAAGTCCAACGACTTTCACTCTACCAAGCTTTTGGCCTCACCTGGGCATTGGCTCTACCTGGGCACAGATTTGGGCTGAAGCTGAGTCCTTTGACTTCACTCAGTCTCTAAAACAACACGTGTCCACTAGCCACAGTGAAGAGAGTAGGATCGGGGAGCTAGTGCTGGAAAATAGCTTTTAGGTAGGAACTAAATGATTTTTCTGCCACTTTCAATGAAATCTTGCCCGTCAAAATCCATTTGCCCAGCACCGCTTTGGTCATCATCTGCTATAGAAATCCACCATCTGTTTTGTCACATGTGTACATCTAGCCAGCCATAACAGGTAGCCTCACCAAACTGTGCAGCAGAAAAGAGAACACAACATCTCCAGCAGTGTCAGAGATGTTCAGTTGTCAGGAATTTTGCTGGCTTCATGTTGTCTTAACCTCAGAGATCACTGTGCCTGCCTGAAATGGTGTGTTACAGAATGCAGTGCCTGAGGAACATTATCAGGTATCTTTTGCCTGGATAGCCAGGCAGTGAATCTGACACAGTGAAGTTCATGTTTTTGAAAGTGTCACTCCAGTGACTTGATGAAAAAAAAGTAGACACCCCATAGCAAGGGCTTTCATACTTTTCCGTGAACACTTAGAATCCATAAGAATTAGGTCAGAATGGACACAGAGTTAAGTAAGACTTGAACCTCATCACATGACACAAAGTGGTAAAAAGGAATAATTTTAGTGAAGAGCTAATAACACTCACTTTATGGATTTGGGAGCCCCCCACAGGGAAAAATGCACATGCAGAGATGAAAGCGTGGAGAACTATGTGTGGACAGGATAATCAGAAACTGTCCAAAGTACATGTGTCCTGTCAGCCTGCAGTCAGAGGCTGCACTGCTTTCTCCTTGCTTTGTGCATTGGTGTCCAGCCATGGTTTTAAACAGTAGGTTCAAGGTGATTCCTATTAAAGGAGATAAATTGAGAGTTTTGACTTTATAGTGGCTTTGCCCGGTATGAAATGATTGCATAGGGTGCTGGTGATCAGACTAGAGACTTAGACTCATGATGAGACCTCCATTGAGCTAAGAGTAGGTGATGAGGAACAAGAGGAAGGGCTGGAGGGAAAGAGTCCTGCTGATAAAAACACTCCTCACATCAGTGGTGCTGGTCATTATGTCACATCACAGGTAGGATAAAAAGGAGCCAAGGTGCCCACCAGTCCCAATTTTACTTTTTGTTCTTATCACCATTCATCAGGTGCCGTGTCACGTTTAATATTTTCCATCTGCTTTTGGCCAATATGGTCTGGTACAACTCAACAGCAGAAACCTGTTGATTCTGGACTGCTAACTACTACTGGCTGGCACACTGAACTGTAGGGTGACTTAACTGTGGTGGAAGACAGACAGAATTGTTTCCAATGTACACCTAAGGAGGCCCTCAGCAAAGCAAACATTGATTTTGGAGAAGGATTTTTTTTATTTTTTTTACCTGTCTGCTGCCAGCAGGCTGTAAATAGGATCCCTATATTTTCCCTGTTGATACTAACCCACATTGGAGCTCATCAGCAACCTTCAAGCCAATAGAAGTTGCTGAGCATTGCTAGAAGCCACACACACCTCAGAGCAGATGAGGTCTGTCCCTCTTGTCATGGACTGGTTACAAGGAGCAAAGTCACAGCAGGCAACACTGCAGCCCACGGGTGGCCTGTGACTGCTGGTTCACTGGGTTCATCTCGCCTTCATGGACTAAGTCCCACTTGTATAAATCATATAGGTATGAGTTTCTTCCTGGAGCAACTTGTTTGCTTTATTTATTTGGAAAATTTCAGTAACTGCACTCACCACAGCTTCTTTTTCTGCTGCTGAACTTGCCATAACTGAGGCTCGCTCAAGAATGTTTAATCTTAACAGTGTGTGATTTCCCCTCGTGATTCCTGAACCACATACTGAGTAGATGTGCTGGTAAATTGTGGTAAATACATTTCCAGATAAACTGCTATCTCAGAAATGGCCCTCTTCTCTAGAGACAGAATGCCATGGATTTGAGGCACCCTCAGACTGAAAAAGACCTGGACTTCCTGTCTCATTTTCTCCTGCCCCCAATTTTAAGATCAGCAAAACATTTAGAATAGAAAACAATCTATTTTTAGTGCAATCAGTCACTCAGTATTATTTATATTTAAATTAAAACCAGCTTTTAGGCCTTCAGCTAGCCCAGAATGCTAATGCTATTTAAGGAGAGGGGAAAGAAACATTAAAAAAAAAAAAAAAATCCCACTCTGGTTTAAAATAGCTAAATAATTAATTTTAACCTGGCATCACACACTGAGAGGAAACAACAGCACGCTGTGATGCCTACTCTCTTTAGAAAGCTGGTGGAAAAAACAGTCAGATGTACAAAATTAATGCATTTATACAATAAATAAAAGTAATTTATGTCAAAGTGGCTGCCAGGACACGGTTCACAGAAGTCATGTGTATGCTTTGTGGCAGAGCAATAGTTAAAGCATTGCTTGGGCTGAGTCAAATGCCCAGAGGTGCTTGTTTAGAACATTTTCCTTTGAGTCACTTTGTTTGAAATGTAATAGATGGCTGCTCAATCTGTTGTTAGAGCCTCTGTAAGTTGTTGCCTGGAATATTATTCCAAAATGTTTACTCCACAGAGGTGTCTCATGAGTGGTACCTCTTACTCATATCTGCCCCTTTTTTAGGAGGGGCAATTTGAACTTGCTCTGTTCTTTTTTTCTCACATCTCACAGATGTTGAGAGAAGCAGGGCTGTTACCTTCTGCCACCCCACCACTGCATATGCTTCCAAGGTGAATTCAGGGCCAGATTTAAAAAGTGAACAGAAAGACAGTGTCAAGTATACTCAGAATAAAAAAAATATTTCCAGTACAACAAAAAGCTATTAAAAAAAAATTAAAGGATCAATGCTTCTGCTGAGTGGTCACAGAAAGGGGTCAGTGGGAAGTCCAGTTATATTGCAGGAGATATTCTTATGGAAGTCAGAGAGTGAAGAGCCTTGACATAACAATATCTGGTGTTCCCAAAACCCCAGATTCACAAGTTGTAAATATGTTTCAGTGGAGTTTTGGAAAAGCCTGGTATGTGTCTGGGGCAAGTGAGGCTCTATGTGATTTATCACTTGCTAGATCTTTACACAGCCATCCACTGTGGTCCTTAAATAGCCAATGGACTCCTACCACAAACTCCATGCACTCTGAAACTGAAGGAGAGTTGGAAGGAATATGAGGCCGGTGTATTTATCTTCAGACTTCAGATCATTACAAATCTTTTTTGTAAGTGATGGTAAACTGGGGCTTGTGCTGGTACATGGTGCTTGTTTGAACTGAGGAAGAGAAGAGCTCTAGCATCAAGACCTGGAATGTTCTTTGACATACACAGAGGTAGGCATGATTAGCTGAGTTAGCTGGCAGCTTCTGGGGCTCCTATAATAACTAAAACACATGCCTCACTGCCTGCTGAACTGAAGGGTTTAGGACTGAAGAGCTGGCTGTTGTCTACCAAGCCTCTGTAATGTCTGTTTTCAGCATGACGTTGCATTCATGATCTCCTCTCCAATATATGGAACTGGGTCTGGTAGCTGTTTTGAGAACAAGATTAACTGTCTGCAAAAGAGTGCAGGAGACTCTGAGGGAATGTATGCATTGCTATACCTCATGGCATAAATAACACATGAGCCTTCTGGTTTCTCAGAAAGCATCTCATCTTCATTCTTGCTAAGACCACCATTATAGAAGAAATGAAGGCGAATGTGATCTAAGCGTTCTAGCCCAAAGGCAGATACTGATGCTGACAATTTACATTGCAAAGATTTTTTTTTTCCAAGATAATATACTATACCTGCAAAGCATTCAAATAGGAAACCATCTGTCTCCACAATACCATCCCACAAAATCACATCTGGTTGGATTGATTTGGATCAGGTGGTCAGCAAATTTATTTGTGCTTTTTCCATTCACTTCCTGGCTCAAGCACTTTTCAGTGAGATGTTATTTCAGGTTATTTCGCATCTAGAATCAATCTGATAGTTGTTGCTTTCAGAAAGGCTTTAATTAGTACTTTATTCCAGAAGATGTGTTTTATTAACTGTGTTTTTCAGATAGTGAAGTACTGGGGAAAGAAACAGTCCCTTTGCAATTGCAAACAATATCAATTACTCTAAGGGATTAATTGTTCTTGTCTTTTAAAAATGCTCTATCGTTGTGCTGTTGACGAGGATCTAATCTTGATGGCTGAGATAATTTAAAGCCCTGTGTCAACCTTTGCAGGTGTAGCGGATGCCAATGTCACACTTAGCCTGGGCTGTCAGAGTTACAGTGTGGGCTTGACGGGGGCTATCAGCTGATTCAGCTGGCAAATGTTCTCATACTGTTCACCCCAAGGCCTGTTAGAATTATGAGCTGCCAGTGTTACAGGAGATCATGAGTTCGTGTTGGCTTACGCAAAGAAACAGAAGGTCTTCACGTGAAAAGATCCTGGGAAGTACTGGTGGGAAAGTTCTGGGATTTCTCCTGCTGCCGGCTCTGAGAGTGGTGGGGTGCTGCATCTTTGCAGAGAAGGGGATGTAAGAATCCCCTGGCAGTGTCCCAGGGTGATTCTGTGAGGCCATGCTTGCAACACAGGACTGCAACCTTTCTCTGGTACTTCACCTCTGGGCATAAAGTTGGGAATTAGAGATGAAGAAGTTGGGAACTGGATGAAGAACTTGTGTGAAGCCAGTGATATGGCAAGACCTTCTGTCAGTGTCAGGGTACCCTGACATCCTAAAAAATCCACACCTGAAGTGAGAGTTTTCTTCTTGGGAGGATGGAGTGGCTGAAATGGTCTGGTGTTAGAGGGACTGCTTAGAGGATGAACATTTCCCAAGCTCTTAATCAACATCCCCTGGCTCTCCATCCACTGCACCACCATCCTGTGCCCACCTCCTCCCCACCTGCCTCCTTCACTTACCTCTTTTTAAGTCAATCCTGCAAAAAACAGAAAGTGTGTGTGCTGTTAATTCTGCAGTTTAGTCAAATGTCTAGCTTTTAACAGAAAGCAGTTATGACCTCATCTGGCAACTTATAAAAGCTGGTTCTAAAAATGGTGTTTAAAACAGTGACATTTCATTGGTAGCTGCCAGAGAAGGACACACACAAACTTTGTTTAAGTATAACCTGATTTTCAGCATTAAGGAATCTGGAGATGTTTTGACATATTTACATTATGTAATGGAATTGTTAAATAGGAAGTGAGAAGTCAATTTTTTTCTGAAAAAAACCCTATTTATGTTTACATACCCAGACAAAAATTAACACTACAGTAATGCTCTACTCCTTTTTCCCGTTCCATAGTTTTGTCCTTTGTCACTTTTGTTTACATTCTGCTTAATTTGAGCTAGCTGGTGGTTGAAGTCAATTACCTCATTGTCCCTTTTTGTGTAAAAACAGGGGTATGATTTTAAATTACAGTTTTATTAATGAAACAACTGAAGCTTCCAAGAGTCATTAACAGGCAGGGTGGAAAGATGTAACCTATGCATGCTGAAGGATTGCTTACCCATCTTATATATACTTCGAGAAAATGTCAGAAAATATGGGTAGTGTCATTTAGAGCATAAATCTGACATTCTGCAAAAATATGGAATGGAGATAACAGCTTGGGTGCTGGCTAAGCTGCAATCAAGGCTGAATTTGGGTTATTACAGTGTGAAGAAGTTAGATTTCCTTCACTGTTATGTTCCCCTAGCTTTAGCTGGTGCTTACTTGGAGGTACGAATGAGTTTGGGTGACATTTGCAGCAGCTTAAATAAATTCACTATTAAATTATTTTGGCCCAACTGCTCTTTTGAACTAGTGTCTTCTCTAAGGATAATAAAAGGGCAAATTAATTTAACACTCTTGTTTCTAGACAGCACCTACTGCTGTCTCCACAAGACTCCAGCTAGGTGGCAGGTCCAATATATAGTCTAATAACAACTTTGTATTTGGGAAAGACTTTTCTTTAAGCTACTACTTTCGATCTTGCCCCAGTGTTCTGGGTTTACGCAGTGCCATTTTTGGTAGCAGAGAAGGGATCCCCTCCTCCAAGGATGGCTCATGACAAGTAGCTTGAATAGCTCTCCCTGCTCCAAGATGCCTGGCCCCACCTTAGGCCATCAGTGAACAAAAAAGTTCACCTCTGTGATTAACATGTTCAAGAAGGAGAAAGAGACAGTAGTTAAGAGCAGGGCAGAGGAGAGGGGGAGGTGAGAGAAAGCAACATGTGGAGAGACACAATTGCACCAAAGAGAAAACAACACCAGAGGGGACCAATGCCGGAGCAGACAGAGCAAAAAGGTGCCTGAAGAGATTTTTTTCTTTACATCCCATGATGAGATGGCAGCCTATCCCCTGCACCCATGGAGGAGCTCAGTGGAGCTGACTCTGAAGAGCCACAGCAGAGCAGGTGTTGTGGACCTGCTGCCCGTGTAGAATCCTGGCAGAGCAGCTGTGGACCTGCAGCCTGGGGAGCATCACAGAGCAGATGCTGTGGACCTGCAGCTGTGGAGGTGATGTAGTCTGTTCCTGATGTAGTCTATGGGCTGCCCACACTGGAGCAGTTTGCTCCTGAGGAACTGTCTGGTGGAAGGGACTCATGTTGGAAGGGTTTGTCAAAGCCTTTCTCCCGTGTGAGGGTCCTCACGGTGGAGTAGGGAAAGACTGTGAGGAATGCTTCTCCCTGAAGAGGGTGGGATGGCAGAGAACAACCTGTGATGTCCTGACTGTAAACTCCACTCCCTGTTCCCTCCTGTCTCTGGGTGGAAGAAAGCAGAGATATGGAGAACAAAGTACTTTGGCCTTGGGAAGAAGAGAGAAGTGGGGCAAAGGATATAAGTTCTGGTTTGTGTTTTCTCTTTGCCCTGTTTTGATTTGAGTGATGATAAATTAAACTGATTTTTCCCCAAGCTGAGTCTGTTTTGCCTGTGAGCATAATAGGTGAGTATAATTGCCCTTATCTTGACCCACGAGGTCCTGGGTGGATTTCCTCATCATCATCCCATGGTGGGTGTGGGGGAGTGAGTGGCCGTGTGGTCCAGAAAGTGAGACAGTGAAAAGGAACTATTCTGTTATGTCATGTCAGTCTGATATGCTTGATTTCAAAATCAGCAAGGTCAAAGAGCAATGGTAAAAGCTTATTTACATTTCTTATTCAGCTGTAACCCACTAGTATCTCCAAGACACATTTTGATATTTGTATTGCTATAATTGTTTCTTAAGATGGGAATCTTAGAATGAACTTACGTCCAGAGATGAATCTAGATCGTTTTGACTAATGGTTCCCAAACAGTGGGCAGGTATTGGTTCAAAGGGACATAGAAAGTCCATGAAATATCCTTGCCTGTATGCAAGGATAGAAATTAAGGGATTACAATTGTCCAAAAATCTAAGCAAGAGATAAAATCGTTGAGACAGTAGTATGGGCAACAGAGCAATCTTGTGATGGAAGCAGAGAGAATATGCTAAGTGTGCAAGATAGTGAGGTAAAATATACTGTAGACAATGATAGCTCATTCACTTCTAGGGAACAGGCTTTGACCACTGATCTTCTCAGCACTAGAATAAATAAGGAGTATTCAGAAATAGGCAAAATATACTCCCACTTACAGGGGCCAGCTTAATAAAAAGTTTGATTTGAAGGACATTTACTGCAGTGCGTATTTTTTACCCCAGTTAAACATAGATTGAACCAACCAAAAAGGAAGTGTAAATATGACAAGTTATAGATGACATTAGAGAATGGTGCCCAAAAACTGCCTACCAAAACGTCTGCATGCTTTGTATAAATGTGTTTTTAGCTTCAAGTGAACACAGCTACAAAGTTATGAAACAGTCACAAAGGGAAATCCCGGCTTCATTTCATCTCTGTTCCTAGGTTTTGTTCAAAAATTTTTCAGTCTTGGAGGCTGAGAGTAGAATTTTTAAAATCCAACAGATATTTCTCAGCAGTTGCTGTGCAGAGGTATTCTGGTGGGTATTTTTGGAAGAGGGAGTAGGTGTTGAGGAAGACTTGTAACTTTACCCATAGCAACAGTGATGGAAGTATGAAGCTTGTAAATTTTTCTCTTTTTTACAGAGCACTCAAGTCTTTGCTTGGTCTGATTAAACAGTAATATTATTGAAAGGATTGAGAATCTCCTAAAAACATCATGAGAGTGTAAACATCCATTTATAGCCTTGCAGACACTTACTCAAATATGAATGAGTGGTAAAGCCTGGCAGTTAGATTTCAAAACCTTCTTCCCATTTTGCCAGATAGAAACTGGAAAATTGCATGCTACTCTTTTACCACTCTTATGGTAAAAATACTGTTTTCTAATGTCTGTGTGAAGCTCCCCACATTCCAACTTGTGCCCATTGCCCTCACTTTATCACCAGGTGCCTTCAACTTTGCTAAACCCTGTGATCAAATAGTTGAAGACAGCAGTAAGGTCTCCTCTTCACTTTTTCTTCTACATACTGGACAGACCCAGCTCTCTCCTCTGTAGGCTACAAGGTGACAGCAGCCATCTCACCACGGGCTGCAGGGGAATCTTTGCCTGATCACCTTCTCCTTTTCCTTCCTCAGTGACCTTGGTGTCTTTCTTCTGGCACTGTTTGCTCTCACCTCCTTCCCTCCCTCCCTACACCGGTCGCTTTTTTTGGCAGTTTTATTTTTTCTTTCTTGAATATGTTACCTGCAGAGGCTTATCCAGCTTCCCATATCTGCTTGGCCTTGGCCACAGGAAAGGCTGGAATTGGAACCAGGGGAGCTTCCAGCATCTTCTCACAGCAGCCATCCCTGTGCCCCTCACCCTGCACTTCCAAAACACCACTGCACTAACCCAAGACAGGGAGCCTAAGTTGGAAGGGACCTTAAAAATCATCTACTGCACCCCATCTAGTTCCAACCCCCCTGCCATGGGCAGGGACATCTCCCACTACACCAGCTTGCTCAAAGCTCCATGAAGCCTGGTCTTGAATGCTTCCTGGGGGCATCCACAGCTTCCCTGGACAACCTGTGTCAGCATCTAGGCACTCACACAATATCCTCCTAATATCTTATAAAAATCCACCAGTTTTAACTCTTCCATTGTGAAACTCCTCCCCCTTGTCCTATCACTACATGTCCTTGTTAAAAGTCCCTCTCCAAAATAAGAAATCAGCCCCTCCCTGACATCAGCCAGCTCCTTTAGCACCCTCAGATGCCCCCTATCTGACCAGATGCACTTCCAGTTGGGTGAAGTTATCCACAGTTGGGTTTTTTTTTTTCTACTTCTGCCCACAGACTGCATTAGGAGGGTTAGAAACTTGAGAGGCCTAAGATCAGTACTTAAAAGTGAAACATGAGCTGCAAAATGTATCTTTTTCCCTATGGTTTTGACTGGGTTCCTTAAGCCACTGAGCAATGGAGCCACATCATGGGTTTTTTTCCACCAGTGTACATATAGAAACTGTTGATTTTTTACCTTCCTTGCTAGTTTCAACTCTAGCTGGGCTTTGGCTTTGGCCTGACTGCATTCCTCCTACTCATGAAGCTCATGCAGGCAGGTTTTTGCTTGTTTACATTTGCCAGTGCTATCAAGCCACACCAAGTCTCCAGAAATAGAAGGAAAAAGCCTGTTGTGGTTCAGTTAATTCAGGGATGGTTAAATGGCAGCCCACTTAAAACTGTAAATTAGTTTTATTTGGTTTAGTCTAATCTCCTCCACCTGCAGGAATTAAATGTATCCATCAATCAAAGCCACATGGAGGGCTTTTTTCTGTATGACTGATGGCAAGGAGTCCCATGCAGATCCTAACTGGTGCTGTCAGAGTTCTTTAATTTACAGGAGAGGCTGTGAAAAACGTGGCTTTTCTGGTTTGGCCCCTGAACCACTCGGGTAAAGCCTGAAGTGAGCCTGAGCATACAGAAGCCAAACACCTTTAACAAAATTCATCTCCTGGCTTGAAGTCCACGATCCAGTGTCCTCTGCAGTCTGGTTCTGACTCACTCAGGCAAAGAGGCTTCCCCTGCCGTGGTGGATGTCCTGCTTTGAAACACCTCAGTAAGGTCTTAGAAAGGGAGAAGGATTGACATGCTCCCTCCTGGAAGCAGAGAGCTGCTTGACAGAACAAGGAACTGGCTTGGAATAGCAGATGAAAGGATATTACGATGTGTCAGTAAGGCAAAGGAGACCCCAGGCAGATCTGATTTAGGCTCAGCTGTTAATCAAAAATTCTGGGGGAAATCCAAGCCTTCAGAGCTTGAACAGAAATAGAAAAGGCTGTTTCGTATTATACAAGCACATAAAGCTGTGCTAAAAGGGAAATCCAACCGGAAAAGGGCTTTTCTCCCTATCCAGCTTGTAGCTTGTGCTGGAAGACTGAGAGGCAGAAAGCACTGGGCAGTTCTCTGGAGCAGCTTATGTATTAACCTGCAGCAGAAGTGTAGATTCAGAAATGCTTTGTGGGTTTTCTTGTACATACCTTTGCATGGCAGTCACTGATAGCAGTCATGCTTCGGACCCCTCACTATCCATAGGCTTCATCCAAACCCCATTGAAGATAATGTAAAGACCCTCTTTGACTTAATGAGCTTTGAATCAGGCCTATAAAACACCCTGACATCTGCAGTACATACTCAGGCATTAATAACCCTTTTTTTCCCCTAAGACTCTGGAACACCACTCTAACATCTGGGAACCTTCCTTGTCCTGGTGTTTCCCATTTGATATATGTTTTTTAACAGGTTAAAAAGCATAAGCTGCAAGCCAACTGGATCCACACTTGCTGGGTCAGTTCAGGATTTGCTGCAAATCAGAATGCCAAATAATTCTTTCCAGACCTTACTCTCGTGCTGAGAAACTGGGAAAGGGATGGGAAGGTTAGATCTTTTACAGTCTGAGGAAAAAGTATTGGGTATTCCATAGAACAGAGAAAGAAAGGGATATATTATTATTAACTTTCAACGGGTAATTGAAGTTTACCTCTTCAAGCAAATAAGAAAAAAAAAGGTCTGCTGCTAAGACAATGCACTTGACATCAATGAAAAGTTTGAGGTGGTTTGCATAGCATAAGCACTTCATGTCATTTTGGGCTTTTGTCCTTTCTACTCTGAACTCCAACAACTCTGAGAATAGGAAACCACCACTTTTGTCTACAAAAGCCTGACCACACATGCTCACAGTGGGAATTTTACAGGGTTTATCTTCCAGGGAAGCAGCAAATGCTGTCTTTACATAACAGCAGTGGTGAAAGGTAAGAGGAAGGAGTCTAAACCACTTGGAAAAGCCTGGCATCAATCTCACATATTGAAAGTGACAACATAAATATAAAATGTCCACTTGGAGAAGATGGGAGGCTGAGGGTGGTGTCGGCTGAGAGGAGGGAAAGGGAGGGAGATGCAGAGAAAGAGGGTTTCCCCAGGTTAAGGCAGAGGAGAACTGAAGGATAATTGCAAGGCAAGTTTAAAACTTGGGGAGAGGAGAATACCTGTATAGTACTTTCCTTTATTAATACTGTGGTCTGCATGCTATGAACCTTTTGGAGAAGTGAGACTGGGTTGGTTTTCTGATCCAATGGTGCTCACAAGTCTTAAGAGGGAAATGGCTTACAAGTTGGAAAATGGGATTGCTATCATGAAATCATGACCAACCTCAAAATATTTGGTCCTTAAGTTTCCATTCATGGTCTCTAAGACAGCAGTCAGGCCACAGCAAAAAAAAGATCTGAAGTGTGGCTTACCACAAACACTCCTTGAAATCCCAACTAGCAGTCTGGCACTTTCTCTAGCTCACTTCTCATGTCTCCAAGCCACTCATCTATCTGCTGATCATGTTAGGCATGAACAGCATCCAGGACTCTCTCCATTTGGATTCTTACATATGATTTTTAGAAAGACTCCAAAACAGACTCTGTTTCTTTTCTTTGGTTTTGTTTCTGCTTTGTTATTTTTTCCATGTCCAGATTCAGAGCTTAGATGTTACTGTGGTTGCCTTTCTCACAATGACACTCTTATAACTAATCTCTACACTTAAAAGCATCAGTGCCTGGTTTAGGATACACTAAAATTTCAGGGTTAGAATATTTATGTGAAAAAACACGCCTGCAGTTAAGGAGGCAGCATAGAAACCCCTGTCCTATACTTCTCTTTATGTGGGTATTTGCACAGAGTGCCAAGCCAGAAACAAATGATTTTCATTAAGACTTAGACTTTCCCATGTTTTCAGTTACTTAAAGGTCATGATGTTTTTTAAAGGTCTCTAGTGTTCCTAGGTTAGTTTCTTCTTCTGCAGCAACCTGTAGGGAAGTCATAATGCACTGTTTATGGTTACATGCTTTCTGTGCTGTGGAAAGAATTTTAATGTCATGAATTCCACCTTACAACTGGAGAGATGGGCTTGAACTGGAATCTCACAATCACACAACCCCAAACAAGGTGGAATTTGAATCCCCAGATGAACCTACATTTTGGAGCCAAAACTCTGTTTTCATCCTCCATCTTCCAGTCTTTGAAGAAGTTTAGATCTGGGATTCTCTGGCTCAGCTGCCTGTCTAATGGTGGCTTCAATGCCAGAACAAATGGGAAGGAGAAGGCAGGAAGCTCGGAGATAAATAGACCCCATAAATGGAAAAAGTGGTAAGAAAATCTAGAGCTAGTTTTCTATCTGTCCAATCTGTCCAAACACCTCCTGCTGCTAAGTTCACTAGCAAAGAATTTGCTTTCTCCATAGACTGTCATTTTACCTACCCACGTGGGTCATTCTTAGTGACATAGCCTTCCACCTCACCATGACATTTTTTAGGATCAAAAAAATGCCTGTGAATTAAGGAAGGGTTCTAACACCTCCCCTTTTCTCAGACTGGAAAACCACACTGGAAAACCAGTGTGGAAAAATTAAACAACTCACCTAAGGTCAGGCTGGAGACTGGGGCAGAGAGACTCATTATCCCAGTGTTCTGAATAAATATCTGAATGATGATGCCATCCTTCATTGGCATCTAAGAGATACCCTGCTACTCAAAGCAGAAGTAGACAGTAGACCTTTCCTCTCACCATAAGAAGTCCCAGGCAGTCCTGAGAGCTAGTCAAGTCCACCATGGAGAATTCTAGTGTACCATGCTGAGAGAGAAAATTTTTTTTCTGACTTTAGGTAGCTAAAGGTTGATTTTTAACCTTGAAGACTGAAAATCCATAGCCTTAAAACCTTGTTCATTTTATCTTTGGCTCTTTGGTAATGGCTTTTCCTCAGTAATACACTCTGACTCTGAGGTCCCCGAGGAAGTGTGTTGTATTTAGCAGCAAAAAGCCTCATCTCTTCAATAGATATCTTCTTCTCCCTATAGTCTTACAATATATCAAAGCTATTCTTGCCTATTCAGTTATTGACTGTTTACATGTGTGTCCACTCTAACTTCACACATGTTCTTGCTAGACCAGCCTCCACCCAGCAGCTGGTCCTGGATCCTCCATCTTCCCTCTTGCTCAGAAGCATTCGTGCACAAAAAGGGGACACTCTGATAGACAATTCCTTGAGGTCCCTCCTCCTCCACCAGTCAGACACACACCTTTGAATCCCACCCCACTTCACCCACTCGATGCCTGATGTTGCTTGTGATACTCCCAGGTGATCACACACTGGCATGCACACCCTCACCTGTAGCATTTGGCAGCACCACAGATAAACAGATCCTCTGATCTGGGCCCTCTGACCCATGGTCTTCTCTCCAGTAACTGGCACTGGGACTCCCACAGTCATAGACATACAGAATAGTCTGTCATTCAGAAGTGAAGTTTCTTAAGAGAACAGAATGGGTTCTGCTAATAAGACAGTGGGAATGACCAGACAATGTACTGACGAGGAACTGTTTATACAAGAACAAGCTGTTTTGTTCCCTTTTTCTCCTCATTTTCCACAATTCTTCCTTCCCAAACTACCTTGTTCTCTCCTTTTCCCAGATTTTGTTTCCTCGCTAAACATCCTGTGACAAAGTTTCTTCAACCCTAAGATGTTCTTCCTATGCATCTTTTAAATTGTCCCACACTCCTAAGCAGTGACCTAGAGGCATGTTCCAGATGATTCATCTGAATGGGTGTCACTGCTGGACCATGAGGCTAATGCCTCCCTGTGGCAGCCCTGGGAAGGACCACGGTGAGGGGCTCATTTCCCTGAGGAGGCTTTTGGGATGCCCCCACCTGCTGTTGTGCTTCTCCTCTTTCATGTGTGCAAAGCTGAGCCCCTGATGGGCTGATGACTCCTAGGAGAGTAGCAACACCAGGGTGTAAGTTGAGTTCCTCTACCTAACTTTGCCTCTGTGTAATTTGTGTGTCTGTGTGGAGATGTTGATGAGCTCTTATTACAGAAGCCAACAAGAAGAATAAAACATTTGTAGTGTTACCTTTATTTTATAGCAGCTAACATCTCTAGTGTGTGTAATACTTCCCTAACTTTACATCCTATTCTGTCTCTCAAGTAACTTTGTCTCTTTGCCCAGTGTTATGAAGGCCATTGCTGTATTGTGTGTATCTAAATTGTTGATAACGTGTGCCAGGGGAAGGCCATTACACAGAGACATGGCACTTTCTCTCCTCTCATGTTTCTTTCCAAAACCTAAACTATGGCTTTCTAGCCCAGACATTAGCAGTATTGTTATTCCATGTCTCTGAATCCATCAATTGCACCATGATGATAAAGCTGGAAGAGGGCAAAGTGTGACCTGGGTTTGCACTTCACTCATTTCCCCAGTGCATGCACTGCTTCAAGGTCCGGATTCTTATTCTAACAGCACTGCACATCTCTCCTGCAATGAAAACACTCTTTGGTATACATTTTTGTTTCACCCAAGTCTTTTGCACTGCTGGAGTGGCACACTTGAACCCAGTTCTTTACCTAAAATTTCACTTTCCCAGTGTGCCTGCATTGTGGTGTAGTTTTTTTAACTTCTGGATACTTAAGATCATTAAGACAGGTTGGTTTTCAGACATGCTCACATTGCAATGGCTTTCATGTGGCTTTAACTTCAAATTTTTCCCTACCCTGTTTTGTGTTTCTAAAATATGTAATTCATATATGACTCAAGGGACCTTTTGTTTATTGGGATATTTTTTTCCTTCTGTAAAATCCCATACACATTTCTGGTTTATTCAAATGTTTTTAGAAAAGTAGTTGATACATTCTGGTGCCCTGGCATGTTACATAAGTTTCAGATCTGAGCACAAAGACTCCATTTTGCAAAAATAAATGCATTCTCTTTCAACTCACGTCTGTAGGATATCCCAAATGTACAGTACTATGTTTACTGTGCATTAATATAATATGTAGCTGTGCAACCCATGAGCATATTAATAAAGCATTAATGCTTAACACACGTTGCTGATGCATCAATTAACTTCATTAGAGTTGGCCTCCTGAATGATTGTGAGTGCTTCCTTGTACAGAATGTTCCTTGCCTGCCTTTGGTGAGGGAGGCCAGCCAGAGGAACTTGCTGTTTATTTTTGAACCAATGTAAAAGTAGACCAGGAGCAGACACCTCCTGCTGCAGGCTAGACCTGACAAAGAGGTCATCTTTGTTGCATATGGCTAAGGAATCACATCCCCTGCTGAAGATCAGGGCTATTTTTAGAAACAAGCTAGAACTTTTCATTCTTGAAATTATTTTAATGTCCATTTGAAGAGTCAGACTGCATGGCTAGGGAAAAGAAAGAAAAAAGAAAAAAAGTCCCCTGGGCTGCAGGGCCAGTGTGAACCACAAGTCTGTGTAAAAAGAAACCTGGTGAAATTGCTTCTTGTGGTGCTGACAGAATTTTGTCCTGGCAGCACCCTTGTTCTAATCACTATAGGCTGACAAAGAGCCATTGCCCAAGAGCAGCTCATAATCATCATGTAAATGTTACTTAAGTATATATGATTACAAGAAATTGCCCAGAATTTTAACAGACATTGTACTGCCCTGTTTATAGAATAGTATAGATTTACTGGCTCCATTTTTCTCCTGTAAATGAAAGCCTTCGGGCTTGGGACGGTGGAGGTGGAGGAAAGGAAATGTTTTGGCTTCACAGTATATAACTGCCAACGGAATAGTTTTAATGTACATTAAAACCTCATTCAGGTTTGCCACAGATCTAGTGAATATAAACAATCCAGTGGGGCACCTTCTTCATCTAACTTTTCCACATTTCTTAGTCTGAAGACTGCACTTCAGTGGATGGCTATATCTCTTCTGGAGACACAAGAACTTCGGTCTTTCCAAAACAAAAAAACTGAGCTTTTCAAAGGTTTAATGCATGGGAAAACTATAAACTACTCTGACTCTTACATAGTGCAAGCTACAGCATCTCACCCTGAAATTTCTACTTTAAGCACAAAGCTCTGGTTCACTGATCCCCTGTTTCCAGGTCTGAGTTGTATTTCAAGTTTTTAGCTGAGAAAGAAAGCACCATAATTCCAATGGCTGATTTGTTAACCTGTTAAATAGGTGAACACCTAGCCCAGATTATGTCTTAACACTCAACACTGAATCCTGTTTGCATCTTCTACTGGTAGATTAAAAGAATTCCTTTCAGACTGATATTCCCAAAATGGGTCACACACTCAAACATGTATTTGTAATCTCAGGTCATTCTCATAGCCCTTTCTAAGCACTTTCCAGTTATTCTACATTCTTTTGTCAGGGTAGACATCAAACTGGATAGATGCCCACCCCAAATCTCTCCCTGGTACCAATTAGAGGGGTAATATTTCTTTCTTTACTCAGCAGTGCCCTTCTATAACCAAAAACTATGTCTACAGAGACAGTCCCAACATCTCGCCAGGACTCATAAATGAGCATTTGCTAGATTCTCATGTTTTAGAGCTACGAATTTCTTGTACTCACTTGCCTGTTTTAAAGGCATGATATCCATTCTTCATTCATGGGTTTTAAAATGCATGTTTTAAGTAAACTCACTTTACCATATGATGCATTAATTTGTATTCAAGTTAGTATGATCTCTTTCTGATATCACTTGCAGTTCAAATAACTTTTAAGGTTTGTTTTTTTTTTTAATTTTGCTTTCTATGTTTGAGATCTCTGATAAAGACATTGAGTAGCATTCAGCCAGGGAATGGAGGCTGAGATACCAGTAGAAACAGTACTGTATTATAATCCTCCTTTTTACAAAGACTGCTGTAAGATGTTAACTTTTGATATATTTAACATGATTTACACGGATGTTCACTTTTACTGGCATTATTTATTCATTTTTCAGATGAATAAAAAGAAGCCACACAGGACTATGCCCATTGCTTTATAGTGCTAAAACACTGTCTACACAACTATCTCTAATCATCAGCCCTGCAGTTTTAAAAAGAAAGGAAAATCAGAAAATAAGCCTAAGCCTTTCATGACAGCATAACTTTCACCTCGATGTTATAATTTCTTCATTCCTTTTGGGTAGTGTCACCTAGCAGCCTCTCTGTGATTTTGCTAATAGCAGTGTCAGGCTCATCTTGTACATGCCCTGATTCCCCCAAATGACTTCTTAACTATTGTCAGTGGTTATTTCTTATGAAGCCTCTAGAATTTCTTGATGATCAATTTTTCTTCAAAATCAACATTATTAATGCTTCTGAAATCTCCTTGAACAATAATTTCAATATTCTTAAGTGCAAATTATGTGTTCCTGCAAGTAAAAAAAAATTGTGTTAATTGACACAGTTTAATGTCTGTTATCTAAAGAAATGGCATATACTGTATTTTCATTGAAAAAGACAAGTACACAAGCTTGTTGCTTTCATAATGAAGAACAAACAGATGCATTGTCTGTTATATGTATTGTACACATTTTCCTTTTCTTCACCAGGCTTTGTAATTTACCAGCTCCATTTTCTATTAGAATATTTTTGTTTCATCTCTGTGTGACCCACAGTGCTGCGGACAAAATAACTGCATGTTATTTACTCCAGATAACCTAATGGAATAGGAAGTGCCTTTATATAGTTCTATGAGTGCTATGCTGGATTAGAAGCAGGTGGATGGGGTTTGGGAGACAACCAGGACAGGAACAGCAAGCAGAAGAGATGAACTAGGGACTGAGGTATGCTGCAAAGGCAATGGCAAACATGGCCAAAGTAACCTCTAGGGAGGTATTAGAGAATGAATGGAAGGTCAGAGTCTGAAGCAGCCCTGGACTGGGTTCCTCTGGCACAGCCTGGAGAGAGATGGTCCTCATCAGCAAGCCCAAATCACTTTATGGCTTAATTGGACATCTCAGCCATCACTTTCACTGGTGCAAGGTTTTATTTAAAAATAATACCCCAGACCATCTATATGTCATCATCTATTATTTTAAGCAGGGTGCCTGGTTTGCCTTTGCTCAATGATGTGAGCTCAGCTCTTGTGCTGCCAGAAGGGAATCCTGAGGCTGGAGAACTTTTGGGGACAACATCTCTACTGGTGAATTCATCACAGGCTGTGTGGACAGCCCAATGGCTCCCAGTGCTGCTCATGTGCAAGAACCTCCACCAGCCCAACAGAGCAGTTGAGAAAGGGAGTAAAAAACTGGGGATATTGCAAATTAAACAACTAGTAGCAAAAAACCAATGTGTTTATTCTACAGTTACACATTTGTTGTGGAAATAGTATGTTTTTTCAGTCGTCTCCAGAATTTGAACTGGAAAAATCACCTTCGTCCTCAGCGCATTTCTTCAGAAGCTTCCTCAAACGTTAATAAAATAAAAAATTTCTCCAAAAACATGCAGACTTTCAAAGTAGGAATGAGACTCCTAGTACCACAGGATAAAAATTGGATTTTGATGTTGTAACAATGAGGCACTTGCATTGAAGGTACAGTTATCACTTAGGTTTGAAATTTATTGTATGGTTGTAGACTTCATTTACTCTTTTGCTACATGGGCATGTGCTTGTACGTGCACGAACCTTGTATATTCCTGTTCATAGCCTGGCTCTTCTGCATCATATGTGTGCCTCATCATCTGGCTGGAAGAATTCACAAACTAGGGAGAAAATCTAACGCAAAGGAGAAGAAGATCTTTTAGTATCCTGTTTACAGTTTAATAAATTAGGTAAATGTAGCACTCAGAAATATCCAGGTGCTGCTCTGCGAGGCATTAGTAAAATGGTAAAATATTCCTTCTCTCAGCACACCACTGAAAAAGGATTCTGAAGTTGTCCTAAATGGATACCTAAAACAAGATGATGTTGAGTGAAAGGCAACTTGAGGATAAAAAAAAATCTTGGAAAGTGAAAGGTATTTAGAGGTTACTGCTTCCTTTTATTTGTAGATACTGTGGCCTAAAAGAATTCTTCTACATCAGGCAGCAGCAGTTGGACATTGATATCCTGGTAAAAGGATTCAGCACTTCATCTATTTTGTGAGTTTTATTGTTCTTTCTCTGTACTGACAAGTGGCAAACAGGAATTTCTGGAGAAGGAAAAGATTCTACAATACAGCGCATTTTCAAGGAACATTCCAATTTTACTTCATGTTTATCAGTTTCCTTCATTAGCTGTCTGAAGAAGAAATACAGCCAAGTGATTAAAAATATTTTTTATGAGGAATTTTAGCTGTGCATAGAATCAAGAAGTTGTATTTATATATAGGGAAATACCTCTTCCATACTTTAAGGCTTTTGGAAGCTCCTTCATGGTCTTTGTTTTGCAAATCTTAGGCAATATATACAAATAAACATGTGATTGGAGAAAATCAGAGCAAAGAAGTAGGAAGATACCTTAGCTGCTTTACATATGTCTTAAAAGATTTTTAAGTAAGTGACACATACCTAAGAGAAACAATGTGTTAATTTTCTCTCATGTCAAAGTCATGTATCTACTGTACTAAGCTCCTCTACAGTGGATGGAGACAGGAGCAGTTAGAAAATTATTCATCACATTTATTTTAGAAAACTATCTCAAGAGGACTGAGTCAGCATCTGGAAGGGTCCGATTTTCCCCCCTGATTAGAGAGATCATAGAGATAAAATGACTCATCTATGTATACCCAACAGAGGATTTCTTGCCAAAAGTGAGTTATTTGTAGTAATTTACAAATTTGTTTGTTTGTTTGTTTCTGGTTTTCTGCCTTTCTTTTTAATTGATTTGATACCATCTCCTCTTTCCTTGCATAGGCCAAGGTCATTCACAGGCACGCAAGATACTGACTGTTGCAGTTGGCATATTGTGTGTTGTTTTGGAAGGTGTAACAATTATATTCCTAAAATAAAAGAGACAGGATTTACAAGCCAGAACACACAAGGGAAATCCACTTTCCTTGAAAGGCTTGGCTGCTGTATAAGTTGCCTCTTGACACAGTTACATAAAAGACCTACTTTATTTTTCCACTTTCTGAGTCAGAAGAACTGGAGAAAGTTTAGAGTGGCCCTACTAAATGTATGGAGCTGGAGTCCCAGTGAGACTTGAAGTATACCCAGAAATTTAAATTCTAACATAAGATTTGTTTTGCAGAAAAAAAGTGGCTAAAATAGTAGCCAAAGATTCAGGAGATATGGATTCATTTCCTTGCCCTGCCACAGACTTCCTATATGATTTTGGGAAAGTCATTTAATCTCTGCATATGACTTTCCTGTGGTAAAACTTTCGGGATGTCTGTGAAGACAAAGAGATTACGATAGATGCTCTGAAACCAGAGCCCATTTCTCTTCTGAAGAACAGTAGACAGTTTCTAAACAAATGCTATTTTCATATACAGATACTTGATTTATAAGGAGCCAGTTTAAAAGATTGCTTCTCCCAAACTGCTAATGATCGAAATCTCAGTTAAACAGTGCTCTCCACACACCAGTAATTCTAGCTGCCCATGGGTCACTAGAACGAAACAAATAATTCAGCAAGCTCTCCCTCACCTTCTCCCAACAGAGAAAACCAATTTATCTCACCTGTATCTTGTGTGCTTGATGTGTATCCCGTCACCCTGAAGATCTTTCTTAAAAGATGGCTGTGGCAATAAATCCAGGAGGCACACAAATGCTAACTAGTCTGAATCAAAAGGAGTAAAGATTCACCAAGCAAAATAGTTGTTGCATAATATGTCACCACCACTTCCCTCTCTTTTGGGCCAATGAGGAAGTTATCCTGATTTCAACATCATGAGGATGTAAGAGAAAGGTTCTGTCTCTCATGTGGGGAAGTAAAGGGCTAAATAGGATGTGATTAGCTCATTATGCTGAAAAGAAACCATTGGATACAGCCCAAACTCTGGTCAACTCTACTGAAATTTTTCTTTAGTTTTCACTCTCTTTCAACTCATGTATTAGGTGGACTCCTTATATTTGAACCATTTTTATGGCATTTGAGTATTTCACACCAATTAGCTCTTGCTAACATAGCATGCAATAGGTTTTTTTTTGAGACACAAATACCTTCACTTGGCTTTTTCCTTTTCACTCTCAAATAATAATAATGCATTACCCTTTGCAGAATAAAATCAGTGATAATTTTTGAAGGTGAAATCATCTGTTCTTTGCTGGGCTTTTAGATTACATGCCCATGGCAGTACATGTGAATCTGAACCAAATGCTTTTCCAAACCTAAAATCTACTTCTTTAGAATTAAGTTTGCCCATACAGAAAGGTACACTATAGCATCATAGACTCATAGAATCATGGAACATTTGAGGTTGGAAGGGACCTTAAAGATCATCTTGTTCCAACCCCCCTGGGTGGGCAGGGACATCTCTCACTGGACCAGGTTCTAATCCAGCCTTGAATACTTCCAGGGAGGAAACATCCACAACTTCTCTGAGCAACACATGCCAGTGTCTCAACTGCCTCACAATAAAGAATTTCTTCCTAATATCGACTCTAAATCTACCCTCTTCCAGTATAAAACCATTCCCCCTCATCCTGTCACAGCATGACCTTGCAAAAATGTCCCTCCCTAGCTTTTCTGTAGGCCTATTTCAGGTACTGGAAGGCCGCTATAAGGTCTCACAGGAATCTTCTCTTGTCCAGGTTGAACAACCCCAACTTCCATCCAGTCTTCATAGGAGAGGTGCTTCAGTCCTCTGATCATCTTTGTGTCCCTCCTCTAGACTTGCTCTAACAGCTCCATGTCTTCCATGTGGCCCAGAACTGGACAGAGACCAGAAGGTCTCACAAGAGCAGAGGAGGAGAATCACCTCCCTCAACCTGGTGGCCACACTTCTTTTGATACAATCTAGGATATGGTTGGCTTTCTAGGCTGAAAGTGCAGATTGTTGGCTCACGTTGAGCTTCTCATCAATCAACACTCCCAAGTCCTTCTCCTCACGGCTCCTTTCAGTAACTCTCCACATAGACTATATCTGCTCTTGATATTACTCCAACCCATGTACTTCTTTGAAACAAGTAGAACCATGCCATGGGGACCAGGGGTGCTGAAGAACAAATGATCTAACATAGAAATCCCTTCAGGTATAGCCTCCTACCTCAGATTGAAAACTCACGCTAATCAAATTTTTTAGATTATGTGAACAAAGCTTTCATACCTTTTATTTCAAGCTGAGCTATTCTGTGTCTCTCTTTCTAGCATGAGAGTGCTTTCCTTCAAAATAAAAGATAGAGGGAAGACCCAGAAAGCTCTGAGCCCCAATTGAAAAGCTACTCTGTGACATCCTTTGAATATACCAAGAGAGTTGGCACTTAGGATAAAGTGCAATTTCTCTCAGGAAAATGCATAGAAGTGAAGGTTGCACTCTGAAGGAACTGTCACCTGGTTAGAGGATGGCAGGGGTGGGACAGCATTGATGAAGGGGGGTGTGTATCTCCACAGAGGGGTCAGGGCCTGAAGGGGAAGCACAATGGAAAGAACTGCTACTGGGCTGAGCATATGCTGGGGATGGAGCAGCAATCTGCATTTCTGAGTCACTGATTTCCAAATCAGACGTGGCTTTGAACAGCTTTTCAAACCAAACTGGAAAACTTAACTTTTAACAGAAGTTGGGTAAGCTTGGAGTTAAAATACTTGTCCAAAAACTGGGGGACTGGATTCTGTTGTCCAATTTGGCTCAGATTCTGTGTATAATCTATGGCATGTCTTTTATCCATTTTACCCCAGTTTGTATAAGGGTATTAGTCATATATTCTCCTACTTTACAGAAATGTAATAGGATATATCCATAAAATCAGAAGGAAGTCAGAGAAATAACTACATTAGACAATAATGAAAATTACTAATAATGCTAAATACCAGGGAAAAAAAGCATCAAGGCACTATGAAGTATTATTACATATTTTCCTCAAAGAAGAAATTAGAATTCTGTTAACAGGGGAATCAACTGTCTTGCCCTACAGAACTGGGGAAAAGTCCTCAGCTGACAAAAAGAAAGACCTGAGACCTTTTAGTGTCTCTTTATATGTCTAACTTTGTTGACCTAATCCTCTAATTTATGAGGCATGGGAGAATGGATCTGGATACAATAAGGATTGATCTTTCCATAATTTCCTGTGAATCTAAAGCCTTTTCACAGAATTCCTGTTAACTGTTTCCCTTCTTATTTTAATTTCCCACGCCTCTTGACTTCCAGGCTATGCTTGAGACCGGAAGCCAAAATGCCATGAACAAAAGCTCTTCCTGTGGTAATTTTAACATTGCCAAGCATAAGGCCTACAAACCACATGGGAAAGCTTGTTCACATACAATTCACTGCCCAAAAAACATTAAAAAAAAAAAATTGGGGATAAGAATCCAACCTTTAAATATTAATACAAACCAAACTTCTCAAATATTTGAGAGTCAGCCCTTTTAGTAGTTTTTATCCAGAAGTGAAGAGCAGTAACCATTTTAAATGTTTATTGGGGATGCCAAAGTCATGAATCAAATAATTTATTAAATGTGTTCATCTGCTTAGTGTAGTTCAGAACATTAAGTGTTTTAAGCAGCATATTTTTATCTGTTTTGCATAGGGCTGTGGTAAACTCGTGAAGAAAGATCCTTCATGCCAGTGAGCTCCTGCAGATGCACACAGTCTGAGGACTGTTGCTGCATCAATACGGTTCAGTCTCAAGCCAAATCCCATCTTCCTTTCCAGAGAATCCAGGTCACTTTTCAAGTTTGTCTGACCACCTAAAAATGGTACTGAAGGTCATCTGAGACAGTCTAGTAAGGTCCTGCTTTCCAACAGCAGCCATAAACAGATGCCAAAATGTAGCTGAGCCAAAATCAAATTGTACCGTACTTTCTCCAAATGGTCTCCTTGTCTCTGACTATTTATTTCCAGTTCAAGATAACTCCTGAGTGTGATTCTTTTTGTCCAGTTAGTAGAAGAGTTTTCTTCTGTATGCTTGTCCAGTCTTCTTCTGAACTCACTAACTTTGAATTAGTTTGAACTCGTTGCATCAAAAACCCTCTTTGACAAGGAGTTGCACATGACTATCACTCCTTGGATATGGACTTGTATAGAAAGCACTGCTGACTCTCCACAGTAAAAGTTAAAAAACAAGCCCCTCTTTGTTTAAATAGTCTCTTGCTAGCTCATCAGGAGCTCTGGCACACCAAGGTTACATGGCTAGCTGTCTCAGGGTAACTAGTTAAAGCCATCTTGCAGCTATATCTGAAGCAATTCTGGTGGCACCTGCTCAGCAGTTCTGTTCTGAAATATCTGGTGTAAGGAAGAGGTAGAGTTTCTCTGGAACCTACCCCAGACCAGTGAACCAAACACATTATTAACTGTGTTGTACCCTAATTCAAGTGCAATGTCACCTGCTTTCATCTTTCCTACTTATCAGCATCTCTGTATTTAAAAAGATAAAAAGTGTAAGTTCATTCAGCTTTGCCTGTTCTCTGCTGGAGGAGCACTGCATGATGCTCTTCAGGGGGACTTCTTGTCTGTTATCTTTTGGTTTGGTTTTTTTTTTTAATATTCTAAACACTGTACCCTCAGATATTCCTACTCCTTAATTCATTCTTTGTCTGCATAGTTACAGAACTTTCTCTTTCCCACCAATTTACCTGGATTTCTGTGAAGATGATGTGCTTTGACTTGTCACATTTGAACTGATTCTCGATTTTAGGCATCATGTAGCTGTTCCAAGGTGCTGAGTAGTCCAGGAATGATGCTCAGAGAATTACTGAGATACTCTCCTGCTGAGGATGCCATATCCTTTCTCTTCTTGACCCCTTTTTCACCTTAACGTTCCTTTACCAAAGGGATTTCAGTTTTAGGATCAAGCTATGAGTTTAGTTCTCATTTCCTAGTTCTCTGTGATCACGCTTCTCATCCTACCCCAAAAATCACTTCTTGGGAATGTCCAGGACATTGACTCCCACTCTCTTCTTCAATCAATCCATTTTTCCTAGTTCAACCTTTTCAAGATTTTCACCATCATTTAGAAGTTGTATATCACACTTCATACTGCTGGAGCCTGCTGTGAGCCTTCCACAGGGAAATCACGTAACATATTCAATACCAACAACACTTGTTAATACTTTCACCCTCCTCTTTCCCTTCTCTCCACTACCACCTTGTGTCAGGTTTTGGCCTGTATGTCTGTGGCAGTAGAGAGGGATTGCATCTATAGGAAGTGTAAGAATGTATGTGGAAAAAAAAAAAAAACATGAGTCATTGTATTCCTGAAATCAGTGTTTTTTTCATGAAGAATCTACCCAATTGCAGTCAATATGAATGCAAGATCTGGAAGCAGATAGCAAAGCACATCTCATCCATTTAAAGGCAAGCTGTGTTGTAGCCAAGATGTCAAGAGGCAAGTGCACCTAACTGTAGCTTCTGGAAGCTTGTAGCCATAGAGTAGGACATATAGCTGTAGATAGAAGAATGAGATATCATTGTAGCCACAAACTGGACATGTGTCTGAAGATAGAAAAATGAGCTACTGTTGGTCAAAGGCAAGAACAAAAAATTTGCTTTTCTAAAGAACATACTCCTGAGGTCTCATATTTGCAATTTGAAAATGAAAGAAACAACAATAGAAAAAATGGACTTAATGATAGAATACAAGACCTGGATTGGCTTTTGTCACTTCAGAATACACTGGCAAAGCAGGGAGAGATCCTGGGAGACTATGGCCATGAAGAACCTCTTCTGTCAGGCCCTCTGGGTTTTTAAATGAGAGGTATAATCTAACTGGGTACTACGACTTGACCTTTGAGTAAAATTAGAGAGAGAGGCAAATCCCCACTTGCTAATATTTGTGATCTGAGTGCCTTTAAAACATCTGACACCACCGTGCCTTGCATGCCGACATCACCAGGCCTCTCAGTTCCCTGCCGCAGTGGTGGTTGAGGATGAAATAAGGAGGAGAAGGGTGCCACCTGCTGAATGGTTAACCCTGATCCTTGCCTCATCCCAACTCATCTGTTTTGTGAAAGTCAAGTACCAGCATAGTCCAGCTATGCTGCAGAGCTCTTAAAAAGATCTCTGTGACACACTGAATGCTTGAAGCAAAAGAAAACCCATCATTTCTAACAGCTAGACTCCATAGAAAGGAGGGAAGCGAGACAGGTCATCAACAAAGTTCCCTATCTGTCTCTGATCTTTCTAGAGCTGTTTTTATTTGTAGTCAGGGAGTACTGGTCAATTTGAAGTGCATTTTTGCTTGTAACACTCTTTGCAATAACAAAGACTTCTGTTCCTTCTGAATGGGACCTGAGTTTCTAAAGACCCGGTCTGAAATCCAAGTGACTGCCTTGTTCTTCCAAGACCTCCATGTCAACTGTCAGCTTCTTTCAGGGAAGAGTCCTGTTCAGTAAGCAATAATTATGCCAAAAATTAGACCTAGTCCTGACTGGCCCTGCTCCTCATTACTATGTTTTAAAATCATTTTTATAAGTTTAAATCTTAAACATCCAGTCATCAGGGGTTTAGGAGTGAGGGATAGGTAGAAGCGTTAACTGCTGCAGCAATGTCAGGTCTTGCTCTTGCTTTTTGTTTTGTTTTGTTTAGCTTTTTTGTTGTTGTTGTTGTTGTTGTTGTTTTAACACTGCTCAGGACTTTCTTTTTTAATCTACTTCCTAAAATGTCTAGTGCTGAGAGATGTACTTATCCATAATGATGAACACATGGCTTATGCTGACTAGGTATTATATATATCCATGCATTCCACAGGAACATATTGTTTTAGGTAAGTTATGCAGCCGTTTTATTTTTCAGTTTGGGGGAGTATTCTGGATCAAATACCCAGAGGTTTCTGCTTATGGTCACATGCACTAAAAGAAGGCCACATATCTAAAAGCATTCCTGGTTATATACCCCCTAACTGGATCACTGTGAGAGCTCCATTTGAAATCACATTTTTTATTAATATTTAAATAAATAAGGTTGTCACACCCTGTCACACAGGGTGACACCCTGTGACAGCCTTCATTCTGAATGATTCTGTGATTCTGTGACCACATGCCAGTTTTTTCCTGCTCTGCCCATGGACCTGTTCTCAGTGTTTCAAAAGGAGATGGCCAGTATCACCCCTTATTTTCTGGTAGATTACGGTGAATTGATGCAAGAAGAGTTATTCCTAAGCTGAGGGGAAACCCAGACAGGCAGATGAAATTAACTAATTACATTATTTACTATACTGTACACATAAAAGTGGTACAATCAGGCACTTCAAAGCAAGACTTCAGTTTGATGAGTTCAGTAGCTTGTAGATTTCTGGCAGAACCCATCAGGTATTTTAACAGGTCGTCCTCTGAATGTAATAGCTTGTTTATCACACCTAGGAGACTCAACAGGTCTCATAAGCCATAAGCTCATAAGGTCTTATCAGCCAAAGTGTGGATTTTGGTGGTGACAGGTGGAGAAAAACTACAGCAATTTGTAAATGGCAATGTGCCTTCTAGCCCAGAAGTCCCTTAACCCAACTAAGAAGAAAAAAACTATGCTTCAATGAAATTAACAACCTTGGTAAAATCAGTGTGCACATAATGGTTAAAAGGTGGGGGGGAGCTTTACTCTTCTGGGCTGTCAGGTCTGTTTTGAGAAGGTGTTAAGAAGGTATCGTTCTAAATTACTTGGCAGCTGTCAAAAGTATTCTTGAATAATTTGGACCGGTGTCTAAAAGGGAGTGTTTCATTCTGTGTAGGTAAACGTGGAAAAATAAATGAAAAGCTTAACAGTGATACCGCAGAGTATATCTCCAAGCCCACATCTGAGGAGAGAAAGAACTGCTAAGGTGGGAAAAAAATCCACTATGGATGTTGCTGACTGCGATATTTGTCATGTGTTTGAATGGCTTAGAGCTGTAGAACAAGGCTGCAGTTGTCAGGGTATGAGGTCCTGCTGCTTCAGAGGTGTCAAATTATTACTCCTCAGCTGGAAGAAACAGAGCTGCAGTGCCAGAAGCCTGTAGACTTTGGCCCATGTCTTATCCACTCCTGGCACGTGTCCTTTGTTGTTCTTTATTTTTTTTATTTTTTTATTTTTTTTAAAGACTGGAACACAAAAGTCATAAGACTGGCTATGAAGTAAGGACCTTGTCACCTCCAGGCTGTCTGGTGTTATTCTGGTTCAGGTGAGAGCAGTGGAACATTGCTTCCAACCAAAGGGGGGATTGGTCTTCCACAGCTGCAACATCTCCATTTAGATCATCTGTGAAATGTACTGAAACAAGAGATTACTTGCAGAAGTGTCATCATTGCTTTTTCAGAAAAGAAAGTGTCATTCAGTGCTTTTTTCCAGAGAACCTAAGAGAAAGTCCAGCTCTGCAATATGCATATTCAAATTGAAAGACTTTTTGTGAACTCTTCCCTGGAACTGTCACTGTTTGATGATGAAAGGAAGATTTCTGCACCAAATTTTGTCATCTGTGGGTCAGCCCCTAAGGTCACCCAGCTGCATAGCAATAACAGCATTAATGATGTCTGTGGAAATCATTCCCAGTCATCCTCAAAACTTACAGGCAGATGAATCTCTGATGTGAGGGGTCTGGGCACTGTGAAGGCACTTCTCACCATATGGTCTTTGCAATTTACCTCACCGCCTAATCTAACTGTAAATCAATAAGAGGCCAGATCAGCATGGTTTCACACAACCAACTCATTTGGTATCATTAAGATAAACTTTCCATTTTGGGGTGGGTTGATCCCAGCTGACAGGTAAGCCCCCACCCAGTTGCTTTCTCACTTTTCCACAGTAAGATAGAGGAGAGAATCAGAAGTGCAAACATGAGAAAAAAAAAATATTGGTCAAGAGCGAAACAGTTTAATAAGTCAAGGGGAAAAAAAAGTGGAAAAAGAAACAAGTGGTGAAAAAGCAGTCACTCACCACCAGCCTTGGAACAACAGCTACTTTGGAAAAGCTCCCCCCTCCCAGTTTTATTGCTGAGCATGATGTCATTTAGTATGGCCTATTCCTTCAGTCAGTTTGGGCCACTTCTCCTGCCCATGTCTCCTCCCAGACTTTTGCCCACCCCCAGCCTCCTCACTGAGGGGGAAGAATGAGAAAAAGAGATGGCTCTTTAAGCTGTGTAAGGGCTGCTGAGCAACAGCTAAAACACCTGTGTGCTATCAACACTGGTTTGGTTATCAGTCTTGAACACAGCACCACACAGACCACTAGGAAGTCGATTAACTCTATCCCAACCAGGCCAAGTACATGTTTCTAAAAATATGTCCAGATATCACTCAAGAGTACCCTAACTTAGTGGCAAACATAAGGTACAGCTTGCTCTCACTGGGCTTTCAACACGAGGAGCATTTGCAGGAAGGCCTTTTTCTGTGGGCTTAGCGTTTTGGCTTCTTGCTTCAGCCTGGAAATTCAGAGATAAGACAGTGATATGGAGTCTGACTTTCAGACTAAGGTTCAGGCTTATACTTTTATTAGCCAAACTGATGCTCTTATTCTCAGATATGCTAGATAAAAGAAGATGGCTTTCTTTTAACCAAATCCACCAGCCAGCAACTTCTGCCATCCAGGTCTCCATGGCATATACCTCATTTCAAAAAGCTGCTTTGTCACACCAGCTGTAGGCAGGGCAGAAAACTCTCCACTGTGATGCCTCTGTCTTCCTATAGGGAAGGCAAATTAATTTAAAGATTCTTTGAGCTAGGTCTGCTAGAGTTGTGAAACTAACATCATTTTATTATAGTGAATCTTGGAGGCTTTCACCTAGGTTTTATTCATCACACCCTGTTCCAGCTCTTACAGTCTCAGAATTGTCCAAGAGTAGCAACATTCCAGAAGTGAAGGTAAGGAGATTTTTACTGTTTGAATTCATCCAAGCCAAGGTTTTACTTAGTGAGTTTTGCCATCCTAGACTTGTCTTGGAAAGTGTTGCAGTGGATGGGGATTTCTCCCCATTTATTGCATCTCTTCCCTCCAGCTTCCTTTCTTAATGAGATTTGGATTTGAAAACAGGTGTTTAGGTCATACTTGCAACTTCCAAATTCAGGCTTTTTTTTTTGCTTTCTTTTTTCCCTGACAGCTATGGATTCATTCTTCCTCACTCAGGAAATTCTTTGCTACTTCAATTCACATGTCCCTGTCCGAAAACTGGCTAGAGGGACCCCAATTGTTCTCATTTTTGGCATTCCACAGCTAGAAGACAGACAAGTCCATTTGTAATGAAAGGGAGATTTTTCACATCCTGTCCTTCTCTTACAGGCTGCCTGTGCCAGCACCATTTCATGCTCAGAATAAGCCATAAATCCAGAGGGAAAAACTTTTTAGATGATAAACAACTGTGGTTTGTATTTTCTTGGAAATACTTCATTATTTCAAAAAATGTACTTTAAGAAATGCAGATAGTGGAGGCAGTGTTTCATTTGAAGTTAGACTGAGTACAGATTCTACAGCTCCAAGTGATAGACTTATGGCTACTAAAGTGACAGTAATAAATAAAAAACACAGACAGTGTAAGACTTATTAAAAATTACATCTTCCACCGTCTAAACATGAGTTTAATATGAGTCAGTGGTGTTTTCACAGCTTGGTTCATAGACTGACCATGGTGGTGGTCCATTAAGGAAAGATATAAATAATTAACATGTCCCTTTAGGTTGCAAAAAAGGTGTACTTTGGGTGGTGCCATGGCTCTGTGGCCAAGTTAAAAACTCATTACAAGTGTGTTCTATGAGCTGGAACACCTGAATGTCTGCAGGGCTGCCCCTTTGTATACAAAAATATGATTAGTTTACAGAAACTCTAAAGAAATTATTCATGGGGTTCACAGTTAAGACTCTGTTTTTTTAAAAAAAAAACAACTGAAAAATCAGTTCTGAAACAAAATGCTTTGGATTAATTACTCACATTTGGACAATTCTGACTTGAAGTGTGTGTCTTGCTGCCAGACTGAATTGGCTAGCAGTTGAGCAAAGGATTGGGTCATTTAAAAAATTACTCTGTTTCTCAAGAGAAATTACACTGAAAGTGGGAGCAGGGGAGGTTGAGACAGATGGTTCCAGGAATAAGCTGCATGTTTCCAAGCGTGTAAGTAAAATTTTGAGGCTGCATGCCGATGGCTGTAGAATGAGAGTCTGTTTCCTAGGTGATCATGTAAGATATCCCAAACTGCACACTTAAAGTGTTGACTTCAGTTTCCTAAGCATCCCCTTCAAATTAAAGTGTTGCTTGGAAGAAATAGGTGCCAATCATGTCAGGGTTGTCTCAACCTTTCATCTTTTGAAGAGTGAGAGAAAAAGTGAGAGAAAAGAAGTAATCTATTCAGTTGGCCACATCATCTGAATAATGTACTTTTTTTACTGAAGTACAGGGAGCAAACATACAATCATAATCTATAAGACGATAGAAAATCTTGGTACAAGAACAATTTTGTCACAGTGTCTGTGTCAAAAAATTGCCAGCTAATACAGATAATCTGTCATGGTTTATTTGTTTCCCTCCCACTCCAGATAAGGTTTCATTTCACTAGAGAGTGATTATTGCACAGTTGCTTGTTGGGATAAAGAAAAGTTTTTGTCTGAGAACTTTATAGCCCCTGTAACAAGGAAATCATCCCTATCTATGGGTACTAAGGCAACCTCACTCAGTGTGACTGGATACAGAGTACTCAATGCCTGCTGGGAGTGAGGCAGGATGCTCTGTACTGCTCCACAGCCATGCAGACTCAGTGAACACAACTACTTAAGGCTACCACAGATGGGCTCCAGAGGACTCTTTGGCTGGAGAGGATGTCATTTTGCATGAAGACACTTAGGTGGGGGGCTATTAGCAGAGAAGTATGGAGGCTTATTTTGTTAAGGTGCTATCCCTTGTCAACCATTTTGTTATTACAGATGATAACAGATACTTGCAAGAAAAAGCTAGAACAGTGTGCTCAAACTGCTGCTCATGTTATGACCCATTTGGTGTGGGGCTCTATTGCTTGCCTAACCCTAAATAAACTGTTGGGACAAATGAATAGTTATTCTTCTGAATTACAAATATCTCTCATTTTCAGTAGACATTTATTTTCTTCGCTCAGAAACATCAGATATGAACATCCCTGATCCAAGCTACCCCACCCCTGCTTTGGAGTGCAAAACAGGCATCTCCATGTAACATTTGGGCTGGTATCTGGTTAAATAGAAAATTAATGCATCAAGCAAAAATCCATGGAAATGCTCAGACAAATGCTCAGAATTAATTTAGGATGGGCTTTTTTGCTTGTTTGTCTGGGGTTTGTTTCTGTTTGGTTTGCTTTTGTACCAAAGGTAAATGTAAATGTGCTTACAATGTGAATTAGTAAGAGGTATCATAAGTCATAGACACTGACCTTAATATTGAGCAGGACACTGATGGAGAAGGATCCATGTGTCCCTGTGGCTCTGCCCATACTTTCTCACATGTTCAAAGCCACACAGGAAAGCAAAAAAAAAAAAGACATCTATGTCTATCACAGTAACTATTTAAATTAGACAACATGACCATATAGAAAGCTGCTTACTTGTTTGTTTTTCTTTTAAATTGAGGTTGTTTTTTTGGTGTTTGTTTGTTTTCTTTGTTTGTTTGTTTTTTGCACCTTCATGTATTTGAGTGAAAAAACCAATTTGTTTCAAAGTATCTTGGGGCCATTTCACTTTAATTTCTGAATATTACAAGGTCTGGATTTCAGATATTGGTGAACATTTTTTTTTTTTTAATAACAGCTATTAGAATAAAATCAAGATCACAAAAATCATCTATTAGCTTTGTGAAAAAAAAAAATGTTTAAAAGTTTTCTACTTTCAATCATGCTTAGAGGCTGACAGCTTCCAGTTGTTACAGCTGATCCCTGTGCAGTCAGTTGCCAGTCCATAATGAAACCTGAATGAATGGACATTGAATTAATTACGTCAAGACTGAGAATTTGCTTAATAGCTTTATTGATAGGTCTTGATCTGTTATAACTCTTCTTCTCCCCAAAAAGCATTAAGAGGGTTTGGGGCCTCAAACATTCTTATCAATGCATGGAGCAATACCAGAAATACACAGGTGATGAACCTACTTCTTTGGAAAAAAACTTCTGTAACCATGACTTGCCAGATCACCAGGATAACTGAGAGAGTCCATAGCTATATCAGATGTCCAGACAGAAACACAGCCCTACTGCTTAAAGGCCCAGCCACTTGGCCCTTAGTGTGCTCAAACAAAAACCTTCCAGGCTGGAAGAGGCAAAATTCAGGCTGCTCATGAAATGTATTTGGCAAACTTTCTGTCATCTATAACTTGATGGGAGAAAACACCCAACTTCACAGGCAGATGAGATCAGGCTCTCCACAGAACACCTGGAGGTAACACCTAGGAGGACACTGTGTCCAGTCTTCCATTGTTTCCAGCCTCTATAAAATAGATGGCCAGAAAGTCTTCCTCTACTTCCAGATTGTAAGGTCTTCCATTCACATTTCTTCAATCAAATGATCCAGTTACCACTTGTGTTCCTTCAGAAAGATTTTGAAGAGAATGTGGGAGGCTAGTGGGTTTCAGCCTGCAGAAAGATGCAGTGTCCCATCCCAACATAACATCATTCAAAGGCACAACATACATCGAACATACGTTCTTTCTTATTCTTTATTTGATCATACGCAGAACTCAAAAAAAAAAAAAAAAAAAAAAAAAAAAAATGATTCTTTTATTTGTATTTTGGTTCTTTAACGTTTGGTATCCATTCCTTCAAATAACAGAGGGAAGCAGGGGTAGGAATGCAATAAATACAAAAATTGTCCTATAGTTACAGGTTAAGTGCATCACAAAATCCAGCACCTCTCTATGCTCATCAGTGGAAGCCACAAGTCAAAAATATGAACTCTAGGGACTTATTTATCCATGCCTATGGCACAAAATTATCATGTGTAAGACCTAGCAACACAGTCACTTCATTTTTATTCTTAAAATCTATTCTAATGCTCTGTCAACATATTATGTTGAGAAAACATGTGGAATCTGGACTCATTATTTAGTGGGTTCAGGATTGCACTCCCTTGAAAATCTGTGCCTCTGAAGAGCCAGCAAATGGTATCAGCCACTTATATTCAGCAGCACTTTTTCAGAATGAAGCAAGGCAAAAATATTTTTTGGTGAGTAACATAAGTAGTGTGATGCAATATGTTATTGTGTCTATCCCTGTTTACATATTACTTTACATAATGGTGTTCCCATACTGGTTAGCCCGTTTTTTAACAAGTAGTCAAAATAATACCTCGGGTTGTAGTGTTGTTACCACCAATAAACACAATAGACAGAAAATCATTATATTGTGAACTGCCATCACCTAGTTGTTCAACTAAAACCTTTTTAATATTCATGTCAGTACTTTAGGTTTATTTTATGTTGCAATTTTTTTGTTTGTTTGTTTAAAGAAACTGAAATTTTGGCTACTAATTTTTTGGACTTCACTGTTACACCGTAAATTTTCAACTTGGTCTTTCAGTCCTTTCTGGAGTATTTCTCCATCCTGTCAAATGGAAGGACTGCAGAAGTTATGAAAACCACAAACCGAATCCATGAGATTCCAAGTAAATAACAGCAGCCTTCCAGCCTCTTAGGCATCCTGGTTGGTAGCAAAGCTATTAGAGACTTGTCATGTCTGAGGAACAGAGCTGTGAATTTTAAAATGAAGTGTATGAAATAGGCTTTCAGTTTTACAGTTTGCATCTTTCTCAATCATTCTTCTGTGAATATTGCTAAAGAAAAAAGGAGGCAATTGTAATGTTTGCATCTACCTTGCATCTGATGCTACATTCACCACTAGCTCTTTTTTTTTTTAAGAAAAAGTCCAAGATATCCCTACTTTTCCCATCTGCCCTTCCTTTTTTCCAAGATATCTAAATAATGAGTTACATGATTCAGATGAAAAAAATAGCTTGACAGCAAATCTTACAATGGTGTTCATAATCACAATACTTATGAATTTAAATTAGGACCATGACTAGAAAATGACCTAGCATTAAACTCATTCAGAAAAAAAGGGATTTGTTTTTTTGAGGCTACTTCATATTGGACTGATAAACACTTAATGATGGAAAATATGTAAAGAACCTGGAATTCCTGAGTGCCTACAAAAGAGAATTACAATTCTTATGTCAAGATATTTGAGATTTTTTTTGCTTCAAATAAGCAGGGTTTGACATTCCATACAACTGAAATCTCACAATATTTGTTACCAACGACAAGCAAAGTATTTTGTTTATAAGTAGGCTGACTGTTTGAAGATACAAAAGGGTTTATGAGTTTTGATAAATCTGAGGGTTAACTAGTTCACTTTTTTTGGTGTACTTTTATTTGGTTCTGGTAAGCATCTGCATAGTCAGATTTCTTGAGTTTAAAGTGGAGGTGAAAATATTCTTCCCTAATTCTGTGTTATGCCCACTGATATTGTGAACTCACATAATATTTGTAAAAACAGTAACTTCTGTCTCTTACAGTTTTGATCACAGTGTGAAACAGTCTTCCCTTGGCACTGCAGTTTTCCAGTTTCTTCTGGCAAATGACTGGAAAATCTTCTACACAAAAAAAATTAAATTACAAAAGGGAGATAATTGGTTCAACTTAACTGCTGAAGTTTGGCAAAGGCTTGGAGTGGAGGGGATGTACCAGAGGTTTCTCTGCAAACTGGAAGACCCATCCTTGAAATACCCTTCCTGAAAATGCATCAAAATCAGCTACATGGTTTGAAGCTCATAGTGCACTGTTAACATTCCTATGAAAGGAGGGAGCCTGCATTCATTACAGCAGGGGTAACTAAAACCTGGTTTGCTTCACAAGAAACTACATAAACTACAGTGAAGCCTTTTTATTCCTTAATGCAACATCTGAATCTGAAGACCTCTTCTAATGTGGAATTCACAATATACTTACTTTTCTGACTGATGACTGTTCCTGTTGCCCCGTTACCTGATGCAAAAAAACTCCACCTCTAATTGTTTTCTCTATATTCTCTATCATTCCTCAGAGACTGTAAGAGCTAGTGATTGGGGTAGATCAAGGAATGTGTCTTCTTAGCTCAGTAAACAAGATGGCATAAAACAAAAGAGCAAAAAGCAACTCACTTCCAGCTGAGTTGAACAACTTCTCTCCCTGGAACCACTTGCCCACTGCTGCATAATGATCAGCATCTTCAGGTGAGTCTCTTGCTCAGTTTTCGATCAGGTTCCCATAAATTTTTGTGTAAAATATGATCCAGCCCAGTTCCAGCACCACTGTGCTCTTTAAAAGTAAACATGAACACAAATTTAAAGTTTAAATAAATACAATTTTTCATGAAGAACAAGAATCTCATTGTCTAGGTTGGGAAAATTACCCAAAGCTCAAAGTTTTTTGATCCTTAATTGAAAAACTGAGCCTCCAGAGGCCAAAACATACACTGAAATGCTAAAGACATTGGGGCATTTGCATCTTCAGGAACCCAGCAGGGGTTACTCCAGCCATGGGTTTTCTTTGCTGAAAGCCTGCTTTTGATTTATTTCCACAATAAAGAGCAAATAACTGTAGCATCATAATGATCTGAGGTTTGCTTCTAGCTAAGAGGCCTCTGGTGGCCTTATAAATTTGTGATGGAAGCAGATATGAAAGAAGATGAAACGTGTTTGACTGGATACCTGATATGACTCTGGTAGGTGATAAAAAACATACTTCTAAATACCTCCACTATCAAAACTACTCCAGCACTACTCTCTCCAACATTTCCATCATCGCTTCTTTCCTCTACACTTTTATAGGAAAGTATGTGGGTGAATTCTGTGAATTTTCACCTGGTAACACCCAGGCAGAGCATCCTGGCTGGCTGCAGACAGGAGACTGTCTACAGGAGGCTGAGAGGAAGAGAGGAATCGTGGAGGTGAGAGAGGGATTAACAGCCCTCCCAAGAAGCAACCAGTATAATGAATAACTATGAAAGACTCCTGCCTGGAACATTCATGCTTAGAAATACTCCAAAGAAAATCAACACTCTCTCTCTCCCAAGAGCAGTAATATCTCATTCCCAGGTTTGTGGTCATGACAGTTCAGAGCTCAGATCCATAAATGTAACTATTTGAAATACAAATTTTTGGAGCCTTAATTCAGCTCTTTCTTAGAATGAGTTGTACTTCTCAAACAGAATGTTAACTAACATATGGAGTGTTCATGGATGACTGTATGTCAGCACAAACGAGAACTGAGTCAAGCAAACACAGCAGCTGAAGTCTACCTTGACCCTAAGCATCCCTGGGAGAAATGCCACTAAAACGAGGTCTCTCCTATGCCGTGCACTATTCATGCCTCTCAGCCTCAAGCTTCGAAACAGTGTGCTTGTTTTTGGCCATTACATTCCCAGTCCTCTTTTGGCTATGAAATAATGAACCAAGGATAGACAGTGAATAGCATCCTCAGTCATATGAATTCTGCAGCAAGTTTTCTGACAAGGGCTAGAAAAAACTTCTTTGAGGAAGGGGATACATCATGAGCTCCTCCCTCTTTAAGCACCGAGGAATTAAGCCACAAGATGCGAGGCTTCTGGAAGCCAGGCTTTCTTTGTATGCACAAATTTACCTTTTTCTCAGCCTCCAATTCTCCTATTTCAATCAACAGCTTGCTGTGAAGTGTATTAATGTTCCTTTGTGAAAAATCCCCAATACACTAATCTAGTCCCTCTTGATGTTTGTGGCCCATCTGTGAGAAACTTTGAATGTTCTTCAATTCATTTATTACTTTATTGTTCTCTAAAGCCACATCTGTAAATTACTTGTGTGCTCCCTGTTAAAAAATTAAATTTGATCTTTGATGTCCAGTTTTAATTAGACACATAAGTGACATGGCATTGTTTCGTCCCAGGTAGGTCTGTACTGAATGAGCATTCTGAAGTAACTGTGAATTCATCCAGCCTGTATGAGTTGGAAGTTTTCTTCTTATGAATACTTAGAGTTCCTTAAAATCTATTGAGAATGTCCCTGAGGACAAATTGTGTTCATATGGATACTTATGTGAAAGGGACAGAAACAGGCAGGACCACACCCAACACAAATAATTTTATATGCAATGCATGTTTCAATTACCATATTGTTTTATTACAATCCAAAAGCTTCTATTCCCCAGTACTGTAAAGTCAGATAATATCAAGATTCCTGCACCAAAGATTTTGCATTCCCTGACACGTGTCTGACAACCTGCTTTACTGCATTTAGACCACAAGAACCCTGAGTCTCTACAACAACACTATTGGAACAAGTTTATGTCCCAGAAAATTAGAAACAAAGTTCTCTGACTTTTTTGAATAGTGGAGACAATACACTTATGTACTGCAAAGACTTGTCTTCATCTGACATTTGCCACAATAACTAGAAATGAAAAAAAAAAGCCTCTACAAAGACCATTTCTGAGCCCTTATGGCTTAGAAGTCTTTCCTTTCAAGTAATTACTCAATTTCAGAAGTGCATCAGTTATTCTAGGTTGCAAGTGACTTTCATTTCAGAATGACATCTACTGCAATGTTTTTGGTGTTATGGAATAGTTTACGTCACAATAGCCAATACTTTCATCCAAATGGCAGCCAGGTGCCAGCTGTGTTAATTTTTATAGCAATAGTGAGGGTCCTCTCTAGACAAGGCTTTTACTAGCACTTTTCTAACACTATTCCCATATTCAGATTTGATTTCAGAACTTGAAACATTTAACTAGTGTTTACCATAATGTCATGAAACAAATAGCATATTAATAATGCAACTTTTAAAAGAAAGCTCTGAGTTAATTAGTTTCTGAAACTTATTCTTTATAAATTCATCAGAACTGTCTGAGGGATGGGCTGAAATACATGAAAAGACTGATAGGAATTCTAAGACAAAGCCGATCCTCCTCTCATTAAGATTAAAAATGTAGATTACTTTTGGTATTTTGATGTCCTGACTGTTACAATTGACAACTATATTGTGGCCACGAGAAGGAATAAGTTATCTTGGCACCCACCAGGAGGGGCTCAGAACTGCTTATTTTGCAAAAAACCCAAAAAGTTTTAATAAAGGTCCTCAGGAAGAGAGGTGAGCCTGACCTAGGGTGTAATAACCTCAGGTAAAACTACAGAATGCAGCACAAAGCATAATCTCAGTTGCTGTTTGGAACTCTTTAAAAAGTAGAGGAAAACACAGAGACAGAGCAAGGTCCCAAAATACCCCACTAACATCAGTAGGTACCCTTTCTTTTGTGTAAAGTCAGTATCAGGAATGTGATCGGAATCCCAAGCTCTTTCTTTCCATTACTGGATGCCTCCTATTCCAAGAAGGAAATTAAGTACTTTAAAAGTAGCTTTAACACTATTCTGCGAAGCCTCTTGATTTCACATAAAAGTTGTATTGCAGTTCTGCATAAGCCATGCCAGCCTTTGAAAAGCACTAATATTCAAAGAAGAAAAAAAGGAAAAAGAATGAGATCTTCTGTCACTGTAAGATGTTGCCATCAGCTGTGAGCTTAATGGCTTTTGTTGTTCTTGTATCACTATCCCAGGATTATTTAAATTCAAAACTGATTTTTTTCATATTGAAGATTAAACTTTTTTGTTGTTGTTGTCAGGCTTTTCATGTTGGTATTTGGAACTTGGAAAATCTATTTTCTTCTTCATTTTGCCAGGCTGGGAAAGAAGAAGAATTAGGTGATTAGTTCTGTATATTTGTTTGTAAAATATCTCAAGAATATTAAACATAGCTACCAATTTTTTTTTTTTTTTGTTAATATTTTGCCTCAGCATGTAAATTTCAGTGGTTTTAGATGCAGGGATATTAGAAGGTGGACTGTTGCACTGTGTGTGGCTTCTCAAATGCTATCACGCTACACCAACAAATGTCTGTGTCCACTCTGCTAGTGAAATATGTTTTGCTCTCAAGACACACAGCCAAAAGAGAGCTCAATTGTCAGTCTTATACACTGCAAGTAACCAAATATTTTCACTAACAGTACGTCAGGGTAATTAAGGTTAATTTATCTGCGACTACAGAGGTCTGCTATTGGCACAACAATCTGCCTCCATGGGAACCTGAAATTCATTTGATCTTTCTATGTTTTGAAAGCCTGGGTAATTTAGCTTTTCTCATGCCCAGAGCCAGTAGAGTAAAAGCTTTACACAGTTTTTAATTAAATAAAAACTGTGAATACCTGGTGGACTTACATCAGAAATCTTGCTGTTGGACTGCTGTGGCTCAAAATACTTCCGCAGATGGTAAAATTAATATGATTTCTTATTGTAAGAAATTCTGTGGGTTTCCTGTTATTCTGAAGGACTAGTAATTAACTCTATTTCACTCAGGGGACAACAGTGGGTCTTTGGGCTCTAGGCCAGGCATTCAGTAGAACAAAATTCGACCAGGTGCAGCAACTGGCAATGAAAGAAGGCAAAGCAGTCTTGGTCACCATGTCTGAAGGGGCCACATCAATGCTTTAAGGAAAACATGCCAGTTTCCAAACAAGATGAAGAGAAAAGCCTGAAAGGTATAAATGTAAAGTTGGGTAGAAAGCCATTATGTCTTGGCAAAATGTATTCTCACAAGAGACAAAAGCAAAAAAATCCTCCAGGAGATAGGAGAATTCAGACCAAATGGCAATTGCACACTTAAAGCTTCTGCAAGGCATTGTCTCAGCTTTGATGTGTTGAGAGGGCTGCAATATGTCTACAACATTTAAAACAATTGTCTTCTCATCTTGTCAAGCCAATGATTATATCCATCTACAAGCACAAGTAATCATATACTGGCTGAAGCACTAAACTTCTGTAAGCCATGTGTCACCAGTTCTCCAGTGGGGTTTTTTCTGGTAATGGCTGTAAGAAAATGTAAAAACTAAGTTATTTTTTTCCCCTAAACCACTGATATATGTGGGGTTTTATTGAATCAAGCTGGAATTTGTGTGGGCAGACCTATTCGAACGGGAAAAAAAGTGGCATGTATTTTTTCTTTTATATTTTTCTTTGATTTTTTCTTTGTGCCTTTCTCACCTCAGAGGAAACAGGATGCCTAAAGTCACAGCTTGATGATGCCTTAGAAGTAGCACAGAATGTTCACCAGTGTTTCTTTGGTAAACAGCCGCATATGGACTTGTGAATTCTCCCAGAGACACACCAGTGCTGGGTCGCTACAGGGCAGGAGGTAGCTCCTTAATGTCCTGTATGGAACAGCTTCTAAAATATTATTTTCCCTGTCTGCAACATTATAAACATGTTGAGTATCACAACTTTGTTTGACATGACACCAGCTGTAACATTTGATGATAAAAATGGATATTAAATTAATTTATTTATTCATTAAATCAGGAACATTTTTTTTTTCATCCTACAAAATATAGAATCATCATGGTTGGAAAGGACCTTCAAGATCATCAAGTCCAACCATCAGCTGTACACCTCTGTAACCACTAAACCATCCCCTGAAGTGGCATATCTACTAATTTTTTTAACATCCTGAGGGATAGCAACTCCACCACCTCCCTGGGCAACCTGTTCCAATGTTCCACCATTCTTTTGGTGAAGAAATTTTTCTTAATATCTAACCTGAACCTCCCCTGTCACGACCTGAACCCATTTCTTCTTGTCCTCTTGCTGGTCACTACAGAGAATAGTCCAACACCAACCTCAGTACAGCCTCCTTTCAGGAAACTGTAGTGAGTGATGAGGTCTCCCCTCCTCCTCTTCTCTAGGCTGAACAGCTCCAGCTCCTTCATCTCTTAAGACCTGTTCTCCAGAACCCTAACAAGCATAATTGCTCTTCTCTTCACCCTCTCCAGCACCAAGATGTCCTTCCTATGCTGTGGCACCGAGAACTGCACACAGTACATGAGGTGTGGCCTCATCAAGGCTGAGTAAGAGGGTAAAATCACTTCCCTGGTCCTGCTAATCACACTGTTCCTGGTACAGGCCAGGATGCCATTTGCCTTCTTGGCCACCTGGGCACACTGCTATGGGCAAAGTGCAGGTTGCTTGAACAAGACCTGCCCTTCATGAACATGACCTCTGGTTGTACTGTATGTATCCCCATAATGGTATTCAGGATGATCGATCCACCAGCTTCACTGGTAACAAAGTCAAACTGACAGGCCTGTAATTTCCTGGATCATCCTTCCACCCCTTCTTATATATGGGGGTTACATTGGCTGATTTAGAAGATGCAAGTACCTTTCCAGTCATCCAGGACTGCTGGTAAATGATAGAAAGTGGCTTGGTGAGCACCTCCACCAGTTCTTTCAGCACTCTTGTGTGCATCCTATCCAGCCCCATAGATTTGTGGCTATCTATAGGGTGTAGCAGCTCACTGAATATTTCCTCCTGGATTGCCGGGACGTCATTTTGCTCCTGGTCACTGTCTCCTAGCTTAGAGAGTTGGATTCCTTCTCTATAACTGAGATGGAGGCAAAGAATTCATTGACCACCTCAGCTTTTTCCTTATCCTTCTTCACTATGTTTCTTCCTGCACCAAACAGGGGATGGAGGGTCCCCCTGGCTGTTCTTTTGTTGGTAATATATTTATAGAAACTTTAACCATAGAGGCCACATTAATTTCTATCTGGGCTTTGGACCTTCTGATTCTCACCCTGCATAGCCTTTTGTTGTCATTCTGGGTGGCCTGCCCCCTCCTCCAAAGGGCATAAGCTCTCTTTTTCTTCCTGAGTACCAGCCAAAGCTCCCTGTTCATCCAGACCAGTCTTCTATGCCTCCACCTTGCATTACAGCACATGGGGATGGCTTGCTCCTGTGCCTTCAAGACTTTCCTCTTAAAAACTGTCCAGCCTTCCTGGACTCCTTTATCTTTCAGAACTGATTCCCAAGAGATTCTGGTCATCAGGCTGCTAAATAAGTTAAAGTTTGCCCCTCAGAAGTCTAGGGTGGCAGTTTTAATGCCCCCCATCCTGGCATATCTATAAATATTGATATTCTGATAGAAGATGATATATGCTGAATCACACCAGAGTTATATAAATGCCTGCTGGATTTTGAAAATCAGTGGGCGTTTTGGCATTTGATTTACTTTCATGCCAGAAGATACTGAAAATCCTTTGAATTTTAGCTTCTAAATTTTATACTTTTTTAAAAAAAAAAAAACCTCAGTAACTCACAGCAAGCATAGAAATTTTTACATTTGAGAGGAGGAGTTTGTAGTCTGTTGCAGAAAGATTTCACAGAATCTGTAGTAGACCCTAGTTGATTCCAGGCTCCACTGTAACATGTGGAATCTTGTTTGACATTGGACTCTGGCATTATGTCCTGGCCTTAAAAAAGAACCTGAATCTGGGCTTGCATCTCCCAGACACTGGCTGGTTTTGCTCACTTACTTATTTCTCTTCTACAATTTGTGAAAATTTTCACCAAAGCTGATATAGTTTTGATATGCAGATATTTGCCAACAAAAAAGTATGTCATTGTCAAATTCCTTGCTGCTTCTGATCATATATCTCTGAGAGGAGATTTTGGGGGCCTGTCTCTTTCCAGGAGCAGCTCTTTGTTTTCTGCCTTGTAGTCATGAGTTCAAGTAAGAGTCACAAGTCTTGTGTTGCTATTAAAATCTGTTTACAATATGATATCCCAGATGACGTAGACACCTGCTGACAAACTGGTCCACTTCAGCAGGATGAAACATCATTCTTTCCAACCAACCTGAAATAAATATTTCAGAGGCATTTTACAGGATGTCCAAGCTTTAGCTGCAGAGATTGCTATTCATGTTCTTGTTATCATCTGTCCTTGTTCATATATACCTTCCCAGTAGCTACATACGGAAGAAAAACCTGCTATTCTTGATCTGATTCTTCTTCAGGTTTGCTTCATGCACAGAGCAGTATGTGTCACTTAACTTAGCTCTTCTGAGTTATGCCTCCAATAATTTTATATCAATATTATATAGCAATTATGGCTAAGAGACTATTCTTCTCCCTCTCCTCACTACTTTGATTTGGATGCCTGTCTTTGAAAACACTACAGTCACATATGAGCAGGAGCTTATATGAGGGTCTCCAATTGCTGAAACACATGTTGTGATAATTTTTTCTTTGAAAGACAAGGATCTTTCTTATTCAAATCCAAGCAACTCTTACAGTTGATATCAATATATTAAGACAGTATAAAACTTTTATCAAATAATAAATTAACTTATTGTGTATCTAAAAATAGCAATAATGATGGTGCAACCAGCTGTTCTGGCATCTGAAGAAAATGTAATGCCCCTTCATAAGCATGAAAAAAACTTCCCATTAGATCCAAATAATTGAAGTGGGTGTCTAATTTCATCACATATTTATTTTGTTAAGCTGTACTTGAGTTTAGGTTTATAAAAAGGAGTAAAGCACTTATCACTAGAAGCTCAAATGAAATGCATATAGTTCCTGTCTGCTGCTCCATGCCATTTATGTGCTGGTTGACTTGGGAATGTGGTACACAGCCTAAAACTAATGTGGTTTTAGCTGCACCTACAATTTTCAAACTAACCAATTTTTTATGTTAAGTTTTACTAAACTGTGAGTCCTTCCTCAAAAGGACCAGAGCATCCTGTCCTTTCTGGAGAGAGAAAAGTTTTTAGAAGCATGTTTTTTCTAGGTTGTTTTAGGTTTGTGTCACATTTCCATATAAAGATTTAACTGCTGCTGTAATCTAAGTGTCCATGCCCAAAAGGCAACAAAAGGCCTTAATTTCCCTGAGCAGACTCACCTGCAGCCTCCACCTACCTTTCTGCTGCCCACTACCCCAGAAAGCTCTATATAAATTCCTAGCCACTTTGTTTGTCCAGCCCTGTCTGCATTTGCTTACTCATGGACCTTTCTTGGAGGCCTCTAGATAAATGCTGTAGGTAACTTTGTCTCCACTCAGGCTTCTGGCCTTGTCTTGTTATTTTTGTCTGGGAATGGATGGATGGATGGACTTGAGTCATGACCTTGCCTTGCCTCGTCTTGGACTGTTAATGTTCCTGTTATCAGTCTCCTGCTCTGATTTGGTTGTTCAGATGACCTAGACCTGTGCCCTAGTTGGTGAAGGCAATATCACTCTCTGTAATGGGGTCATTCCTGGCTCTGGGCTTGTTCTTCCTTGCAGAGAAGCCCCAGTCTTGCTGACCCCTGGGAACAAGAGCTGTGACTGTACTAGAGATGTTTGGTGGTAGAGGCAGAAGATCACACACAGCTGGCTGGAGGAGCTCTATCCATTTTTTTTTTTTTTTTTTTTTTTTGGTATGTATTTACTACCAGTGCTACATAGAGAGGTGTGTTATTCATTGTAACGTGGTGTATCACGTCAGCTTGGTTTTTTAGATCTTTTATGTTCTGAAACTATGCCAATATATGATCTCACTTTCTTAGTGGGCGGTTGTGTTTTTTTTTAATGTACTCCTTGAAAAACCACTGGGCTTCTGAACACCTGGTGTAAATCAGGTAGCTCCATCAGAGTTATTTGGGCTGTGCCAACCCGTGCTACTAAAGAACATGACCCAATTTAAGGACGAATTCTTTTTATGCTAGATCCATCTGTGAAAAATATGTATCAAAAGATCCACAGCAGATCCTGAAGACCAAACCAGAAGGTTAATAGATTGTCAGGGAACATCTTTGAACTCTGAGTCTCCAGGTTTTGAAAGTCTTGTAATAATTTGTACTCAAGGCAGGACAAACATAAAACAGTATAAACATGAGCATGTGTGTTCAAAGTTCCGTTTTCAGCATTATAAAAGATTGTGAGGGATTGTTCTCTCTCTCTCAGAGGGACAACAACTGAAGCTAATAAAATCAGTGCTGACATGATGCAGAAGGAGTAGACAATAAACAAGAAGAATCTTCTTTTGCAAATGATTCATCTGTTTGTTAGACACGAGTGATATAGGTCAGGAAAGCATTTGCAAGTAGCTAAAAACACCACCCTTTTCTGAACAGACTTTATGTGCTGCAAGTTGAGGCATACCTTGTCACTGTCTTCAGGCTTTTCAATAGCCACACTAAGGACAAAGCCCAACTATTCTTCTCAAGCTTAACTGTTCTTGGAGCTTTCTCTAAGGGATTCCTCAGTTGCAGATACAAGTTTCCACTCTTCCAACAACACGCTTCAAATCCTCTTGTATCATGCTTGGAATAAACGAGGTCTGTCTGCCAGCGTGAGTCAGCAGTAAACATCATTTCTGTACAATTTTGTGAGCATCTGACTGGAGGGTGGCATGCCACAAGCCTTTCTATCTGTGCGTAGGGTCCCAGAAACTGCCATGTACTTGACGGTTCACTTAATTCCCAACCATATCTGGAGTTTGTTATTGCTGTTTTTCATTTGCTGTGTGCTTCTGGGTTGAGAAACTGCCAAAATACCATAAGCAGCAACCCTTGTAGCTTTATTCTCGTGAGAATTCCCTTTTTCTTCCCTGATCTCATGCAATACCCCACCCAGTTTTTCCATGCCCAAATGATCCAGATAACTTGTACAAGAACTGACAGTTCTGAGAGCTTATCCAGAATCACAAGACACTGGTTTTCATATTCATCCATTATTATAATGTCATGTAAGTTTACAGACTTGAGTGAATAAAACAAACCGTTACCTGTCATATTCACTTAACTTCAAAACTGTGTTTCAGTTCTCTCATTGCATTTTTGTGCACTATTATGTTTGAACTTTCCTAGCAGAATCCTCATGGAAAATGCATTCTATTTATCATAGTTTGAATTTTGAACGGTCAATGGGAATCTTTAACTGCATAGCCAAAACCAATATGACTTTTCAATTTTTCATTCCACCACTCAGTTTGTAATGTCTAATGTTACTAATTAGCTATGTAAATGTACATAAAAAGCACGTGTATTGCATACAATGCATCACAGCACTAACAACCTACTGATGACATTCGCAATTTTTTTTAATTTAAAGCAGAGATGAGGATTTGGTAAGATGCTCTCAGGCATCTTGAAATATGAAAAGGGGGAAATTCACTGTTTAGAGGGGGTTTTATTGTTTACATAGTGAGCTCAAATGTTTACTGTTACTTGTGGCAGAACAGAATAACGTCTGACCTCCTTGAGAAAATAAGGAGCTGGTGCTTGAAAATGGTGCCTGAAGTTTCAAGCCTTGAAGAAGTCGATGACGCTCAGATTCCTGTGTTCCACAAGAGCTTCCATTTTTTTCTGGATCAAAATCAATTTAAGCTGTTCCTCACCCTTCACTCCACCACCGTACTCTCATTTCAACTCCCTGACTGCACTGTCAATTGTTCTGGCACAATTAGTTCAGAACTTTCTTGACTAATCAATGTTATTCAACACTTTTGACACTCATCAGATCTGATGAATTATTTTTAGTCTGCATACTTTCCCTAATTTAGTTCCTCTGTTTCATTCTGACTCTGCAGGAGTGGGAGGTTGGGTTTCAGGAGGCAGCATAAGGGCAGAAAGAAAGAGAGAAGTAGAATGAGATTTTCTGCTGAGGACAGTTCTGATGTGTCAATGGTTTCAGGCACTAGAACTAATCTTAGGTCATTTCTAGACCACTTTGTGGGAAGGGTAGGTGCAGTTTTAATACTCATCAATATAAATCACCACTAAACCTAAATTTGAGGTTTAAATACCACTTATGAAAACAAACAGGGCAGAGAAAAGCAATGCTACTGCATTGAGTGGACTTGTTTGTAGAAAAACATAACCTTGAGTATGAGTGCTTTGGAGTTAACTGAGACATGGACTGATTCTGATACACAGTAAGTCTAACACATGCCTACTGAAAATGGCTCATGATACTCAACCATACCCAGTCCTGCACCTAGAGTTAAAATGTTAGATGACTGCTCTGGAATACAGGCAAGAATAAATTAAGAATTGCTGACAAGAACATACTCCTACATTCAACAGTTCTTAGTCAAATATCTGGCAAACTTCCTTTTGGCTTTGACATTAAAGGAAATAGAATTAGGGATTTTTGTTGTTTTCTGCTGGGTTTTGGTGGAGATTTTTTACAGATTTTTCCTTCATTGACTAAGCTCTTCCAGCTTTTCCTCATCTCACCCAGCCTTCAAAGCCCTGAACTATCTGCCCACACAAAAGAGTCTTCTTCAGAGATCCAGAGAACAAATGAAATATTTCAAGTTTACCTTGAGGAGGAACAGGGTAGGTATTAAACTTTCCTTTGGGATGAAGTTATCTATCTAATGCATCAGTCCAGTAGATTGTTGGGTTGTGAACCTTTCCTGATGATAGGATAGGATTCCTACTGAATCAGTAATATCCATTTATCCAAGGTCACAGAATCTTGTACTCTCTCATAGAAGTATTTTATAACCATGGTGATCAAAGGATGAAGTGAAACAAGGCATCATGGAGGAACAAAGACAGACTGCTCTCTTAGAAGCCAAGAGTCACAGAAAGGTAGGCTCATTTACAAGAGCCTTTCCCCACTGTACCCAACCATCTCTTTCTCCAAAGCTGCTCTTTCACAGCTCTCTGAACCAGAGGATAAACGTGGCTGTGTCATATCAGAGAGATGGTTGTGTGCCCAGGCAGCAAACCTCTTTGCCATGGTGGAGATGCACTCAGGTATCTGATATACAGGTTACTGGGAGCTGTGGCCTTTTTTTTTTTTTTTTTTTTATCAAATGAAGTGATTATTCAAAGAAAAAAGTGTACAGGCTTTCAGGTTCACCAGCTACCCACTGCATCTCATTTCACCTCATCTTACTCTTTCCTGTTCATGTGATTGAGAACAGCAAGGTGAAGTTTCCCACAGTTGCAGCAGTGAGGTCTAGAAGATTTTGAACTTAAAAGGCCCAGCATTGTTCTTATGTTGCTTATTGAATAACATTTTTGTTCCTCAGTGGTGAGATTAGTCCAGGAGGAGATTGTTATGATATTATGAACATAATACTAACATAGTATGAGATCTCAGAACATTTTGTGTTAATTCTTGATCATGAATAATGAGATTGCTGATCCTGTAGAAGCTGTTACGTATAAAAAGGATAAAGAAAATCATTCATCTCTGCCTTTCTCTATTAAAGGGTGTAATCAATGGGGACATGGCAATTGCCCAGTTGAAAGATATAATGTCCCTGTTTATGATGGCAGGAGAGACAAAAATCTTCACAGACCTTGGCTTAACTTCCATGTGGGTCTTGGCACTTGGGGCAATGCCATTTCACCCAGAAAACTGCTGTCTGTTTCAGTGTGGTATCTATGCACACTAGCCAGGGACAATTTTTGGAATAAATTCTTACTTCTTCCTCTTTAAAAAAAACAAAACAAAATTTTAAAAACCACCAAAACTTTAAAAAGGAAGATTTTTTCTTGGTCAAATTAAAAAATGAAGAAGATGTACTTATTCACAGTGTGAATTCTTTGAAATGCGCAGAGTTCTAATAGTTGGAGTGGAAAAATCAACTATTTAAGAAATGTAAAAACCCACTTTTTATTTCAGGTTTGAAACATAGTGCTTTTCTGAGCCAGGACACACAAATTTTAGCTTTACCTTCTAGGGTTTGGCATCTCTTATATCCTGGCAATTAGTTTGGCCTCTACAGTAAAACTCTGGGCCTGAGCTTGATTAAGAGAACATTTATGAATAACATCCTCAGAAAAATTAAGGCCATAGCCAGGACTGGGCCACAGTGACAGTGAAGTAGGTATGCTATATGGGTAAGCTGTTCCATAAAACAGAAGAATCCAGCAGCTCATAACTCTTGACATCGATAGCAGTCATCACTCTTCTTTCACAACTTGCTAAGCCCAATTGGAAATTCCTGAAATTTTCATTTCACTTCTTTCTAAGTATATTTGCCAATGCCAGTGGAAAACACCAGACATGGTGGTATATTTACTAATATGATGCTATTGACATGATGGATGAATCATGGTTTTACATAGGGAGAGAAAGACCAAACTATTAAATCCCCCTTAAAAAAATATTGGAAATAAAAAGACTATTGCCCACACAGGGACAGATCCTGCAGCCCTTACTTCCACTGAGAAGACTACCAGTCTTGTGAGTATTTGTCTGTTTTCAAACTATGCTTCATTCTCAGGTACTATTGAGTCATTACCTTTGGTGACTTATAATGTCGTGTCCTGTCCTTCTACCCTCTGGTCAGAGGTGCTCTGTCAGAAGGCAGAACAAATTTTGATAATGTGCTCCTAGCAACATAAAATCCATGTAGAAAGAAACACTGCTTGTGCAAAAAAATGCCAAGCAGTGGCATTTCTTGGTAGAAGAAATGAGCTATATTATATAACATACCAACAGCACTACACATAGTTCATGTGCCCTAACTTTTCCCATTTTTTTCTTAGGAATCTTTCCTAGAATAGTTGTCTGAAGTCTTTCTGTGCTCATCAAAGAGAAACAGTTACTCTCAAGAGGTGCTTAGAATACACAGGTTAAGAGGGCTCTGGTGAGCACATTGACACAAAGGCGTGGTGTTTTGACTTTTAAAACCTTATTACAAGAATCCTACCCTCACTGTGAAAGGTGAAATGCAGTCAGAGGTGTAAGAGAGTGTCCCTATAATGAACTGTTTGAACTAAGATTGAAACAGGTAGGCGATTTTCACCTGTTGTTCCAGTAACCACCAGGAAGGAAAGGAGGTATTTTAGTATGGTATTGAGCAGGAGGTGATGGCTGTGGAGATCCTCTCCCATCTAACATGCAGAAGGTTCATTTTCAGAACAAAAGCAATGTAAATATCCTAGGGCTACTCTTGAAGTTTTACAAATTCACCCACATGTGAATCTCATCTGCCAGAACTGCTTCCCTTCTTCAGACATCCCTTTTTAGACTTGGAAGGATGGTTCTCTCAGTACGAGCAGCAAGTCCCTAGTTACTTCTCTCATTGTCCTGTGACCACTTGCAACAAGAGGGGGAGGATTATGTTTCTCCAAGGGGCACACATATCTCTGTACTTGTCAACAGGTTAAAACTTTGTAGAAGCATGTGGAGTTCCTAGCTTTCTTAGAACTTTTAAGATGTGCCTTGGTCTTTAGAGAGTCATTAGACTTTCTTTGGACTCTCTTAATCTTTAATGGCCACCAGAGGCAAGCAAGATGACTTCTCTCTGCTAGATGGAAGATGTAACAAGGCTATGGCAGGCAGTATGTTAGAATGTGTCAGAAATAGGAGATATTTTCAAGCTTTCCAGAAGACAAATTTGCTAAGAGCTGCTATTCACAGCTCCTTACTAGAATTCCCAACAGCAGCTGAAGAGGGGGAACATAACCTTTCCAGACTGCTAAAGTGGTTAGGGAGAATATCAGGGAAGCATCATTCCCGAATCTCATGGAGTAATAATGGATGTCAAAAGGAAAAATGGGTAGGTCTTGCTGCAAATCTTCTCATGTATACAATGGGGTAAAAATACGCTTTCACAACGTGGCTCTGAGCAGCACATTATGAATGTTGCAACACACAGAGAAAAGGGTTCAAGTGTGGAAACCATGTCTCTGTGGCTGAAACTAACAATTTTTCACTCTCATTTGCTAATGAGTTTTGGCTCTCATTTAATTCATAACATTGCTAGCAACGAGGACGTGCTGGGAGAAAACTGTTGTAGACAGTGTAGTTAAAAGCATATCACTCTTTTCGGAAAGCACATATTCTGCTCAGAACATTGAGTCAGCCTGTAAATCATCTGGTTTCATTTTTTTCCTGTTTATAAGATGTTTTTGCAAGGGTTTTAACAAATGTTCACTAGTATTTTCCTCTGCTTTAGATGGGATTTTTCAAATTAATCAAATACTGGTTTAATTATGTTACAATTTTAAGTAATTATTCTTGTAATCTCTTTCATCTCATAATCCTTGACTCCAAGTCCACACTGGGATGACTTGTGATTTTCCCTCCCAAACAATGGGAACTATGGCTTCAGGGCTTGAGCTTGAAGTATGAATGCATTTTCCCATTTTCTGAATACACTTGGGGCCTTTACACGCCTGACAATGAAATGAATGTAAACTCTATGACAGTTTTCTGTGCAGCTTGCAAAATTCATACCAGATTTTTATGCACATATACATGTACACATACTTAGTTCGGGAAAGTGATTTTTTTCAGCAAGTTATTTTGTTATGAGGAACTTGTAGCTTCTTCAGAGCAGAGTTTTGAAATCAAAGATATTAGGAATATCAGTTGTTGCCACCTATACAATCTAAGGCTTGTTTCACTACAACTCTGATAACATAAATGAAGTGGAAAATTTGGTCTCCTTGCTGCTAAGACCAGTCACTGGATCTGTTTCACACACAAGTTGTATTCACCAAGATTTCTTTCCAAGGTCTGATTATGACTTTACATCAAAATATAAGTTGCTGAGTACTCAGAATACAAAAAAATGAGTTATAAAAAGAAAAATAGAATTGCCCAGAATATTCCAGGTTGAAAAGGATATTGTTAGTATTAATTTTATTTCTTATTTTGAAGATGTTTTGATAGAAAACTGTTTTAAATTTTAAGTAGCAAGAGACTTACATTGAAACTGTTTCCAGAGTACAAAATTCTTTTTAAGTGGGTGTACTGTGACACAAAGTATTTCACTGTTTTTGTAATGTAATTCTTGGTGGATAGGAAGGGCCTCACTCTGTAGGACAGGGTACAGCGTCAGACACTCAAAAATAAATAGTTCCTGGTTTAGAGGAATCAGGAAAGAATGTCACTTCCATCATAATGTGGTTTCAGGTTTTTTTTTTGTTTGGGGTATTTTTTTGGTTTTTGTTGGTTTGTTGGTTTTGTTTTGGGGTTGGTTTTTTTGTTTTGTTTATTTGTTTGCTTGCTTGTTACGTTTTCCAAGAATGAATGCAGAAGGCTCAAATAGAAAAAGCACTAATGCCAGTTCCCAAAGATACTACTAGAAGAGCTTATGGGAGCTAACTGTTTTTCAGCCAGGCTTAAAGATTTAGGAGTCTGGCTCAAGATTGCTAGCCTTTGATATCAGAAAGAGTGGTATGGCACCTCCCATTATATTTGTACTTTCATTTGTTTGCAAACCCCTCCCTAACCTTGTTCATGATATCAAGGTTAATGATAATTATAAAACCCTAATCTTACAAAAAGAAATAAAGGCAGATTATTAAATCATACCTAATTATTATATAACCTTTAAGAGCAATTTATTGACTTTTTTTTTTTTTTTTTTTTTAGTTCAAGTGAAACCCCCTAAGTGGAATTTGTCACTTGTGTGCTTAGAGTAACATTTTTAACTTCTCTGAACATAACTATCCTCCCTTTTAAGGGGCTTTATGCCAATTCTTGCATTATTTATTCCATGTGTCTTCAGGTTGCCCACATCTGTTGTCTAACAGCTAAACAATACCCTCTATTGCTTTAAGGGACAAAACCAAAAAATTCCCAAATATTTCACTTGTACCCATTTAAAAACAGAGCAAAGCAGATGGAATATTTGTACAGCCCTAACCATTATTCTTCAGTGTCAGAACTGGTTTGTCTCTCATGGGGTGCACCCATGGCTTTAGTGTCAAAAATCATCAGCCTTCAGGCCCATGTCAACCCATAAATAATGTGAAACATTGCTTTTTATATTGAAATTATGATTCTTTGTTTGCAGAATAACTTTTGTTCCCCAGCTTCAAGTGGAGTTTGAAGCTTCATGCTGCTTCCCCTCCTGAAGATATCATAATAAAACACTAGAAAAAGAATATATTCCAGTAGTGTTTATTGGGGGGCTGGGTTTTCTTTTGAGACTTACAAGCTGATTCTCATTATAGCCATGAGTCTTTTAAACAGTGGTTGCTAGGGAGGGGTTGGAGAGGCAAAAAAAGGTCTTGCCTTCTTCAAGACCTCTCTAGTTCACTAGGGTGTTTTAAAGTATCCTCAGCACACAGTTGAGCCTTGGCTATAAGTAACAGAAGACTGTAAAACTGTACAAGTAACATTAAAATCTTTCCTTTACCTCTTTTTCTAAAATATTTGGGTTTGGGGGTTTTGCTTTCATTTACAGCTGATTACATTATAAGACATTAGGGATGGATGGAAGACAATGGAACTAGAGAAGGAATCTGTGACATGAAATTAGGGTAAATTCCTTTCTTTTCCATGAATTTCTGAGAAGTCCTTGGTTGAGGTCTGTGATCCCAGTTCCTCAGATGTACATAAGTAATTAAATACTCCTGAGAACCACAGAAACTGGATATTTTACTAGGATCCTAATCTAGATTCTTCATCTCTTCACCTGAAAAACAGAAAATAAATTACTTTCCTACCTTACAGAGCAGAAAATACAGCTTGCAGAAAACACATGGTGAAGAGATTGGAACCTGCAATTATGCAGAAATAGGGATGTATGGCCCTATATGTGCACCTACATGAGGCATATATGCCTACCTGTTCATGAATTCTTAGATGGGAAACCTAGAGCAATCAGAACCCTCCTTCATTGATCACAATGGCAGCCACTCCAGAAGGCACAGTGAAACTTGAATAAGCTTTACACAGATGAGTAACTTCATTTATGTGAGGAATCTTAGGTGAAAAAGAAACCCGCTGTATCTGTAGTTTACTCAGCAGTGCATCTGTGGGTAACTCTCTTTTTTGATTCAAGGCTTCCGTGATATGGTGAGGTAATTTTGAGGCTGATTTTCTAAAGAAATAACATTTCCATGAACATACAGTCTGTTCATCCATCCCTCCTAGTAACTTTTGAACTCACTAATCCCTTTCAGCTTGAAAGGAGAGGGATGCAAGTGAAGACAAGAATAAGATAGCTGAATAGAGAAAGAAGGTTCAGACTAGTACTTTTGCTGAGGAAAAGGCAATTTTATGTTCATTCCTTATCCACCTGAAAAAGTAGCAACCAGCTGAGCAGGCAACACGTGCATTGCTGAAACATCTGGAATCACTTCCCCAGCCAACTGCTGAGGCATAGGGAATGCCTCCGTGGAGAGGAGAAGTAGGGAGATGCTGTCAGTGTGATAAAGGTGGTGGGAATGGGTGATATGGGTACAAGGGACAGGTCACAAATTCATAGGAAGCCAGGCATCCAAAGATGTTCCGCTCACTTTTTGGGGGATGCTGTTTTCTCTTGTGTTGATGCTACCTAAACCTCTTTCTGTGATGGCAAGGATAAGGAGATAGAAAAGTATAGCAGGTGCTAAATTAAAATTTATATAACTTACAAAACAGGGAAACAGAGCCAAGACTGGTGCCTGTGGCTATGAAAGTCTTGGAGAGAAGCTGCCCTGCAAGCATGTGAGTTAGAGGTCTGCTTGTATGGGAATGGGAGTGAGGATATTGTTGCAAGCCTCCTATTTAGTTTGTGGGACTTAATAACTCTGCTTTGTATTTGGGGCCCACCAAAAAGCAACCAGTATTATCTATACACTCTACTCTTTTCCTTAGGGGTGAAGTAAGGACAAGTTTGCAGTCAAACCTTACCATCTTTCCCAGCTTTTGTGGGTTTCAGTCAGCCCCTTGTAGTTTAGTGGAAGGATTTTTATTTTTTTTTTTTAAATTTTCTGTGGTTTGAATACTTTAGAGAATATACTCTAATGTACCATTGTAATTTCAATTGGTTTGCATGTTAGCTTGATTATATAAACTGCTTTTTGCCTTCCAAATGCAAGGAAGTCCATTAGACAGTGTGCAGGATTAATCCCCTTGGTCTCCTTTGTAGCTGTAGGCAGGGTGGGGGGGGGAAAAAAGAATAAAAGCTATTGTGCAAAGAAATGAGATTCTCAGTAAAATGGGATGATGCATGTCACATTGCTGGGAGGAAGCAACGGGACCTCTGGCCTAAAGAACATGAAAATATGTGGATCCACTCAGGGACACAAAGGGGCATCATGGGGCAGTTCAGCCAGGATATCTTTGAATACCCAACACTGCATGCCGGCTGTTTGTCTAACCCTCTGAATAGCCTCAGTCAGGTCTTCAGCTGGGGCTTGCCCCTCCTTGGTGTGTAGCATGCTGCTGGATCTTGGCCGTGCAAGTGTGTCTGTGCCTGCACTCAGCACCAGGGGGGCCAGGGGAGTGTGGGCTGCTCACGGGCCTGATGGTGCAAATGTTTTTGGAGGCAGGATGGACCCCTGCAGCACTGGGACTCCTGAGTGAGTGCATGTAGCTCTAGCTGCTTTCATGGCTTTGTGCAGATATACACAAGCTGAGGATCTAACCCATAAATACTACCCCCTTTCTTCTCCGTGATGAAACACAAAATATCTTTTTTTTTTTAATACTTTTTTAAAATTTATTTTTTGAATACTTCTCAGGGTCCCCTTTCTTCACACGATGAAAAAAATATTTTTTTTTCATTATACTGACATATTTCTCTGTGGGAACTGCAAGGGAAAGAGCCCTGTTAAATATATTCTCCTTTTTCTTCTCTCTTTTTTTTTTTAAATACACTTTGTCTTGAATCAGCGAGAGGTCTCCTATGCCCAAACATGATTAAAAACCATGTTAGTTAAGTCTTTCTAAGCTGAGTGCATGTTGTAAAAGCTGCTGTGAGTCAAAGGCAATTTTACAATCTTAGTTTTGTGTGGTCCCTGTTTGGAGAGTATTAGGCATGAAGTTGTCATACTGGAGTTCTAATGTGTGTACTCAGTAGGTGTGATTTACGTGATTCGTTGCCTTGTAAAAATGAAGTCATGTAGTGTATCAGGGTTGCCCTGCAAATGAAGCCATTAAATTTTGTCATCTTTCTTCCAAAGTTATCCTTAGTGAGGGTAAGAACAAGAATGAGAGAATATAAAACGGGAGGTGTGAGAGAGAGGTGATTAGATTCCATCTGTTGATGAACACTTACAATACTTTTCCTCAAGCCTTTAATGTATTTCATTTTCTGAAGCCTAGTGCTACGTCTGGAGGCAAACAGCACATCTTTTACTTGCCAGTTCTATTTATATGCCTGTGAAGTAGATCATTGTAATGAATACAGATGGGCAATAACTACAAAGTTATTGCATAATTTTTCAAAATTTTATGATTGCTTTTCCTACTTCCTCTTGGAATAATAGCTCCACTGTACAGCCTGTAGACCATTCACTATATCTTTCGTACATTTTACCACTTCAGCAGATTTTAATTTATTGGAGACACACTAGAAGTGGTAGGTAAACAATCTACAGAAAGAATCCGATTTATAAGACAAGGAAGACTTGAACCAGTATTGAGTTCCTTTGGAGATCACTCTGTGAATGCAAGTATATATGACTTTTCATCTTTCTGACTTGGCAGCAAGGAGGAGTGAGTGCGTGTGTGAGGAGGAAGTCAACTTAAAGCCACCCACTGCCAGCTTCACAGAACATAGAACAGGTTTGTAAAAGGATGTCTAGCCAGATGGAAAGCGGTTTTGTGCAATTTGCAGGTTTAAACCTGCTTCAGGGGAAGTTTCAGACCTTCTGTGAGAAATCCAATTCTCTTTTATAGGAGCGAAGCAGTCTTGGCTTTGCCACCCTGGTGCCAAGTAGTCTTGACCTGTGACTGCCATTCTGCTTTCTCCTTCTTCCAGTCCAATCCATTCTACTTCCACTTCTGCAGTAATGAAGTGGAGCAGTTCTTCGAGAGCTATGATTGCGAGAAACCTGGCTTCTGAGAGACCAGTCCCCCTCCCATTTAAGTCAAAGGAAGTCTTTGAGTTGATAAAATGACTGTTGGATGTGTCCCTAAAACAACTGGGTTTAAACCCTGCCCACACTGAAGCTGATGGCAAAGAGAAATTGGAATTTTACTCTGGTGTCTATGCATCATCTGCTGTATTGGCAAAGACTATCATGAAGTCTGCTTCCCCTTGAAGGCAGAGCTGAGTGCTTGTGAACCACACACAGTTTTTCTTAATCTCCTTTCTGAAACCAGTCCCACCTCAAGCCTGCAATCCTTAGGACCACCAATAACGAACTGTATGGATGCCAGTCAAGCTGGCCTTTGATCCTCATTTTGGGACTGGCTTATGATTACGGAATTGATTCTCAAAACCAAAGAGCTATGACCTAAATATTCATAAATGTATTGCATTTTGGATGCTCAGCTGGGAAGCTGTCAGAGACACTTGGTTTTCAGAAGGGTCCCTGCATCTAAAACCTTGACTTCATGGTATATAACAAAAATAAATAAAATTAAATAAAATATTAATTAAGTAAGTAATAAATAATTAAATAAAAATTTATTGCCTCCTGGTATAGAATAAAAAATTTGGATGTCTCAGTCCCTTTTGGTAACTGAAGCATCCTTTCATTTATCAGGTTTTTACAGCACACAAAATCAGTGAATGCTTACACAGTGGGAGTAGATTTTGAGGTTAAACTCCTATTCATCTTTCTTCAGTTAATCTTTTAAAATAAAATTGCCAGGAATGGTAACTGATTATGGTGGCAGAAAACATTCTGTAAGATTGTTTTGTCAGCACAGAGAACACTGTATCCCCACCCAGTAATGACAGATTTTTTGTAGTTGTTGTCTGTTTTTATTCAAACCTGGGTTACAAAAGACCATTTCTCATTTGTTTGTGCTTTTTTTTTTTTAATATAATTTTGTGTTTCCTTTATTATCTGCTATTATGATGCTTTTGACCCTTGCTACACACTCTGAATAGGGCATCTGTTGTGTTTTGTCTGCCTTTCCCTGAAGCATAAGGACTCTGACTTTGCTAGATGAATTCTCTCAAGAAACCACAAACATGTACTTAGTACTGTGCCAGGAACTTCATAATACTATTGTGAATAGAGCTAAAATGTTTTTTTTAATGTATTTCTTTCTTCATTCTGATCAGCAGTTTAAAACTGGAAGAACTGAAGCAGGCAGTTTCACAATCTCTCAGCTGCCTCCTGTCCTCAGAGTACAACCATTCAGCCTCCAGCCTGAACTGTGCAGAGAGCAGAGGAATGTAAACCTGTCTAATCTTCACCCTGCTCCAAGGACCAAAACCTGTCTTATCTGCATTTCAAGTCATAAGCACCCCTTTCACATGCAGACAACTGTTTCCTTCACATGAGGTCATGAGCTTTTTAGGTTCCTGATGTCCTCAAAAGATTTTACTTCGGTGTTTCCCTCTTGTTATATTTCTTTAATACTTTGGCATAGCCTGTTCTTTCACCATATGGAACCACTTCTACCTCCTTATCCCTTGTACACACTTTCCCACTCAATATGATGACATGTGACCACTCAACTCATAAACAGGAGTTAGGGAAACAGAGGTTAAACCACGGGCACCAAAAGTGGTTTTGAGAATGCAAATGTGGAAAAAGTGGGATAATCCACAAATGTGTGGTTTGTTACCATCTGCCTCATACCCTGAATGTATAAGCACATTCACCCAGAGTTTACAATTGAGGGGATGCAAGGTTGGGGTTTTTTCCTGGTAAAATATTGCGCATTTTGGCTTGAAAAGTGTCCGTGCTTCCCTTCCCGTGGTGAGATTACAGGTGCTGCATGCTGCTATTATGGTTAAACTTTTCACTAAAGATCCCACACAGGCCAGGACACTAAGCATGCAACTTGGCTTGATCCTGATGGACTGCCTATGATCCCACGCCTCTCTTCCTCCTCCAGTAGCCCCATCTAGTGGATTGCTACATCTGTACACCCATCAGATTGCCTAGGTACGTATGTCTGGTGGGGGTGGGGAGGCGTAGAAAAGGGTAAGTAAAGGTATAAATCTGTGTAGAAATACACAGAAGCAAATGCACTTCTTCACTGGCGTGCATGGGGGCAGGCTTCAAAAAGTGTTTAGCATCACCCAGACATTATTTACATGATTGGAAACTGCTGTGCACAAACTTGCAATAATATGTAGTTGTATCTGAGGTTTTATCTGAGAGTTATATCTATAAGGGACATGGAAAATGCCACCCCCCTGGATGTCCATGCTGGCAAAGCTCCGGGATGCTCAGGAAGTGCTGTGTCCAGCTAGGGCTGACTCAGACCTGGCTGCTTCTGCATGGACTCACGTCAAAAAGGTTCTCACTTTTCAGAAAAATCATGCCCAGTAGATCATGAGCTCCTCCAGAGTGCCATGGAGATTATATATCTCTTAAAAGGAGCAGAAGTTAATATGTAGCAAAATGCTACAAGGCACACCAACAGGGGAAAAGAGGGATGGATGAATATGGAAGTAGTTCTCCAGTTTTTGCACTCTGACTTTTCTTTTGCTCTGAATGCCCACACCTCAGATGTACACTCAAAGCTGAAGGCTTCTTTCTTAACCTTTCTTGTTCTTTTGTTATTTCATTAATTTGGAGTTTCCACTGAGAATAGACTTAAGGTGATTAAGCAAAGGAAGAAGACTGGCTAAGATGATGTGAAAATAAAGGAACTAGGAGGTTATCTGATGGAAGATGAGGTGTCTAACGCAGAACTGAAAACAAATAATGAAACATGGATCTTACAAGAAGCTGTTTAAACATCCTTTCTACCCAAGTCCTGCTTTTGGGAAGCGATGCTTTACACCTATTTCCAAAGATTCAGTCTTCAGCTTCAGACTTCAGCTCCTTTGGCTGGAATTCACTGGGCAACACAGGTGGTGGTGGGAGCAGCTCTTCAGTATCATCCCTCAGCTCCTTGGCTTCTGGCATTCAGCCACTCTTTTAGCTGAGCCACTTCACCTCGGCCACTTACTTGGAAGGAGGGGTTAACAGGGAGCAGGAGGGGGAAGGCTGTGTGAGGCACCTGAAAGAGGCAGAGACACTTCAGAGAAACACTAAACCCAAAAACTTGTCTGAAGCATCAGAGCCAGCTTAAATGCCTGTTCTGTTCACCATATTCTGCAAGGTAACCGTGTCTTTTCACAATACAAAGGTCTAATGAAGCAAGGTGCTGGCAGCCTGAAATTTCTAGGTTTGGGGCTGGGGTTTGTTGCTGACAGACTTCATCCAGGTCATTTCAACCTCTGTGTCATAGTCTCCCACCTGCAGAAAACAGTGTTGATAATATTTAACTACCTCATGGTACTAAATTGCAACTTAATTAATGGTTTGCGAAGCACTTTGAAATGCTCACTTGAAATAGGGGAAAGATAATTAACATCATGTATTTATTTAGTGAGTTTTCCTTGCCAGGCACAATCTTCCTAAAATTCCCCTTGCAATAACTGTTTGCACTGCTCTAGGAAAAACAAAGCGGTTCAGCCAGTATGTTTTCTGTGGGGAGACTTTTTGCTGTATGAATCAGATGGTTGAAACTTGAAGAGAGTGGATGCCAAGACGAGGGGCAGACATATTCCTGAGCGGGAGGTGTGGGGGGGGGAATGAACAGATGCACAAGTGTTCCTGCTCCCTCAGAGGCATGTGCATTGTACCAGGCAACTGTAATGACACAGCTACAAGCTGGTTGTCCACTTCTGAGTTTGGCCAAAACAGGCCTCTGTTCTCCTGTAGTACTGCTGCTCATGTCTGGCATCAGCTAGAAAGCAAGATCTTCAGACCTGACCTGTTTCTATGAGAGATTTCATACCTCCCCTTCACTGTGCTTTCCAGATTTTGCTGAATATGGAATGATGGCTTCTAGACCAAAACAGGAAAAAAGTTTTAAATCTGAATTACTCTTGCCATAGTGAAGTTGCACTTCTGCCTAGGAGATGTTTCAGATTCAGAGTTTCACCAAGTTTCACTCTATATTTATGCAATGGATGAGATGCAAGTAATGCAAGTTGGGATGCAAAAGTTGTATCTTCAAAAGAGCAGCAAAAGAGCAGTTATATCTTCAAAAGAGCAGCAAAAGAGTCAGCACAAAAGAAAGCACAGCCTATCTGGGAATCTTTGCTCTTGCAATGTTACAGAGAAGTCTAAGCATTAAGCCTGGGTTGAAGGGTGAACAAATAATTTCCCCTAAGAAGCTGCTTATTCTTGAATAGGACTGTGAAAACAGGAGCCTCCTTCTCTGAAGACAGTCAAAACTTGCCTGGATGCAATTCCTTGCAATGTTCTCTTGTCAATCCCTCTTAACAGGGGTGTTGAACTAAATGATCTCTGGAGGTTTTTTCCAGCTGGATTTTGTCATTGGTTTGGGTTCAGGAGCTAGGTTCCACAAGTCAGGCCTTGAAGAAGGGAAAAGTAGGAAAACAAGCCCAGCAAACCCTCAGAGCACATGCTGATAATTTTGTACACCTCTTTTGAAGAGAACATTGAAGAAAAGCACAAATTGAAAAGGCTGCTTAGGGGCTTTCAGATAAGCTAGGGCTATTTAATGACGCTGATAATTTTTGTTTGCTTATGTAAACACTGATAACCTGAAACTTTCATAAAATGTGTGTCAGCACCCTCAAAATAAGAAAATCAGTTTTAAAATCACGGCATTTCTAAAATAAAGAGAGAAATGTAGGCTGAGTTTTTACTTTCCCTTCCAATTGACCTTCTGATTTTAAAGTTTTTAGACCTCTTTTTCAAGCTTTCTTCTATAACCACACAGGTTGGAAAGATTTTTTTCGGTGGGATTTTTTTCAGCAAAAGCAGAGATGATAATTTAATCATGTGCCTTTGCCAACCAAAGCCGTAAAAGCATCAAACGTAGAAAGACTCAAAACGGAATCAGTGAGGCTGGCAGAACTGTAACATCTGCCTGTGTCACCCCACATTGCAGATGTCCCACCTGCCTTTGGTCCAACACCCCCAGCCCTGGGTGAGAGCTCCCAAGGGCAGAGCCACTTCAGTGCAGGGACACAGGAACATGGGGTAGGATGGGAGCCCATGTCTCCACCTCACCTCTCTGACCAGTGACTTACTTAGAAAGAGCCAGGTCCCACCTTCCCTCACTGCAGGTCATGCCTTACTCCAGGATCAGCTTTGATGAGATCAAAGAGGCTGCCTGCAGAAGAAGTTATTAATCTGGGTAAGGCTGAAGGAGATCTCAGGTTGCCCCTGAATCCAAGCACAATTCAGCTGATAAGGTCAGGCTTGTTCCTTTCTTTGACTGAAGCCTACCAAATGCAGAAGTGCCCTCATGTTTTTCATGAAAGAGAAGGCCTGCCTGCTCAAGCAAAGCTCCTGATAGCTGCAGGTGTATTTTTCTTGGGAAGCTAAATTGCTAGAGAAACAAAAGTTTTGGTTAGTTTAATCTGGCAAGACAAAAATGCCGTCCTAGGGGAAGACTTTATTTAGAAACTTTATTTTTCCCCTGCTAACTTCGATATTTTGTTGAAAAAAAGTTCAAAGGTTCAAAAGTTCACAGGAGACTTTTTTTCTGTTGTATTAAAAAATAATAAAAACAATTTCACAGTTGGGCAGGACACTCCATAGACTTATTTGTTGTTACAGAACATGTTGAACCAAACCTGAAATTTGTTAGTTTATGTGGTACAGTTTTAAATCTTTTTCTGTATAACTCATTTGCCTAATATAAGAGGCTACAGTCCCAGTGCAAAAGGAAAAGAGGACTGGTTGCTTCTAGCAAAAATATTTGCTTTGCTAGCATGAGATATGCAACACATAATTCTACCAACCCATTCTTTTTCCTTGGTGGGATGAATTCTAATGATATTCATTGCTGACACTTCCTTATCTAATTAAGAAATATTCTTCACCATTGGAAGCCTCATCGTGACATGAACTATTCTTCTCCAGACAAAGCCAAGAATATTATGAAAACTAGGGCAAAAGTAGCATTTGAAACTGGGAGACAAAAATATGTCTAATCTTCATGTGTGCCCAATTGCCAACGTGTCTCCAGGCTGGTGTGGGTGGAAGAAATATGGAGGTCAACATCAAGTGAAATATTAATCTGACTTTTTTTCTACACAGTCTGAGTTCACAGAAGCAAAACAATTGCTGCATGCAGGGTCTTTCAATAGGCCCTACCCCTACCAAACACAGTGTGTGTCATTCTGGGTACTTTGGCTGCAGGAATGCTGCAACAAAGGCTTTTATAATGGCAAAAATAAGGTTCACTACAGTTCTAGGAAAAAGAAAGAAATTTAATGGGCAAGTTGGACTAGATGATTTCTAGATGTCCCTTCCAACTCTGATAACTCAAGTTAAACTCAAGAGTTTGTCATTCTGTGAAAGAAGTCATAGAGGAGTCATCATATCTAACTGCATATATCATAGGTATCATGTCTTTACCTTAAAAAAAGACAAACTGGAGGAAGGATGCAAAAATACAACACAGAGTAATTAACAAAGAACTTCAAAAAAAGTCCCCCTCTTTTTTTTAAATATTGCACCACACTGCACTGCTTGTGCCTGGTAGGACGAGTGAAAATATCATGTTTGAACTTGTCATTTCTGGCCTCCAGATGGTCATTTCTGGTTGCAGGTTCATGGCACAGAGAATGGCAAGATTCATCAGAGCATCCAAAAATAAACCTGTGTATAAAAATGTAGTAAATACTTTGAAAGGCAGTTATGGGGAATGTGAGGTAGGACTGGCTCATTGCACGAATGACAGGACACACCTATGCCTTCTTCTATGATCAAAGCAAGCAAATGCTAGTGGAAGGGGTGAATGTCATTGGGTGCATGGAAAGCTGCTTGCTTGTGACTTGAGAGAGCCTGGAGTTCTCTCACAGAGAGCAATGACCTTCAGAGGACAGCTGGGATATATTACTGTGGGTGGTTTCTTAGTTTATATTTCCTCAGAGAATCCTCAGACATTTCAGACCACTACAGCCAGATTAGATGACCAGTCAGCCTTTTAAATTCCCAGTCTATAGCAGGTGAAACAATAAAACAAGTATTGAGTAAGGAACATTAATCTGTATTCAGAGCTTTTTAATAAATTATAAATAAATATATCTTCTTCGTTCTTTTGAATTCTATCCTCTTATGTTTAGCTATGTGTTTTTAGTGGCAACACAATCTCTATGAGCCATAGGCCCAACAAAATCATGAGCTATTTTTAAAAAAATAAAAATAATCTGAGATGGGATTTTAAAGAGGGTGTGGTGGAACGGCGAGGGTGAAAAGTTTGATGGTCTATCAGTTGGTGGCTGGGACCTCCTGGCAATCCTTTCACTTCCTCTTCAGTGAACACAAGATTTTCTCAGAGGTGCATTTTTGTTGTCACATTTTTACAGCTTCCCATTTCAACCCTATTTTATATATTCTTCAGCAAGAAATCAAAAACTATCACACGCTGCTTCTCTTCTTCTGAACAAATTTTTTCTTGCAGGCACTTTGGATGAAGCAGATAGAATGCCAGAGAATTTTAAATTGAAAATTGATGTCTTCCTTTTAGTGTCATGTTTAACTCCCTGTCAAAGAGGGACGGGGAGTACATTTCCAAAGTAGTTCCTGGCCTGCCTGAAGCTGGTGCAGACATAGAGCCTCAGGAAAGCAGAAGGGGGAGAATAGTAATGGATAAGAAGTTATAGAAATCAAATAAAGTCAAAGCTTTGGGGCATGGGGATGTGCTGGGGAATGAGATAGGGCAGGGACTAGAGGATAGAGGATCTAGGCAAGCTATGCATCTGATGAGCAGGAGGGAATTAGAATCATAAACTGAAGCTTAAAATACAAACCACCAATCTCAAAGCCTCGTCTGCTGCTTTCATCCCCTGTTTTCATAGAACTCCATCTGGTTGAAGGGAAGAATGAATGCTATGAGAGCTGCACAGGACAAAATGGGTTTAGCAGACTGGAGCAGCCATTCCCTACTTTGCTTGTGGTGATTTACAAACAGGTCCCATGACCAAGAGTCCTGCCCAGTATTCTTGAATACTACATTGGAGTGAAAAACTTTTTGCAAATAAGTATGTTCAATAAAAATTTAGGGTTTAGTACTTTATTTGCTTGCAGTCCTTCTTCCCTCTCCTCTTACTTACCCCTTTTTATTTTCATTTTGTTCTTCAGCCACATTTGTGAGGATGTGGAATAGTATTAAGGCATGGCAAAGTACAAAACAGAGGCAGGAAGAGGGATTGATAGAAGGGCGACATTTTATGAATGAGAAAGGCAGAATTAAATGTTCATTTACATTTCATTGTTGTTGTGGGGAAGTATCTTACTTTTATTTAGGAAACATTGTAATAAGTGCAGTATTTTTGTGTTGGTATCAGTGAAATCTAATGCTGCTTATTAAAACACTTTGTTTATTTTCTGGTGAATTTGGCATCGTTATAGTTTTAGAAAAAAATCTATAGTGGTTCCAGGCAGCTATTTTTCCTGAATTCCCTGTAGCAGATCCTTTTTCTCTAGGCAGGAAACCTTAACAACTCTGGCTGAATGGGCCAAAGGAAAGCAGTGGTTTTGTACACTTCCCTAACATTCATGTGGCTTGGGCTGCTCCAGAGTCTTGGAAATCTTGCTTGGGGACTCTGAAACTTGCATTTACAGAGTACTCGACAGACATTTTGGATAGATGACAACTGCCTCTTTTCCCTAAAGTCCTTCTTTCTAACTTTTCCATTAATATTTACTTTTTCCAGTCATCACATCTCACAGAAGAGTTGGGGATTTTCATTCACTGCTAAAGCTGTCAGTCAAAATTGCTGGTTTTCTTTTTTTTCTTTTGATTGTCTCTGAAGTCCATATTCCCAGCTCCATACACATGAATTAAAGCTGGTGACAAAGGTCCTGTCATTCAAACACTGTGCAGTCTGTCTTTCTTTCTCTCTCTCTTTCTTTCTGTCTTTCTTTCCTTATCTCTTTATTTTTTTCTTTCTTTCTTTCTTTCTTTCTTTCTTTCTTTCTTTCTTTCTTTCTTTCTTTCTTTCTTTCTTTCTTTCTTTCTTTCTTTCTTTCTTTCTCTCTTCTTTCTCTTTCTTTCTTGTCTCTCTCTCTTCCTCTCTTTCTCTTTCTTTCTCTCTTCTTTCTCTTTCTTTCTCTTTCTTTCTCTCTTCTTTCTCTCTTCTTTCTCTTTCTTTCTCTCTTCTTTCTTTCTTTCTCTTTCTTTCTCTTTCTTTCTCTCTTCTTTCTCTTTCTTTTCTCCTTCTCTCTTTGTCTCTGTCTCTTTGTCTCTTTGTCTCTTTTCTCTTTCTCTCTTTCTCTCTTTCCTTTTCTCTTTCTCTCCTTTCTTTCCTTCTTTCCTTCTTTCTCTTTCTTTCTCTCTCTCTTCCTTCCTCCCTCCCTCCCTTTCTCCCTTCCTTCTGTCTTCTCTGCAACATCTCCCCTTCATCAGGTCTTTTTTCATTTCAACTTCAGCTTCACTCATGGTTTCTTTTCTTCTACACCTAAACCAGAGCTCATTGTCTTCTTTTTGTACTTCTGTGGCATATAAGTGCAGACATACTTAAATCTGGGCTGAAGTGGCAAACACCAACAGCCTGTTGACACCTTGGAAAGGAAGAGTCCTGGATTAGTAGGGCAGATTAAAATGAACAAGAGGTCTTGCATATTATAACAGAATACATCTGAATGCCATTCCAGCTCTCTCCCTTTCCTAATCTAAAAAGTAATACACTTTTTCCCAGGTTCTCACCTATATTCTGCTGTATTCTAAGCACCAATTCTTTGTTATGAAGATGGGGATTTAAAGAAAATGTATTTTGAGAACTACTTTTTTTTAAGCTTATAAGTCAATTAAGGAAGACTTCAGGCTTTCTCTAGTTTTTCTTTACTAAGCTATAATTTTCTGAAGAGAACAGATATCAATTAAATTTAAGATGAGCTGGGAAGATAAACTGGATTTGTGCAAAGCATTTGACACTATTCTGCATGGCATCATGGTCTCTAAATTGGAAAGACATGGAATTGACAGATGGACCACTCATTGGATAAGAAATTGGATGGATGGTTGCACTCTCAACAAGTTTGCTCATGGTACCAAGCTCTGTGGTGTAGTCAACACACTGGAGGGAAGGAATGCTATCCAGAGGGACCTGAGATGCTTGAGAGGTGGGCCCATGCCAGTCTCATGAAGTTCCATAAGGATAACTGCAAGGTCCTGCACCTGGGTGAGGGCAATCCCAAGCACAGATACAGGCTGGGCAAAGATTGAAAACAGCCCTGAGGGGAAAGACTTGAGGGTGTCAGTTGATGCAAAGTTCAACATGAGCCAGCAATACATTCTTGCAGCCCAGAAAGCCAACTGTATCCACAATTCCATCAAAAGAAGCATGGCCATCAGGTCATACTCCTCGCTTCTGCTCTCATGAGACCCCACTTAGAGTAATGCACCCAGATCTGGAGCCCCTGACATAGGAAGGACATGGAGCTGTTAGAGCAAGTCCAGAGGAGGGACATGAAGATGATCAGAGGGCTGGAGCATCTCTACTGTGCTGAGAAAGGCTGAGAGAATTGGGGCTGTTCAGCCTGGAGAAGAGAAGGGTCCCGGGACACCTTGAACAGCCTTCCAGTACATAAGGAGGGACGACAGGAAAACCGGGGAGGAACTTTTTAACAAGGGCTTGTAGGAATAGCACAAGAGGTAATGTTTTCAAACTGAAAGAGGATAGATTTAGGTTACACATTTAGAAGAAATTCTTTACTGTGAAGGTGGTGAGACACTGGAACAGGTTGCCCAGGGAAGTTGTGGATGTACCCTCCCTGAAGTGTTCAAGGAGAGACTGGATGGGGCTTTGAGAAACCTTGTCTAGCAGAAGGTGTCCCTGCCCATGGCAGGGGGGGTGCAATTACATGGCCTTTACGATCCCTTTCAATCCAAAATATTCAATGATTCTATGATTATCATTAAAAAACATAATGCCAAGGGCTAGTCCTTTATGTAAATCTGTGAAAATGGTGTTTCAGGGGAACTAGAAAGTCTGGCTATGTTTTTTCCTTCACCTTGATTAACCCTTTTATTCATCAGGGCACTACACTTAGGTAACTCCTCCATCATCTCTTTGAACCATATCCCCAGCGTGCATTCTTAAAAGATGCTTTTGAAGTCAGAATCTTCTTTCTGTAACAAAAATAAGCACAATGTAGAACTGTCAACACATGAAGCACTTACAAAAATGTGACTAACACACAAAAATGATTAGTCTTATTTCTGTTTCCATCACACCACTTCACTCAACTGCACTTTGGATGTTAACTGGCACAGTGGAACTTGTCTGGATTGTGACTAGAGCTCATTTGGGCTCAGCATTCAAGTCTGTCTAGTAGGTGACTCCACCTTTGTTGAATGTGCTAATCCCTGAAAGGTCAGAAGATTGTTTGGAAGAGCGGAAAATCAAGGATCATCTTAAGATCAGCTCACCAAAGTTACATTTATATTGTCCAGGGAAGGATTTATCTTCTCTGTGAAAATTATTCTAATGCAGATGTGTGGGAATACTTAAAGCACATGTGGCATCTGGTGAAAATAAAGATTTCTTTTGGCTGAACTGGCTGTATTAGCAGATAGAGATCCAGCTTTGAACTAGATCTTAGTTCATAGCCTGCTGCTGCCTTGGGATTAATTTCAGAATTTCTGTTTGTTTTTAATATGGAGAAATTACTTGCAGCTGATTTTTAAGGTCTTTGTATTCTTTAAGCAGGCAAGCTACTGAAAAGAGACGGAAAAGTCAGAAAAGACTGAAAATGACAGTAATTTTAGATGATATCAACTACAAAATTCAGGTTTATTAAAAAAAAAAAAAGGATTATCCTAATTCTGCAGAAATGAAATGATGTGTTGACAAAACTGGATTTTCTGACATTGATTCTACCAATGCTGTCTTCACTAGAGAAGGGTCTCTTGCTTTATGGTTGTGTTTGGGCCACACTACTGCCTTCTGATCAGAAGTGTCATTATGACAATGCACAGAAACATTTTCAGTCTATGTCCCACTGTGTCTTTTGCTGTGACTCACCCAGACCATTCTTTGGGCTGTGGGACCATCCTTGCCCAACTTTTTCCAGGAGGCAGACTGAATACTTGCAGAGGCAGGGATAGTTACCTAGAGTTGCAGTTGATTCCTGCTGTTTTATTTTCTTTCCAGCGTTTCTCGCTTCCAGCAGTGAAATAAAAACCATAGTATGTGGCAAAGGAAGTTAGCAGAGGGAATTATCACAGCAGAGGATCAGAGCAGAGCTCCTTTGTTGTCAGAATTCAGACCGGACAAGTTTCAGTGATGGAGAGTGAGATTAAAGCAAGCTTTTAGACTCTCATGCAAATAAGCCTCTAATTGCCCCTTTACCTCTGTAGCACCCCTCACTCTGATGTAGCTGGTTTCTTCATCTGTGACTTTGCTACATCCTGCACACAAAATTGCAAAGCAAGAAAGGGGGCTCAAAGGGTGTTGCCAGTTGGCCACTGAAGTAGCTTTACTAGTCATCTCCAAATGCAACCCAGAAGCACTGCCAGTCTCCATGTGAAATCTCCCTACTCTCACCCTCCATGCCTCCAAATAACCCAATGCAGAGCACTGGATTAAGAAGAAACCAAAAGCTTCAAAGCTGTGGGGGTGTCTTTGCACATCAGCAACATACATTCTTCATGACCAGTCTGAGCTTCTGTTTCTCAAAACTACTGCTTTCCCCGCATGCTTGATGTCATGCAAGCAAGACATGAACTACTGTCACAGAAAAAAATAAACCTCTTCACTTTCCCCGCATTGGAAGGAGGGGATTGTGGGTGGGCAGATGAAGTGGATGATGAAATATATTTCTATGTCTTCAGTCCATATAAAATACTTAGACTGAAGCTTTTCTTCTGTTCTTCTTCTCATGATTCTTTCCTGTGAATCAAGTGAAAAAAAATCAAAGTACTTTATTATGCACCCTACTTCATTGAGAGATCTCATCAGATCTGACAAGCCAACCAAGTGTATACCATCATTTGGCCTTCTAGGCAAACCACAGCATAATTCAGAGACACTTTTGAGTGGGTGGTACTTACTGCTAACATGAGATGTTATTAAGAGAATAAAGGTTCCTAGGGGTTCATTATTTTGATGTAGTACTGACCAAAAAAAAAAAAATTTTTTTTTAAATCTTTTAATCAAAGGGCAAGATGTTACAATTTTAACTGCAATTTGTCTACCTAGAGCTCACTTGGAGTTTTAACTGACCTTGGTTTGTTCTGAATTTTTTGAGCTAGTTGTCTAAGGTGCATGGGATCTCACTGAGCTCACTTCTCTGCTGCAAAAATTTAAATAGAAAAAACCTTTCAGAATTTTAATGATTTGTCTGCATCTATGCCATCATGTCTGATTTGATCTAGACAGAAACAGCTTGCTGCTCCAGTCCATCACAGAGACTGGATCAAGAGATTTCACTTTGAACTATACATCATAGAGTGCTATAGGATTCCTTAAAAAGAAAGGAAACACGTTAAAGATAATGCAGTCCAGGACAGGGGGTCTTAAAAAATTTTCCTTCCAGTTTCACAGCCAAAGAGAAATTAATCCACAAAGTCAACAGTCAGTTGATTGTTTCAAGGACTAAGTAAACTCACACCCTTCTGAAAAAAATATGGCTGTCATCTTTTAGGCTTGTAGACACCCCAAAAGAGACTCTTGCTTTTTCTTATACTCTTCTAGTTCCTGGGGATTTTTGAGCCATATTTCTACTCTGCATTAACTCCAAATAATTGAGATAAATCAGTTTTTGGACTCAACTGAGGTCTTAACAATTCACACAGTTCCAGACATCTTGTAGCATACTTAAAACTGGGTTGGTCAGGGGAGCAAGACTTCGACACTGGTACAGAGCTTTTCACCTTCAAGGTCCTGCTTACATTGTTCAAATGTTACTTACAATCTGATAAATAATCTGTCTGAAGATCACATGTGAAAGACCACATCTTATCTAGAGACCACAAATTTATTGGTAACCTCCAACTAATGCCATCTGAACAGATGCAGTTCTCTGTGATGGGTGTCTTTGACTGAAGGAATCAGAGGCATGATCAAACCTCTTCTTCAAGGAAGAGCTGGCTACAGATACAAAGCCACCCTTTGGAATGCATGCAGCAAGGCTGTCATCTGAGGTTAGGCTCATCTGTGATGTGGATTGTGATGTGTGATTGTGTGTGTGGATTGTGATGCCCTTTAAAGGGCAAGTTTTCTGAGGGGATAGAAAAAGGATGTACAAGGAGAAGGATGAGAGAAGGGGGATATAATAAGGCTGTCATTTCAGACAATCATCTTGAAATGCAAAAAATAGACTTGGTCTTGCAGGACTGACCTGCCTGTCTGTCACCCTTGACTTGGCATCTTTCATCAATAATATATTAATAGTGCACTAAATTTAAAAGACATCAAAGATGGAAACCTGACACTAAGGAAAAACAAGGCTTTCTGTTATACTTGAATAGAACTGTAGATACAGGCAAGGTGAAAAACTTTGCAGAAGATCAGGCTTTAGAAGGTGTGGAAAGGTTGGATTATGTTTTGCTGCTGTAGATTCTTGGATGCTTCACTGCTCACAAGTTTCTTCTAGATGGAGAGCACCATGGAGTCTGGAATGGCAAAGAGGTGTCTGATTTTACTTTGTGTTTACATCTCAATATGTAAAGCAAGCCATTTGCCATGGTCTCTTTCCCACTGAAAGAAATGTCACTGGCAAATATTCCAAGTGATGAAACAAACAAAACAGTCACATCTCAGACTAAAAATCACAGTAGTTAATAATTTTTAAAACCAAGCACAAAACAGCCAAAGGACTTAAAAATTTACTTTTTTATTCTCACTCCTAAAATGCTGAATCTATTTCAATCACAGCTGGGGACAAGGACAGCCAACAACAACACATCACTCCTAGTGAGAGACCTTTTTATGTCCTCTTCTGGGATGCATCAAATGTTGATGACCAAATTATGACCCTTTCCACCTCCCTTCCTGAAAGCATACCATTTCTGCCAATAGTCATCAAGCTAAGCTTTTAAAAAATGTGAAGCATAAGATTATGCCTAAAATATTAAATCACCTTTCATACTATCAAACAGATTGGTTCTTAAGCTGCTGCTAATGACATCGAAGCTGTTACAGCAGTTAGATATTGGTACAGGTTGAGTACCTCAGTGTCAGGTTCCTTCTCATTGAAAACCAGGCTGCTGGCCTTAACCCTACCTTTGGCTTTTCTAACAGGGAAGTAGTAGTTTTTTAAATAAGTACCCCTTGTTTAACAGTAGTAAATAGGTACAGAAGGTGCAGAGTCAAATTTTAATGTTGTTATGTCACGGAGAACCTGTTTGCTTTCCAAAATCATTGTGTACTTGTGTCTTATCCAATGATACATTCAATATTCCCTGAAGGGAAGTGAGGCAGAAGGTGCCCCTGAAGTTCTTGTAATGTTTACTGAGCCACTGGGATCCATTTCATTCTGTTCTCACAAGTGGGCAAGCAGTGATAATGAATGACCTGACACAGATTTAGATTTAGAGGTAGAGCTTAAAGAATCACTGAAACATTTGTTTCAACAGCTTTACAGTTTATTCAGGGCTCTCAGGCTTTCTGGTTATGCAAAACTGAGTGGGATGGTTTATGGGCATAAATTCCTTGTGAGGTTAGGATCAGATCCTGCTGTAGCTGATCCAGAAAAAATCATCAAACTTTGTCCTCCCTCCCACTTTCAAAAATAGGTTGGGTTAAGGAGCTAGGCAGTGGTGGAGGGTATAATCAATATCCTTCTGAAAAAGAAGACGTATTTGATTTGGTTCAGAGTTCTTCATTCTCCAGTTTTGTTCTGCTCCACTTAGTTATGAAAGCAGATCTATAACCATGAAATGGTTACCATGAATAACCATGAAATGTAATTTTGTCTTCTCAAAAAGTTGATCTTAGAAGTTGTACTGAAAACTCAATGTGTGATCATTTAGAAAGAAAGTCTTTGAAAGACTTCAGAGGAGTATTTATTAGGTGATGGGGCAAAGCTTGATGTCCAGTTAATCCAACAAGCTCTTAAGCATTAACTTAAAGTTCTACACTTCAATCTGCCCACTTGATACACTTCCCCTTCACTTCAGACTTTCCCAGAACAAAATACAGAAGAGAACTGCTCCCTACCCCAGGGACATTTTATAAACACCCAACAGGGGAAAACAACACAAAACAACAGAAGTGTTTAGTATCCGGGTAGTGTAAAAACTATTTCTAAGTAAGAGGTTAGTGTAGGCAGGTCTTTTCGCTTGTGACCACTTCTGAGTCTGAACAAAACCAGCAATGATGCTGGCAAAATTTCATCAGCCAGCATCATGAGGCAAATTTCCATGAATGCTAGTGTTGTTTTGGCTACAAAACTTTTATTCGCTAATGATGTATGGAATCATTCAAAGTTTTTTGAGTTTTTCCTGATTAAATATTGAATTATTATTTTTTTTTTTTTTTTTTTTTTCCCCCCCACCTTCAGCTGTTATATAACAGACCCTGGGAATCCTGAAACTGAAAAGTCTCTGTCCATAAACATTTTTTTTATTATTTCAGTGGGACATACATGTTAGTCTGTCATTGAAGCGTTGCTCCAGAAATAGTGAGTTTTTCCCAGCTGACATGCTGTTCAAGGGCTGTTGTAACACTGTTCATGTGTGCTAGAGTGTGAAGATCAGTTTGCTGTAGGGACTGGATACATGTGCTGAGATACATAACACATTGGCTGGCACTGTTTTGATTCATAAGTCATAACAGAAAAACCCACCAACAAGCACTAACAAGAAATGCCTCAACTATTTAGAGTCCATAATAAAAAAATTATAGAAAATCTGTGAACTACACAAAACCCCACTAGAACTTTAAAAATTATTGCAGCTGTGGGACTAGGAATCAACAAGTTGAAGTGAAGGAACTTAAATTACCATGTTATGATTAAGTTCAGATAAACCTATGACTCACAAGCAGTAATCTACGATGGCTGTCTGGTCAGCTATCTGAAATAAATGATGGTGCAAACAGATTAAAGACAGGCTACTTCTTTAGCATTAATATTATTATTACAACAGATTGCAGTGTCATAAGAAAACTGAAGAGAACGTGCAAGAAAAAATAGATGACATCTTAACTGCAGTCTTACCATTGAAGTAAGACATACTGCTTACAGAGATGGTAAATTGATGGTAAATTGATGGTAAATTTATGGTAGCATCCCTCATAACACAAATTAAAAAGTAATCCCCGATACCTTTCTCTGTCAATCAGATGCCTATCACTGAGCTGTCTTTCAGTGTTTTTATCAAGTACTGAACCATTTTCTTGAAACAGATTTATTTAAAATAATTAGATACTTCCTATCCCTTGTATGTGTCCTCCTTTTGAATGTGGTGTGCAGTTTTTTGCTTTGTATGGTGAGAAAATTCTTCTTCAGTATATCCAAAGATTTCAGAATTAGATTGATCCTGTGTTGCTTCAGGGCAGTGAAAAGGTTTAAAAAGACAGAGCTGGACTGAGCTATCATCTCCAGTTCTGTCAGAGAAACATAGTATCAAGTCTATTTACAAACATATATCAGAGTCAAGAAACAAAATAAAGAGACCATGGCCTTAAAGTAGCACAGTCTACTGTAACCAGAACAGAAACTCAACATAGAGAAAAGGATCAATCCTCTGTTTGGAGCATTTTATGGAAAACTGTGGCACATTCCATTCCTTTCTGTAGGAGCTCACACAGACATGAGAAGTGAATGTCTTTAGGGAAATTTTTGGACAGCTGTGCTATTTGACTCATTAAGTAAAAACTTCTGCCCTCCCCTCTCCATCCCTCACCCCTCCTCCCCTCCCCTGGTTTCCTCCTCTCTTCTCCTCCATTCCCCCAGTTCCATGCTGAACCACTTTCTAAAATGAAAGGCTACCTCTGAATAAAACAGCCAAAGAGGGCAAGATCCCTGCTGGATCACAACTACTGTAAAGTGTTCCAGGCTGCTGTTGCCCAATTCATTTGTTTGCTTAGAAGGTGGTGCAAACACTTATAAGTTTTTCCTCAGGTGCAAACAGAAGGAAAATAACGATTCAGTCAAAATCTGATTAAGGATATAAAGTCATCCAGTCATCCCACGCTAGTCTGACTCAGCCTGGTCTGTAAAATCCATGTAGAGCTTAAGGAAGCCACAGGCTTATTAACATGTTAGTCTAAAATCTTTATCTAAAGAGAATGTTGCCTGTTTTTTTCAAAATTGCTTCATGGGTTTTTTTCCTATTTCCTATGAATTAGAAATTTCAAAAGTGATGAAGGCATTTCAGGGGAAGTGCTTGATCTAAAAGCCAAATCCAAAAGCTATTTAGTCCCCTTACATACATCTGAATACTTTGCAATTGCAGTTCTGGGTTCTGGGTGCAGTTCTGGGTGCAGTTCTCCACTCTATGAGTGTTGCAACAGTAAAAATACCAATAGGAGAATTTCAGGTGCCTTTTACATGTACAGTTAGAACTTTATATTGTTTGTTTGGGGGGTTGGGTTTTCGCTTTTTTTTTCCCCTAAGCTGTGCTTCAGTAGTCAGCTTCCTTTTCTCCTAATATGCAGCTGCTTCATTGACTATAAATCATCTTTATTACAGTGTCATTTCTATACATCATTCTCTTGCATTAATAGAAGCCGACCAAGTGGGAAAGCAATTGCTCCACAGGGATGAGGTCTGTTGCTGTAAATGATATGTTGAATAGGAGTGGAATTCAATGCAAGAATCATGCTTATTTACACATGTCAAACTGATGTCTTTTGTCTGTAGGACACATTGCAGATCTTAGTTGTGGTCATTTATGGCCATAACCCAACAAGGCTCTGCAGAAAGCCTGTAGGCACTGAAGAAGTCCCACTGTTTCTACTATTGTCATTAAGTTGCCTAAATCCAAGCACCCAACAAAGTGCTGTGATGAACTGGGGCCCAACAGCTAGGAAACAGAAGTTAACCTATGACTGCTAGGACTGATGAAGCCTGATTTCTTATGAGTATGTATTCTGCATGCCTTACATCCTCCTACTACAGTAACCACAGTGTTTCCACCACCCTGAAGAACTTTCCCAAAAGTGACTGAAATTTGTTCCACGTTGCCCAAAACCACCCAGCCCTTTTCAGCTCCCACCTGCCTTTGGGAGCCTTGCTAGCTCAGCAGATGGGCAGTATTGTGAAAGTTTCAAACTATGGCTTTTCTAATTGCTTGACTGACTGCTGCTTCTCAATTGTTACATTCAGCTAAGGCAGAAAGTAAAGTCAGGACTCTGTAATGGTGTCTTCCTTCCTTCTGTCCCTGAGCTATCAATATTTACAAGTAACAGTAGCTTACTGTCTTTGAGACCACCATTCCTCTGTGAGGCTTACTTGATTCAGCCTCTGGATTCAAAGGTTATTAAAAAGATGCAGATGTTAAATAGGTGTCATAAGCAGAGAAGTCTTGTTTCCTTAGAAAACCAGACTAGCTTGTATTCTTCAGCTTAAACAGCCTTCACTAGTTGTTCCATCACTTCTGCCTTTGGAGAAAACTTTGTCATCTTTATCACATGCCTGTTTTGCAAGGCAGGTGCTACTAATGGAAATGCTTGAAATAGATAGTCACAGTGACCAGAAATACTTAGAAATGGGAGAACTTTAGGAACTCTGTTTCTTCACTTTTAAGTCATGGTGTGAGTAAAAGCAAGGATCAGCATGACCAAATAGGACATTGCTGGACAACTGGAAAGAAAAAAGCATCAAGAATAAGGAAGTCAAATAAAAAGAAGCTAAACCAAACATAAAGACAAATCTGAAAAACAAAAAATTCTTTAGATTGAAGTTGATTCCTTGAGGCCATTACTGTTCACCTGTCACTTGGTCAGATTTTCAGTATTAATGAGAATATCAATAATAAGTAGGAGCTTAATATATATAAACCCCAAATGTAAATTTTCTTTGTGTTTTACATTACATGGTCCACTGCACGCTAAATGAAATGGTCATGTCTTCAGCTGATCCCTCTGGTGTCTAAATCAAAGATATTCTGTATAAACTTCCAGATGGTATTGGAACTTCAACGTCTTTATCACCTAGTGTGTGACTTCAACAGTGCAGCAGCAGTTATGGGAAACTCCCAGTCACATCTGTAAATAAAAGTATGCAATTATACATAATTATACATGTCTAATTCATATAGTTACAAATACACATATAAAAACAGATAAAATACATAATCAAACACATTATTCAGTGCTGCTGAAAGGCATGCTGTGATTTATGAATTAATTACGTATGTTTTGCCACTCACTACTGATGCCAAAACTTTGAAGATTTCTTCTCACATACTAAGGCTTTAATTTTTCAGCAACTACCCAGCTGTTAAATGCTGATCTTGCATTCAATTAAGCCCACTGGAAATCTGGATTGTTTATGCAGTTCATCAGTTTAGTCCTTAAAATTTGGATGCACTGGCAGTGATATCACTAAGATGTTCTCACTTAGTTGCAAGGCTATGATTTTATAAGTCAATTGCCTAGGAAAACTTCAGAAAAATAGGAGGACTTTGGAAGGGGAAAAGAATGCAGCAATGAAAAACATATTATGTTTTTGGTTGTCTGAAGTCATAGCTTTTTTCCTTGAGTAGGAGTGATAACCTCATCCAAGATCATGTTGGACACTTTTTCCAGAGCTGCAAGGAAAGACACAACACTCCATTCTTTTCCAGGAGCAGACACAGGGAAAGAGAAACTAGTGCCACATCTGCTGAGGGAAGGAGGTTCTTCCCTAAGCCTGATAAACACCATGCCCTGAAGCCTGGCATTGGGCTTCTCACAGGGAAGAGAAAAGGAAATTACATATGTGAAGCTCAGTAAAGCAAACCAAGAGAAAGCAAAGGAGGATTTCCCCTCCTTCCATTCAGGTGATTCTGTGTTGTTTGCTTCAGATTCTGGGCAGATTTCTAGACATTTCGAGACTCATATAATTCCTAAACACTGCCATCTTTTGAACAATTAGTCCCAAGATATACGGTTCTGAACTATCTAACATAAGTTGGGAAAGTTTCACTCTAACGTTCATAAAAAAGCTGAACAAAACCCTGAGGATGCCAGAGGCCCAATGTGTATAGCATTGTTTGAGGCTTTTCTTTCTAGTACAACAGGGCCTGTTCCAAATTTCATGAATTCGCAACAAACTCTTCTAAGGACTAAGCCAATTCTTTGTACCCCATTTTCCTAGTGGACACCAGGCCAGTGTCTGTGAAGGCCACATCTCTTATTAATGGTACAAATGGTGCCTGACAAGTAGCATAACAAACCTACCCTGTTCTCCTACCCACTTCCTTTCCCATATTCTCACTAACTCACTCTAGTGAACTGATGAGAGCGCTCATCAGTCCTTGCGCTGCTGCTGCTGCCAAGAAGCCTGCAACTGGTGCTTGCGGTTTCTGTAGTGTGGACAACTTCCCCATAAGGTCTGGCCTGAGACCACCAGCTAATTCTGCATGGGTTACCTGACATGAATCTGCAACCATTGGCCTTCCTTTCAAAGTGTGTGTGTATGTGTGTGTAAGGCCATTTCCTCCCTTTTATTGGTCTTTTTTTGTTTTTTCCAGCAGCTGCCAGATAACCAGCATGGGATAAGAGTCTGCTTCATGCCTGACAAAATTTAGAATTTATTAACTTGCCACTCTTTTTACTCTTGATAGAACTCGACAGGCAAGCAGACAAGCACCTAAATTAACTTAGCTTGCATCCGGCACCCAGACAGGCCAAGAATAACACAGAGATAAAATAGGGGGGCTAAGGATGATGATGGAGTCAAAAAGGAGCAGGCGGAAGAGCATGAGAGAAGGGAAAAAAGTGAACTTTGGACTGGGGAGGTTTTAAAAAAATAATTATTCAAAGCATAACAACATGACAGAAGGCTGCCAGAAAAACCTCATCTGTGTGAGGAGGGCAGCGCATACGCAGTGGGAAAAACCCAGACGCACATTTGCTTCTGGGACAGCATGGATTTAAGTGCAAGACAACTTTGTAAATGGAAATGAATGCAATGATCTCAGCTCAGGTCGCAGGAGAGTAGAAGCCCACCAGATTATGAAACTGCTGCCGAATTAGGCATGTTTGGCAGCATGAGCTCCTGGGAGAGGCCCAAGGATGAGCAAGTTCTGAGGGTTTGATTTCATTTCAAAGGAGGGTGGTCTTTCCATTTCAGGGTCAGCAGCAGGACAGTGTAGTGGGTGTAGAGGTGGAAAGGGAAGCACACTATTTGGCTGACTGTCATGACCTCTGGATCATTGGAGATTTAACTTTCCATGTCTCAACACTCCCTAAACCTTCCTACACAAGCCAAGGCACCAAAAAAATAGATGGGGGAAAATCTTCATAGGTGGAGGATGGTACATAATGGATGTTATGATATTCCTCCTCATCAGCTGTCCTATCAAAACAGACACCAGTTATTGAAGTCTACAATACAAGGTGGTTTTTATTGTTCAAAACTGAAGCTGTAATAGGTAACAGCAATCTGGAAGAGGGTACAGTGAGTATTAGTTAGACTTGTAAAGAGCAGTGAGCTATGCCTGGAGCAGAGTGGTGTGTGCACATACATTTGCTCAGAGCATCACATCTCCTCTACAGTGATCTTTATGACTTCACCCCATGTGCCTACAAAATCAGGCAAGGAAAAAGTAGTGAAGCAAGACACGACCAGTTGCACAGTGATAATTATTGGGTGCATGTGCCTGTGTCTAAAGCACAGAGAATGAAAAGCTTGTCATATGGATCAGAAGCGAAATCCCTGGAGATTACAGATGTTTGACAAACAGGTTTAAATCTGGGGTGAGAAGAGGGCTTCAGAACTGCTCTCTTTGCTATTAAAAAAATGTAATTTGGTAAGGTGGGTAGTGAAAGTGAATAAACTTTAAAATGCAGATAGATGTGAAATAAGAGGTGAAACTTTACTTTTATAAAGAATGAGAGAAAAACATCCCAGCCAAAACTGTGAGTTTGCATTTGCAGGAATCATATAGAGTAATGCCACTTTAAATGTTTTCTCAGGAGAAGTAAATATTTAATGTTATAGTTAAATATCCTAAGCAATTACCCATGTTCCTCTAAAAAAGTGCCCCACAGGGTGTCTCAAGACTGTCTCTGATAGACAGTAGCTCTGCAGAGAGGCACCTCATGCTGACATCCTGTTTCAGGATCTGCCAGCGAGCTGAAGGGTGGAGCATGATTGCTACAGCAACAGCACGTCCAGCTGCAAATGTACGTGCTACCATGCGTTTAAGCAGAGGACACATAGGTAGGCAAAAATACCTGTGGTGATAAACTACGCATGAAAAAATAAGTGGCCTCCTTCCTGCGGATGCTATCAAACCTGCTTTGCCTGTGCCAGTGGCATATCAGATATATTTACATGCACAGAAGCAAAGAGTTTGCCAGTTGGACGCATAGTACTTGGCCTTCATTATTTGCCTAACTGGGGAACCAGTCTTAAAAGACTTCGTTGTGCTGGGTCAATGTTTCAAGTCTCTTCATCTGCAAAAAGTGGTATCAGCATAAAGATAGAACTTATAATAAATTAGGCACTTCCCTAAAGAAGAATTCCATTTTGCACTAACTGCATTTTTTGGCCTCTTGCTCTCCCCTTCTTCTCCGTCTTTCTTTCCCTACCAAAGGAATAAAAGAGAAAAATCAATGGCTAGCTCTACAGAACTCCTTTCAAATTGTTTTACTGTACTGAAGCCCAAGAGAGCCATCAATGTTACATGACACCAAAGCTGGAATGGTCAGATTTCATCCATATTAGAGGGCTGACTTGCTTATCCTCTTACTCCTCATTCCCACAACATGGCTGTGCCTCAGAAGTGGGTTGCCAGTTGGTATTATGTTTTTATGTCCCAGTCTAAGAACAATATGTTGTTCAGAATATATAACCTCCTAGTTCCTGAATGTGACTTCAAACTGATTACCCCTCAAGAGAATTCCTCTCAAATTTTCTATTAATTAAGTTCACAGCTTGCTCAGGCAGGTCTTTGAGAGTTTAATCAGTGCAGCTTAAGAAATTCTGCAGTGCAGAATCATCTAATGCCTATGAACACCCACTATTGAATATCTGAGTATTGATTTAAAGAGCTCTGAATAATCTAGGGTGTATATAATCGAGGTTTGGGTAATTTTCTTTACTTTTTTTTTAATAGCAAAATTGCTTGCTTCCTCATCTGGGAATGGGGAGACACCAATAAATAATCAGCAGTTCAACAGCTTCATCATCATATATTGAGAATTAGAAAAAACAGTTGATAATTCTTTGCCTATCATATGGAATACTTTAATAATGCTTCCCCTTTGTCATCTAAATCTGGCTAAATAATTATATGGAAAGAAGACATATTGCAAAGCAGTTATAAGTCCAGCTCCTCAAAGAAGAGGGCTAAGCAGATAGCAAATGCAACTCTAGGTCTTATCTTCTGGCCTAGGCAACAGACAAGAAAACCTCACTAATTCACTGTGATGTTTCCTGGTTTCTTAACTTTTCTTTCTGAGAAAGATTTAAAGAAAGCAACAAGAAGTTTTAGGGGCTCATGCTTAGTGTATTATGGCATCTATGGCCACGAGTTAAAGACGGTGAAGAGATACTTACAGTGATGATTGACTGGTAGTGAGCTTGGCTTGAGTGAAACCTGGAGTCCATCAGACAACCAGTTGCTCACAGAGAGTTTGGCCATTCAGGCCATGTCACCCCGAGATGCTGTACCCAGGTTAGGTATGCCACATAGAAAAGCAGCAAAACTTTGTGTACATCCAGGTCCCCCCAACTTTTTGTTAAAAAAACCTAAGTTCCCGTTAGGTATTATTTAGGTATATTATTGGATGGTAGGACCTTGAGTGTTCTTGGCATAGTGCAAGTAAGAAGACGTTCCCCTGGCCCTCCTTAAAGCCACCCTCTGAATCTATTTACTCTTGGGGTAAAGTACCCAGGAAATGACTCAGTATGACTGGCAGCTGGATGTGCCCTCCCAGAGAAGTCAACGTAGACAGAAACAAGTCATAATAAGTCTGATTCTTCATTTTTCTTACTTCAGCAACTGATATATTAAAATGTTTGGAGCAAAGATATGGGTAGAGTTATGGGTTGAATCTGACTCTGCATGCTGATGTTTTAGCTTTTCTGCTGTTCACCTTGCTAAACTTTTACCCCAGGTTTGACACCCACCTCATCCAGGCTCTAAAATCTGTCAGTCCCAGATCAGGGCAGAGCACAAGGTTGCTGAGGAGTGCTTTTATGAGGGATTTTTTTCCTCATCAAGCATATCTGCAGGAGTGTATCCAGTTCTCCTCTTCAACAGTACCCAGCTGTCACTTTTCATTCTGTCAAATGTTTAGTGCAGAAGAAGAAAGTTTCCATATAGTTCTAATTTAAGTGTTTGCAAATATCTGAAAATTAGGAACAACCTGCCTGACCCAGGCTACAGAATAACCAAATGAATGTAACTCTTTATTGAAAGTATTAAGGGGTAGCTAAAACTTCACTAGTTTCTCTTCTGCTTTTTCTAGCCATAGCTCACTGAACTTCTAAGCCAGGGTACAGTCAACTATCATAAAAGATGGATGAATCCCATAGACCTGTGTTAGAAGGATACTAGAAGTATTTTTCAGGTATTCATTAAAATTTTCTTTAATTTACAAGAGTTTTACTCCAGATGTTGACTTTTTGTGTTTTGATGTAGACATGTAACAAGTGCAGCTTGGGACATAAAACATTTTTCTCGTTACACCTAGAGCTTTGCCTTGGATCACAACAGCCTGGATATCACCTAAATTTGAAATTTCCCATGGCTACTTTTCTTACAGCTGGAGCCAAGAGTTGATAGTTGAAGGAAATGAACCCATGCAAGGTTCCACTTTTTAATTCCTCTGAGTGACCCTTCATGTGCCTTTGGTCTAGACTTCACACAGGTACATTTTAGTCTGGGCAAAATATGATTAAAATTCCTTACTCTTCTGTGACATCATGAAATAGAGAGGAAAACATGACACATTTTAAAGCACTTTTTAGGAAAGAAGAATGAAGTGTGATCCTTATATGCTTACATGCAAGTTAGTACACTTGGTCTGAGTTGGGAAGCTGATAACATAAAATACAGAATAGTTAGAGAATCCACCAATTACTGCATGTGTGAATATGATAAATTATTAAACATCTCATGGTAGAAATAAGGAATGCAAATATATTCAATCACTTCTCACGTCTTTTCCTCTCATCTCACCCACCCACCCCAGAATTTTATTTATTTTTCATGCTGTAGGGAAGCGCATCTGTTTTCCTAACTTCACTCAGTACTCACTTCCATTAGAATGCCTGAGGAATTGTGGTGCACCACTGTCATTTCTGCTGAAAGGCTCTCCAAGAGAAGCTGAGTAATCCTGAATTTCTCACTGCCTCTGGACCAGGAAACCTCTGCTCCAAAAACTGCTGGAGACATGGGAGACTATTCTGAGGAAGTGTCACTGTATTTGTGATATTATATTCTTCCTTAGGCATCCAGTTTGATTGCTGACTGAGAGCAGATACTGGGCAGGCTGGCTGAGCTTGTGTCTGCTCTTTTGTTCACCCATACATTAAACTTCCCTAGAAACTCTTGGTTTCTTTTGATATCTCTTACAATAATGAGCAAATGGATAGCCTCCTGATCACCAAGATGTTCATGTAATAGTACACACATGCTTTCTACTTGTACCCAAGATCCTTACTGTGCTCTTCCAGAAGGGCTAGAAAGGGAGAACAGCAGCCCTAAGCACACAGTAGCCTCGCTGGAAAGGGGCTGTGACACAGACAGATTACAAAACCTTTGGGCAAGCCTGGGGCAAGCAGAAGAGCAATAATGCAGCGTGACCTACGTCTCATGAATGGTTGAAAACATCTAGACCACAGCGCCTTATTTGTGTGAGGTAAGAGATTTTTCATTAATGTGTTTTTCCATAGATGGATTGACAGGCAAATATGCCATGTGTAAAGGCTGGATGATGAAGTAAAGCTGGATGATGTTGCAATTGCACAACAGCAGGACAGTAGTTTGACTGTGAGAAAGAAAGAAGCCTTGAATGCCCCTGTTTCAACATAAGTCTCCATAATTATAATAAATGCTGTACAAGAAAATCAGGCAATCTATTCAAACTGGTTCCATATTCTAAATTTTCTGATACTTTTGTCCCGAGTAGTGTGCAGATGGGATTTTAGTGACAGGAATACTTTTCTTATTTCTCATCCTTTTTTTCCCATCTGAATCTAATTCTATTACTCTGCAGGCTAAACCATCTATGTAATTTCTTTCCTTCGAGTGTTTATAGTGTTTAGACTTTTCACGCTTCTGTAGAGTCTTACTTTTTTCCCCCTGCCCCCCCTCCTTCCTCTGTCTTAGTTATTACTAAGCCAAGATGCAGACAAATGGTTGGTCGAATCCCTAAAGCAAGTTATGACAGACATGCACAAAACAAATACATCTATACACACCCTCAACCGCCCAGAGCGTAGATGGGATGCAGTTAAAGCTGAGCAATTATGCTTCTTGCTGCTTCAGATTTTGACACATAATAACATGCTCCGACCTAGCTGGGAGTGTCCTGCTAATCCTAGAAATTTTTTAGTCTTTAAATTGCACAAATGCAAGAACCTGACATATCTCAAGACTGTATTAAAATCTAGAGGGAAAGAAAAAAAATCAAAACCAAAATCAAACCAAAACAACAACAAACAACTTTTAAACTGTAAAATATTATAGTTTATAATATAATATATGCTTTGAAGCTTATTAGGTTTGATTATTTCCTTTGTGCAACCTCTGTCAGATCCATAAAGTACAGGAGGGATGTATTTTACTCAGTACTCTCTAAACAAGATTTTGTAAATCTAGGTTACTGACACTGTCAGGTACAGGCAGATAGATACATATACACACAAGTTTTTAATGTTCTGCTTTTTTTTGTTGGACACAATGTCAGGAAAGAAGCCAACTGTTTGTGGACTTGGGACATTCTCTGTTTTCTTTGCCTTGTCCTGCTAAAGATTTTCTTTATGATGGTAGTAAATTCTTCTAAAATTTTTTGTGGTATCCAGTCCCATAAACAGGCACAGACTGCCCAAAAGCATTTTCAAAGGCATCTAACTTGCAAACCTGTGTACTTCTGAAATAACCCATCCAAAATTTGGTCTAGATCTCTTTTGGAGGCATTCTCCTCTCTCCCACCTAATCAAAAAAAGCTTTCTTTGCAGTGCAGGGAATATGATTTAGAAATTAAATGAGAAAGCTTGCTGAGGCTTGAATCAAAAAAGAGCAGCTCCCAATAACAGGTTGGAATGGTTAACTCTTGTATTGAGACTGTTCTCTGTCATATTGAGATCATCATAGAATGCTTTGATTCTATCCTTGTTTTAATTAATCTCCATACTATTATGTTGATGTGTTCATCTTTTTGACTGAAAAGCCTCTCATTTCTTCAGCTGCAAGACTTATTCATATGATAGTTGTCACCCCAAAGGAGGGGTTCAGGTGGGACCTCTTTACTCCTTCTGGAGGGTAAAAATGTTCCTCAGAGCTGAGCAGTGTCCTTGGCTCTGCATACCAGTCTCTAGCAGTAACTATAAACATCCAGTGTTATCAGTCCTAGAAGCAGACACTGTCTGAGAAACTTGCTGTTAATTTCAGCAGCAGCTACTTACAAGAAACTTAGCTGAAAGCAAAAGTACAAACCAGAAAATCACCTTTATCCTGGCCCAAACCAGGACAATAATGAAGACCACTAGTGAAAGTAAACAGTGATATACATCACGTGATGCTTTGCTAAGTAAGAGTGAAAATTGCACAAGGAATTGGTTCTAGGGATATGTTTGTGGAACAAGAAAGCATTTCTCTGTATAGACATCTTTTCCTGTTTTAACTGGAAATCTCTGACTTGAAGCATTCCCTACTTAGCTTTAGTCTATTCCCAAAACCATTCCCCTTCCTCTTTTCTGAGTTTCATCTGCCTAGAGATGGGAAGTTGTCTGTCCCTCAGACCATTCATCCCCTGTGACAAATGAGCCTTGAATGAATTACAGCATGTTAATATTGCTAGATTGCTAAATTGCCCTGTTTGGGCCTGCCTTGCTGGCTGCAGTCCTCAGAAGAGCTAATAGTATTAACAAATCAATAGAGAACACACCTTTAAGCTTGCTCAGCAGGAAGACCTTTAAAGTAGATAGTATACAGCTAAAATGTTAAAAGCAGGTTCTAGATTTCAAGTAAGTTCTCATGTCAAGCATAGATGAAGCATGGAAGCAACTGGAATGAAAACCTTTTGTCGAATTGGTTCTCCCCTGGAAAATGATAAAAAAATTAATGGAAGACCTGCCTACAGAAATGTCTTCATATAGACCTCAATTGCTTGCAGATAGGTAAGAATGCCTTTGCTGTTGTGTATTCCCTGTGCTCTACATCTGTTTCAAACCATCTTGACACACTCTTTTCAACAATGCAAGTAAGACCCAAACCAAAAAGAAGAAAGAAAAAAACAAGGTAATGCAGTCCAAGGACAAGTGAAAGTCTAGATGAGATTGAAATCTCTGCCTGCTGTAACCTCAGGCTTGTAGGTATTTGGGAGAAAGTTTCTAGGGTAAACAGGGCTACTGATAATGTTTATCAGCTACAGTGCCATCAACCACCACAGTGTGCAAAACAGCCTTGCTGTGTACCCACAGAGACTGTAGGAACTGTAATTCTTGTTCTGCAGCACCAACCAATGCTTTGTTTGTTCTTGTGGCTCCCCGATACAAATGTGAGCTTAGCCCAAGGCTATATCTGCCTCTGCCTGCCCAAATGTACATGTTAGGGATGCAAACTATTGTACCTGCATGAATGCCCAACACGTCTCTTACTAAAGATGACTCTTCTTGTGAAAAGTGAAGATAAAAGTTGTTGGGTTTTTTCTCTTTAGATTTTACTATTTTTTCAGCAATTATCTTAGAAGCGTTCCTTTCCTGGAGTAGTATTTTAAAAATTTTGCATTTAAAAAATAAAATATTATTACTTTCTGATGAACAGTTGCATTTATTTGACATGAAGTTTTCCCTAAAATCCTGAGCTAATTTTCTTGGGTGGAAAATGTGTGATTTGTTTCACTCATTGGAGGTAAAGTCCTGTGAAAATACTGACTGACCATCAGCTCTTCCTGTTACCAGAAAAAAATCCTTATGATTGGGATTCTCCTTTTTTTATCCCTCTGTACTCCCTTTCGGAGATCCTTAGTGAGACCTTGAAAGCAGATGATGAAATAATAAATCTTAATTAGGCCTTATAACAATTGGGCGGGGTTGTAAAAAAGAAAATGAAATTGTAAAATTTTCTACGCAGCAGCACTACATTTTTTTGTCCCAAAAGTATCCTGAGCTGTGTGATCCCTTTTTTAACTCACAGTTCCAATGTCACTCCTCTCTACTTGCTTTTGTCCTGCATTCGCAGTGTAAATAGAAGCAGCAGTTAAATATAATACTTCAAAGTAAATATTGTTTTATTTAATATAACAGATGAATGGAACATCTGCTATAGTTAAGTTCCAAAATCCATTCTAATATTATTTTTCAGACGTGCATATATTTCTTCTCTGACCCTGAAATTTTCAGAACTTAGTTTCACGCCATAAATACGTGTTTCTATCCCCTCATTCTTGAATTCTTACACAAGAAAGCATAATAAAAGGACTGTTTCTCTGTGAAGTTTTAAAATGGCTGAACTAAAAACCTTCAAGCTATATTGTTTACTAACGTCTGATTTTGTAAATAGTGCCAAGTTTGAGAAAATAGTAATTCCTTTATTATCATATTAAGAGAGTTAAAGATAATAATTTGAATGCACATACTTTTCTATTCTTTATCTTTGATGCACTTTGTTAGGATGTTAATTAAGGGATATAGATGTTGAAGATTTGTTAACTTTGTTTCCTTAGATAATTGTGTAGTAATTGGGGTGTAGTAATTGAGACTACTCTTTCCAGGCAATCTGATTTTAAAAACTCACTAACACTGATGAGCCAGATAAGTCTTTATGTGGGTTAGTTCAGTTGGCTTTGAGTTTTACCTTTCTACCTGAGCTAATAATAACTACAGCTAAGAAACCCACTGTAAGGTGGAGACATAGACACATGGAGACAGAGTGGGAGCCTCCTTCCCTGTCTGATCTTTAGTTGTTCTTTTGTGCCAGGACACTCCCACAACTGCTTCCAAAAATTTCACATCAATGTTTTGTGAAGGTGCAGTGTCCTCACATTCTCCTTTCCAGGCCAGATGTGCTAAAAATAGCAATGAATAATCAAAACAATATATAACTTTCCAAATACTTGTCACATACTGTTTATTAAAGTACCTGCAGTACCTTACATTGTTGTGTACACCTTCAGGTCTCCCTAAAATACTAGTACCAAAAGAAGCAATTAATACATCTAATAATTCTATTAGTGCTGTTCAACTCTGGACATATTCACAGTCAGCTCTGTTCTTGTGTTTTACTGCCACAATGCCTCAATAGCATTGTCCAAAAGTGGAACTTGATGTGCATGCTGGTGGATGCTCTGTTTTCCAGAGAATTGTAGCCAGCATAGAAATGAGAAAAATATTAAATACCAGACCTTGCTCCAAAGACATAGCTCCGTTAAAGGGTTGTGTTCTTACATTATTTGTATCTGTACACAGATTAGGATTTCTGTTCTCTTCTACCAGCTTATGTACCCATTCTTCAGATTCTTACACTGATTCTTTGATCATCAGAAAATACAACTGTACCTTTCTTATATCTCCTTTACAATCCCAAAGGGCATGATTTGGGACCATTCAGTCCTTTTTTATTTGTCTACACTCTTCAAAGAAAACCTTTCTTGTCTTGCTGCAGTAAGTTCACAAACACACACACATACAAAAACCCTTGTCACTTTTTTCTTTAAAACTCATCATCATTATGTTCCCCAAGAAATATTAGAAATGGTGTTTAGTTACTTACTTTTAGTTATAACTTACTGGGTTTTTTTACTTTTACTTACTTTTAGTTGATATTATTCTGCAGTGTGGGTTAGTTTATCATTTCACCTATTAAATTTCTATTACCTCGCAGCTCTATTGTCTGGACCATTAAAAAGAAATTAATTTCATCTGCAGGCTCATGATGCATTCCATCTATGAACAATTTGCCTGACAAAAGTGCATCTTTGAGAGACAGTCTCTCAGTCTTGTCTTTCTCCAAATACTGATAGTTGTCTTGGACTGTAATGTGTGCCACAGTTCTACTGGCTGACTTCTTGTCTTCTGACAAGCTCTGCAAGCCATTCTGCCATAAATCTGTTTTCAACAGTCCCCAAGGCCCATTTTTTTTACCGCTTTGAGTTTTCCTTAGAGGAATTGAACATGTTTTATAGATTTGTTTTTAAACCATTTTGTTTGTGCTTCACTTTTTAATGTCTTTAGTACTGTTCTGTAGTGAAATACCCAGAAAACAGCAAGTATATCGGAAGCAATTACTGTCAAAAATCAGATTATCATCTGGGGGCCCCTCTGTGATTGGTAACTTCTGTGTACAAATACAGACTAAGGTGCAGTTCAAAATATTATCAGTTGTCCTGCATATGCCTTAGAAAATCTGAATTAACCAGAACTGACCAGAATCCTGAATTGACCAGAAAATCTAAATTGCTCCACTTTTCAATAACGCAGTTATTTTTATTGCTGTTATTATGTGTTACCCAAAGTTGAAATATGCTTCAAATACTAGATTACTGGCAGTGCAGAACATCCTTTTGCAAAACATAACTAACAAATTTAGGTCAGTCTCTGAAATGTGTGGATCCCTGTGGTTGCTTTGTTGAATGGCGAATGTTAAAGGTTATAGCAGGAATGTTGATGAGCAGTAAGAACAGAACTGTGAAAAGTTTGTGAAACAGTAGAATTGCATTCCATAGTGTCTGAAATCCCTGTAACAAAATTAAAACTGGGTATGTTTCCAAAGAAGTTTGGGTAGATTTTCAAAAGACATGGACTTGACACAACTCAAATAAGGGAGTAGGAGATCTTAATCTTTGCATCCTCTGATCCATGTCATCCTCCTCCACTTCAGCTTCCAAGAAAAAGGACGGCTAGGGATGAATCATGTCACTCTCCAGTAGAGCACTTACCACGTCAGGACTGCCTTTCAAGAGTTTTATTTGTAGGGCCAAGGAACTGGTATATTTCAGCCTGGTGTCATGCCTAGGACCTCCTCTCACTTAAGAACTCTCATCCTGGAGTCATTCAATGACAGTGGCATAGTCACTACCATGCCACACTGGCACTGGAGAACAAAGAGTTTTGTTACTCATTTACAGCAGTTTGATGTGGTTTACTAGAGAGGCTGCTCATAAGGTTTCATTATCCTGTGTGTATGTACCAAAGCAGGAGAAGTCACATATTCTATGAAGAAAAGAAGAAAACAAGCCTTAATCTCGTTGACCTGACTTTCTCTATGCAAGATAAAAGGTAGCAATTCATGCAAGATTTTAAAATCCTCTAGGAATAAATGTTTTTACAGTATAGGGGGAGAGGGAGGTGAGGAAAGAGGAGTTTAAATACATAATTGAAACAGCTTCCAAGAAGAAATGGAGCCTCTCAGTTATGTTTGAGATGGCAACTGCTTTTCTAATGCCATACTGGCATAGTAGTAATGGAAAATATGTCTCAGTGGAAAAAAGGAGGTTTCATCATTAAAGGTGTGGCAAAAGATTTTGTAAATTAAATCATAAATCAGTCAACTTCTACTTCAATTAACCCAGCCAAAAATACTCCTATTAAAAAAAAAAAAAAAAAAAAAAACCATCAATCATTGCCTAATCACAGATTTTAGTACCTTAGAATAAAGTACCCTCCCAGCACTGCCCACCATGCTGGTGCTTGAGTGGAGTTATTAGGGAACTTGCCAAAAATTTTGAAGTGAAAACCATAGGGGTATTACTCTTTCATTCAAAAAACACATTAGAGACCTTGGCTATAAATCTTAGCATAACCTGTGGCACTGTTTAATCAATTTACTTCATGCCCTCAAGGGAGACAGTGTATACGTTAGCCTGTGGTCCCTTTCTGAACAGGCACAGCAGAACCTACAACTTTCATGACAGATGCAACTGCTAATTATTGAATAAATTCACTCTAGTGTTTTAATCAAAGCAGTATTTCTGGTTTTAATCTCTGACACTAATTACTCAGGGCACTGTGTACAATGCAGGGAATGTATAGAACAAGTCAACATGCTACAGCATTCTGCAAGCTCTGAGAAATAGAAGTTGGTTTCTTTTCCAACTTGCAGTAATACTGTGTATTATGGACACAAGCCTTGTGCATTTGACTCAGGTTAAAACTGACCTCCTACTTTTCAGAGAAAATCATCCACACCTGACTGAGATGGTTTCTTGGAAGTGGACAATGGATGTATGCCAGGTAACATAAAATAGTCTTTTTCTGAATCCAGCTGGTTCAGAGAGCAGAAAGTCATTGAAACACTGCAGAAAAAGAGACTCTGCTGTGTACTGTACCTTTGATCAGTGAGAGAAATGAGAGAATTTCAGCCTCTTACTAATGGTGGATGTCAGCACCTCATTCAAGGAATGAAGCTTGCCACAGTTATGGCTGCTCCTCATTCTCATGAGAAGAACAATTAACTGTTGCTCATTTTCACCCAGCATGTAACCTGCTGCCCTGATCATCTCCATCTACAGCTCAGTATTACCAGCACTAAAGCCCCTGGCTCTCTCAGGACAAAAAAAGGGCAAGAATGGGAGGACCTTTTGCTGAGTCAAATCAGTGTCTGTATTGCTGAGATTTCTCTCAACATTTCACAAAGGATTTCTGACATCCTTCATTAGGGGAATAAGTTTTGGTTAAGCTAAGAAAGCTTCTTATTTTACTGTCTTTGCTCAGATTTATAATGAGAAAATTCTCTCTCTCCCAAGCCCTTGAGAGCTGAAAACATGTATGTCATTCCATCACCTTGCTCTACACTTAAGAGAGTCTTCCTGATGGCGACATGAAACAGTAATGCAGTAATGCAAAGATCAAAAATTCCTTATTTTCACAGCAGACATGACATGAATAATTACCTGTCTCTAAGCTATCAAGAGATTTAGCTGATCTCCATCTGAGCTCAGCAGTTGATCTGAATCGGCCTGGGGAAAAAGCAGCTCTTATAAAAAAACTGTCTCCTAATATGATCTGGTCTTCAAGAAAATAAATCTGGACTCAAAACTTTATGACTATCTGCAACTTTGATTTCTTCTGAATGTCAAATATTTTTGGCCACAAAAAAAAAAAAAAAAAAAAAAAAAAAAAAAAAAAAAAAAAAAAAAAAAAAAAATTAGTCATTTTGATTCACTTTACAATAATAATCCTTGTTATTGTAAATTTCCTATACCTAGCTATCTAGTTTCCTTCAGAAAAACTATAGTTAGTTGAAAACAGAACAAATCGAAGGCCTGTTTCTATAGTTTAGGATACTGAGTGACATTGTGTGTCCTCTTACTGGCTGAGGATCCATAGCTTGTTTTTGTGCTATGTCCCTTCTGACTTTAATAACCATTAATCTTCAAAGACCTCCATTGTTCTAACCCATTCTGAATTTCCACCAGGCTCAGAGCACTGTGGTCAGGACAAGCTCTGTGCTAGCGAAGTTATTGTTTGGGTTTGTTTTTTTTTAAATGTATGGTTTTCAGCATGCAGCCTCCTTTTATTTCAGCACTAGGGTTGGGTTTGCTTTCAGTCCTTAATTACTTGATTTAGGTTTCTCCATTTTTCTTATACTTTCCTCTTTATGACACTCTTGTCTGCTTCAAAGGGAACTGGATTTATTTCATGGTATGTTTCTAATGCTGGCTTTCTTTCACAGCACATTTTAAATGTTTATCAGATTTGACTTTTTATTCTTTATAGTGGTTTGAAAAATATATTTGCTGCTTATGAAAGGTACCAGACCATGACAGAACTGGAGACAGAAATCTTCTCTTTCTGCTACCCTCAGAGTACCTATTCAAATTGTACAGCTGAAGGCACTTCTATAAAGTTTTCCATATTCACAACTGCCTCAAATACTGCATAACCTACCACATGCTAAGAAAAGGATAGAATCTTTTTTCCTTCATGAACAGAATGCATGAAAATCTTGATTAATCACAGATAAAAAACCAAACTCTGTGAATGATTTTTAAATTCCGCTGACATCCTCACAAGGGAGGCAATGAAGCAGAAAAGAAAGAACTTTAATAGGGAAACAGAGGCAACACCCAAGTAACATGCCGACAGCAAAGGGGGAACCTATATTGTGGCCACAAAATACAGTCTTGTCTTCAGTGGCAGGCATAGAGGACAGGACTGAACTGCCTAGTAAACACTTCTTCCCATTACTCTGTGTGTAGCTTAGAAGAAAGTCTGTTTTCCTTGCTCCAACAAGTCCATACAGCCCTAAAGACAGGTCTGAGAATAAGCAACTCAAGGAGAAAACAGAACAAAGAGGTATGATCTGTATAAACAGCATGCTTATGTTTGGAGACCTTGTACTATAGTGGCCAACATGGGGTTCAGTTACTTTGTGTGTCATTTCTCTGTAGAAAGATTCTTCCTTTCAGGGGAGCTGAGACCACCCAGTTGAATGGGAAAGTACCTTGGGATATCTGGTCACTTCAGGTGAGCCCAATGAACTGAAGTTCCCCTACTGCCGCTCAGATTGGAATTCATACTCATAAAAGGATCTCAAGACAGCAAATCTGGACACCCAGGCTGGAGAGACTCCCTTTCCAGGAGTTTCTTAGGACTTTTTTGTATAATTCCAGTTTCTGCTTGCATGCCACCAGTGAGAGTAAAGAGCAGCTGTTGAATTTTTCTCCCCTGTGTGTGAGTAATAAAAACTCCTGGTTTCCCTTGAAGCCCCTCTAACTGAGTCCCTCATATTACCAGTGAATCCCATGTAATCCTGCACTCTGCCAGCTTGAAAGTCAGCAGTAGATTCAAGCATTGCAGGACTTTCCAAGTCTGTGTGGTCGCTCCATTCATTACTCATGAAAGAGGCAGCAAAAGACCCAAATCTCAGGGGACCCTCTCACCTTTACTTTAGTCTGTTTGTTTGTTTGTTTTGCCACAAAACAATCAGTAGCCCAGGCGGTCTCAGAAGAGACCGCTGCTCTTAAGACTAGGTTTTCTAGAAAGAGCATTCAATTTTTGGGTTGCCATGAGCCTTGTTTTTGAACTAGTTAAGCCAAGATTTTTCTGCCCTCCACCACACCTCGTTTCTTTGCATGAAATCTAGTGGGACTGAAGTAAAAGTATCTCTGTTTATTTGTTTAATACATAAAAATAACAATAACACTGTACATAAATGAAAAGGAAAGGAACTTCCTGTAAATTTCTGAAAGGTTCTGAAAATAGTCTCAGGACCCAGCCAAAATTAATATTGTTATGTAGCCAGAGTTTCCATGAAAGCATCTGTACCTGGGTGTCTGTACAAGATTGTGCAAATAACTACAAGCCTCTTTTCTGGCCAAAATTCTGTTACATCTCAACAAATGAACTACTTTTTTCTTACTGGAAAGACGGCAATAACCTTTTTCACTTTTCCCCAAAAGCTGTTCAAAACAGTTCTGATATAAAGAAAAGTGTGTTGCTCCATTGGAAGTGTTATTACTGTCACAGCGTGTTCAGTGCAGTCGCCAGCTGTCACCACTTGGCTATTCAAGTGACAGACTCACATTCACTGGTGACCATCATGCCATGGCCGTATGGCAGATTTTGCTACCAAGAAGAGGCAGTGTTGGGGTAGGACATATGTCCATGGCTCAGACCATTCCAAGGTCCAAAATATTAGTGCAAGCTTTCCTTCTGTGGTTCAATACATCGCTAATGAAGATGATGCAAGGCAAGAATTTGCAGCCCATTCTTTTACCTCTGCCACAGAGCAGCGATATCCTATATTGGGATGGGTCATCCCTGAAAGAAGTAACATCTCACACTACCAGAGGACTTTTCTGTCAGTGTCCAGAGACAGGTGAGATATTAAAACATTGCAGCATTAAATGACCTGCCCAAAATTCACACAGAGACCTTGTGGCACCCAGACTACTGAAAAATGGATAGCACAGCACAGCAGCTGGAGACATGCTGCCCTAACAAGGGGTTTGTATCGGGAGAAGTCCTACCAGAAGCTTGCTTTGCAGCCACTGTGCCCTGAATCTCCCCTTCATCTTCTAAATGACCATGACCCCAAACCATTGAATGACTTGACATCAGATACAGCCTGGGATACACAGTTCTGATACTCTTTCCTCATCTTAGAGAGATGCTGCATGTGCCTGCTTCCAGTCTTCCCCAGTATCCTGTCTATGAGCATCCTCAAAGTTTATCTTGTGTCTTGGGAAAAAGGTGGCCTCAGGGAAGGAAGAGGGCAAAAGAAGGAGGAAGGGCAAATTTTGAAGGTAAAACCTGAGAAACAAAAAATGGTGGGTCATGTTTGCTGTGATTTCTTAGTAGTGTTGCTGCCACTACTTTTGATACACACTGCTCTTTGAAAGATGATTTTAATAGCTTCTGTTACCTGAAGAGTTCTTTATTTATTCCCACATAATTTTTACTTATTTTTGTAAATATGAGCAAATACATAAATAAAATATGTCCCCAGTCAAACAGAAGCTCTTCCTCCCAGCTGCTTTCATAAAAAGGTAAGTAAACAGATGGGCTTCCTGGCACGTCTGAAGTGCATGCGTATATCATACTGCAGGCAATGGCTCTCTCTATCATCCAGGCAGGATTCACATCTTTGATGTACGGAAGACAGCACTTAAGCTAAATCTCTAGGTAGCCCTGAAATCACATGCAGTTGGCTCAGAAATAGGAGCTGGGCTAACTACTTCCTCTCATGTTATACTGACTGGGTTACATTCAGGAGCCCCTCCTCAGTTTCTCTATACATCGTCCAGGTCAAACACATCTGGCAACATTCACTTTCCAGGAATCAGAAGCCCCAGCCATGGTGATCAAAGACAATTACTGCTCCTTCCCAGCTGAGAGATCAACAACTTCTTGTGCAATGCTATCTTTCTTTTTACCGCACAAGAAGAAAAACAGTCAAATATAGTAATAATATCTTTAAAAACCTTTCCTGAAGATCAGACCTCTTGTGATTCAGCCTTGAGAGAGCATGAGGCAGGCTGCAGACTGGGTGCAGGAGAGCAACATGCCATAACATTTAATTGCAATATTTCATCTGACATTGGATAGGAGGACTGAGACACTAGTGCATTTTTCTCACTTGAACAATTTCCCAACATATAAAAGTGATCAGGGAGCTATTTTGAAAAGATCTGAATGTTTGAAGTAAGATATACTGGCCAGAAGCTGAAGGAAGGTGAAGGGGACACCAAACTGTGTTCTATATAGAGTGTACTGCTTTTAAATAATTTTTTAAGTTGTATTTTTTCTACCCTGTGACAGGAAGTTTATATGTTATTTGCTTTCATCTTATTATTTCTGAGTACAAGATAGTTTTCCTTTGTATAAATCTTTAAGTTGGAGTGGTTGGCCAATAGAAAGGAGAACTCTTTGCCTTGCCTTGCCTCTTTGCCTTGTCCTGACTGCTGGACAAGAGAGAAAATCTGAGACTGTCTGAGGGGGACTGCAAGCCTCAACTCTGAGTGTGAAGAAAATCATGGTCTGCTGGGAAAATAAGGAAGCAGACATGGAGCCAGGCCTCCCAGGTGATGGAAAGGAAGAGACTGTCCCTAGGGACCCAGAGAAATCTGTGCAGCACTGCTGTATCCCAGGAAGCAGACACTGCACAACAAATAGGTGCTATGCTATGAATAGACCTGAGGAAAATGGTCAACTTGCACAATCATCAGGGAGAATTCTTGTCCAATTCCTTTAGTTTTGTTCATGTTAGTCTGAAGATCTTATTTCTCTATATTGCAAAAAAGATCCTTACTTTAGCTTAGGTTCTCATAAATCCCAGTTCCAGACTTTTGAAATTCCTTTTGCTGTTCTGTGGCTATTCTTGCTTTAAGGAAAATATACAAGCAAGTCTCCCTCAAATTTCTGGCTGATTCAGGGTTCTGTCACAACCACTTTAATCCTAACTTTGGTCAGGTCTAAGTCAAAGTCAAAGATTGTGATATTTTTTAGTAGAAGGGTGGTAAGAAATCACTATCCTCCAAAAACATGTTGGGGAAATGTATAGCACGATATCTATCTCATTCCTTCTCCTTCTATCGAAGCTGACCTGAAAATCCATGTCTTTAATTGTTCAAATAAATGTCTTCTGTAGAAAATGCCCCAATTTGGTAACAAGTGCTCTGCAAAAGAACATGATAGAAGCTGAAAAGCAGTTATTACTTTTTTTTTTTTTTTTAATTTGCTTAACTTAAAAGCATTGTGAATGAAATACATGATTAATAAGTTTAAAAAATGCAACAGGTGGAAAAGTATGTTGCTGCTGAAAAAAAACTCTCAAGCAAACAAACAAAACCAAAACAAAAAAGGTGAAATGCACACAAACATTCCCCATGGATTTTATAGCTTTGACAATAAGAAAATGAGGCTGGCCAAGAGAATCCTTTAGTTCCAGTATCCTGTCTCTGGCAACGGGCAGTAGTATCTACTTACAAAAATATATAACAAACAGGTCCGTATTTCTTCCAAGGATGGTATTTTCTTTTCTATGGTGTCCCATCATCTGGAAGCCAATGGTTTGGATATAGCCTGATCAGAGGATTAAATGAAGCTAAATATCAGATTCATACTAGGGGTTTTTTTCATATCCTGTTCTGTTTACCTTATACCCACCATAATGCCAAGAGCTGTAAAGAGTTCAGGCATTGCTGCCTGTTCAGGTGTTCAAATTCTGAAGCAATTTAGAGGAAATTACTGTGTCACAAAAATGGTGTGAGAAAGCTATCATGCAAGTTTGACCTTCAGAAATGCTGTTACCTTCGAGGTGTGACTGCAACCTTGCTTCTTAATGTTTTGGCTTTGGTTGTAATCTCAGATTGCAAATAGATTCCTGAAATGCATCAGCTGGTAGAGCCAAAGAAAGATAACTATCTGCTGAGAAGAAATATGTGTCTGGCAGGTGAGCCTGTGACAACTGGAAAAGATTTGCTGGAGTATAATTTGTTCCCCAAATTCCCTGAGAACTGGGAAATATGCTTTGAGGAACTGCAGCTATTGGGCAAGAGTAATTCACTTAGCAGCAATCAGTGGTTGTGTTTCAGAAAATGCAGCATACTCCCATAATAATAATAAAACTGTGGGGTGGGAAAGAAGAGAAAAAGTCCAATTTCTTATTTAATTTCCTTCTTTTACCACACATGGCCTGAGTTTTCTCTGGGAGGGAAAATGGGACCTTCTGGGTATTTTGCTCAGAAAATAGCTAAAGGAGGTTCTTCTAGCATTTGTCCTAAGAATTATTAAACACCTAATTAAACTACTTTTTCCTTTATTCAAACAGACCATCATGAATTTTGTAGGAAGATCAGAAAAAGGATACTGAAACAGATTGCACCTTTCAACCCCTTTCTGTGCCTAATGCTAAAACGGCGATTATAGGGTTTTGCTAAGCATGTTTCTTAATTATCTACTTGATGTTAGATGTGACACTAGGAAGAAGAGGAGAAATTGTGTGGTGTACCAGGTGGATGCAAGCAAGGAAACACGGAGTGAAGAGGTGGACACCCAGAGTCACAAGCAGAAAAGAGACCCCATTTTTCTGTTTCTCTGAATTTCAGTACTAGTGTGAGGTCCTGGACTGACAAGCCCAGAGACTTGAGTCTCCTGGTTAGCCACAGGAAACATTATACTGTGGGTTAGCTTTCTGTTTTTGCTTTTTCGGTTTTTGGGTTTTGTTCTGTGGGTGGGGTTTTGGTTTTGTTTTTTGGAGGTTTTTTTTTGGGGGGGGTGTTGTTGGTTTGGTTTGGGTTGTTGTTTTTGTGTTTTTTTGTTGGGTTTTGTGTGTGTTGTTGTTGTTTTGTTTTGTTTTGTTCTGGTTTTAGTAAAACAGCCACAACACTAGAAATACTTCAAAAGAGGGGGATGGGGAGGGTAAGTGGGAAGAAGTGGGGAGAAGAAGGAGTTGCACTGAAAAATTAACTAGACAGCTTAAAACAACAGGAACCAAAGGAAGCAAGAGCAATCCCATACAATATTCCCAGCAGCAGGCTAAGAAGCAGGAGCAGTAGGAGCATGTTCATCAGTCACTGTGCAGACAGGAGGGCACCAGAGGTGGCCAAGCCCAGGCTGCAGGGAGGGTGGGCTGGGCTGTGGGATGGGACAGGATGGTGTTTGGGGCTGCCTGCCAGAGCTTGCCTTGGTGTCACCCAGAGCAAGGCACTGGGGGAGATGGGCAGGAGGAAGGCAGGGGGGCTTTGCAGGAGTCCATGTGATTTTACCTGGGGTTCTGTATGAGAAGGAGGGAAAGCTGGGTTTCTCCCTGCCCTCCCTGGGTACTGCACTTTCTCAGCCTTCTTGACAGAAAGGAGCGTTAGGTGGGAGACGGGCTGGTCCTTGGAGCAGAGCTACAAATGATTAATTGTATCAAGAAAAAGAAACAGTGTCTCCTTGCTGAGCTTTGTAACGGGCTTCATATAAATTTGCGTGAAATATTATGTGGGATTACTGCAGCCAGCCAGGAGTTCGGCTGCAGGAGCCAAGAGGAGGATGGGAGCCCAGCCAACAGGAGAAGCAGGAGATGAAGTGGATCGTGTTTGCCAAGGCCAGGAGGAGAGCCAAACCATAGCTACAGTAGCATAGTAATGAGAAATGGGAATTGCATTCAGCATCAGTTCTTCTTCTTATCATTACTGCTCTGAACCTAATTGTCCTGCCCTCCTCCCCGCCCCTCCCGCAGGCCCCAGCAGAATGTAGGATAGCAGCAGAAGGTAGAGGAAATAGCATATAGGAGTTTAAACATCATCCTGCTGGAGCCCACAGCTGGTGTGGCATGAAATGATTTACCCACCCACTAGCACAGACCAGACTGCCATAACAGATGCTCTCTTCTTACCCAGGAGGGATGTAGAGGTGGCGGGGGTGGAAAAGGGAGAAGGAAGAGAGGTGACACAAAATGTAATTTTCTAGGTATTTTATTTACAGCTGCTTGTTAAGGACAGTTGGGGAGAACTGGGACTTCAGAATGACATTTGTTGGGCCTTCCGTCTTTCACTCACTCACTCACTCACTCACTCACTCACTCACTCACTCACTCACTCACAGTTAATGCTCACTTTGTCGCCCATCTTGTCTCCATCTTGATTCTCATTCATTTCCAAAGCTGATCCTGACCATCAAAACTGAAGAGGACTGTGAAGACAGCTGGACCATTGTCTCTTGTCCTGTCCCTCCACCTGGGGAGTCCCTGCCTGATTTAAGCAGAGAGGTCTCACCTGGAGCTTCACATCTGTGAACACATAAGGTGTGCCAAAATTTGAAGTATGTATCTCACCCTTATTTCCTCCAGGGAACAGACTGCAGTCCCAAACCTGAGCATCCTTCCCAGAAAGGTGTGTCTGGTTCTAGACCTGGCACCCTCAGTCTCCAAGGGCCTCAGCTAAGCCTCTTACCCCTGAAAAAAGTCCAGATCTTGAACAACGTTATGCTTTGGGACTCTTTCTAGGGTTTCTGATTCTGTGCAAAAATGCCTCAGCCTTCATGTAACTAATTATAGGTGATGAAGGACCTGAATATCCAAACATCTAAACATGAAGGTTGTCACAGCTGAAGACAACAGTGAAGGTGCTCTGCAGATAACAGCTCCTCTTGACAAGCCCAAGGAGAACCTTATCATTAGCTGTGCCTAATGGAGTGGCATTAAGCCCACCTCAGCCAGACATCACACTTCCCCTGCCTCTGAGGCATTTACCCCTCAGGATAGGATGCGCTGCTTTCTTCTGGGACTGAGACTTTATCAGCAAGGGTGAGAAGCTGGGTACACTCAAACCATTGTGGAACAGCCTATAGTCTCAGCCTGTGTGTGCTGACAACCTCCAGTCTGGCTAGGAAAAGGGCATGTTTTTTTCCCTCTCTTTTTCTCTCCAGCTGGAATGAAATGTGAAATCTTCTCATAAATGCAAACTGAGAGATTCTTGTTTTCTCGAAGGACACAGGGCAAAGACTTGAATTTCTTCTCCCAGCCAACAGTGAGGGAGTTCCCCTCCTGGAGGGAAGGTTCTTGCCAGCTTCACGGGGTGTCAGAGTGCCTGGAATAGGGCAACACCAACCAGGACCCATGTGCCGCCGTTGGGAGATTCATCCCGTTGGTCTCCAGCAACACCTCTGCAATGTCACCCCTGTCTCCCGTTGTGTCACCTGGTCAGTGTTGTTTCTCTCCTGACCTTGCTCTTGAAAAAAAGCACAGCTTTTCTGGTGTGCTGAGTCAATGCTACTGCTTCCTCTGTGCTTCATTCAAGATCGCCACTGTCCAGAGAATCTTTAGAAGACATCATAGCCAGCTTTCATGAAATGTTTTGGGAACTGTTAGGTTTCCATGTGCATAGAAACATAAATTAAAAATTTGGCCCATTTCACACATGTAGTCTCACTGGGGATATAAACTAATCTTTTTATGTTTAGAAGAAAAATCCACCACTAAAGTAGCTCATCTTCAAAAAAAGATTTAAAAATGAACTGGTTTGAGATTAATGAAAAATATCACAGGCAGAAGTAGGCATCCTGAATATGTATAATACACACACACACAATATACTATTGTTTTGTTTTCAGTTCCTTTTGCAGTCTTTTTGCATTTTAACAAGTAATTTGTGCACTGCAATCCACTGTTGGCTGTGCATCTATATTCACTAGAATGTCCAGGGCTCTCCTCTTGAAGAAGTCAGAACAATAGCAAGCTCTGCAAAGAGGCACCTGGGCTCTGGCAGTGGTGATTTTTCTTTGTTCACCACATTCTGCCCCTCTCAGAGGAAGGGGTTTCTTAACTTTGTCTGAACTGAGACAGAGTGAAAAGTAAATTGTTTGCTCTTTCCCTTGAGGCTGAGCCCAGAGTTTTGCTTTGTTAAAGTGTTCAAATGAGATTCAGGTTTTGTGATGTTGCCAAATACCATAATCTGTATTTGTCTGTTTTAACAAAAGCAAATTTTTCTTCCACTCCCTATACTTCTTACCCCTGCTCAAGATAAACAGACGTGTTTCTGTCCATCAGCTAGCAAACTTTGTAACAAAAGCAAAACTGTAAATTTTGCTTTCATCTCCCTGAGCACCTTCTGATCAGCCATCTAACCTCTCTTTCCTCTTCATATTTGGCAGCCACACATGTAGGGTTCCAGGCAGACACTCCTCAGAAGCCAGTACCTCTAGGCTACTCAGTTCCTCTACTTCAATGTCACTGTAATACGAGTAGCAAAGGTCACCTCACTCTACATAGTAGCTCCTCACTCCTCCTAACTTCCCCAAGAAGCAAGTCTTCCCTTTCGCCTTCACAGCTGCCTAAAAAAACCCCAACAAACAAACAAGCAAACAAAAAACCCACAGAATTTTTAATGAAATGTGCCTGCATAGTCATTTTACTGCCTTTCTTCACTCTGCATGGAGTACCCTGATACATTAACAGACACATACAAACTGTACACACTAGCAGAAAAGGGTGTCTTCACTCCTGGCAGGCAACGCAGTCTGATACAAGGTGAGATTAAGCAGCAGTAGCAACCGTAGCAGAGCTATGATCTGAGCTGCAGAGAATTTAAGTGGAAAGCTGAGTAATAAGCCAGTTTATCTGGGCTCCTCCATAAATGAATTGCTGCTGTGGCATATATGCAACCTAATGGAGCTTGAAGGGGTTAATACACCTGGAAAATGAGTTTTCAAATGAATTCTTTTTCCTCTTAGCCTTAACATAAGGAAGTGCTCTATTAGACTTGACCTTTCTTAATATGAATTAGCAGCTCAGTGGAACAGGATCCAGAACTTGAGAGTCCCTTCCTTCTTCACATCCATGCATTAATGTAACAAAAGCAAAAAGGTGTCAGCAAGGCTAAGAATAACTGGACAGATCTTGTGCCAATTTGGAATAAAATATAGGACCCTCCAGAAGTGGAAGTAACTTGGTTACTTCTGAACTCTAGGTAAAGAAGGCATTTTAACTCACCCCCCTCCAAACCACACAAAAAAGGTACTGAATTTAAAATAAAAAATAAATAAAATTAAATTAAATGAATCAGTTCATCAACAAAGGGGAATGCCGAATTATCGCTCTAGAATATAAATTACCTTTCCCCTCCTGAAATGGATTTGCTCAGTGACTTTAAAATACAAAAGTGTCCCCTCATCCCATTTCCACTGCAGTTCTGAGAGGGTTTCCTCACCCATTCCCTTTGCTCAAAACATTTCATCAATCTTGTCACCTTGGTCCTACCCTGTTTCATCAAGTAATGGATGGAGCCCAGCTAGACATGAAGATGTGCCATCCAGGAAACCAGACCCAAATTGGTATGTTTAAAAACATGTTTGAAGAGAGCAGAGGACGACAGGGAAGGGGGAGAGGGGGCAGGGTATGTTTTTCAGCCAACACTTTCCTTCCCCCCTTCTTCTCACAGACTCTTGCTGTTGTCCAGTAGCCCAGAGAAACATACACACACACACACGCATACATATATATGTATATATTTCTTTTTTGGTGGGGGGTGGGAGGGAGGAATGATAACCAGATCCTCATGGCACATCTGTCTTTGGGTCCTTTTGGGAGCTACAGCTGTGCAAAGAGGGGAGAGTGAGGGGAAACGGGGGGAGGGAGGTGGTGTCCAACTTCAACTTTCTAGAGATGGAGTTATTTTAAGCAATATCTTTGAAACAAAAAAACATGTGTTCTCTGTTCTGCAATGCGCCGGGCAAGGCTCAAACACTGGGCTGGGTTGCCCGGGGTCGCAGGCCCCGCCAAAAAAAACAGAGAGCTCTGAGGTGGGTCTGAGGAGAAGCTGGTCACCAGCGAGGAGCAGTGACGGGGCCAAGCCTGAAGGATCGCGCCCTGGTTGGCAAACAGGGACGGCAGTGTTGACTCCCCCTCCGGTATTTCCCTTCCAGTGCGCTGCACGCTTCGCGCGCGCTGCTCCCAGCAAATGTTCCATGATGCGTGGATGAAGGATGGGGGCTCGTGTACTGGGCATGATCTTTGTGTGCCTTTCAGACTGGAACTTACTTCGGTTTGTTTTTTAGGTTTTTTTGGTTCTGCTCAGACTTGGCTGGATGCTCCTGCTGGCAAGGGGTGAGGTGACGCATCGCACCCCGCTGTGGTGTCACGCTGGCCTTCTGGCTCGCCACATTCTGTGTGGCCAAGTCTGGTCGCACATGGCTTCCACCATCAGAGGATGGAAGAAGGTCACACCGCTGCTCCTTGGTGCCTCTTCTGCACCTATGAAAACCAACTTCCACACGCCCTCAAAGGAAGCGCTTAACTACAGGTATACACCGAGCACTGGTCTGGATGTTAACTTGCTCAAAGTCTAAATGTTTTCAGATAGGGAAATGATAGTTCAATCACAATGCCAAAAGCCAAGTATTGTTTTTAATTGACTTTTAAAAGCTGCTTCAGGCCAGAGAGGAATTAAGCTCCATTTTCAAGATGAAAAACAAAAGCTGCTTTTCTGAGAACGGCCAAAATCCCTCCCCCACTCCAAGCTGTCATATTAGTTTTGACTGGGTAGAAAAATTACACCCTTCAGCAGCACTTTATGGAAGGATTCCTATCTGCTAGTGGTTTTTGGATTTGGGGATGTGTCCTAAGAGGGAAGAGGAGGCCCAAGGCCATCCTAGACACTGGAGACAGTAATGGCAAAATCCCTACCCCACTTTTCTTCCTGACTCAGTTCTCTGGAGCTGCACGAAGGTTGGGGGAAAACAATAGGATAGGAAGAAAGGAGAGAATTCCTACCCTGTTTGGTATGTTAAGCCACAGACCTCCAAGTTTTGCACCTAGCATATGCAGGGTACAGAACTTTGTGGAACTACTTATGGACACATTTGTGAAAATATGCAGACTGAGGAGTAAGGCCTCATTCAAATGCCTTTTGTTCTGTAAATGATTATTTTACATCTGAATTTGCTGAGTGCCCACAACTTGTAGTCAGCGGGGAGCAGAGGGTAGTCAGCATTCCTGAGAATTAGCCCCAGGATGTATAAGCATTGCATTAAGTCTCCTTAGCATTTTACAGATTTGGCTGATTTTCAAGATCTTTAAAGCATGACACCGTACATGTGCCTTATTTTTTCCTTTGGTGTGCGTGTGTGCCCATGGTGGGAGTGCTGGTATAGGAATTTACCTCAAAACATTTAAATCCATCCTCTTGTTTTCCCAGGGGTGTTTGTTTACATAAAAAGCTTTGTTATGGCAGTAAGTTCTAATGTGTTCAAAAATCTGTCACACAGTAATTAATTTATCCTCATTGCACCAAGCTGCTAGATAGGTTAGCATTATCCATATATTACAGGAAGAGAAGTGAGGAACAGAAATTAACCCATGAGGGGAGTAAGGAGACTGTAGGAGGGCCAGAAAAGAAGCACAGATCTCCAGAATTTACAGGCTAATGCCTTAACCACATGAAAATACTTTCTACATTTTTATTTGTTGCCACATCCTTTTTCTGGTTGATCACTTAGGACAGAATTACCTGTCCCTAGATAATATTTTATATTTTGAAACCAAAAATACAAATTCTCCTCTCCTCTTGAACTGTAGCATTTTAAGTGTACAGAATGGGAACTAGTGGGAAAAAACCTAGTAGGGATCAAGACAAAAAACAGATAAAGGCCAAGTGTAGGAGAAGAAGACTTCTATGGAGGAAAAGAACCTCTGAAGTGCCTGCAAGGTATCCATCTCCAAATACTTCTCACTTCAAGAATTTTCTTGTAATTTCCCCAAATGTCCTTCAGAGAGGTAAGCATGGGATTGAAGAGCATCTGTTTTAATACTCACACGTGCTGCATGTATTTGAGAAGATTTGCCATGTTATTCCTTTATCAAGAATTCAGCCAGCAAGTTGGAGATGCACAGAACAAAAGTGCAGGAAAACAATCAGATCTTCTCCATTTACTCCATTAAGTTTTTGTCTTTGCTTCACAATACAGCTTTGATACAGTTTTTCATTGAGTGTAGAGTCGAACCACTAGCCTGGGGTTAGTGGTTTCTCTGTAGTCTTTGTAAGTAGGAGGAATACAACATTCTTCATACACCCTACTGTCACCTCAGGCTAGTTTTGCAATGGTTTTGGAGTGCCCATCCCAAACCTGCCAAATCTCAGTTTCTGATTAAAGATTCACTCATCTGGCTCTTGTCTCACAGCCCCTCATTTCAGGACAAGCACTTCACTAAGCATTGCATTGCAAGATCTTTCTGGCTCCAGGACCCTCTTATACCAGATGGAGCTAAATGGCCTGCCAGCCACCCGGGACCGTGGTTTCCAAAGAAAACATGATTCACCTACCAGGACTGTGTCTCTCTGACTCTATCATCCTGGTCTCTTCCCAGGAATCTGTAGAGAGAAATAGAACTTTGATGCAGGATGCTTTTAGTCATGGGAAGAAAAGCCTGCTTTACCCTTCTGTTTCTGTTGTGCTTTTGCTTTACAGGAACTTGGGTAGTGTTTAGGTGTTCTGTTAAGCATTGCTTGCTGCCACCGCCTGCTATGAGGAAACAGGAGAGTGCATGCAAGATGAAGCAACCTTTCTTGGAAAAAAATGGGGGGTTTAATTACCTTTGGGTCTTGATTGGAAAGCAGTAACGTCTTAGAGTGAGGGTTCCCAAAAGCACTTGTCTCTGGTATCAAAACAAGCAGCAGCTACCACATATGTGCATGAGCAGTAGGAGGCACTTTAGAGTCATAGAAGCATAGGATGGTTTAGGTTGGAAGGGACCTTAAAGACCATCTAGTTCCAACCCCTCTGCCATTGGCAGGGACACCTCCCACTACACCAGGTTGCTCAAAGCCCATCCAACCTGATCTTGAATGCCTCCAGGGATGGGACGTCCACAACCTTCCTGGGCAATCTGTTCCAGAGTCTCATCACATTTACACTAAAGAATTTCTTCCTAATGTCTGACCTAAATCTACACTTAAAATCATTACCCCTTGTTCTATTGCTACATGCCCTTGTAAAAAGTCCCACCCCAGCTTTCCAGTAGACCCCCTTTAGGAACTGGAAGGCTGCTATAAGGTATTCCTGGAGCCTTCTCTTCTCCAGGCTTAACAATTTAAATTCTTTCAGCCTGTTGGCTGCTCATGGAACATGCTACCTCTCTGGAAACTCTGGCCCTGGAGCAAATTAATTGCCATATACCACATATTTATTTCTCTCCTATTAGTGTGGGTTCAGTGTGAGGGTTTTTCATAGTAGTCACAGAAAAACTGGTGGCATATTGAAATTTATTACTAATCATCTTACAGGACCAGAGCCAAGTGTTAGCTGAGATAAGGTGTATGTACATCCTGTGTATGTACTCCTTTTGGTTATCTGAGGGATTTGCTGGCTTCAGATCACAAGGATCTGGACTTAAGTAACTGGAAGAGAGCACAGCTAGAGTAGCACCTGGGTGATGCAGCCTGCCAATTCACTGCCAAATTTTATCATGCATTAGACCACCAGATACAACAGTTGCCTTCACATAGGGAAAAGCACTGGGGTGCTTAGAGGTTGTGCTTAGAGGTTGTGCTAAGAGGTCATCACTGTGCTAGCAGATGTGATGCCATGGCTATGGGTAGCTACAACACATTTCCTTTTGAAGCCAAAGTGCTAATAAAAGTATACATATAACTGAAATCAATCTAATCATAAGGTTTAGCTAAGCCTTTTAATAGAGATGTCTACATTCATCATTATATTCAAGACGGACCTTTCTGTAGCATGCAGAAAGCAAATTTGTACAAAAATGCCTACATACATTATGAAAAATAAATTAGTTGGCACTAGGTCTTTTTATACACAGAAATGGTGGAAAATGCTTTGCTCAGAGGCTACTAGATTCTTACTGAACTCACATGGCTACAAGCAACAAGTCACTTGACCACTGTGTGTGGATGTCCCAAGAAGTGGGAGAGGTGAGCAGGCCTTGGGCTCATGGCTTTATCTGAGCCCTTTAAAGAGGAACCAGGAATCTGCACGTGTGGGTCCATTATCATCCAGGGGAAGTCCAGTCAAAAAACCTTCCATTTCATTAAAAACCCCATGAGATGCTGTGATGGGGAAGTAAACTGAAGGAAGCAGGTAATACTGTCCTTCAGCAGGAACAGTTCATGCATAGTTAGCAGGATTGGGAAAATAGAGCATAATGAGTTTTTTGTGTCTGGGTGGAAAATGAATGCTTTTTTAATGTCTACAGGGCTTTTACAGGTGAAATTTGAGCCAGCAAATTGGCATTATGCCAAACCCTGCTTGGCTCCCTTCTCAAACTGGCTGCAAGGCACAATCATATTCTCTGTTCCTTCTCTCCCCTTTATCTCTTAAAAGGATAATTCCTGAAAATTTACACTAACAGGCAAACTCAGGGAGGGGAGTGGGTGAGCGGGCTTGCTTGCTTACTTTCTGAAAAGTGCTTAACTTCATGTTTTCTCTAACTTCTAAGGAGAACTTCTCATTCACTTGCACAAAGGGAGAGGGGAAACAAAATATCCTAATATCCTTTGCTCTCTAATCTTTCTAAACAGACTTAATACAGAGAACCTCCCTTCCTTTCCAAGCCTCTGTTGTGAGAGGCAGAACTCTGTCTGGCAGGTCTCCCCTGACTGGCTTCTGAGTAGATGATACCACAATCAGAGCCCACGGTGGAAGTAGTAACGTGGAGGGAGAGGGATATTTCTTTCCAGTTTTACAGTTTACAACCAGTCGGTGACACAGTAACTGCTCCCTGGTAGGGTCACTCTGTGACTCTGTGTTGTTCAGGGCTCTTGTTGGTCATGCAGCCCAGAAGAAGTTTCCAGATGGGATGGGGTCTAAGAAGAGGCTACAAGCACACAGTCTTGGCAGGTGGACTGTGTATCCATGCATGGATGCATCTTGTAACCTAGGAAGTATATGATGTTCAAAGCAGTGCTTTGGGTGCTCTCAGGGACTTGCAGGCCCTTTGAAGGTCTAACCTGGCAAGTATCTGCCTGGAGAAGGTACTGCTCTGTTCTTTGTTCCTCTGGTAGGGCATGCATGGTGGTGTGAAGGAGGTATTTTCTTTTTGCCAGTGAGCAGAAGAGCCTCCTAGAACACCACCCACTGCCAGTTTTTCACAGTGAATGTTACCCACATCATCCCTGGCACAGAAACATAGCCAGCTTGAAAACGGACATTATGAAAGAAAAATAATGGCTCAGCACTTCAGCCTCAGCAGTACAATGGGTTTATTTTCACTGCGCCATGGAACGAGAAGTAAGGCTACTGAGCAGTACTTCTGGACCTGATCTAGGATCACAGAAAAGCTTTGTGCCATGTGGATGTGCCAGCTTGACAGGAGCGGCTTGGCACCTTCTGCCATGTGATGCCTTGCCTGCTACAGACATCCACATTTATGGCTTTGCTCAGTCTCTTCAATGCCCCTGCCCTTCCACTGCTTCATCAAACTGGTAGCCTCTTCTGGTGTAGGAGGAGATAAGAAAGGGGTTCATTGGTCTTGTTTCTTTGTTTTGTACCAGCAGTTCTGACATCTGGAAGCCTCTGTCTCAATAGTCAACCTTGATTCATCTTTTTCTGTTTTACCCGAGGGTTTAATCACCTCAAAGTCATGTTTTATGAGATGGGTGGGCTCTTTTGTCTGTTTTTATTCTTGGAACATTGCTATAAATGTGACACAGAGACAGCTGCCTTGAGACTGATTCAGTGCCAGGAACATGAGCTGAACTTCTACCTCAGGTACAAAAAATGAAAATAACTAGGTTGCTTTCTTCTCAGCTCCTAGTAGGTTTGTGTTTGTCAGAGAAATTAAACCCATTGTTAACCTCTGTGCAGGAAAGCTTCAGGCTTCAGATACAAGAAACCTTCTCATGCATTGGCAAGACTGTGTGTGTGTATGTACACAAACTATCCCAGGACTTTGACTAACACTTATTCCAACTGCTAATCCTTCACTTTCCTGTCCTAACTAGTAAAAGTCAGGCAATTCTCGTGCCTGTCCAGCTGTGGGTGGGATGCTGCCTTTGTGGTCTGAAAGCCAGTCAATTTGCTGTCTTGATATGGAAAGCATTTGACATGAGTGAAATTGTTTCTGAACCATGAGTCTGGTTCAGGAAGAAGAAACAATTTTTGAGCCAGATCCCTCAGACAACCTGAAGAGTGGCTGAGCAGTCATTACCATGTGAACCATGTGAACCATGTGAAATTTTTATTTAACCTTATTTGTCTTTGACCTCTGTGTCTCCCTACTTGCATCATATGTTTCGGGGTTTTCTTTTATTCCCAGAGTAAGCAAGATATACAAAGTAATTAAAGAAGCCAGCAAAACAGACAAATGTAATATCTGCTAACCTATTGACTCACCATTTCCTGAAATCAATGGGAAATCTGGAAACTAGAGATGGAATAGCCCTATTAAGTAATCACATCTAGCCCACTGTCAAAGCAGGTTCAAATATGGGACATTATTAGTAAAGCTACATTTCAGTTTCCAGTTCAGTCTTCTACGTGAGTCAGTTGTAACCACATCAGCTAGGGCTGGAGGAGAACATCCTAATAGTTGTTTTTCCAGAGACCTGTTTGCTAAGTTGAGCTGACAAAATTGCTGCAGATGATAAGTACTTTGCTTGTAAATTGGTATCACTCTGAACAGTGGTGAGTTTTACAGATAACTAACTGAGTATGAAAGGTAAAATTGCTAATGAAAAAAAAAGTAATACAATGAGGCTGGAAATGGTTTGAGAGGAGAAGCGAATAATATAAAAATAGAAACTGATGACTGAGCAGAAGCCCAGTACAATGATATTAAGATTTGTTTATTGCACAACAATTAACCTCTGGGTTAAGACATTCAGTAATTGCATTCACAGAAAAGTCAGAGCAAAGAAGATTGTGCTAGGAAAACAAATCTGGCTCCAGAGCCTAGGGATGTTCAGTTCAGTAGCTTTGTCCATGTTGTTCTCATTTGTTTCATTCCATTCCTGGTGTTTGCCAAGAGGATCCAGGCTTTTCTTATTGGCATCATTTTATTTCACATGAATTTAGAGCTGTTGAAAAGTTTTTCTGTCTTAGAATCTGGCTTCTCTTTATACCTATGAGCTAGGCAGCAGCTCAGCAAGCTTTCCCTAGCTGTCCTGCCTGAACATCCTAGTCCTGAGAATACAACTCAGTGTCTATTTCATTGATTCTCAAGCCACTAAGTTAAAGCAATCATTTCACAGATCCTTAAATTTTAAGTCCCTAAAATGATAATTCTGAACATTTATTCTAGTCACTTGCAGTGTAGTATGTGAAATTTTAAAAGGGATGTGTCAAGTAACAATTTCTACACAGGTTGGTGGGCAGGATTTTTCTACCCTTTTCTCCACTCCCTATCCCAGTCAGTGACAACAACCATAATATAATGTAGTAATGTAATGCAAACCCTACTGAGGAACTTAATATAAATTTCATTGGTCATTAAAGTCGATCACCAACAGCTGTAACTGAGCTTCATTTTATTAGTGATAACAAGCCATCATTAGTCACACTGATGATGGAGATGGAGACCTGACCACGTTTTAATTTGTATAATATCTGCAGAAAGGGGAAAGCCTGGTAGGTTGATGGTTGGCTTATCCCAACAGCAAATACAGAGAGGATGTCAGAGAAGCCTGTGGTGGCCCTTGAAAGGAGGATATATAGTACCTGAAGGAAACTTTGAAGGGTTAACTGATTCTACCAGATCCTTAAAACGTAAAAAGAATGAGAAATGGGTAATTTTTGAGGGTCAGAGATCATACATACACAGAATGTCATAATCTTACTTAGGCCTTCTAATCACTCGTGGGACAGAATGTAGAAAGCTGTTGTACCTGATTTGCTTCTGAACCAGGTCCTGAGGAGCAAACACCATATGGCATTGGCTTTTGTGTGACATGCTGCACACTTTGGTGACTGCAAATTGTAGAGAATGTCACACACCCAGTCAGGGTATAGTCAGGTATAGTAAGCCTTGATAAAGGATCTCTTAGGGAGCAAAGCATCTCCAGGGTAGGATTACAGCCCGATACGCTGCTGAGTGGATTTTATTATTAAAAATACATGGTAAATTATAGGCCCCATATGCTCCTGATTTCACTGATTTTAAAAATAGAAAGTGAAAGCTCCCAGCTGGGGGCACAGCTGCTGTTAAAGGCTAGTAGAAATCATAGCCAGGAGTGTCAGTCGTAAAGGCAGCAGCTTGCAAGTGAAGCGGTGGGAGAGTTTTGTTTCTCCTTAGTCTGCAGCTGGATCTTGGCAGGGGGGAGCCTTCCCCAGCGCCTGAAGGGTCAACTTCCTCTTCTCTGAGGCAGATGCAGACATGTTTAGCTGTATGATTCTCAAATATTGACAGCGCTTAGCCAATGCTGTACTTCCAGGAACCTGTTGTTATTGTTGCTATCTTCTTTAAAAATCATTCAAGTCTGAGCACCTAAAAAAATGCATCCATATGGACTGTAAGGATGGAGCTGGACTGCAGGACTTCATCTGTGGGAATGAAGAGGAAGGCCATCTATTGAGGACAGTTGAGGGCAATTTTTCATGACCTACAGAAACAATGAAGGGGAGAATGGAAGTAAAGAGAGGGATGGAAATGAGTTGCCATAGAAAGTTTGTACCAAGTGGCTATGTTGTGCTTGTCACACAAGTGCCACCATCTCCCCATGTAATGCCTGTTGCCTTCGACATGGAAATCTCTGTGAGAAGGAGGCTGCTGTATGCAGGCTATTGGGAGAGACAGCTGTGGAGACCAATCATCTCTTCTTCCAACAGAGAATAGCTTGCATTGGGTCATTGTTGCCAATGTGACAGTAGAAAAACTTTCTGTGCTGGCTTGTGGTTTATTTGGGTCGTTTAAAACGCACCTATTTGTAAAGTCCTATAAATACCAGGTTCAGCTTATCTCCAATCTTCTGTACAAAGTGGAAAGTTTTTGTGTAAAGGCACTTTAAAACATAAATACAAACAGTTCTTCTGCCTCTTCCCTTTTAAAAGAGAGAAAGGACGAAACTGTGAAAAGTGGTCTTAGCCAGTCAGTGAGGCTCTGTGCAGGGTCTGTGTAATGAGAGACTCCAAGGAGAACAGTTTCTACACAGCTGCTGCCTCTTGATCTTTAATGTCTGCAGTGCTCCTGACTTGTAAAGCAAGAAAAATAAGTAATGCTATCTTGTTTAATCATGCTGTCTCCTACCTTGCTTAGCATTTAGTAACTGGACTGGACCACCTAACTTGAAGACCTGCTTCAAAGGCAGCCCTTTGATGCTAGGGAATTTTTGAAGCAAGAGCACCCTCTAATGGAAGCGAGCAGGCAAGAGCAATCACAGCTGCAGTAAGAAACAGAGTATTTATGCAAAACTTTATGCAAGAATCAATTCATCTCTTTCTCACAAATGAATGGTTAGTTATTCTGCCCTTTTTATTGTAAAACAGAGAAGAATATTTCTCATTGCAGATCAATGTTTACAAAAAATAACCACCTTCTACTCAGAATCCAAAACCACTTCACCAACCCAAAGGGCTGTAAAGCATCTTGGCATCTTTTGGTTCCATTTGTAAGCCAGCACAGGAGCTCTGGCGTCTAAGGAGACACAGCCAAATGCTCAAGTCCATCTTTATGTTGTTTCTGTTTAAGTTAGCTACTTTTCCTGCTGCAGACTGCATCAGCAGCAAACTGGTTTCTCCTGAGCAGCTACTTGTGCTCTAAGGGAGCTATAGTTGGCCCACGGCATGGGAGGACACAGCGAGTGCTATTCTTGTACTTATTCTTGCACAGTTAGGCTAAAGATTCCATTCCTATGAACCAGTGTAGGTGTTCAGTTTGAGCTGCAGTCAAACAGCTAAGTCTACGTTACCAAGCCCTGTCTTACATATCAACAGAAGTGTTTCACAGAGGGTGAAAAACAAAACAGAAAGGCTATTTCACACAACTAGGGGGTGTCCCAATGATTTTTCTTCCTGTTCCTACAAGCTAGATGTCTTCTGCTTCTCATACAGATAATTAATGATGGTGTTCCTGAAGAGAGAGAAATTCCAAGAGTGTTTATGAAGTTTCTTGTCTTGGACTTGCTCTTTCTCACCCTTTGTGTCATCAAATGGTTACAGAGGGCTAACTGTGAGAAACAAGTTTGTCACCAAGTCGCTGATTTGTACGTTCTTATAGTTCCAGAGGAATTTTGAAGGGTGCCACTGCTTACGCTTGCCATTTAATCACCAGCCAATTTCATTTTGCCCTGAGCACCCACAGGCCTATATGATACAAAGGATGTGCAAGCCCTAGGAAGCCACATCAAACGGAAGAGTTGTGCTATGTCCAGGCATGCCGGCTGCACCTACTGAATGAAACATGTTCAAGCATTTCCTGAGAAAAGTCTGGTGAGTCAAATCAGGCCAGTAGCATATCCCAGCTGTATGCATCTTCTGCTTTTCTTGTGTTACAGGTCAATAAAGTAACTGATTCCCTCAGCTTCAAAAATTGCACGTGTAAATCTATGTCTGTATCACAGCATCCACATGGGAGCTGATGTAGTATTGCAGTTAAGGCTGCAAAATAGCTTTTGCTCCAAGTTCAGTGTTTTTCCTTGCTCCTAAGTTTCTCAAAGGTTCTACTTTCTAGGCTGAAATTTTCCATCACTGAGCTCAGCCAATGGCTTCTGGGAGAATGTCTGAGGAAAATCCATTCAACCATTCTGTGAAAGTGGAAAACAAAACAACTTCTCTGGAAAATTATTTAGAAATATGTTGACTTGCACATCCAGTGAGGAAAGCAGGAGCAGGAAACAGCTGTGCTTCAATCAGGGATGTGATCTGAATTTTTTAAGGACATGATTCCCAGTTTGTTCAGACTAGATTTACCTTGATGAGTAACATACCTTTTGGCATGTGCTGTGCATGCAAGTGCATTGTTACCTAGAGGGCTGTATCAGCACTGTGTCAGCAACACGTACAGTCCCTGGCCTTTGGCCTGTGCCATGGGGGGTGTAGGAGCTGCCCCTCTTCGTGGCACCACTGACTTGCCAAACAAACTGTCCTGCTGCAAGTGTCATTATTCAAAATCTGGTAATCCCAGGAAGACATAAGAAGGAAAAAAAAAAAAGATTAATTCCTCTTGGGTGCATTATATCTAATGCAGAGTTCTCAAACGTGATAACATAAGAGTAAATATTATTTGAAATGTGCTCCCTGTGCTGACTTTTTGTGCACATGTTCATGCTACCACTAGGTAATGAGGGATGCAGAAGGCAGACAGATATTCCTATAGAACAGTGCTGTTTTGTTCATATTTTTACAAATCTCAATAACAGGCATACGAGTCTCCTTCTTTTTATCTGTATCTGGCTCTGAGCAAGAATTTAACATTCAGATAACCCTAATCATACGGATGAGTTTCCCACACTTTGTTTTGGTCATGATGCATCTCGAGTTACCAACAAAAAGAGGCCAGAAAGTGGCCAGGGTGTAGTCATTTGCTGCGGCAGAGGCTGTGGACCAGGTCTCTGGTGAAATTTGACAGGGTAACTCTGATGAATTGCATCAGCTGGAAGTCTGGCTGGCTGCTGTATTTGGGAACTGTGGTGATGGAGGTGACTAATGTATTGCAGTGTTTCTCAAGCTTTGAGGCTGAACATCCTGAGGAAACTCTGATCTCAGAGAAAAACCTGAAGGAAGTGCCTTGTGTATGTTGTGGGAGAGGAAGGTTAGGAGGATGGATGAGAAGGAAAGGTTTTTTAGGGGATTTCTAGAGCTCAAGACTTGGCAAAACCAGATCTTGGGACAAGCTCACATTAATAAACAGAGCTTGTTTTGCTGAGTCTAGAGAAAAACTGAGTTAGTGAGAAAGAAATGAAAAAGCTCTTGTTTTAGAAGTTTTGAGATGTGCTAGAAGTTTTCATAAAGAAAAAAAAAAAACAAACCAAAAACAAGGCAAAAGTCCACATTTCCATGTTTTGGGTTTTTTTCTGCTTTTTGTCTTCTAGTGTTTAAACAAATTAGTCTTTCCCAAACAAGGTATTTAGTGTTTACATCTTTGAACTGTTTCATGAAATCACTTTATGGAGATAACCCTCAGCGTGGAGATGTGGCCCAGAGCCTTTACTACAGCTGAACTCTCTTATCCTATGGGCAAAGTGAACAGATGAGGGGGCTGCAGCATTTCTTCAAGCCCTTCCTGCTTCATTTGGCTTCTTCAGAGTGATCACCATCACTAGCCCTATGTGATGGAGAGACCCGGAGGATAAAAGAATAACCATTTGATTTGACCATGGCAGATAAATTGCTTGGGCCAATGAAAATCAATTAGGAAAACTCATTTTACAAGTATCCAGCATGCACTTCTTTAAGAACACCACCCAACTTCCCTCCCATGGTGCTGAAGCCTGGAAATGTCAGAAAACACTGTAGGTCAAAGAATGGTTAATTATATAATGGGACAGACACAGAGGGCAAGATTCAGTGTAACCTAGCACATAAAATGCTCATAGTAGCCACTATGAGTGGCTCAAAGTACAACTGCTTGTCCTCTGACTGGCAAGAGCATGAGCTCACTAATGCTGAAGAGAAGACTAGGAGAAACAAAGCTTCTTGCACATATACCATATGTGCACAGGCATTCAGGAAAGCTTAGACTTGGGAGCCCTCCTGTGGTAGTTCCTCAGACTTCTGATTTTCTCCAGGATCAAACAGGCACCAGAAATTTGTGAAGTCCATGCAGAAAGCAACATAGTTGGAAAAATAACCAATAGTAGTGTAAGATGTGTATGAGTGTTCATGTATGCACCACCACTAAATACTAGTGGGCAAGCCAACCACATGTTGCTTCTCTTAGGCAAATCACAAAATTTAACCTGAACAGTCCCAAGACAACTCAGCAAATTAAGCTTAACCTTGAACATTGAAGCCATTTTCACCTGTGTGTCTGACATGCTGTCTGCAAGCCACAGAGCCACTGCTCCTCTTTATTTGAAAGGCTTGAGGTAAGGCATATCCATATATGAAGTCTGGCCCAAAGCTGATGCATGACTTACAGGACTTACTTGAAGCGAGCTAGATGGCCTGACTGGGCCTGAAGCCAACCCACTCTTCTGGTGGCAAATTTGCAGATCAGGCTGAGAAGTTACAAGAGATCACACGAGGCAACTGCCACCAGCAGTGGTCACCCTGTCTGCCCACTCTCTCCAGTTGGGTGTCGATGCAGGTTCTGCCAAGGGAGGCTCATATGAACAGTGTGGCCAAGGACTGCAGACACAGTCAAAGCAAAACACTCCACGGGGTGAAGGGATTGCTACCCAGTTCTCACAGTGCTCACCAGATTTATAGCTAGAATAATTCCCTGTCAAACTGGGCAGCATGATTGGGCTGAGATTATTCGGGTGTTTCATTGTCTGATGAATTCAGTGTCTGTTTTCATCACAGCTTCTGGTGTTACGTGCTTCCTCTGGGGTTACATCTCTATCCATCCCAGGAGGATGACATTTACCATGTGACGATACTGAAAAATAACATCACAGTAAATACAATTTTCTTAGTATTTGTGAGTGTTGGGAGGGCAGGACTGCCCATTTGGGAGCAGTACACATTTAAAACTTCATAAGCTGGTCATGCATCAACTCTCTAAGGGAGATAGCTTCATCCCTGCATAGATATGCCCAAGCTACTGCAAGAGCTGTATCCTATTAACAATGATGTATTTTGACTGAACCAAACATTCATTAGTTATTGGTATTTCACTAAGACGAAGACTTCAAATGCATCTCTCTAAAGTCAGAAATATTTGGAGAATTTTGGAATATTTATGTCCAAAGTTAGAAAACTGTTAAATTTTAATGAAGGAACAAAAAGCCTTTTGAACAGAAGTAACACATATTGCCACATACTGCAAATGTACGCACTGGTTAACCAGCACCCACTTTTATGCAGGTTCCAGCCCATGTTCTGAAACTTGGTTAAGCTAGAGCTTAAACAAACTTGAGTTTGCTTATTCAAGGTAGCAGCACCCAAAGGACTGAACCTCAGTGTAATTACTCCATAAGAGGTCGTGTCCAGGAATTTTAATATGAAAAACCTCTGTTTATCTTAGATACTAAAAATAAGAACAAGAAGGATGATGCTTTAAGCAACCAGTGATTTTTACGGAACAAAGACATATAATGGTATAAGTGGGATCACAACTATTGATCGCTCATTTTTGCTACAAAATCAATGTCCTTTTTATTGTCTATTGTAGCTTTTTTTAGTGCACTCATTTTATGTCAAAGGCTGACACCTTCCAGTTTCTCATATGTCTTCTTGGTAGTGAGGTTCAATATGACATATTTACATCTGGTTGCTTTTATTTAACAGAAGCCGATATGTCCTGGTATTTACCACATTTGTAAAGAGAAGTATTTTTACGGATAAAACAGTATTTTTGGTGCACTTACGAAGACTAAGAAGAAAGAGACGTGATAAAGTGCTTTCTAAAGCCAAGTAAAGAATCTGTAGAAAACTAGCTATCTCTCAAATGCTGAAAAAATATTAATTCATACCTTTTGCCTTATTTAAATCAGTGACATCTCTGAAATATATAAACTTTCAGGTCATATAAACAGTCAGGTTTTCAAATATTCTGCATTCTAGGATAAAAAAAGTTAAAATCCTAATTCTTTTCAAAATTATTAATATTCTTTAATATTTTGGGAGATTACAGAAGCATTTCTGCTAAGGTTAACAGGCTTTTGGACCTCTTGACTCTTTTGAACTACTCAGATGGCTAGCAAGTTAAGGTGCCTGAAGAGAGCAAGCAGATCATGTGCATTTGATTAAATCAGTGTATTCCCAGTCAAGTCCCTGTTATCCAGCATTATGCTAGACTATGGTGATCAGATCTATGACTGGACTAATAAATTATCTAAGGAGTCCATGGCAAACCATTTACCCAGTGTAACTCTAGCCATGTGCAAAGTGTGTTGGCAAAGGGAATAGGTAGAGGGGAAGATTTAAAGTGAAGGTTTACATGTTTGGACTGTCGAAGGGCCAGATGATCCCAGATTTTATTTTTCTACTTAACAGGGTAACATAAGGCCTTCTTACATTGCAGAATGACATGTTAGTATGAATGTTAGTGTGATAAACCAAGGTTTTGTCTGTATTCTTTGTGGAGTCATTAGCCACAATGATCTTCTGTGAGTTGCAGCTGCAGAAGCTTAAGGCATCTGGTGTGTCTGGGTACTGCCATATTCCCTTACTTGCACCCTGACCCCATCAAACAGACTGGATCCATTATTTTGATGTGCAGCACTAAGTGATGGCAATTGAGTAGAACTCTTTCTGTAATCTTAGGTGTTGTATTAAAGGATACAATATTTAATTTATCCATCAAGAAATGTTTTGGAAGACATTTTAATCTCTCTGGGTTGATGAATTTGCATCTTTTGTAAAGTTAATTGTGAAAATCAGTGAAGGTAAGATTTTGCCTCTTGTTGTGGATAAACACATGCACAAATATAGAGGTACAGATGCATAAATAAAAATCTGCTAAATGGTGTTTTCTTTTAATTATATTTTTTAATACTTCTTCCTTTATGTCTTCCTTTCTCCTTATGCAAACGTCTGGTGGAGAATTCCGTGCATGAAGACACCACATGGAAAAGGCCTAGATATTTCAGTGAAACTTAACTAATGCTTAAGTGTCTGCTGCTGAGGAATGAATCTGCCTCATAGTGAACTAATATGGTAAGTCTTAGCTGAGACTTGCAACAGCTGGCAAGTTAACAGTCACCCTCTGTGCAAGCCCAGGACATTTTTTTCCCAAGTAAAGTTTGACAGGGCTTCCTATTCTGAATTCACACATGCTAATAACGCAATTACACGTCTTGTTTGTTGCCACTGCCTAATTATAAAATATAATTTTTCTCTCCTAACAGAGAGGAGGAAGTACAAATATTTTTATAAACATGAATCTTGATTATGCAGATTGATATTTACAAAATTAGTGCTGATTATGCTGTTGTATAAGGACAACTTCCCATCACACACACACACACACAAAAAAAATCAGTAAACTAAAGTGGAAGTTTGGGATGTGCTGTAACATCATGAAAATTAAGGAAATCCTTCAAGGAAATGAATGATTCTGAAGGAGTTTGGCATATGACTGACCAGGCCTGGTCCTGATTCCCTTGTCCAGGCAAAATTCTTTCTGGAAAAATTTTTTGTTGGATATGCTACTTTTAAAAGAAATCTTCTAAAGCAGTTTTGGGGTTTTTTGTTTTTTGTCTTGTTGTGGGGTTTGTTTGTTTGGAGGGTTGTTTTTGTTTGGGGTTTTTTTGCATTAAGTTTTTATGATTTCAAAATTAAATTAAATTAAATTATTTCAAAATTAAAATTAAATTTAAAAAAGGAAAATGCCAAAGTCCTTTTTTGACAAATATTTGACAAATGCTCTTTCTGATTTATATAATACCACCTCCTTCCCACATTTCATAGATATTGTAAAATAAAGCCTTACAGTTTTATCAGGGAATAACTACTCCATTGGCATAACTGTGATCAGACAGGCCCTTGTTAATTGCAGAATAAAAACAGAAAACGTTGTTAGGCTTCCAAGAGAAGAAGCTCTGTTGCTCATGCAAGTATCTTTAATAATATTTACCCAGAAATGTACATACTGGCAAAGAAAAATGTAAAATGTTTTCATTTCAACATGTTTGTCCCAGCATGAAAGTCTCTCTTTAACTACTTGCTCCAGCAAGCTCCCTGCCAAAAATGGGGAGGAGGGCAGGGGAGCAGGCACAGGGGGGGGAGAGCTATTTTAAGAATCAAGCAGGAGTTTTCAAGGCTCTTTTCCTATTGTTGTGTTGCTGGGATTTCAGCCCTTGAGAGGTTCCAAGGTAGGAACTGCTTTTTGCCACTCTTCACGTGTAGGGTATGGAGGACGTGAGTACACCAAGCACTGCAGCTGGGGCAAGGAGGTGTCTTGCCCCATCTATAGCTTTGTCCTTGCTTCTCTTTCTTTGCTGTTGTGTGCTCTGGGAGCCTTCAGGAAGCTGAATGGTCTTTCCCCTACAGTCCTAGATTGCCAGTTTTGCAGATATATATTGCAAAGCCCCTCAGTGCCACGGAAATGGCAAGACCAGGAAGGTCCTCAGATCTTTTTGAGCTCCAGTAACAGCTTGTTCCCTCCAACGTGGTTTTGACAGGCTGCATATTGTTTCTCTTTGTACAACCTGTACTTTTAGAAGTAGTAAGGTATTTGTGGGTGTCTGGCGAAGGGATCTCAAAATCCCAGCCAGAATGTAAACAAAATAGAGTTCTTCAATAAAATTCAATAAATATTGGCCAATATAAACCTGCAAAAATTAGACTGTGCCATGCAACATTAAACCTTGTGAACTGCTGAAATCCCTTACCTCAAGTAGTTTTCAAAAGCACCAGAAAAAGCACGGTTTAATGTACACAAATACACAGAGACTGCATTAGGGTGGTATGGAGAAGCCAATTAGTCTACTTGCCCCATATTTTAGGGACCAACTTTTGAATCTGTCTGCGCATTTAGAAGATGAGGTCTCTAAACCCCAATTATATTGTCAACAGTGTTTTCTTTGGAAAATAAACTGCCTTGGCTGAATTTGGAACTTCTCCCAAGTTCAGCTTAGTGCTCACTTCCTGATAAATGGCAGTAGAAAATTTAGACCAGCTAACATAAACATTAGCATCTGTGTCCATAGAAAGAAGGTACATACAATAATACTGGGAGGACATCACTCAAAAAATTGTGAAGACCACTTAAATACTAGAACCCACTGTCTTTTGTTTATACAGCACTGACATGGCTTGTCTGAAAAATGCAGCAAGCCTGTTGGGCAGAGCTTCTCTAATTGCACTTGCCTAGATCCAGATGAATAGTTTATTTTGCCCAGACCTCATGGAGGATTTATGAAGGTGATATACACAAAATTCATGTGGGTATAGAAGCTTGCACTTCTGATGCTGTTCTTATTTTCAAGGAGCAGCTTGTGGTGCACAGGTAGGGTCCCCCGTTGGAGGGGAGGTACTCAGAGTCAGGCAGAGCAGGAGAGGACACTGTCTTTCCTTCTAAGAAAACTTTAACAACTAATGGATATGGATAGATTGCCTGCTAAGATCTAACTGAGTAGCTTTGACTCCTGAGCAGAAATGAGATTAGGCCAATACTCTCAAGCCCCTGCTGAAAAATCTTTGAGGGAGCAATTTTTGAACACAAGGAAGTATTAAATTAGAGGAATTGAGGGGGAAAAATTATATATATATATATATCCATAGGCATCATCTGTCAGAGAACAAAAAGAAGTTCATCCTTTAGTTCTCCAAAGTTATTATTTGCTATTTCTCATAGTACAAGAAATAGGGAACACCCATGGAAATTGGCAGGCTCAAGTGCCAAAGCAAACAGAAGGAAATGCTCCTTTTCAAAGAGCGTAAATGGTGGAACAAATTGACACAGGACATTGTGAAGGCCAAAAGTATCATTTGGTTAAAAAGAACACTAGATAAATTAATGTAGAATAGACCCCTAAAGAGTAACTTAATTGGCATGCTCCAGCTTTAATCTTCTACGAAGGAAGCGCTTAAAATACTGCCTGGTCTAGGCTGTAAAATTTTGGCAGAAGAAGGATTATCTCTGTCCATGCTCTGGTGTAAGACAGTTCCCAAAGCATTTATTGTGGGGCACTGTCAGAAGCAGAACAGTGGACTAGCTGGACCTTTGATTTCAGTGTCATAGTCAAGTTTCAAGGCACAGTAAGTTGCAGCTGGAGAGTGAGGCTAGAATTACTTGTACAGGAGAGGCCATGTGGTGACTGATTAGAGAGAACCCAGGGTCTGTGCTTTCAGGTCAGGACACCATCTCTGAGGTATTTCCAGCCTCAGCACTGGTCTGGTGCTGAGCAGTCTGTGAGAGTAAAAGGCAGACAGTGGTGTGGTAGGAAAACCAGACCTGGTGTCCAGGTCCCCAGACATAAACTATACAGCTATTTCACATTAACTTCAAAGTGAAATAATTAAGTGACTATGTACTATAGACCCATATCTGGGCTGTTGTTGATTGTTTGCATTTCCTTAGCAATTTTGAAGTTTTTGATACAACGGTGTAGTAAAAGAAGGAAAAATAAATTTCTTTTCCCGCTTTTCTTTCTTTTTTTTTGTTTATAACCAAGAAGATATTTTGTCAATTTTTTATGTAAGGAAGGATTCACATATAGATATGTCTTGGCCAGATTTTTTCTGTACTTCTCTGTAGCCACATTTTCTCCCATTACCCACAACTCTCTCATTCATTTAATGCAGAAGGTATGGCACAATGGAGCACACTGGTAAGCACAGGCTAAAATAAGCTATAGCGGTGCCTCTGCTCATTAGTTTCACTTACTTACTTGTGCTTCGATGTTCAAATCAAATATGGGGACAAGCAAGTGTCCAGGAAATGTTTTAGTTCCCTGGAGGTTTTATCATGTCTGACAGGAATTTAAGAAATTAAAACATTTATCCAGCATTTCCAGACCTCCTGAAGGCTGGTCAGAATTACTGTACAGAAATGTTGTACATAAACATGTACACTTTTGTACACAAACTAATGGACATCTGGCATAACCCTTCCATCAGGCATCAGTACACGGAGTAGGGACCACCCTCATCCAAACCTGCTGTCATGAACCTCATACTTTTCAAGGCAAAAATGCCTTGAATATGTTTTGATACTTTCAGAATGGAATAAAGAAGGCAAACAGAGGAATGAATGGTCCTGTGGGGACCTTCAAGAGGAACTAGAGCAATGAATGTTGGCTTCAGTTTAAGACTGAGTAAATGAAAGAGCAAAAGCCATGTGCACGATGTCCTCAAAAAGCCTGATTTCTCCACGTTGCACTCTTTGTTGTGACCCCTTGAGTCTTTTAGCTATTGCTGACGGTGTTTCAGTTCTCTGTTTATATTTTGTCATGGGTTTAATGTGATCTTGATTGATCTTCCATTGAGTGAATGAACTACTACTTCACATGCCAAAATGTCCTTCAAGAGAAAAGAAGCAATTATCAAATGTCACCATTTAATTCTTCCTTATTTACAGTCAAAAGATTCCAAAGATTTTACATGCTAGCAATAACAAATGCAATCTGGGGAAGGATTAAATGAGACTGAAACAAGAGGAAGAATAATTGAGAGTGAAATGAAGAAACTTCCCTTCCCTCCCTTTCCTTTCCTTTTTCCAGGGATATCAAAGTTACAGGCTAGTAGAAAAGAGGTAGATTTGTCTGAATACAGGCAAAGGAAGAGGATCTACAAAATGGGGTCCAGAGGAGTCCTGAAGGGATGGGGCTTCTGAGACAAATCAGTAAATAATGACAGCCTGTAGGCAGGGAGAGCACTCCCTGCATGAGTGCTGCAAACCCAGAAAAGATATTCGGTGATTAAAAGAATGTGTGTTTCTGAATTGTACTATTTTTTTCTAGAATATATCAGTTAAAATTACATTTGACAGAGAGCTCATCATCAGAGAAGCTATTGTTAGCTTCCCACTAAGCATAAGTCTGTTTTATGCTAAAGGAATTGTTGTGTGTGAGGGAAAAGCATAAAGTTTCCCACTGTTCATATGATCTGGAAATGGAAAGTAGAAGCAGTTTCTGTTTTCCATACTGTTGGGTAACTTTAACAAAGCTGTCTGCATCTTGGCTTAAAGGAGGTATCAGTAAAGTACTTTTCTCAGTCTAGCCATTAAGGAAATCAGTGTGTGTACCTGAGAGAAACAAAACATCAGCCTCTTCATCTTTCACCAGATTATTGTGTCTACATTTCTTTAGTTCCCAGATGTTGACAATAGTTCCAATAAAATCCCCTTGTCATAGTATCACAGGATGGTTTATGTCAGAAAGGACCTTTGACAATCAACTCTTCCTGCCTGCCATGGGCAGAGACATCTTTCACTAGATCAGGTTGCTCAGATCCTGATGTTATGAGCAAAAAGTAAGTGCAGATCCCTCAGGGACAAGACACAACACCCAGTGAGTGAAAGTTTTGGCTTTATTGAAAGTGTAGCATTACCAGAGTGGCAGCCTTAGGACACCAATGCTAGTTAAAATGGTGGCCCAACATGCTGAAGCCCTTCTTGGGGGTGAAGTTCAACGGAAATTACTACAGGGATGGGTAATAAAATCTGCACAAATCATATATATGCAGTGTCTTATTTTGCTCATTAGCAAACTCACCAACGTAAATCACCTGCTCTTGTCCCAATACCAAGATCTGCAGCTTTTGTTGTGGTGTTAATTCCTTTTGCTTAGGCATTTGGAGGAATTAGCAGTAGTGGGCATACCACGTATAGCTGAGCAGTCTTTAATTTGCGTTGGTAGAAAGCAATTCCCTTCCTTTTTCCTGTGGTGCTCCATGTACCATGCTCTGGTGACTTGAGGGAAAGTCTGACTACATCCATCTAATTCAACTAAGCAGGGGTAGACAGACCAGTCTGGGTCTTTCACTTCTGGATGATCATAATCACTTTTTGTAAAGGTTGTGGGAGAGATTCGCTCTCTGGTATGCATTTGTGGCAATAATCTTACACCTAGCATGAGAGCATCAGATTTCTTTGGCAAACTGGATGCTCCTGGTGAGTGCTAGGAGTCAGAGTTGAGTCTCTGCTAATACTGTCTTAAGAGTGTGTCTTCAATGAGCTGGGTGCACATCTCTACCCTGATACCTCTGGTAATGAAAGACAACTCCAGAACAAAAACGACTCTGAGGAAGAGGCATTAAACATCCAAAATAAATACAGATAAAGGACCTATTCTCTTTTATCTTTCCCCCACCCTTTATTTTTTTTCTTTGTACTTGACAGAGCTCCTGTTTTGTTGGCTCAACAAGTACAATACCTGTTTGTGATGTGAAGAGGTTGTAAAAGCTCTAGCTGAACAGACAAACTTCATCGTCTTGTGTGGTATTGTGGCATCTTGTTCTCTCTCGTTTTGTCTCATGTCTTAGTCTTTTTTCTCTCTCTCTCTCTCTTTTTTTTTTTTTTCTCCTGCAATTGCCATTGCTAGGCTGTTAAGTAACGACAGATGTACTTGTCTATGCAGATTCTGACTGGTATTTACTTTTGTAGCTCCTCAAGGAATCAGTGCCAGGACTTTTCTTCCAATTACAATTACATTTCAGAGTATTTCACCAACTGACTGCATATTCTAAGCAATTCTGCAACGGAGAACACCATTCTCAAATTAGAATTTCCATTATTACTTTTTTCCAGGAAATGACAGTGTGTTGCTTAATATTTCATTTTTCAAGAAGCAGCACCCTAGTTATTTGCAATCTTAAGGGATGTAATTTTCCATTTCCTTTTATAGGATTAGTACTTGAATGAGCTGACTCTCATTGCCAGAAAGCCTAAGATTACTTTATGGAGACAAGGATAACTGAAGCAGGAAAGTACCTTTCTATTACATTATGTTTATTTAGCAGAATTTTTACTCCTATTTGCTTGTTCTTTTTTTTCCCTTGCTTGTCTAACAGGGGGTTTGTCCAACCTTCAGCACAATTCCTTTCTGTTTGCCCTGCCATTTTTCATTTCAGTATTACTTGCCTATTAAAAAGGAAAGTTGTTTCCAGGTATCTTTCAAATGAAATTCCTGCTGCAGGTATGTTGAGAGCAGCTGGCACTTTTCTTTTTTGGGCTCAGTGTCAGGGCCTGTCTATCAGCATCTACAAAGGATGTGCAAATGTTCACTGATGTAATTGTGCTGGTTTCACAAGTGGTTAGTGAAAGGTATGGTGCCTAATATTCATGCTTTTCATCACCTGTTACATGGTGGGGGGAGGGGTGTGTTACTTAAAAGCAGAGATACATATCTATGTATGAAATTTCATTGCTTGTTCAGTTGCAATTAATACTGAGGCTTGGTGTTTTTATAACAAATTCTAAAAATTACAGTGTGATAAAACATTTTTTGATGATAACAAGCGCTCTCTTCTCACAGAATGTCCCTTCTAATAAAGGAACAGTCCAGATAAGCTGAAACTACTCATAAGAGGAAAGTTCTTAATTATTTTTAAAATAAACAAACAAACAAACAGAAAAAGGTGGTACAGCACGCTTACCCTTAAAAAAATATTTCCTTGGCTCCTCAAGTTTCTGGGTAGTCAAAACATCCAAAAAATGGTTATTGCTCATAGGTGCTATTTGCTGATAGCCGGACTGATAAGATTCTGCATTTGTATGAGTCCCAAAAGACCCTGAAATATGTCCCTTACTTATATGATGTGTTTGAGTCCTGTGTTCTGCTGAAAGGCACCTACTTTTATGAAAAGGTCAGATGCAAAGATTGCATATGAAAAAGTTGTGTTAGATCTTTCTGTTCCCTCTGGACAATTTGGTGGGATGCACGCTGCGTGTCACATGAGAGGAAAAAGACAGCACAACCTTTTCCCTCACCATTCCTGCCAATCAAATTAATTGTGACAGCTCAAGCTTCTAACTCTAGATAAAACAAGAGTCACTTATCACTGGCATTTAACATGAGTTGGCTAATAAGTTATCTAATATGAGCACCTACTTTTTTGGAGGGGGAGTTGTTTTACAATTTTTGTTGTTGTTGTTGTTCAGTTTGGTTTCTAGAGCAGCCATCCTCTGACACCCTACATTTAATTCATCCTCTTGTGTCCACAGAAGAAGAGTGGACACCCATCAGGCAGGGTTGTTCTGACATGACCTGTTTCCTCAGCAAGGAGAAAAATGCCTTTGTTGCCTCGACTTATGTATTTTGTTACAAATAATTTAATTGGACTTAAGTGAAAAAAACTGGCAGCAGCTGCACTGATGAGTGATAAGGGAGTTAGAAAGTTAGCCATCTGTCTGGGCTGGGACTAAGTTAACTGGATGGAATAAAGGATTTATCACCCTTTTCATCCCTCATTAGTGTTTCCTGGGTTCACCTTTAGGGGCACATGATGGAGAAAGTCGTTCATGGGTGAATTCCTTGCATAGACTATGGCTATCACCCTCTGTTCTAATTAATAAGATGAATTAATCCCCCTGAGGTATTCTCTTTACCTTTTGGAAGGTCTTCATATATGCATAGATATTCCCCCGCATTTACAATACTACTGGGTTGCATCCTTGCCTGGGCAAAGGGACAGGTACTGTGACTCAGAGGTATATCCTCACCAAAAAGCTGAGAGGCTTAAACACTGAGCTTTCTGACTGTGATAAAATCCAAGCAAATAGTGTACCTTGCTTTGCAAACATAACATAACACTACAAAGCATAACATTGCTTTGACAAAATGAAAAATTAATGTCCCCAAACCAAAATGCATGAAGCAACTGTAAATTATCATAGGCTTCAAAGGAGGTGTGCACTGCTCCAGCACTATGAAAACCCACTTTTGATGAACTATACAGAAGCAGTATAGTCACCTCAGTGTTGTGCTGAATTAATTTGATTGCATTTAAAAGAGTTCAAGAAAAGAAAAAGAACAGAGGAAAATATTCTAGTTTGTTGTTTTGCAGTTTATCCAAGTGGAGCTCAGATGCTAGTCTGCTTCACTAGCACTTTGTGCTGCTATAATTGATTGTGCCAAGTAGATGGCAGCAAAGAATCCCTTTAAGAGATAAAAGGAGAGTTAAAGTATGCCACAGCATGGCAGAGTAATATGCTGAGACCAGAGTATAAGGGCTTTGGTTACTGAGAGAGAGCATCCCCAAACTGCTTTATAAGTGCATCAGACCCTGCACTGCAATGCAGCAGGATGAAGTAATTTCTCATCTAACAGACTTAATTCACTTGATTAAATCTTATATGTTTGTACATCCTTGAAAATGGAAAACCACATGTAAAGCTTTCCCACAGCAGCCAGCTTTAGATCTGCAAGGACAGTCTTATTAGGCTGTATCTAGAGCAGTGATTTTCAGGGTTTTTTTTAGTGGCAGTCCTTTAACAATTTTTCACTACAGGTGCCAAGTCCTGTAAACTGAATTTGAATAAACTGTGGAAAGATTTGCTACTCTTAGGTACACTTGCAGCACTCTTAGAAGTATCCGTGGATCACAGGATGAGATCATTGCTTCACAGTTGAGGAAAAAGAGAAAAGTTGCTCTAGCATGCTACTCAGGATGATGTGCTGTCTCAGCCCCTGGAGGAGCCTCCCTCATTCCATTACCTGTAGAAGGGCTATGTGAAGGAAGGTCTGCTCTGTCTGAAGTTACCCATTGCAGGGAAAAAAAACCCCAAACCAAACTAGATATATTATTCCCTCTAATCATGATCCTTAATTCACAGAAAGTTAAGGTATACATGCACACCACCACCTCACCTCGCCGTCCATCTCCTTTCCTGAAGCCGCACAACTGACTCACAGATTATCCAGATGCCAACTTTTATTTATCAAATTAATAACACTGGGGGGAGAGGAAGGTTATCCCACTTTATTTTTTTCAGTTTTTTTTGTTTTCTCTTCTGTTTGGCCTGCCTCAGATCAGGCACAGGACACTGTAACCACTTGGACAAGCTGTTTTATCACACATATTAAGCATACATGAACTCTTCCAGAACTATGGATAGTTAAAGGTGACCTTACTATCTCCTCAGTGCTCTGTAGTGTGATAGATTTGTCCCCATACAAAGTCAGTATGGTGAGAGAAATAAAGAGAGGTCAAAGAAAGATTCAGAGATTAGATCAGGTGCCCACACACTGAGGCTGGGATGACATCTTGGGTTATTACTTTCTTACTTAGAAAGATGCATTTGACAATTACATGTGGGAATCTCTATAAGAATGCCATTCACACCAGCTAAGGAAACTATCTGAGCAAGGAGTGGAGAGAAAGAATTAATGGAGTGGTTCATGAGGACTGAGCAAACCAGATAAAGAGGAAAAATTGTGTATTTTTTAAAAAAATTATCCAGCATAGATAATACTCAGTGCAAAAATAGCTTTGTTGTTTATGCCTGGGGTTTTCATATTATTTGTATTTTAATGACCTATTGTATCATTTCAATGTCTTTTTTTTTTTTTAATATTGGAATATTCCTTCACAACATAATTATATACAATAACTAACTAACTAGTACCTAATAAAAGAATTTTTTTTTCCTCTAAACACTAGCACATTTTATGCGGTTATACTACTAGGAACAACTGGTCAAATATATTATTATTAGTTTTCATAAAGAAGATACCTCAATCACCATCAAGACACAACAGCCCATAATGCTTTAAAAAAATCCTCTAATTCTTTACATCACACTGAATTATATCATCAGCAGTACTGCTGGTCTAATGTTGTTACTGTGGCTACTGAAAAATCATTAAATAAAAAGACTTTTTAAAAAATAGCGTTCTGATTGACACTTTGTATTTAATTTTAAAATTGGCCAATTCCCTAAAGCTACTTTATAATGACATTTTCTGAGTTCTGCAAAACAAAACCAAAAGAAAACTGGTTCCACAAATGCTTTTTATTCCCAGTTTGAAAACAGACAAGTTTTACAACAGAAAATCCAAATTTTAAACAAGTCAGCTAATGAATCTCTGCAGCACTCTTTGTCATACACTTTGTTTATATGTACCTTTTGGGGTTTTTTTCTTACAGAAGGGCTGCACTAAACTTACCACTCATAAGATGTTCTTAGAATTGCACTGCTATTTGATATGATAAGCTATATGATACAAACCAACCTTTTTGGAATTTAATAAGAACCACAAACTTGGTATAAATTGCTTTAAATATCTGAAAGTTTTATCACCCCTTCCCTTTCTGCTAAGGAAATTGAAACAGCAGGAATCACGAGGATGGCACCACTGGGAACAGAAATCAGGAATAATGAAATACAGGTCTTTGCACTTCTTGGTCTAGTGGTTAGAGCACAGGTAGTAAAACTAAATGGACCATGAGGAAGCTTTTATTTAAACACAGTAGCTCAATAAATTAATAGGAAACATATTCCATTTTAGAGAAGGTGCTATGAAGTCAGATTCAAGAGTGATGCACATGAAATATTTTCTCTTTTAAAAGATGTGTGATCATGGGATTAAGCTTTTAAAACTCATGTCATAGTCCTAATAACCCCTACTGGGATTCAGGGCTTTAGTGGTAAAAATAAACTGTGTTCTACACAGTGCTTGGAAACTATTTGTTAGAGAGACAAGTTTTTTAAAAAATTATTAAATCAAGCAGACATTAATCTGGCATTTCAAGCAGGTCAGATAAAGCAAGGCATTTTATTTTTATATTTTATTCATGCTGCTTCCTTCCCCTCCCCCCATATCTGCTTAGAATATACAAACATTTGAGTCACAAAAGCTCTGCTCCCAGGGTATCTAACACAGTGCAACAAGGAGGGCAATTTAAAAAAAACCAAAAAACAAACAAACAAAAAACCCCACCAACAACAAAGCCTGTTTAAATATTAATCTAGAGAAGAAAAGTACCTTCCCTACAAAGTCTGGAGGAATGGGTCTCTAAGGGCAGAAGGTGTCCTTGCCCAAGATACTAAATTTGACTCTGAGGATGTCATGAAGTTTCTGGTAGCTGAAGGCTGCCTAAACTGGCGCCTAAACATCCTAGTTGAAAGTGATGTATTTAAGTCACTGTTCCCTTGAACTCACAGCAAGAATTGAAACAGCATCTTTACCTGGTATTCCCTTTTGGGGCTTGTTATGAAGACATCTGGCGATCTTGTGCCCCATGAGGCTCTTTCAAGCATCCTTTTTTTCAGTTGTGTACAAATATTTTTATGTTTTTTGGTCTTAGTACATTTAACAATGAGTTTGGGGTAGGTTTTTTGAATTCCGTGTTGAGTTGTCTCCTTTTTCAAGCTGCCAAAGCTACCAGTAGGCATGATTTTAAAGTCTCAGTTCTAAAAATCATGACCAAGGCTTACCTTTTGTTAATATTTCCACTGAAAAAGAAAGTTTTTACCTAGTTTTCCTTAGAGCCCTGCTGGGACATGCATGTCCATAGAAGTATACTGTCTCACCTGTGGAAATTCCTTGTAATTTCAGAAAGAATAATGCAAATAGGATTATTCACACTTTTAGCAAAATGCTGGAATTCTGTTTGCTTGGATTCATGCACAGATTTTATTCTTACAAAACAGAGGTGGTCTTGCTTATTTATAGCAACCCATGGTTTCAGAAGAATTTAGACCTTGATCCAACAGTCCTTTAAATCTACATAGACTTGTAACTAGCTGTACAGTTTTAGCTAATACACTTGTAAAGCTTCACAATTTTTGTTTGTCAGGAAGAGTTTATGTCAGAAAAATGTCTGCAAGTCTGCATGTATATTTTTACATCATTCCCAAAGTGCTCTGGCTTTAGTAAATACAGCTAAGAAAATAAGCTTAGAGGGACCATATTCACACATTGAGGATATTTTTAGAATTTTCCTCTGCTTTAAAAACCTGTAGCTTAAAAAAAAAGTTTCTTAAAACCTGGAGCTACAAATTTGGAAATGATAGAAAGCCAAAGAAGAAAAATGTTTCTGGAAGTAAAAAATGTCCAAAATTCCTATTTTTTCATGTTCCATTCAAGAATTTTTGTAAAAGCAGATTGATTAATCCTCCTGTCATGTTTTAATATATTAATTTTCCAGGGGGAAAAACTGAGGTTTAAATAAAACAAAGTGAAGAGATCACAGTAAGTACAGACAGTCAAAAATAACAGCTGCTTTGCCTCTCCACTCACCATACAAAAGGTCCTTCTGTGCTCAAGAAAGATCAAAGGTTTGGCTAATAGTCCAACAAGGTGTATTAGAAGCCATTAATTATGTGAGCATGCTAACCCCAAGGGCATATTTTTAACACAGCACAGAGATAATATGACTTTGCAGCCCAAACCACTGCCAGAACATCACTAGAGAAATACAAGAAATGCTTCTTTGGAAACAGCAGAATTCTTACAGCGTGAAAATGAGAGCATTTTATGGCGTTTCCAGTCCTGTATATGTTCAGTAAGAGCTGTACTTCCTCACAGCACAAAAATAAGTTGGTAAGAAAGTACTGAATTACAGAGTAGACTGATACATTTCTGTCCTCTTGCCATATGAGAATGAGTACTTAGTGCCTTGCTGTGCTGCCCACTAAGAACTGACTTCTTGTTACTTTAGTCAGGGTTTGATACATCTTTACCTGATGTGCTATCCTTTCTACTTCTATTATACCAAAACATTTTAACAGTGTGTTCAAAATGAGGGCTTGAGTAACACAGCTCATCACAAATCTGACCAGCATCACTGGAAGCTAAAGAGATGATATGATTTACTAGACAATAGATTTGCTAAAATTCCTCACACATTTGACTTCCTGAGCTATTCTGATTTCAGTGGTCTGTTATTTCATGTGTGCACAAAATGACCTGAGAAAACATCACCTCATCTTGCTTCTTTTATGTCTCAAATGAGTTTTAAAACCATTGACCTTCATGCTTCAATAAATAGTTATTCTTTATGTCTAATGGAGTATTGACTACCCCTAGGATCTTTCCCTTCCCTTCCCCATGCCAACACCCCAAAACATGTTTATCTTTGGAAGAAAAGAGCTTAACCAGACTTTGTGCAGCACTAGAGAAACTATCATCAAGTGTAAATAAATAAAATATAAGGATATCTGTTGAGGAGGAACACTTCTTTCTGCAGATAGATTTCATTGTTTGACTAGTTCAAATACAAATGAATTGGTAATACCAAAAGCTAGATCTTTCACTGATTCATAATACCTAGCCATGGCTGTAGGAACTGAATACAGTAATATAGAAGAGCACTAAGTAGCTGATTTGGAACAGAGCTATCATTGTAGGCTATCAAAGATGTTTTCTAAAGGCAAAATACGGAAATGTCAATCTGATAGAAAGCATTGCTAGCAGGCTTAGAAAAAAAAAATCTTGAGTAGCATGTGAAAAAGAAATATTGAAAGTTGTAGCTGTTGTTATCCCATTCAAGATTCGTCTATGAGGGTGTTGAGACACTGCAACATGTTACCCAGGGATGTCACCTCCCTGGAAGTGTTCAAGGCCAGGTTGGATGGGGCTTTAAGCAACCTGTTCGAGTGGGAGATGTCCAAGGATTTGACTGTTGGGATGTGAGGAATGTGATTTAAGCTGGCAATTGCCATTATTCCGTTAAAGAAAAGTAAATGTTGAGCAGTGCTGCTTCAGAGTGTCCTTAAAACACCCACACCTTTTCAGTGATTTAGATTATTTTTTTGTCAATAACAAAAGACTGGTGATCTACTTGAACTTGTTCCTTTCTCTGTTACTTCTTACTGAAGAATGATGTTGGATAAATGCTGGAAACAGCAAATGATTTAGCTCCAAAGCCAAAGGAACAACATAAATCTTTTTAAGAAGGCTACTTGAGATTCAAAGCCACAAATGTGGAATCTATAAAACCAGCACAAAAACTTTTTTATTTTTCAGTCCTTTATTCATCAAATTTATCACCATTTTTTACCACAGGAAAGAACAAAATAATTATTTTCCCTGTAACACGACCCTGCTGTAACCTTTGCCAATGAGTTGCTTTTATCTGAGAGTCTTAAAAAGTTCAGAGTCCCTGCAAGCAGGATTATACTTTTAGATGTACACACCAACCATATATTAGCTAATACCCATAGCAGACAGATACAACTAATGAGTTACTGGGCCAAGCACTAGTATGCCTACCACTCCCATACAGGCAATTCTTGAGTCTGCTGGCTGGGCAGCTGACAATCCAGTGGGAAACTGTTGGCCTATGTTATTTAAATAGAAACATCTTTATTCTTGCTGGGTTCCCTTCTGACTTTATGATGCCTTGTCCTTAGGTCTGACACTTTCCATGTTGTTTTTTTCTTTTTCTCTAGTCACTATTACTGTCTCAATTTCACTTCAGTCTTGACTTTTCTTACTTTTTCTATAGCTCAGCAAAAGACTTGTTTTCTCCAAGCTTGCCAAGCTCATAGAGCCTGTGCTTCTCAGAAGGGGGCTAATGGTCAGGAATAAGTGAGCCCCTGTACCATGGATCATGCAACAGTCACTTTTTCTTGACCTTTATAGGTGTATTGGAGGCCGATAATCAATTATATTTGCTGGATAATTGGGCTTCAGCCCTGCTTCAAGTGGCCAAGACACATCATGGCAAGTATTACATCAGGAAGAAATGCCAGGAAGGAACAGAAAATACTTGAAGGAAGAGCTCCTGCTATCAAACTGCATGAAGACAAAACATCCGCAAATGTGAGAAATTAATACTCTCAAATGAGACATAGAAACCACGAAATCAGGCTAATGGATGTACACGAAATTACAGTAGAACTCATATTTCTGAAATGGATGTCCATTTTTTAAATGCTAATACCATGGTTCTGTAGTTTGTATCTTTGCACTTGAAACATATGAGCACATTTAGCCCATGAATGATGTTCCTACTAACTCCCAGTTGTTCCACCAGACTCATTTTTCTTGGCTAGCTTCAAGCAAGATATCTCCTATACCTTCTCTTTTTGCAGTTCACTTTAGCTGACTTTTGTGTTAGTGTTTTCACTTGTTAGTCCCTTGTTTTACAATGGCATTACAAATAACTGAGAAGGGGCTTTCAAACCACCTTGCAGGGGCTTTCAAACCACCTCAGGAATTTGGTGCCAGTATGCTTATCGGACTACAATCCACTTGTTAGTGCTGTTGCACCTTGCTGTTGGCTTCCTTTATTTGATTCTCTGAGTTCATCCATCTAGAATACCCAGATGCCATTGCACAGAAGTGGATGATGTCTCTACCCCAGCCAAAAATCTTCTTGTCTAAATATAACACTTCTGCACAGTTTCCCTCAGCTTCATCACTGTTGCTCTTCCAAATCTGGAACTACAAAGCTCACAGAATAGCTCAATGTGTGTAATGGTCTTGCACATGAAGCCCTTTTGTTATGGAATGATGCTTCATCCCCAAAGGTGTGGATGGAACCATACTACACGCTGTAGTAATTATAGGAATAAACTGGGTTTGTGCTTTCTTTATATTAGTTGCCAAGGTGGCTTACACTTTTTCTAGTACTCTTAAGGAAAATCAAGTACTCCATATCATAACCTAGAAATACCTAATACAGTATCTCATATATGTGTATAATTTAGTGTCTTCATGAAAGTGTGTACATTTCTAAGTTTCTGCTAAATACCACTAGATGTCCTCTCACAGTAACTTTATTCCTGTATGGTGTATCTTATTGTATTCAGGGATGAGAAAATCCAATAAAAAACAACAAACGATCAAACAAAAGAAAAAGAGGAAGGAAATAAACAAACTTGGAAATGCATACTTCTTGGCTTGACTTCTGTAAGGTTTCTGAAGCTCAGTTTAATTTCTGAAACACAGGAAATACTGGAGTGTTGTCGGCTCATATTTCTGTGCAGTGTTAATCTGATTTCCAGATCATACTGTTTTGGGTAAAGATCAAAATCATTTGAGAAAATAATAAAAATTGTGCTATAGCAGAAAAATTCTAGCATATCTCTTGTCACCTGGAGATTTGCAGATTTACAGAGCAGTCAGTCAGGAAATAACCAATTCCACTTTAGGACCCCTAGTAAACAGCTGAAAGATCACAATACAAACATTGTAAGTTCTGTGATCAAAAAAGCAGCATTAAGGTTCATGTGACAAGAAGCCTATTTCTTCCCAGCATCAATCACTTCATGTGAAGTGGCTTGGCATTTTGTGATGTAAGGTACTTCAGACATGCACACAGCATTATTTATTTAGGCATAGTTTGACCTGAAAACATGAAGCATGGCATTAATTCTTTGCAGCACTATGATGTTTCACTGCTACTTCTTCTGTACTCACTGATGCAACTGAACTGGTGAAAAACCACAGCTAATCCCAAGTCAGAAAATCAGAGAATTGTTTATGTTGGAAAGGATCTTTAAGATCATCAAGTCCAACCATTAACCTGATGCTGCCAAGTCCACCACAAAACCATGTTCCTAAGCACCGTATCTACATGTCTTTTAAATACCACCAGAGATGGTGACTCAACCGTTTCCATGGGCAGCCAGCTTGACAACTGCTTTGGTGAAAAAAAATTTCCTAATATCCACTCAAATTTCACCTGGAACAGCTTGAGGTAATTTTCCCTCATCCTGCCACCCTGGGAGAAGAGACCCTCTTTTCTACAACCTCCTTTCAGGCAAGTGTAGAGAGCAATAAGGTCCCCCCTCAGCCTCCTTTTGTCTGGAATAAACAACATCAGTTCCCTCAGATATTCCTTGTGAGACTTATGCCCTAGATCCTTCACCGGCTTTATTTATGGTGTTGCTTCAGGAACTGTATGGTTATGATAGCAGCAAGAGTCTTTGTCAATTGTGGTTTTATACTGTGTTTTTATGTCAATTGTGGTTTTATGTCTGCCAGCTGCCTTTCTTCCTTCTCTCTCTATTACACCTGTAAAAGGGCAGAGCTATATTTTAATAGAGAATTTTGAAAGTGTGATTTAACAGAGCTTGATGGCAAGGCTCACTCTGATACTTCTTATGTGGGAAGGGTGTGTAGGGGTTAAAATCTTATCAGAGTGACTTAGAGGGGGATCAGGGGAAATGACTTACACAGGGAGAGAGTCAGGAATGGGCTGGAATGACTTGCACAGGACTCAGGCAGAAGAATGAGAAAGGTCCTCTGTTTGAGTCACAAGGTTAAGAGTGGACCCTCTTGCTTTCTGAACTCCTTCTCAGAGAGTAGTGTGGGTGTGTGTGAATCCACTCCTAATCCCAGACTTGGTTTACAGCTAGGGGGTTTAAGTGCAGGGATTTCAGTGTAGTGCTTTAACACATAATTATGGGTGTGACCTGAAATTGCAGTAAATTAAGGTTGATTAACACTATTATAACAACCCACAAAAAATAGATTATATGGTTTCTAGGAGCTTAATTAATTAATAACCATCAATTTGTTATAATCAATACAGAGGTTTAGTTAAAAATCTAACAAAGTTTCTAAATTATATTGTGCACATGCACAGACACACACAAACACACATACAGTTACAGAGGCTAACCTATACTAAGATGTTAAATCTTGGTACTTAATTGCACAAAAAAAAGTTGCAATATACACCTGATTAACCCACAGAATTGAATTATAACAATCTAATATAATTTGACTTTTCCACTGTATGTATGAGAAGTAGCCAGCTACTTACTTTTTCCAGTCAGATGAAGCAAGTTCCTCCATGAGATGCATCTTGGTGAAATCTTGTGGAGCTCCTTCCTGGGACAAATATTTAGAGGTTCTCAAGGTGATTGACTCTGGTCAGTATTTTTCCATGGTGGCCATGACTGGGAGTGGGATTGGGATCTGAGAAGGAGGGGCCTCGGGTACACTTTGCAAGCAACAGAGTTTGGGGTGCAATTAGGGCATACCTGATTGTCCCAAATTACTGTATTTACACTAGGAACAGAAGGTATCCAATTGTTTCAAGTCACTGTTCCAGCAGGCAGGATCAGAAAGGGCCATATTGCCTCAGCAATATGCAACTAAAGCAAGAACAGCATTGGCTGATGTTGATCTTGCAATGTGGCTCAGTGAACAGGACATCTGCACCACCACAGGTGTTCAACCAAGTGTGGGGACCACACAAAGTTAGTGACAGTGATGTTTATTTTGACAGCAATTAAGATTTTTAGCACCTCATCTGCTAATACATCAGTGTCAGAGTGGCTAATCAGTTGTGGGATTTCTTTTCTGGCAAAACTAAGATATACCCAAGATAAATTTCAGCTAGTCCAGGTACTTGTCTATACTTTCATTTCTTAAGAAATCCTATGCAGTGCATTTTATTGTGCAAATGAGATGTAGCCCTTCACTCTTGGATTTAAATGAAACTATACTGCTGCTAGGATAGGATTCTTTCACTAATGGCCTGTGAATGACTGAGGTCTGTTGTTAGTAAGTTATTCCTCTGTTTAAGTGCCTCCTTGGTTTTATGCTCCTGACTCTTTGTTGACACTTGCTTTAGGTCTCTAACTTTTTAATGATGTCGAGCTTGAGCTAAAATGAGTATCTTGGGTTTTGGTGTTTTTGAAGGAGACTGTTAAACCTGCAAAAAGAGAATCCATAGGCTGCTTGAAACAAAGCTTTCATACCTAAACCACAGTCCTGAGTTTGGCATAGGAAGGAGAAAAGAACCAGAAGTCCACACCAGGTGATGTGTGTGTTCTGGCCTGTGTTGAAATGAGACACTGGGTAAGGTTATGTCAAGAGGTTACAGTAACACCTCATTGCATCTAGTACAGATCTGCAATTGCAACAAAAGATTATGGACTGACCTTGCACAAATTAAACTCCTCAACCTTCCCTCATTTTCTGTGAAGCAATTGTAAACCTCCTTAGTTTGTTAACCATAAAAGATGAGGGGGTTTGTGCTGAGGCCGATCTGCCCTGGGGATACTCATTTATGTGTTTCAAAAATTCATCTCTTTCATCCTGATCCTCTGCCTCTCAGTAACCCTTTGGTCACAGAGTTGGGGCATATTGTTAAAGGAACTGAAAGAACTGCTTCTCTGATTCTTCCACTATTAGCTTCACAGACCCTTCGTAGACAACTTTGCTTAATCAGTTTTCCATCAAATAATTTAAGAGTAGCTTGATATAAAATTTAACTATTCTGCTGTTACGTCTTCCTTATGCTACTTTAGGTAGAAGTTTGGGTGTATGCAATCTCTAGCAAGGTTGGTTTGAAATTCCAGCCTTGCAACAGCTCTTTCTCCAGCCCAGTCCCTGTAATTAAAGATGGAATTAAGAGGGTTACTCAAGAAAAAACAATAAAGGCTAATATATCTCATTTTTCTATGAGGATGGAGTACCCTGGAAAGTTAACATTTTTTTACTCCTTTCAAGCATTTTTGATGTACTAATTTAGCTAGAAGAAAGACATTTTTTTTTCAGTCAAGCCTCTAGACTTTCTCCAGACTTCAGCACATCTGAGAGCTCCATGACTGCCTTTATTTCATTGGTTCATAGAGTACCCTTCTCAAGTTGGCACTCTTTCAATGATTCTTTCCTGTTTCTTCATCTCCTTGACTAAATCAGCCTCTCAACATCTTCTAGAGTTTTCTGAGAAGATGTTGTGAAATGTCTCTGACATGCTACCTGCTTAATCACCTAACTGGATGGACTTTAGTTGGGAACTGCTGTTGAAGCCTGCTTTTTTGGAACTTCACAAAGGAACTTCTGTAGGTTCATAGATTCGAGTGTACTTTTGTCTACCATGCAACGTCTCTTGAAAGAGTTTCTGCAAGAACAGATGCTTATCAAGGTCTCTATTCAATGCCCTGAAAGACAACGCTAACGATAGCTCTCTGATTCTGCACTTCTCAGAATCTTTCCTTCTAGCTATGTTTCACACTGCAAGATCTTTGAACAAAATCATCCCTGATTGCCTGTTCTGTTAGTTCACATCTTGATTTACCTCTTCCCCATTTTGGCACGAAGTTGTTACCTTTAGCTCCAGTTTAGGTATGGCTTTTTCAATTTAGACAGAGGCCTGGCCAGTCTGCAAAGGCAAATGTTTAGGTTAAAGAATATGACTGAGATGTAGGCAACCAAAACCCTGTTTACTCAGAAGTATACCAGCAGCCATCAGTCACTCTCTGCAAATAGTTGGGACTTTCTTGGGTAAGAACCACTTCCTGTGGTTTCTTTCCTCGCAAGCTTTCTCTGGCTACATTTCCTGTGAATGAATCAGAAACTCCCTTGCTAGAATAATAGAATCATTTGGGTTGGAAAAGACCCTTAAGATCAAGTGCAACCATTAAAAAAGTTGTAGGTTGCTTTTCTCTGTAAACAGCAAAATTACATTGAAGCCAGAGCTTCCACTCTTCTGTTCAGTGCTCCAGTAAGTTGAGATAGACCTACTAATTTGTGAAGGTAGCAGCCTTGCTTCCATCTACAGAAATTATGAAATCAATGTACTCTACATCCCACCCCTGTGTGTGGGATGAACTCCCTGAACTGCTCTTCCTGACCCTGCACATACAATCCTGCTCCAACTCTGTAGGTGTTGTGTGGACAGTGGTTGACTTAGATCTTGTGTCCTGGGCCATTTGGACTTGCTTCACATTGCCCTTAGATCCCCATGCCCAGGTGTCTCATGGTGGAATGTGTACTGTACTAGAGGTGAAAACGTGGAGGCTTTAGAGACTCCACCTACTCTTAGACTTTAACTACTCGTGCCCACGTGTACAAATAGACATGCAGAGGGAGCTCTCATGTGGAAATGGCAGGCACCTGTAACCTCTAAGCTTCTCAAATAAGGAGCTAGAGGCTGGAGAACTGCAACTGTGGGTGTAGTGTCTAATCCTTTCTTGTGTGAAGTCCTGCTGACAGCTGATACTGGTATGAGTATCAGTCATCACTGAGCATCTTGCCCAACCTCACTTGAGTTGGCCTTTTTCAGCATTGATATATTGAAGACAGTAACTAGATAAACACAACATTGTAAAATTAATTAATGCCTGTGTATATTGTAAGTGTAATAAGAGGGTATAAAAGAGTCACATCTCGCTGATGCGCATGTTGGATTGAAAAGAGCTCAGGGTGTATCTTCTATAACTGCAGTGAGAAAATTAATATTCGTGGCAAAGGTAGGTATTTGCGGCTGAGTGGGTTTGCTGAATGTATCAGTTTTTTCCATAATGCTCATAAGGCAATTTGTGGAGCTAACTTAATGCGCCGGTTTTATAACTGTTTTCATGTACAACGTTTTTCCTGATAATTCTGAACAGAGAGGTAAATTCTGCTTAAAAGTGAATAGAGAAGGAGGTGTAAGAACCCTGGAGGACACCCGAGGGACCACCTGCCCTGACCCTTCGTCATGGATTTAACAAGCTTTCTGCTGCCTACCCCCATCGCCTTCCCTGGCCGCCTCCTTTCACCTCCCGGACGCGTGTCGGGGCTGCAGCCCAGCCCTCCTTCCCGCAACCCCCCCGCCTGCCCGCTCACGCCCGGCGCTGCCGCTCTCCTGGGCTGGCGGAGCGGAGCGGAGCGGGAGAGGACGCGGACAGAACTGGGGTTCGAGGAGGTGCTGAGGAGTCGCCGCTGCCCCTTGTGCCCTGGGGGAACCCGCAAGCGGCCGCGCCGGCAAAGGAGCCCCGCCACTCCGGTAAAGAGAGAGAGAAGCCCCTCCGGGAGGCAGCTTTCTCTCGCCTGCTCTTCTGGCTGCCTCCGAGGGNCCAGCACCCCTTCCTTCCCCTCCTCCCCGCCCCGGTGTGTTTGGCGTGCCTAGCGGCTCCCGCTGCAGAGCCACGCCGCTTGCCGTTTACACTGCGCTCGGCCGCAGGGAAGCAAGGCCGGGCAAGGCGGAGGAGAGGGGCTGAGCGCCGGCGGCCTGAGCTAGTCCGCATCCCCGGGCGGGCAGCCCCAGCCCCCCCTCTCCTCCCCGGGTACGCGGGGCCGCAGTCGTTCGGTGCGAGAGGCGGTAGAGAGGAAGGCAGAGCAGAGGCGCTGCTCCTCCTTCTCCTGGCCGGATATATAGTACCAGGCTCAGAGGGGGAGGAGAGGGTTGTGATTTTTTTTTTCTTTCTTTTTGCTCTTTTTCTTTCTTTCTTTCTTTTTTTTTTTTTTTTTTTTTTTTTTTTTTTTTTTTTTTTAATTTTCTCTTTTTTCTTTGCTGTGAGTTCTTTGTGTGCTCGGGGAGGTGGGGACAGCGGTTTGGAGACAGGAATTGGTCGGAAAAGCGATAACTGAAGGTAACAACCCGCTGGGGGGACATTGGGGAGGAAGGAAAAATAAAATTTATTTTTTTTAAATAATAATTAAAAAAATATGGGGGTAAGAGAGAGGAGGAGAAGGCGACGCTCTGGGGGTACGAGTTTGCCGGGAGGCTGCCTGGGGCGGTGGGGCCGGGCCGGCTGCAGCGCTCGGTGCCGCCGCTGTAACGAGAGGTTCTGCTGGGGCCGGGTCGGTCTGTGCGGACGAGTTACCGCGACTCGTGGGCAAGCAGGGAGCCGTGGGTGCCGGCGCGGAGCCGAGCCGAACCCCCGGCACTGGGCGGTGGTCGCAGCCCGACCGGCGCTTCGGTTTCTCCTTGGGGAAGTTCAATCCGGAGTGTAACCTTGTGAATGAGGAGTGTGGTGAGCGGCTCCTGCTGTTTCACAGCAGGGTTTGCTCCGGGCAGGGATTATTTTCAATGAGATGCTGTTAAAAAAAAACACAAACAAAACAAAACAAAAAACAAACAAACAAACAAACAAAAAACCTAACTGATGTAGTTTTAAGAAGGCCTCCCTGCTATTAGGCCCATGTATTTTTCTTTGAAATGAAGTATTAGGCAGCAATAGACTTTTAATTGAAAGAGGAGGGCTTCTTAATTCTCAGCCTTGATGCTGTTTTCTGTCTCTTGATCGTGAAATTACTGGACACCCCTGCAGCCCACCCACCCAGCACCACAAAGATTTAATCCAAATTTTGTTGCAGGATGTTGTGAGGATATCCTCGATTTTCTAGAAACTAGAGACACGTGACCTTGTCTTGTCTTACCCAGTCCTTTACAATAATGTTGCTCAGAACGATTTGCTTTTATGTATTTGCCTGGGAGCCTTTTAAGGGCATAACTAGCGAGACGAATAACTAACGACAGATCATTATCTTGCAGTGGGAAGCAGTAAAACTAAATGGGAGTTGCTTCACCCAGAAATACTGCACTATACATTCAGTCAGACTAGTTTTGCATCTTTGTTTAGACTAAGATTTTTTCTATCCGTGAAGGTCATTATTAGGCTAGAAAAATGTACTCCAAAAACTGTATCTGCTCTAGTCCTGCTTCACTTGAATGTGTAGTGAAAAATTCAACTGTTGGGTGATCCCAAGGGTGTAATAAAATGCATGGCTTTTCAGAAGCTTTTAATTCCAAAGCTCACGTTTCTTTGGCACCTTACTTCAGAGTGTAACTTTTTATGTGTTCTGGAAACCTTCATCTCCATTTAATAAGAAGCTATTGGCAGTTCTGAGATCTTCTATTGGAGTTTTTTTTCATTTGCATCTACTGTATCAAAACCATCATAATTTCCTGCTTGACTGTAATGCTTTTGAATAGGAAAGTGCAGGTTCTGTTCATCACTGTATGAAGTACTCATTTTCTCTTTGAAGTAACTACACAATTTAAAAACTGAAGTGAAAGTTGCTTTAGAGGATTTGTAAAATTTGTGTTCTAATGCAGTGCTTTAGTATCCAGCGCTGTTGTGCTCCCTCCTTCTGATAAAACTATTGTTTTGCAAAAACAGGTTTTTAAAACATTTTGTCTGTGCAAACACTCAAACATTTTGAGTGTTTGTCTAAATTAAAGTCATAATGAACTTCAATACACGGGTGCTGAGAAGAGAAAAAAAGATGCACTCACTCCAAGGTATCTTAAACATAAAGCAATAGCAAATTTGGGCCATCCTTTTATTCTATTTAGAGGATGTTGAGGATTGATCTGATAATGTAACAAAACTGCTAATTCCTCAGTTCTGCCAAATTGAGTTTCAGTTCTAATCCCGATTAAGGCTTGTTTAGGTTAGTGGTGGGGAGATGTAGCTTTAAAACATCTTGAGGACCATGTAAGAAAAGCATAACTAAATAAAACCCACAGCATATCAGGTGGGCACAAAACAGAGAAGAATCTAGAGACAGACTGCCAGAAAAGTAGTAGAGAATGGCCTGTTAACAGAGGCACAAATTTGCATCTCTTATTATGAAGACAACTTTGACTGATAAACTTCCTGTGCTTTTCCCAAAGTAATTTCAGATTTGGATCTCAGATAGGTGGGTGGTTGAAGCTGGAGAGGTGTGGGGGTGCTGGCAGGGAGAACATTGGTAATGACAGGGCAGAAGGATTGTGGCAGAGAATGACCAGCAGCACAGAGACTGCCACTCGGCCTGTGTGGTAGAAGAAAAAGAATTAATGGCTTCAGAATGATGGCTTCAGACATCTCTAGGATAGTGTTGATTTGAAGTCCTGTGGCAGGCTGTAGATCCTTGCTCCAAGGGAGCAGTCTGCAGTATTAAACTATCATTGTAAAAAAAAATTAATTTTTTTTACATTTTTCAGTTTGTCCTTTTTTTTTTCCAAATGAGAGGTAATTTAGAGCTATACAAGGGGCAGATCATGTAAGCGAGACATAGGAAAGCAGGAAAAAAATACTTGTTTTGAAATGGGAAAGGCAGAAGAGATCTGCTTGATCTGAGTAATCCACAGAAGCCAAAGGGCAATGGAGAGTAGCTCAGTGGGGCTGGGAAAATGGTCTGTACCAGGGATGCTCGACTCATCTGTCTAGATTGCAAGGTTTTGCTGTATTTGTAGGAAAACACTGGGAATAATTGCTGCAGGGGTTAATGTTTGCATTGCTCTTTAGCTGCATTATTATCCCATTACTATGATTAAAAATTAGTGCATTCTTATTCCCTAAAGATCCTGGGTGCATAAAGGAGGCTTAAGAAATGAAAGTGTGAATATTGGTGTACTGTTCGATGAGATTAAAATTACTTAGGTTATTAGTGGTAGGTCATGGATAGAGTTAGGCATCTCCAGATGTACCTAGAAATAATCATCATGTGGAGCACATGCATTTCCCTGGTGCAACAAGCTGTTACACAAAGGCAGTCATTGTCTGAGAGGTGCTCACCTGTGTTAGAGTGAGGCTGTGGTGGAGTTAACCAAAACTTGCCTTTCTGCAAGGCCAAGTTCAGTGGTCATTTTATTTGGCCATAAATGTGGGCTTCTGTCAAAGGGTCAGCCTGCCTGCCTCACCTCTGGCTACGCATTCCTGATCTCTCACTTGTGCTGGTGTTGTCACTCATGGCCAAATGCAAATCTCTTCTTGTTGTTGCTATTGGCCTGGTTTTCAGTTGGATGAATTCCTGGGTCTGACTCAGTGCATGACTAAAATGCATCGAGGAGTCAGCAGACATGCACTTGGGAGAAGAGCAGGCTGATCCTCATTGCACTCAACCAGAGCCCTGTTTAGACCAGATTAAAATGATGATGGGCCTGCATCTTAACAAGCTGACTCAGTACTCTGTTAACACTTCTGCATGGCTTCCAGCCTCGATTTAATTTATATCTGGCCTATTTGGAGAGTGAGAAGTACTTGTCTGTCTCCAGTTACTTGTGTAGACATACTCTTCAAGGGACTGATGAACTGAGTGAAAGAGGAAACCTGAAGGACAAAAAGTTGTTTTTTAATATCTATATTTTTGAAGGAAGTGGGGTCCTTACTTGTGCGTGCTAATAGATAACCTCCCTCTGCTCAACATGTAGAGCTCTGAATTTAGGTTCAAGGTCAGCTCTGTCACTGACCTTATTTATACCCTTACTATGACTCCTGTTGCTTCTAAATCTTCCTATTCCATATTGAAGTTGTAGGCCACATCAGCTACAACCTCTTTCTTGTTCTGTTTGCACAAGGCCTGTAGTGATAAAGCCCAGGTTAGTAGTATGAGTTCTTTTAAGCTATGATAACAACAAAACCAAAAATTTCTCAGCATGGGGTGGGCATGGCCATGGGGAGCTGTCATGGAGGGAGCATTTCTCTGGTTTGCTTTCTCTTGTGAGGTCTCCTGGGGTCCTGTGGGTCAGTTGCCATGAACTGCTATGTAGTGTCACCATGGACTTGAAGCACCTCACTCCTCTTTATACACAGCCATGCCTAGCAAAAGTCCATTTTTATTTGTTATCACAGCAGACTGGATGCTTTGTCTTTTATTATATTTTTCTATTCCATTTTTGAATGGGAAGCCTGTAACTTGTGCTTTGTTAACACCATCTGATGTAGATTTTTTGTCTGTTGGGTTGTTTTTTGAAAAAAATTTCATCCAAGTAGGGCTTTCAGGCTTTCTTTAGGAAATGTAGTTTTCTTTGGGTGATGTACAGTGTTAAAATTGCAGCTAATGAGGTCTTTACATAGTGAAATAGTCAATAGTAGGATTGTATGTGTAGGCATATAATTGATGTTCTGTTGGTAATTATTAGGGACTGGGAATTCTCCCTCAAATCTCTGGCTATATTCATTTTCATTAAAGCAAGAGGCATACTGAAGATTTGGCAAAAATACCTGTAATTCTATTATAATTGTGTTCAGTTCTAAGCTCTTATTAGTTGTCTTTTGTAAGTGCTGTTTGAGTGTTTTTCCTTTTGTATCTACGCTTAGGCAGCTTCAAGTGACTGGAAATTGCACAGGGCCCTGTTTCTTCCACCCATGCTTACAGAACAAGGTATCTTTTACCACAAAAATACACCATTGTGTTTAACACCAATGTTTCCTCCTTCATGAAAGTAATTCTGGAGCAGCTATTCTCATAAGAAACACATACTATAGGTTTTCTCATTCCTCATTCCATTTTCAACCTTTCAGCCAGTATCCACTGCCTTGGGAAGCAGTAAGTTGTCTTAATTGTGGGATTAAGAGAACAAATGCAAAACTTAATGACTGGTTAATAAATGAAGAATGGCAGGACTGCTCATGAACGTGGATGCTTACAGTCTAAAATCTTACAATTTCTAAAGCTGTCATTCAGCCTTCCTTATCCAAACCCAGACCCATGTTTCATTATGCCCGGAGGTGAGAGGGAATTTTAGCATGGGGTGCTCTCTGGGGAAAAATTTAAGTTTTTGATTCCAGGCTTGAATGGCTTGTGTCCATCTAGCAAAATCAGTTTTCACTACTGTTTCGGCCATTCTGCATAAAATTGAGGCCAGCTGGATTGAAAACTCTTTTTGTTTATTTGGTTGGCTTTTTGTTGTTGTTTTTTTACCTTGCTGAAAGCAACCATTGATTAGTAAACCCTGTTGATTGAAGGGAAGGAAAAGTTTCCTCATTTCATGTACAGAATGTTGATTTATTTTTCCATAGATGATTCAGGTGGGTCTTTTCATATTCAGGGGATGCTGAGTATAAATACAGTGTAATGTCCTAATCCTCTCTAGAATATTCCTTTAGAAAGTACCATGATACTGTGAGTGAAATCATGAAAATTTAAATGAATTGCAATTTTGTAAATGATGCTGTAGATGAATGATAAGAAAAAGATTCTTCCAAGGTATTCAATTACACTGTTTAAAGAAGTGGACAACAAGAATACATGTTATGTTGACACTGAGTCGATCAAACCTGTTTCTGAGGAAAATCTGAAGAGCAGAGATGTTGTATAAAAAGGTACCAGCTCTTTTCAGGAGCGTAATTACTACAATACACCTTAGTAAATCCTAAAAGAGATTCTTAATTTATTCACAAGATGTGTGGGTATTAACTGAGCACAGCAGCCTTTTAAAGGTTTCTTTGAGGTGGGTGTACAGTGGAGTTAACAATTAGGCTACTCAGATGGGTTTGATAGTAGCCAGAGGTGGTACCATGTAGTGATTCATTGGTGGTATATGAAATAGTCTGAGTCATCTGTATACGTGTACTGTGTTATCTCAAAAGAGAATTACAAATGACTTTTAACTAGTTGTGGGCTACAGCTTATGCATTGTGTACAAAACAACAGCCTGAATTAGCACTGTTTTCTTGTTAGCGGTGGGTCTTTGTTCTCTAAACACAAGAAAAATTAACTTGGACACAAGTAGCAATAACTTGGAGAAGGCTGTAGCTGCAGCAGTCAGCACTGCTTTGGCAAAACTCTACACTCAGCTGGAAATATTCTCTTCTGTTAATGCTGGTGTTGACATATGAAAAATGTTTTGTTCCTGGTCTCTCTGTTTTGATCTATAAGGTAAGTAATTGTGCTTCTCTGACCTTTAATCCCCATTGCAGTCTCACTGTATGACTAATGACACAAGGGTTTTACCATTTGTGAAAATTTCTTTGGTTATGCAGGGCTGAAGCATCTGAGAGGCCTTCAGAAACAAGAGGTAGGGCTTTCAGCAGAGGTCTGTACAGGAAGGCAGGTTTTTGTGCCTGGATTCAGCACGGGAGCATTTGGTGATGCTCACTCACAGATATGCTCTTCTGGTGTGTCCAGAAGTAACACGTTCAGAAACAAAGTGGTAATGTTCTGTGGTAAATAACCACAGCACTAGACTGCTGAAACCAGGATCTGTGCCTGCTGTGTTCCTGGTTGGGACTAGCAAATGCTGTGGTGGTTTTGTGGTTCCTGTCAGATGACCACACCTCTGGTTAGCCTGTGTCAGTGGCTGGGCTTCAGCTGGGCTTTTGAAGCAATTTGGTGGTAGGAGGAAGAATATGAGTTAGTGAGCTCTGCCTGCCTTAACCTGGCTTTGTGGCAGAGAGTGAAGTTGGCTGTTGCTCGTTTTCCCAAGTGAGGCAAGGAAAGAAGAGGAGGGGACCCACTTTTCCTGCCAGTATCCTGCAGGGCTTCTAGTACGGCAGAGCCAGGGACTGCCACAAATCTTTTCAAAACCATCTGTTTTTACCACCTGTCACTGCTTATTCACAAACATGCAGTCTTACTGGGCATTAATATTAAAAATTTTTCTCTTTAAGTATAAAAATAAGCATGTTTCTTCTGAAATCCCTCCATTATATCCCTCAAGTAGGAGACTGCAGAAATACTCTGTGAGGGAGAGGGCAAGAGAGAGAGGGAAAAATTTGCACTTTCTGATGTGTATGCTTGCAGTGCTGTCAGTGGGACTTATTTTTGTTAGCAACTGGTCTGAAATGGATGGCATGATTCTGTTTAAACCTAGTATTAAGGACAATTTTGAGGCTGACATTTTTTTACAGAAGGAGCTCTTAGCAAACTTCTATTGCATGCACTGACATCAGTTTATTCATTGCTTCTAGCTTTAAGTCAAAGGGAATGTCACAGTCCAGGATGGCTTCTAGATTTCCTTTGGCTGTTGAATTGAATGTCATGGCTGTAAAGCACCCAACTCCTTTGTTGGACAAACAATTTTTGAAGAGGCTGAGACTGTTGGTCCCCAGGCCATTAATAAGACACCCAAACTCTTATGTATTCAGATTTCTAAATTGAACGTGACAGAGAGAATTACACCCTTAGTTAACCCACAGTTCATATAGCTGCAACCCCACTGCTTTATTTCTGATCTTGCAGACTGCAAAAAAACAGTTTGCTTGCTTTTCTGACAAAAGATCTGCTTAAGCAAAGCTGGAGCTCTGATGGCCATGAAGTCTAACTTTGCATGCAGTAAATTCCATTTCATTCTTGTGACTGCAGCTGGATGTTTTCTGTCTAGCTCTATACATTGCCTGTGATCCTTTCTCTAGTAACATTCATCATTGCTTTGATGCAGTTTTTCTTGTACTTCCCTATGATGCCCTTCAGTTTTGCATCTCTGGGAAGAAATTAAATTCCAGATCAAGACATTACAGACGTTGAATGACACTGACTTCTACCTCTGACCTCCTTCAAACTCTGACTGCTGCTATCTTTATTAGATACTCCAGAGCAAAGTGACTAAGCTAATACACTGCCTAGTATGGAACAAAATGTCAGTGATCCCCACTGTGCTTTTTTTTTTTTTTTTGTGCCTTTCTTTGCATCTGAAATAAACTTGATGACACTTTTGCAGAGATGAGAGGGCAAGGAGCCCACAGCCACAAGGGTGTTTGTATCAAAATAACCATCATATCTTGAACCTAGATCCAGTAGTAAAACTTGTCAACTCAGTGGAAGACCTTCGGGGTTCTGCATATAACAGTAACTTTTGCTGTAATAGTGTCTAGCTGTACTTTTAATTTTTCTTCATTCTTCTGTTTATGTTCAGTGACTGCTGCCTTGTCCCTTGTGTCCTCAGAGCAGCCTGTGGGTTTCTACTATATTTGAATACAAGGTCTCAGGGCATCCTAAACAATATATTGATGAGATGAGAAATGTTGGGTCTTGATGCATTTTTCAGTTAACTTTTTCAACTCCCCTATTTCCTAATCACTGTGTTCTCTTGCTGGCATTTTGTTACATTCCTTTGCCTAGTTCTGCTGTCACTGAACTAAGAGAGGAGAATAAAGAGTCTGTGTCCATAAAGACTTAGTTAATGCTAGAGATGCATCACTTCACCTTCATTTTGGCCTGTCACTGACCCTTCATTTCTACTGTTACTTCAGGGAAACTGCTAGCTGTGCATCAATCCCCAAGGCAAAGAAAAGCATTTAACCCATCTCCATCATTTTCTGAAGTTGTCTTGTATTTATGCTAAAATCAGTGCTTTACAGGCGCCTGGCTCAAACCCTTTGTGCAGCTGTTTGCCACGGGGTCCCAGGCAGTTGACACACAGAGGTGAGATATTCCTGGTACTGGAATGCTTGGGGCATCAAGTGTTTTCGGTCCAGCGTGTTTTTCTGTTGAATATTTGTATTGGACCAGATAGAACTGAGATTCAGGCTGTTGTTTATCTAGAGAGGGTAACACTGAATTCTCTACCAATGGAAAGCCCAGTGCTTTGGCTGTGTCAGGCTTTTGAAGAACTGATTAAGCATCATTCACTGCCGACGAACTCACTCATAAAGAATTTCTAGAAAGCAGCTCATGGATCAAATGAAACTATCCACTTCCAAGATGATACCATGACGTACCAATACTTAACAATGAGGTCTCTAGACTGTACTAGCAGAGTAATACTGTTTAACTAACAGTATATGCAAAACTAAACTCTGGTCTGAGAGTACAGCATGCAGGTCGATTAGCTGCTTGTGCTATACCACTTGGAGGGGGGACTCTTAATTCTCTAATTCCTCTTGGAAACACTTGCCTATTAATGTTATGTTTACTGCAGCTTTGGTTTTCAAATGATGTATTATTGTATTTGAATAGACCTATTTCTTCTGGGGAATAATAGACAGGCTGATGTTGCATTAATACCAAACAATTCTGTTGTCTTTTCTGAAAGGTTAGATTTCCTCCAGACCTGGATGGTGACAGATGTAGGAAGACAGCTTACTCTGTGAGTGCTTCTGCTTTGTTCATGAAATTGTATATATTTTTGAATTTCCAATTTGAAAATTCAGAAAGTTTATAGGCTGGCATATCTGACTATCAGTATTTCACCTTAAAAACTGGACAGTCATGTTGAAAAATTAAAAAATAACGTTTGCCAGAGTTTCTGTTGCTGACCACAGATAGCAACAAGGATGCATTCTGAAGCAATGTAATCTGTATTTATCAAAAGCCAAGTTCTCTACTTGTCACTAACATTTAATTTCCATAGCAACCTATGTAACTCTTCTGGGAAATGAAGTAAGGTGATCAAGAGCCCTTCATAGGACCTTGTCTCTGTTTCGAGGTTCATGTGTTCAAAATGTTAAAACAGTCAAAATACTTTGAAAGTGAAGCTATCTTTCATTAAATGACAGGGTGCCTTCAAAGAGAGTAGTTCTCTCATTTTCCATGTACGCCTACACCTAACATGACTAATGTGATTGTGACTGAGCCCTTAAAGTGCCGTAGAAATAAAAAGTGCATATACAGAGATAGGTTTATTCCTAGATATGTATAGGAGCAAACTTGCATCTTGTCCCATGGGTAAAAATCATAAGCTAAATTTATTACATCTGATAGTTGGAAGTAATCAAGAAAACAGGATTTTTTTTTCATGTGATTCATGCAAGTCCTTATATGTGTTTTTACTCTAAAGATAATTTTTTCAGTGTATTTATATTTTCACTCTAGAGTAGCACTGGCAACATTTGGTGCTTTCCTTCATGTAGCTTTGTGTACATATCACCCTTTACTGCTGACTCATTTAGAAAGTCAAATGGGCACCTCTTTGCACTCCTTTTTTTCTCTATTTGTCTGTCTTTCTGCCTTTCAAATTCTTATTTGTTATGTGCAACTTTACACCCTGTCTGTGCAAAACGTAATGCCCAAAATGTCATGTCTGGGATACTTTTCATCTAAATGTTCATAATTGCCAGTGGCAGCTTCCCTTCTATTAATTATAGAATTTTCATTTTAGTGTCGCATGGGTAGTTATTTTTTATTCTGTACAGCATTGTGCAAAAATCTTACTAAAAAACAATTTTCCATTTCCACCAATGGAGGTACTGCATATATTTGACAGTTGTTTTGAAGGTTCAGGAGGATTAAGGCCAGGGGAATACATTAAAGATAACTATAACTTTGTGATGAAAAGGTCATACTTCATTACTTTATCTTTTTAAAATGCCATGTTCTCCATACTTTATGGAAATTTACCTTCTTTTCTTTAAAAAGCAAATTCTGAAAGAATGTGACTGAAAAATTAAGATAAATGTATCAGCTGTCTGTTTTCATTGCCCTCCTATTCATAAGTTGTAAACCTACAACTATAGAAGCCACTATTCTGTGTTGAGCATTTCTTCATTGATTAAGTAATTTCTTTAATAAATTTCAAACAAACATCTAGTGTATTGTTAGCAAGGGAACATATATTGTGATGTCTTAGGACAAACATCAGAATTCTAATATAGTTCCACCAGAACTGCATGATATGAGAACAAAATTTGCTGAGCCAAAGGTGGTCTCTAACATCTGGAGATGTTTTCTTCCAGCAACATGTTGATTTTATTGGTTTAGTGGGTCTCTTGGTATCTCTACTTTTGTGTTTACTCATATACTCACTGGAAAAATGAATTTTCCTTTTAATAGTGTGGCATGAGTACTTGAAAGCAAAGGGAGAATAATACAGAACACAAGTGATAATTTGTTGTTCGAGGGATGTGAAAATTAGGTAAATGTGTTAGTTTTCAAATCAGATACAGGTGTCTTCCAGAGTGCCATATGGTGAATGAAGAGGAGTGAGATGGTGCTTTGCACTTGTGTTTCCCACGTCACTGTTAACAATGACAATGCAATTGACACAGTACTTTGATACAGCGTTGTTTCAGCACTTTTGGTAGGGAGTAGTGTTTAAAAGCTGGTGGAAATGGCTTACCCTCTTTTGTTCTAGCTTAGCCCTAAAAGTTGGCAAAAGCACGGGGAGGTTTTTCTGAAAACCCCTGGAAGCAGTGCCAGCAAGAGAACATTTGGGTCCTCTCGTTTCTTGACTCAGAAGCAAGCAGTGACAAGTCTGCAGCAGATTATAGGTCCCTGGCAAATTCAGAGGAAAAGGTATGTAGCAGTCTTCCACTGAGCATTCAGGAAGGTGAACTGGCAGGTTTGTCATGACAGCAGCAAGGTCTCCAGAAGGGGACTCTTACTGGGTCTCCCTTCCTCCCCTGAAGGAGCCACATCCTAGCAGAATCCAAATGGAACCTATTAATTTTAATCCTCTTCAGCAAGTAATAAGGTCATCATGTGTCAGAAAGGTGAGTTTGTCTTTTTAGTATTCATCCCTTCTCTTATTTTGGAGATGCTATTAAGGGTAGGGTAAAAGTTTTCTCTTTGTATTGTGGGTATTTCCCTTTGTTCTTATCCTTTAATCAGTATTTGGAAGCCTAGTGCTCTGAAGGTTTGGGTTTTCATCTTTCTGATGCCACTGGCTGCTTGTGAGAAGTACTTTCTTGCTAGATTTCTTCTCATTAAAATCAGGGGGTTGAGAACTTTCCTATTTTATAAGGGTGAGGTGAGGATACATACTGTGTCCTCAGAGTTTAAGCAATGTAGAAATGAATGTGCAGGCAAGAGATGACCTGTCTTGCAACGTGGCCTACCAAGCAAGAGGCATGATAAGTTCTTATTCCAAATATGATTTTGCAATAAGGTAGAGATTGCCTACCAGAACATAATTAAGCAGTGCTGCACAGGGAACAAAAAATATTTTAATCTTCAGAACTACATAGAAAAGCTAGTTATAATCCTGCCCATGCAGAGGAGTTAGAACCAGATGGTTTTGAAGGTCCCTCCCAACCCAAACACGCTCATGGTTCTGTGATATTCACATCTATTGGGTTGGATGGGATCTATGCTAGGATGCTGAAAGACATGAGTGATGCAATTGTAATTCTGTTTTCTATGAAAAAGAGATTACAGAGAGGTCCCTGAAGGCTAGGAAAAGTCTGTCCTTACACCCATCTTTAACAAGAGTAAGAAATAGAGGTGAGGGAACTGTAGGCCAATCAGCCTTACCACAATCCCTGGAAATATGTATCATGTCCTCAGGGAATTTGTTGCCAAATGTGAGAAGGATGAGGAGGTAATCAAGAACATTTGACCCAGGTGTACCAAGAGTAAGAGGTACTTGACCAACCTGAGTGCCTTCTGCAACTGAATGACTATGTAGATGTGGGGACACTCGCGGATTAGCATTCCCTGATTTCTCCTTCAGTTAATTTTTTGTTATCTCTCACTGAGAAAGCTATGGAAGTGTGGGCTGGAAACATGGGTTGTTAGATCAATTGAAGATGACATGGATATCCAGTTTCAAAGGGTAGCCTTCAATAGCTCAGTGTCTCTAATGAGACTAATAAAAAGTGGCTTATGCAGGATTGTGCCAGTAGTGTTAGATCTCTTGATCATCTAGATGATACAGAATGCATCATGAGAAAAGTCATAGATGCCATTAAATTGGCAGGAGAATTTAACACACCAAATGGTAGAAATTAAATACAGCTGAGTCTTGAGAAACCTAAGCTTTGGGCCAACAGAAACCTCATGAAGTTCAGTGCAAATAATTGTGAAGTTCTGTGCCTGTGTGGATTAACTCCATGCAACAGTACAGCCTGGGAAACAACTGCCTGAACAGAACATCTGTGGGAAAGCAGTGGGATAGGGTGGTTGCTGCCAAGCTGCTGGTGAGTTTTTGTTGCAAATAAAGCAAATGGCATAGTGGATTTTGTTAAAAGTATGGCCAGCAGATAAGGAGAAATTTCTGTCTTCCTCAGCACTTTCAGAATTCTGTGGTTCTCCAGTCAGTTTTGACATTACTCAGGTGAGAAGGACAATGTTTAAAAAATGGAGAAAGTGTGCAACATAACTCTATGGAGAGATTGAGTTGGACTGGTTTAGTCTTTCCAAAAAAAAGTGGCTAAGGGACAATCTTATGGAAGCCTGTAAATGCTTAAAAAAAAGTTTTTCACCATGGAGTAGTGCTGGACTATCCACATGTCACCCAGAGAGGTTGTGGAATCTTTCCTTGAAGGTTTTCAAGACTTGGTTGGATCAAGCTGTGGGTGAGCTGATCTTGCATTGTCAAAAGTCCCTATTCAACAGACTTAAACAGGTGATCTGCAGAGATCCCTTCCAACAAAGTTTTCTGTGATTGTTACTGCAAAGAAATTAGTCTGCCCAAGGCAACAGGACTGTACAATGTGTAACAATTGTGTAACATTTTGACATTTGTGTATCGATAATGGTGGATCTGGAATGGTGGACAAAGGAGGTCTCTCCACAAAGATTTCCTTCCTACCATCAGCTTGAACTGTATCCACATATAAGGAGTCCTTAATGCTATATGTTATTACATGGTTTTATGTTGCTAAGCCATTTTCAAATTTTCTGCTCTTTTTACATGGCCTTTGGGAAGACTACAAGGTTGCCATGACCATAGGAATCCAAATAATTTGCATTTCATTGAAATGAAGATTATTAAGAATTCCATCTATTTTAGCCATTCCTTCTGTCTCCCTGGGTGCGCCAGGATCTATAGAAATGTCTAGAAGTCTTGTTCAAACTAATTTGTCAAAAATAAAGAAGAGAAACAGGAACAGCAAGAAAATCAGCTGTCAGGATCATAATAGATCTGTTTTCAAAGATCAGTGTTAATAATTGTTTTCAATGAAGCTGACTCCTCCTTTTAAATCTGACTGCAATTCTGAGCGCTGCAAGATTTAATTGAAGGAGCCAACACATGGAAAGGGTCAAAACCAGTCAACTAAAGGCCAGGATAATTTGGAGTATGATTTTATCAGGAATCCAAGGTAGGAGTGGAGATAGACAGAATGGGGTCAGCCTTTGCATAAGACAGAAACACCGGAAGTCCTGGTTCCCCAAACCCACAGCTGAGGTCCCATTGCCAGAATCCTGTGGGTGGGAATGTCACAGAGTGTACCCTGAGCACCAGCCTTGGGGCTGGACAGGAAAAGGTGTTGCTGTCATATGTTGGTCATCCTTTGTGCTTTATCTGACTCCCAGGTTAACACCAACACCAGCTGCATCAGTATAGGGCCTTGCAGGTGTAGATATATCATTTCAAGGCTAATTTCAGTCCCAGACCAGTTTAATTTCTTTCAGTTATTGTCTGAGCCAAGGAACACTGGAGACTTAGGATTGCTGGGAGTCAAACCAGTTTAAAGGAGTATCAGGTCTCGTTTTGGCTCATCATGATTATATATAGAACAGGGAAAAAAACCCAACAAAACCAAACCATTGTATCTTCTGAATCCAGTTGCAGTTCATTTGAGAAAGCAGCCATTTAAACTCTCTACTTTAGCGGCTGTAAGCTCATTCAAGAAACAACACTGGAGTAACTAAACCAAACAAAATCTTACTTAACACCACATGATTGTGGTCTTTCATAACCCTGTTCAATGTTTTGCTGTGAAATACTTTTCTAAACTACACCTATGAGATTAAAATAGGCATTTGTATTGATTTACTACAACCTTTTCTCCTGGAGTGCTCTGCTATAAAAAATGATGATATGTAGAAATAATGCTCTGAGTAGATGTGACTTTCCTTCCTATGGTTGGTATTACTATAGCAACACTTCCCTCCAAACCGTGACTGTAATTACAAAAGTTACCATTGATCTTATATGTGGTAAATGATGTCTATATTTAGCAATGAACACCTAATGTCAAATGAAATAAATTCTTGCTTTTCCCCATTCATCCCCCATGAATCCTGGATTTTCATTTCAACAAAATAATTTTATCAGTTTTATCAGTTTCTCAGGAAGTTGTTGCTAGGTGTGAACACAGTTTTTTCTCTCTCAGGTTTTATTATGTTTGTTACAGTTTCATTCAAGCATATGACTTTGCTGCAGCAGTTTGACTGAAAAGATTTTATGGTAGGAATGTCTCTACATTTTCTAGATAAATTTTCACTGGAGGATAATTAAGACCTAGTCCAGATCTTGGAAAAAAAGAAAATCATTTACATGTGGAATATCTTAAAACATATTTCAAAGAGACAAATAGTTTTGGTGTAAAGTCATTCATGTATGAGGAGGATGTTCACGTTTGTATTTGTTTTCAAACCAGAACCAGAAGCAGCAACCAGGGAACAAGCATAAGCTCAAGAGCTGTCTAAATAAAGTGTGGGAAGCAAGCTGGCACCAGGAGGTTAGATTTGTTCTGAAATTCTTCACCAGAGCTTCTGGATGTGTGATTTAGGCCTAGGCAGTGAGAAGTGTGCTGAGAAATGGCTGTTTTCTTGTAAGCTTCAGTATTGCAGAGACAATACAAACATTGCAATGAAGCAACTCTCTCAGGATAACATGTTACTCAGCTTTTGTTTTTAAATCAGCCGTGCCACAGCAGCATGCTGGCTCCCTCACACATGTGCTAGCTCATTGCAGGGCCATGCTGATGCATCTCTTCAACCCCCAGGGCCAATGCAAGCCCCAAAGCAGCCTTGGAGCTTTGCCCTGAGCCAAGAGCTTTCTGCCAGCTGGGGAGTTTCCATACTATGAGGCATGAGAACAGAGGGGATGGGTGGTAACGTGCAGAAGATCTTCAGGTGTTTTGTGTTGCTCCACGTCATCAGCCTTTAGTGGGGACTAGTAAGTTCAGTCAGAAAAAAGTCAAGCTTTTCTGCACTGTGCTCTTGGTATTGGGAACTGTAATGGTTCTGTTGGGGCTGTATCTGGTCTGGGACTACATCCAGGCAAGTGGCTTCAGAAAGTCAGGGCTGGGAGCAGTTCAGTCACTTCGTCAGGCATCAGCCTGCCTTGAGCTGGGTTTGCTAGGTTATTGGTGCCACCTTTCCTGCTGCTGGGATGACTGAGCTATTATCCCTAATGCCCTTGTTACCTGTCATCTTGGATATGCTGCCTGAATGTGAACTGTACTTGTCAAGAGCCAGCGAATGCAAATCTGGTTGTTAGATTATGTGCATAGACCCCCAAGTCTCTTAAAAATTAGAATGTATGAAAACCTGAGAAAACCATGTACATGTGCAAGAACATTTATGAAAGGAAATTAAAAAATACAGTGACACCAGCTAAGATAGGGCTGCAGTATCACACACTCACAATTGGATCTAGACATAAACATAAACCTGTTTGGGACTTTGTAGTTCTCTTTTGAATTCCTTGTGTACAATCTGCTGTATCTTCAAATCTCTGGGTAGTCCAGCCAGTAAATCCTAGCTGGGATTGCAGTAATGAGTAATAGGCACATGACCTTGAAATAAATTAAAACTTTACTTGACTTTCTTGCTCTTGTTTGTCTTGTAATAGGTGGCTTGTTTGTCTGAACTCCTTTAGATTCTGCTTTGTGCTTGGGCTTTGAAATGGGTTTTATTTGAAATATTCAAGTCTGTGAAGCTGGGATGGGGGTAGTTTATTGAAGGACCTTTGTCTACACAGTATAGGTAAGAAGTGTTCCTTGGCCAATTGTACCAAAGTGACAGTGTCAGTGTGGTCCCACCTGTTCACCTTTTAATCACTCACTGAGAGCAGACTCATTTAAACCTTGGTCTGTAACTTAGTTGCTCCTTTTCCAAAGCTCTTCCTGCAGAAGAGCACCAGTGTATTACTCTCTCTCGATGTACTTGGAGTCCTAGACCATGAGGAAAAAACAGACTGTTGTTATGCCACAAAAACATGTAGAATAGAGGAAGTAAAACCACTTACATCTCTGGAGAGAAGGATAGGGAGTGCAGCATATGGCATCAGGGAGCATCCCATTGCACAGATGTTTTTTGGCACTCGAAAGTGTTTAAAGTGAAGCTGGTTACTGTGTGGTTAGCAGCAGCATTGTGTAGACATCTAGAAATCGTGACAAAACCACCAATGTCTTTAAGCCTTGTAACTAAGCAGGTTACAAGCTAGTTACCACTCAGCATGGACTTTATCCATATAATGAGTGAAGAGTCAGCTCCATGGTTGGAAAACTGTTCGTAATAGAAATATTATATAAATACCAGCTGTGATTACATTGTATAAGGTGGCATTTGTAGCAAAACTTCTTATGTGCAAAAACATACCTAAAAGTGGTTTCCAATGGCAGAGAGCCACTTCCCAGACAGGTCTGTCAGGTCTCGGGCATCTTATGTGTAAGATTTGGTCCATGGTCTCTTGCACCTAAAATTTGGTATTTTTGGATGGCTTCTCTCCAGCTTCAGGCTACACCTGATGGCAAGTGCTGATGGAGTTGGAGAGGCACCATTGCACTGGTTTGTGCTGCAAGCCAGGTTTTGCCTCCCTGTGTGGTATTGGCCATTGAATGCTCATTTTCTTTATTGTCTGACATCTTAAGGCATGTATAAGATGACCCTGATATATTCCATCTTTTCTTTATGCTAGTGAAGAGTCTGTCTTTCAAATTAGTTTTTGAATAACCAGTCTCATATAATGTAATATTTTGTTATTATTTTGAGGAGCAGTAGATGAGATCTGAAGTGGAAGTTCAGCAGAACAAATGATCTGCATTGGTTTATGGCAATTGAAGTCTTCTCGATTACTTTTTTTTTAATGTGATTAAAAAAAAGTGTTTAAGAAGCTTCTTTTGCAGAGAACTTAATAACCAGCCTAGAATAATCTTTTTTCTTTTCTTTTTTTTTCTTTTTTCTTTTTTCTTCTGTTTTCTTTTTTATCTTTTTTCTTTTTTTCTTTCTTTTTTTCTTTTTTCTTTTTTTCTTTTTTCTTTTTTCTTTTTTCTTTTTTTTTCTTTTTTTCTTTTTTTCTTTTTTTCTTTTTTTCTTTTTTTCTTTTTTTCTTTTTTTCTTTTTTTCTTTTTTTCTTTTTTCTTTTTTTTTGTACAGCAATGCAGGATGATTTAGGGAAACAAACGATTGTTGATGTTTGTTCTGATTTCCTACTAGAGGAGACAAAATTTCTAACTTTAATATCATTGACTGTAGCAACCTTTGTTCTAAGCTCTTAGCTTATGCTTCAAAAGATAGGACTGTGTATCTAACCTGTGCTCTGCTTGCCACATGAATTGGTCATGAATTCTGAACTTGTCAATGGATTGTTTTCATGACAGCTAAGCAATGGCGAAAACCCAGACCTCAAAGCATTATTAGACCAACAGTCTGCATTTCTGTGGCATCCTACCACAAAATGGAGTCAGTCCCCAATACGGTAAATGCAGTGAACTGCAGAAAAAAATTGCTGAAGTTTGAAGGCCATATTTTCTTGGATTTTTCTTTGTTAAACTGTCTTATTAAATCTCCTTATGGTGAAGGCAGTCAACATGGTTTTATGAGCCAGAATATTTCAAAAGCCCACTGAAGAGAGTGTGCTCTCCTAGCCAGTAGTTACATGGATGGATACATTGCCTCAAAACCACCTCCAAATTCCTCCAGTAGGTAATAGTTCCTCTATGCTGCAGACTGTAAGGAAAATGTATTACAGTGCTGGATGTGACTTTATTGACTCAAGTAAATGGTTTTCATTCAGGTATTGAACTTGTCAACTATTGTAGTGTCAGGTTTTTTGAAGCTGTTAAAAGTGCTTAATTTTCTAGCTTAAAGAGGTGTATCAAATGCTGTATAAATACAACAGGGCAGCAAAGTATCACTTTTCTTTTTAAATCTGTACACTGTAAATTTTGCATTGTTGAATGAAGTCTATAAACTGAACAAATGATTTGTGAGCACATAACCTTGGAACCCTTCCTCTGTGCCTGACTCAGACATTTTGATTTAGCTCCAGGGGTGCTTCTTGGATTCCACTGTCCTCAGGTGACACTGGTTTGGTCAGGGTCAGCTATTCAGGAAACATAAATCATGTCCTCAAAATCCATGAGAAAGCACTGGAAAAGAAAACAATGGGACAAATGAACAAGTCTGTTTGAATTCATGATCTCTAGGGTTTTTTTGTTGCAGGAATTCAGGCTATAAAAACAGAATTCACATGTAATCAGGAAGTTCAGGAAACAGCTATTCAAGAAAAATACTATTGTAAGGATTACTCTGGTATTGCTAGGGACAGGAATGCTGGAATATGGGCATAGTCAGTAACAAATACATAGCTATAGCTGAAACATATATGTATCATATTACGTGATGTCTACTAACTCTTAATTATCATGTGACTTTCTTATGTATAAGCCATTAATTAATTTTTTTTATAAGCAAGACAAAGTTTGTCTTTTTTTTTAGCTCAGGGAAGAAGCCACTGAACTCATGTGACCATTACTTTATTGCAAAAATTGTTATGTAATGGGTACAAAACTTGCCAGAAAATGCAGCTTATTTTATCTCCTGGGTTATTCTTGGTGAAAAGAACAATCACAGCTGACCCAAAAAGATCATGACAAAGGACAGCTGAATGCTGTCTAGTTTTCATTTTTATCTTTTTGGTTTGCTTGGTTTAGGGAAACTTAAGCACCTTGTTTCCTTTGAGCACCGTGTACTTTGTTCTTTTGCACCCTAGACTTTGGTTTCTTATGTGTCAGAAGCAGAAATGGATGAGAAGAGCTAGTTGTTGCCTAATAAATTTATTAGGCTTCTTTTCCTCAGTTTTTTGCTTTGAACTTGTCTCTTGATTGACGAAGACAGAAAGGAAAATTTGACAAGTTTTATTTACTCAGCCTTAATCGACAGTCAGCTGTAAATTTTGAACTTAAGAATTAAAGGTCTAAACACCTTTTAGCAAATTTGGTCCTGGTGGCTGGACATCTCAAACCAGGTTTTTGTGTAGCTTCTAGAGTGAGATTGTAGGCATTGTGCAATTTTATTTTCTAATAAACACCATTTGCCTGCTGCTGGTTTCATCTTCATTAATCTTGCAGCTTGTAGAATCATATGTTTCAACAGAGTCATGGTGAAATTTAAAATTAAGATCTAGAAATGCTATATATAAGCATGTCTCGAGAGGTTTGTTTTCTTGGGATTTTTTCTTGAAAAGGGAATGTTTATTGTCTGTTTTCCAGTAACTTCCTCCTGTATACGTAGAGTTTTGATTTACAAAACCAACTTACTTACATTTTATTTTTCATTTAAATCCATTGAGTGCAATGCGTTATGGTTGGCATGTAGTGATGTAATATTTGTTTTGACTATTTGCCACAGCCCAAGTGAAATGAAATGTTCTGGAACATCTCGATTTTGCTGTTTGACAAGTTTCCTCTAAGATAAAGCAGACATGCATTCATCAGCAGGAAAAGAGAGGACTAAAGGGGATATCATTGAATCATAGAATGGTTTGGGTTGGAAGGGACCTTAAAGATCTTCTATTTCCAACCCACCTGCTGATGTTGTTCTTTTCCCTCAGACTTGTGCAGGTACTAGTGGCTGCCAAGTGAAAAGCTGCTGATGTTCATAATTACAAATAATTCTTAACACAGAGTGTGAATTAACACAGTAGCTAAAGATAGCATTGCATTTTATTAATTAATATTTTGTGCTTAAGCGTCTTGGGCTTTTGAATATTTTGTGTCTTCTGTCTACACCTGTGATTCATATTGACATAAAGCCCTATTGTCTAAACAGGTACTTATAGTACCTTAAATCTCTTTGAAGTGATAACCTTTTAGAAATTTATCACTTGTTTCCATTTGAAAGATGTGCATCAATACTATCTTGAACAGGAACACTTTACAAAATCATCGATTTAATGAGGGCATCCTGACTTTTGCCTTGCTATGTTATGGCATGGGTTATGATCTTGTAGTTTTCCTGGTAGCTCATTCATTCTGAAAGTTTAGCAATGGTTCTTCAGATCAGAGGCCATTAAAATTAAACCAATTTCTGGTTTGTGAAGGATAGTCAAATGAAGTGAAAGTATTTGCCAAGAAGGAATGTTATGAAATTTCTCTTGAACTGTTTTGAAGAGGTTTCATAACAACAGAGTCCTTTCTGTAATGGTTTTTCTTTCACTGCTGCAGCATGGATTTCATATGGAAGAAATTCAGGTTCATTATTTAATTTAAAAGAAAAAAGTGCAGAAAATAATATTTGAAGTGGAAAGCCATCTTCACATTTAGCTATGGAGCACTTACCACAGCAGTGTATGATTTCACCCATCTTAAAGGTGATTGGCAGTCTTCCCAGAAATAATAAAAGGACATCCAATTCTAGGAGAAAGAAGATGTTGACAAGATGCTAGAAATTTGGTAGAGCAGCTGAACCTCAGGGAACTCAGGACTGTTCTGGTGATAGACCACCAGCACCCCTTTCAGAAGACCTGGGGCTTTATGCCCATATGAATTCCCTTTTTTTTTTCTTCTTTTTCTTTTCATCTTTTGCTTTTATTAGCACTAACTTAGAATTCAAGATGGGCTTGGAAATGTCTTTCCACTTAGCCTTACTAAGATAAGCTTGCTGCTGCTCAGTTCTTCATCTGTATTCTTTGAATAGAAACAGTCAACCTGATGATGAGGTTTTTCTTTTTTGCTTGGTTTTACACTAAGTGGCATACTTTCATGTAGGGTAGAGTCTACGGAATGCTTGAACTATTTACAGTGCTTAATTTGTTAACCTGACAGTTGGGAAGTTTGGAAGACTTCTCAAAAAAATATTTAAGAAGAAATATGTGCATAATTTCTTGTCTTTTAATTGTGGTCAACAATGTGGCTAAATAAAACCACAAAATGAAACCTTTGTTTCACTCCAAGAAGGAGTGAAAGATACTGTATCCTAAAATTCAGAAAACCATTTCATTAATTACAAAACTGTGTATCTTTGAGTCTCTCATGGACCAGTGAGTGTCCTTGAATTATGGCAGCACTAATTGCCACTCACCTATCCTTGCTTATTTCCAATTAAGCCCAGTTTTAGATGTGGTTTTCTTCAGGTATTTTTTTTACTTGCCAAGCAATGCATTACAGCAAAGCCACTTTTATCCCACCCTTTTATACATAAATGCAAAACATGCTTCAGTGTGACCTGAGTCAAGCAGATGCTTGACAACAGAGAGGAAAATGTTGCACAGTGATTGTTGAATTGGTAAACTTCGGGTGCCACAGATGATGTTCTGGAACAGGTTTTAAAAGCAGACAGCTTCCACTGAGCATTTCCCTCCAAGGCAGAAGTCAAGGGACTGCAAAAGATGCTTTCCAGTTGATCAGAGCCCTAGAAACTGTACTGGAGCACAAGTTGCTCTTCTCCTAGGTCACTGCAGATCTTTGCAGCTATTTCTGGCTATGGCTGTGAGACAAGAGAGGGACTGGAAAGGTTGAGAGCATCAGTTGTGCTCCTGTCAGCAGCAGTGTGGAGTGCTGGAGGCTGAGGCTCAACCCAAAGCAGTTGGCAGGAAGCAGAGCATGCTTGTGAGGAGCTACCTGTGCCAAGGAGTGAGCCTTTCTTTTGAGGTTTGGCTAGAGATGGAACTCCTGGAGGGGCAGTTCTGCTGACATGGCGAATACCAGTCAGCTATTCAAAGCTGAACAGCTGATATAAATTGAAGATGAGAATGCAGCACTTGGCAAAATCCATGTGCTTAGCTCTCAAAGCTGTTTTGGGGAAGATAAAACAGAGAGAGACTGAAGATGCCACTTCCACTAAGCTAGATGTCTGTATCTTTTAGAATTAAAACTTCACTAGACTGTAAAAGGCCTGCAAGACCTGGTCAATGTGCATTTGGAAATTTGAAGGGGCAGCACCCTCTCTGTAATTCCTAACTGGATTTGAAGCTAGGCACTACCATGTTGCTTCTCTGATTAATGAGAACAGCTAAAAGCTAGTAACATTAGGGAACATAGTCATATCAGGCTTCCTTTCAGACAGTTGGACAGTTTCTTACAGCCACGTATAAAAATTAATTTCCCAAGTCAGACTGGGAATAGATAAAAAAGTTAGGAATTTGTATTGTACTAACTCTTAGGTGGAATTGGTTAGAAGGAAGAGTTCTTAGGAAGGTCAGTTTTCAGTTTGCCTTGAAGAAAATGTAGTAACTTGTTTTGTTGTGCTGTCTTTCTGATTTTTAGCTCTGAACAATTTCTGAATTTATAAACATTAAAGAATTCCTTGTCATGCATTTCATTTGACCATGACCCTCTTCCCTGTAAGTGCCAGGGAAAATCAAAACAATGACCTTAACTTTAAAGTCACTTTTAAGTTATTCAAAATGTTGCCTTTGAAACTGCTTTGGCATTTGGCCTTGCATCCAGGTGTTGTGTTTTACAGCCTAAGCCAATACATGCATGGCAAAAGAAGCTCAGATAGTTAGATCTAGTTGGAAAAATTCCAATAAAACAAGTTTCACAAATTGTCTGCTCCGGCACGTTTCTGCCTATCTCCAAAGGATCTGCAGCTCTTGAATATTGTTGCTCTGTGGGCTGTGCTGTCATTGTGTGCCCTGTCACACTAGGCTGTTTGTCATCAGGAAAGGGACAAAACCCTGGGATCCTCAGCTCATGGGGGTTCAGCCCTCAACTCTGCAAGCATCTCCCTAGCCTGCAGTGATGGAGCAGGAGAGCTTTGGAGAGGGTGTGGGTGGATAGGTCGTGCTGAGGATCCTTAGCTTGTGTATTAAGATATTGGTAGGTTTGTGAGGGGCAGACTGAGTCGAAAAACTGAGATCGCAGGTGTTTGGCATAATTTTAAAAGGGTTTTTTTTGGTTGTTGTTCTGTTTTTTCAATTTTATTTCAAAGGGTTGTCGGGACTAGTTTGCTCTAGAAAGCTTGACTACAGCTTTTCCACAGCACCGTTTGTCCTTGTAGGGTTTTCCCTGGGTAGAAATTCTGATTTTGCTGTTCACTTTAGGTCACAGCTACCTCTGATTACGAGATATAAATGCAACAATGCCAGTGAAGTCATGACAACACATCTCAGTCTTCCTGGGGGGTCACCACAGCCCAGAGCAGCTGCGTGTTCCCCACATCTTTCTGTGAGTATACAGCAGTGTTAAGGAACAGAATTTAGGTTGTGCATTTCTGAAGACAGTTACTGGTAAAAATAGTAATTACAATAATTAGAAAAGTCCTTGCCTAGAAATTAGTGACTATTCCCCCACAGGAGTGTAACAATGATGCAAACTGGTACTGAACAGTACATGATGTAATAGAGTATGATTTATATGTGCACCTGCATGTATGCTAAACACCCCTTTCTGGATTTTGTAACATCTGTAAGGGAATAGAAGGTGGAGGTTTTTACAGCCCTACCAGGTGTGTTGTAGCCCTTGGTTTTGCCCTAAGGGTCTTGGGTACAGTTAACAGTTGTTAGCATTAATGATTATTGGAATTGTGTAGAAATGTACCACTTCACTGCAGTGCAATGTATTCAGGCTGATGTACTACTTTTCCCTGTTCTGTAGCAACAGTCGTAAAATTTGGGGCATACTGCTTTGTCTCTCTTTTTAAAAAAAATCCTGTTGAAACTTTAATTGTCCCATTATCTTCCCACATAGGGGGACCTCCCTAGCAAGTCACAGGGATGGAAATGTACTTGTTATCAGTGTCAAAGGTGAACAAGCTAGGAAGAGCTTGCCAATTTTTTTCATTTGGGGTATGTTGACATACTTGCTATAGGTATTATGTTTCCTGAGGTCTTTTTAGTTGTTAAGAGATGGGTTTTTTCGTACTGGTAAGTGTAAGAGATGATCAATAAGAATGCCTTCTTTTGCTGGCTTCTGAAGAATTTTAAGGGAAAGGAGCAAACAGCTTGAAACAGGAACACTGTGGGAACTTCATCTGGTGTCTTAGTGGTAGTAACATACCAAGGTTGTTTGTGGCTTCTCTTTCAGAGATCCTAAAATGATAAGTGTGCTTGTATTTGATGGTAGCTGTGATATTTTTTTTTTCCCTATTGGACTCTGGATTTATTTTGTATTTCTCTATAAACTGTGAAACTACTGGAATAGCAAAATTTGAATATTTTCATTTGTATTTATTAATAAATGCTGGCACAAAAACTTCAGGAGGGTTATGTTTAGATAGTGTGCGTAGGAGTGATAATGTGAGAGCAATCTTAAATTACAACATCAAACCTAAGGGCAAAGACATGGGAAGTTCAAATAAGTGCCAGGACTTGGAACCTACTCCATTTGCTGGCCATTTTATGTGTTTCACATTGCCCCAAGCTAAGATGATGTGAAAAAGAACAGAAGGTACTGGCATCTATAAAATTTTGAACTGGTACCTGATGTTACTCCCCTTGCCTTCCAGTCTCAGTACCTCATGTGATACACAGTATGAACCCACTTCTTTCCCAAGCAGTAAATTGATTAAATTAACATAAGCAATGTTTCTGAACATTTCTTTATTTCTGAAAAAAAGTAAAATATCTACCTCTTTTTCGTCAGTCATTTATAGACCCATTTACAAGTAGTCTTTGGCCACGGTCTAGGGCACATGGATCAGTGGCAGACAACCAAGAGAAGGCTGTCAGGAAAAAGAGTGTTGGCTGCCTCCTAATTCAATCGTGTCCAGCTGAGAACATCTTTATTGCAAGGCATACAAAGAGTGATTTCCAGCATAGAAGAGTGAGCAGCTGATCCTCTCCTTGCTCACCCTTCAGAGCCACTGACTTCACAGATCAAACATTACTACCTAGAGTTTTATTGTCATTAATGTGCAGAATGTGCATGTAACAAATCTGGTTGCCGGAGATGGTAAGAAATGAATAATTTCATTCATCTATCATGTCTGCCCACCAGCTGGAAAGGAAAATGAGTAAATGAGTGATTGCTTTTTTAAACTTGAGAGCTAAACTAGGTTACTTTCCATAGTAGCTGATGCTAAAAAGCATCTACACAGGAACTGCTGGAGGCATTCGTTGAATGCTGTTTAAGGTGTTTCAGTTGTATTGTAGAAGAGTAGGAGGCTTAATTAGAAGTTGCTAACAAGTCATAAATCTTTCTTAAAAATAACTCAATATGACTTCCTAATTTTGCCTGTCCAGGTAGAAGCATTTCATGGTATCTGAGAAGTGGAAAGAATCCTGCTGTGATTGGCTTTTTACACAATGCTGTATGTTTCTTAAATTAGATTTACAGAGAGATTTTCCATTACCTTCCCCTTCCCCCCAGTATTCTAAAATGTGGAAAACTATGTCTTGTAGATTGCTAGCTTGTGGCTTTTCTATTGAATAGCAGATGTTAAACGGGTTTTCCATTTCCAGACACATTTCTCTGCTAGCAAAAGATGTTCACAAAAACATGGTATTTACAGGTATGATTTTTTTTCCCCCCCAGGTAGCTGTTATAAAAAACTCCTGTAATACTGTGTTGCAGTGGGCATGTCAAATACATACACATACTTAATGACAACAGCTGTCATACAGAAATCATTGTTCCTGCTAGAAGATGTTAAGTAGAGCTAATTGGAATATGTTTTCTTCCCAGTGTGCATACTTTCACTGATAAAACTTCCATCTATTGCTTTAAACAGTTGAGCTCTTCTGGTGCTGTTCTGTGTTGGTGCAGACTTAAGTGATGGATTTTTGGTCCTTGGCTGCAAATTAGTAGTGTTAATTGGAAAATAGGGGGGTTTAGTCACCAACTTTAGCACCAAGCAGATAAACTTTGTAAAATGGGTCAACCGAATGAAAAATCCTGTTTCTCTGAAGAAAAACAGGTTTTAATTTTCTGACAGCCATAATGTCGTCTCCTTGGTGTGAGGGTTGCGTGGATTGTTAGCTGGTCTGAGAACTGCACACTCAGGAAGAGATAGTTTCACCTCTGTAAATGTGCCTATAAAGAAATCACACTGCTAAATCATACACCTGAAATGACCTGATTCATGGTTGTCTCCATTTGCTAGGTAGTGAAGGCCAAATGCACACAGAACACCAAACTGTTAGAAGGGAAGCTTTTTAAATAACTGAAAAAATCAGTAGAACCAAAGTTGGAGCTGTAAGTTCTTTCTCTTTCCTCCAAGAAGAGACTACAAGTTAAAGGTCTTCCTGGGAAAAAGCATATTTATGATCAACAAACACTGCATGTGCTTAGGTGTCATATCTGTCCACTGATTTCTTTATTCTTTTTTCTTAAACTACTGGTAGATAGGTGTTTGTATAAAAATTCTGCCTACCAACTATTTTTCTTCTTCCTTTCCTACCTGATCAATTTGCTAGTAAGGCTCTAATTAATCATGGAGGTTGCAGGGGGTATAAAGTAGGAGAGACTATGCACCTTGTGTCACATACCTATAATATATTCTTCCACCCTTTTTTACCTTCTGACATCAGACAGCAGTAATGACAACCCTCCACCCTTGACAACATCACTGTTTGTTATATGCATAGTCTTACCACTCCATCCCTTTATTAGCTGCTAGAATCACACCCATGATATCTGCCTCAAAATGTTGATCTGTAGCTTTGATATTGGTGCACTGGTTGCTTGCAGCTTGCCAGGAGACAGTTGCCTTCCTTTTGCAAAGGGCATGACATGGGATCACACTGAAGAACAGTAGCATGCTAGCAGGGAGGAAGATAATCTGTTCCTTGAGGCAAGTGCCTCAAGGCAGCTTTTGTAACAGCAGCCATCATCCTTGTATGATGCAGTGGTTTGTTATCCTGCTTTCCCATGAAGGGAGAAAGTGATCTAAATGTAGCTGTGAGGAAGAAACTGCACATCTTTTCATTCCAACAGGACAAAGCTATCATAATTGGTCTGTGTGCTGTAAACTCCGCATTACAAAGACACAGATGCATGGATTCAGTCCACCCATCTGGGAGTGCTTGGAGAAAAATTGCCTTTCTGTCTATCCACTTTCTGTGGGTGCAGCAGCACACACCCATGATAAGGCAAGGTTCCTAACAAAATGTGGGGCACTTGTGAAACACAGGAGGATGCAACAAATACTGTAAGATACGTGCAGGCCAAACAAGTTTCATACACTGCATGTGAACTCTGGAATAGTATCTGTGCCTCACTGGAACTTTTCAGGGCAGTGCCACAATCATTCCCTTGCTCCACATTTCCACATGCCACGTGAACGGTTCAACCCATCCTGGTATTTTTTTTCATCAGCTATATTTCAGGCATGTTGACACAGTGAAGCAACTCAACTAGGGAACTTGTTTCCAGCATTTTCTTCTTCCTGCAGCCTTCTGTAGAAGTGTTTTTCTTATTACCATATCTGGCTTGTGGAGGCCTGTATGCCAAGTGACGAAAACTTTGTGGGGCTGTTTTACTCCGATGATCTGTAGCCAGCCAACTACTTAGTTCAGCAGATGCTTTCCAGATGTTGGATGTAACAACTGGGAGTGGATACTTCATCTTTCAACAGTCTTGTCAGTGAAAGATACAGCAAAAATTAGTTTTTACTCTGGTGTGCTAGGGCATGGACCGCAGTGTACAGGTCGAAATGAGTATCTATGGATAGTTACCTGTCATGCTTTATCTTGTTCCAGTGAAGATGAGTCTATTCCTCCTTTTTTTCTGATTATTACATGAGAAAGCTGGTTATGTTCTGCACTTAACTGGTTCAGTTTCTCTCCCATTATGGTTTTGCTCTACATACTCCCTCCATCCTTTTAGCATCCAGCAGGCATGACTTCACTCACTGCCATTTCTTTGCTGAAGACCATAAGGCCTTGGCTAATAAAGCCTGACAGTCATGGCCAAGACCACATAGAGCCTCTCAGGTGGTGATGCACTGGGCTTCCCCACCTGCCTGCTTTGGGGAGTGCAGCACAGACCTCTGCATAAGCTCAGCAGAGGCCAATCTGGATGGGAGTCTGCTGCACACCACACTGGGAGCATCATCCATATGCTGCTTTGAGTGAGGCTCACTTTACCCCCAGAGACCATCCAATCAGAGCAACAATACTTGTGAATCTAATTTAACCAGTCACTCCTGGCATGTTCTTGGAGGGGCTGGGTGATGGGCAGTGGTGTAAAAATGATGCCAGCAAAGCTGGGTGCCACTGGTGGCAGTTCAGTAAACACAAGTAAGGGGTTGGAGAATCCTAAACTACATGTCTGTGGTGAGTGTTCTCTTCATAGATCTGTCATATCAGAGGTGGTCAGCACAGCTGGGAATTCTAAGGAAATTTTTTTGTTTCATATAATTGAGCACAAGGTGTAACAGGCAAGGAAGATTCATGTGAGTTGTGCCACCAGTGCTTTCACTTGAGACCAATAAAGCTTGCAGCCAGGTGTACAGGAGCAGAGCAGTGCCCATAGCCAACAGGAGATAGACAGCATGGATGCCATGTTAATCATATTTAAGGGTAATATCCCTGGAGTCAAGGTTAGCAGAGCTTTACTACTTTATTAAAATTATTGCATCTTTGGTGTCTCCATGGTCTTCAACTAGACTTGAAGGAAAATATATTATATAAGCCTATTATCCCAAGATGCTAAAGTAGCAGAAGCAGTAGCATATGGTTTTTAGGTTTTCAGCTGGCTAAAGGAATGTTTCATTAATGTTTCAATAACACAAGAGACACGGAAAGGTGTCTCTGCTCCTAATAGCATTTTGCAGGGATTGCAGCTTATTATAGCACATCTATTGCATGTCCTCCTCCTTGTTACACCAAGATACTGGCACTGGCAAGTGACAAAAGCCTGGAGATAACTGAAGAGGCTGCATTTCTATGCAGATAAGCTGGGAGAAGGCAGAGCCCAAGCAGTTTTTCAGTGTTTTGATTCTCATGCCCATCTGGGGAGGAGGGGGGATTCTTTGCAGCTTGAATGCAGATGATTGTGGCACAGGCTGGAGATGTTGCCATTCCTTCTTCTGGGCCAGCACCCCCAGTCCTGCTCTTGATAATGTCAGTGTTCAGGTGGGAGCTGGGCAGATGAAAAAGGAGCTAGTTCTACAAATCCTTGTGTTCTTTTCTGTTACTAAGCAAGCATGATATGGGATGGTTTTCTACAGTATTTTGAAACATGAAAGAAAATAGCTTATCTCTGGATAGTTTGAACAGGGAAAGGTGCAGTTGTTGGATAGGGCCCAGTTGCTAATAGAATTCGGGCTAAGCAGTGTTCAGGTAAGTGCCAGTTCTGAAAAAAACAGGAAAAATTATTGATGAATTTGAGTAGGATAGATATTCTGGTTACAATAATCTGTTCTGGTTTCTACCCCACCTCTTCCTAAGTGATAAGCAAAAGTGATAAATGTTAAACCAGAGCTTTTCCATTTTTCAAATTTTGAAATAAAATATTCAAAGTCTGGGAGGCTTTTTTTACCACCTTGCCCCTGAAAATATTTATAGTAAACTGACACCAAAAGTGGCATAACTAAGAACACTGCCTTCCCCAAGATTTTCATTTTTCACCGAGAAAATTTCAGTCAGAAGTTCTTGTTTCCCTCTAATAGCACTTCCCTATTACCTTCATAACCACATAGGGGTAGCATTCAGTGAATGCATCAGATTACTCTCATGTTAAGAGGCCAGAGCTCAGTGACAGTGATGCTGTTTCCAGGTACAAGTATATTGTGCTCTCTCTTTTATTTAACACACCATAAAGAAAAAACACTGCATGAACTGCCTGTTTCACACTATTAAAATGTATGTTAATGAGCACATCAGGGGCCTGAATCAGGAATGTAAAGGATGAAGACTGTGGATGTAGCTCCAGGTTGCATCCATTCATCTGCAACATCCACCTGCCCCTAGTTGTCCATCAGGGACCTCTTCCAGCACAACATTTTGGGATCATCTGCCTACTAAGATCTTCCATTTCCCTAGTGGGAGTACTCCCATCACTTGGGAGTACTTAAACTACAGCACATAATTAAGATATTTTTGAGAATATCTGTTTAGTTTACAGAGATTGCAGTGACAGTTTAAATGCTTGTCTGTCTTGGCTTTGCAAGTGAAAAGATGAAACTTTGTCTTGTGGGAGCATCACGGGTTTGGCTGCCTTCCTTCCACACTACTAAAATGCCATAGCTGCCCTAGTAAACGCATCATCTAGGTTTTGCACTAAATCAAGCCTGTAGACCTAATTCATCTCAGCAGGTGATAAGGAGCACCCAATCTGTCCTTCCGTCAGCTCCAGGAAAATTCTCCTCACCTTAGGAAAGCTTCCTATTTAGCTAGCCAGCTGTTTTTGAAACATAGCCCTAAGCCTCAGGGCTGAAAACACATTTGTCTGCCAGCTGAGAATCAGACCGTATGGCTCACTCCTTGCACCTGAATGATGTTTCATTACAGACTGCATCACAGCTATCCTCCTGCTTCTACACCCTTTTTCTTGCAAAACTTCGTAACATCTTGATCTTTCTCTCCCTTCTGCTTGCTGTCCCTCCTGCTTTATTTGCAGAAAGGCACAGGTTCTTGACAGCAGTTTGGTGAAGTTCTGTATGGACCAATCTAGGAAAAAAACCGTTGATCCATTTTGATAAAAGTCTTAGTTTGCAATGCTTAAAGAACTTTAATATCTGGAGTCAAAATCAGATCGTGTCCATCTAGGTTTGACTCAGTAGCTGAGATATGTGTTTCCAGGATGAATCAAGTTGGGGAGAGTCATTATTGGAGAGCTGACATGTGAAAAACTTTAATGTCGCTTTCACTATGCCCTTGGTATGACTGTAAATAGACATTATCTTAGGCTTAACGCACTGACACCACTCACACTGCTGTTTACTGGAATGCAGCCTGCATGGTGGGAAAACTGCCCCTAAATACAAGTTCCAGAAAAGAAACAAAACTTCTAATTTTATTTTTGCAATGAGAAAGTAACGAAAACTCTAATACCTTTATCTAAATATCTCAATACAAATACTAGTACCAATGTGAAAAGGGGGCAGAATTTACTAGAGTAGTTGCACACTTTTTCTCAGATCATTTACCAGTTTCAATAATAAAGCCATAACTAGGCAAAAAGAAGTTTTGTTATTTAACCTTTGTCTGAATTGCTGACAAAATCTATTCTGACAATGCAAAGAGGAGGAAACACCCTGTCACCTTCCAAAAATCTTCCAACAGAATCTGCTGAGAGTCAGTCTTGTGTTTGCATATAATTTGTTTTTTTTTAAAACTAACTTTACAAAACTTTGCTCTTTGGTGTTGCTGGTGAATAGTCAGAGGTCTGACTCAGGAAATGGCAGAGGCATGGAATTCAACCTTTGTTGGGTAATATGGTTTTATCTAGTAAAAGTAGGGTTTGACTAAAGTAGGATTTAGGGGTCTTCCTTATGAGGAAGAGAAATTTTCTCCATGTTGCAAGGCCCATTTCCTTGAATGTAAGCAGTCAAAATAGTAAGGTGCTGCCCACAGCTCGAAGTCTTTTGCAGCCCCCAGAATGGCACATATTCACATTTATGTTATTCCTCTCAAATAGCACCTGCTTGTTTTCCAGCTGTGGTATTTTTCACAGAGATCCAAAATAACCATGTATGCATCTGAATCCATTGCTCTGCTTGAGTTCAGGAGGATCAGTTTGCTCCAAGTCTGTGTACTTCTGTGGCATTTGCTGGCTGAGTTGCTCTTATACCATGTGCAAGGAGATTGCTGTTACATCAAGATGAAGGGAAAAAAAAGACACCGAAGAGGTTATATCAGTTAAGGGTATGTCTGTGCTACACAGTGGAGAGCTGTGCAAGGAACAGTCATCAGACTGGTAGTTTTGTCTGGGTGTCATCACAGACCTGTGGGATGTTAGGAGCTTAGATCTTCAAAGGTACATTGAGAAGTGTCAGCTGGCAGCACTGCACGTGGATTACAGGAGCAAAGTTAATTGAGGAGAAGTGCTGCCTGGAGCTGATTTTATCCTCCTAGTTCAGGAAGCAGCTTGGTCACAGCTAGACCAGGGCATTGCTGCTTTTCTTTGCAGATCTGCTACATAGTCATCACAGCAGGATGTAGCCATTCTTCTTTCTTCGGATTGTGGTTTGGGTGCTACAAATCAAAGGTTTGGTAAATGTAGCTCTACAGAAAGGCAGCTGTTTGTTTGGGTGAGTGTGTGGTGTCTTTGGAGTACTTACAATATTGGGTACCCTTCGGGCATGTTTATTGTTTTGTGGAGAGAAGGGATTGTCTTTTGGGGTTGGTGTGTTGTTTTCTTACATTGTTGTTTCGTTTTGTTTTGTTTTTTTAAATTAAAGAAACAAAGGCCGGGTTTTGTATGTTAACAGAAGACTATTGTGTGAAGAGTTCTGTCAGGGTGGAAATGTGGAACGATGTGGCCTGTTTGTACTTCATTGTTTTGAAAACAAACATGCCCCTCCTCTCCAGCCACAGTCTGCTGGTTCAGTGGAAGAAACAAGGTCAAGTTTCACCCCTCTTCTCCATGTCTCCCTTTTTCTGCTCTAGAAATATTTTAGAATATTTCTTGGTCACTGCCAGAGGGCTTTGTGCTTTCCATGCTGCCTGGTGGGCTTAGTTCTGCAGTCACCCAGGACTCCTGGGGGTTTCCTGCAGCTACTGCTGCACACCCCACTGCCTTTTGAGCTGGGGCAGATTAAAAAAAAAAAAAAAGCCTAATATTTTGGAGAGAAGGAGGAAGCTTACAGGTATATCAGAGAAGGCAGGACTGCCATTCACAAGAGGACAGGTGGGATGGTCGCATTTTTGTTTGTGTGAAAATCTTAAAGACTGGTCAGTGACCCATTGGTGAACAAGATGGTTGTTCACATCCAGTTAAGTGGGAGCTGCCAGACCTTGAGCTATGAGGGGCCAAGGCTGATCCGTTGCATGAATGACAAGAATTCAGCTGCTTTTGATGACATCAGCTTTCTGATGAGCACAGCTGGTGCTTGGCAAACCGAGCGCATCCGCTGCACGAGAAGAGTCTGAGATGTGCACTGACAGAAGACCTCTGACAGGGGATGAAGGAGGGCCTCGCTGGAGTGAAGGATGGAGCACCTTCAGTGCCACGTGAGCTGTCTTGAGCAACAAAGATTTTAAGTCACCTCCCAGCTAGGTGACTGTTGCAACTGAAAACAGGCAAATCCACACCTTTTTTTTCCCAGGCTGTTGCAAAAGACTGAAGAGGAGTTCATGGTGGTGACAAATGTCAGGTGGTTTGGAGATGTAGCATGAACCCTCAGTTCTGTTGAAAGGAGCAGTCCTTTACCACAGGCTTCATTGGAGCCTGGATTTTTGTGTCCTTAGGTATTTCACCATCCATTAATCTCAGGAAGGGACTGGGAGACAAAGCATTGGTAATATTTTCAGTTGCAGTTGAGTATTTTCCGTGGGCAGCTGTAAGATAAGCTGCCTTGTCTGAACAGATGTTCCTTCATATAAACAAATTTGGAAAGCCCCTTTGAGCAGCAGATAGTGTGATTAGCTCACCATCTTAAATGGATTCAACTTTCATGTCAGACAAATCAACAAATTTGAGGATGGAAAGAGTCTTAAAATACCTTTACTGTTGTTCTGATTTAACCATTTAGAAATATAGTAAGCACCCAATTATGAAATATTCAAATGTGACAGGTCTGTCATAAAATTTTATCCTATTTCTATCCCTTTCTAAGCAGAGCAAGAGGATTATCTTAATGAGGTAGTGAGTATTTTTCTTTGTGGTGGTACTTGGAATAGAGAAATGCAGGGAAAGTTTAAGAATACATGCTCAGATTCAATGGTAAATATTGTACCATTATGAAGTAAATCAATTTTTTAAGTTTTCCAAGGTTTGATCTATTTCTTTAAAAGCAGTCATAAGCTGTCCTATCTCTGAAAGTACCAGTCAAAGCAGTACCACTCTTGCTTAAAGATGCTGCCACTGACCAAATCCTTGCTGTGAATTCTGTCCAGCAGATCTCATCCCCTGCATCCCATGGATGTCTGTACATGAGTGTAACCTTTGCTGATGTGCATGGAGAGTCCTGGACTCGAAACTTAGAGTATATGAATGTGCTTGCAAATGTTCAAGGAGTTCTTTTGGTGTCTTAGGAATGAAGACAAAATGCTGTAACTCCTGTTGTTGCATTTCCAATGTACTAGGCTTGAGAATAATGGAACGAAGTCCAAATTATTTACTTAAGGATTAAATGTTTATTTTGTACCTGATTTTTGGAAGAGCTTCCTACTTAACTGTTCTCATATAAAACCTTAAGTGAATCTAACCATTAAGAAAAAAGTTTCCCTTAATACTGTCAAAAGATTAAGCCCAGTATTTTAAATATATACTTGGTGAGAGAAAAAGCCTTTCTTCTCCAGTTCTAACTCATTACACATGAAAGGAGTCTGGGTTTTTTTTACAGATTCTGCCAGATTTAGTCATCCAGTAGACTCTTTTTTTAACTTATATGCATTTCTGAATTACAACTGTAAGCCTAGGCTTGGATTTGTTAAGAGTGACTCATTTGGGAGCATTCTTAGGCCTTTCTAAAGCTCAGTTCTGGATGGAGGACACACGACATGAAGGAGTTTGGGATGGGCATCTCCAGTGCAGCTTCACTGACAGTTGTCAGGCTTTTCAACTTCATGGAGTTTCAGGGTGGATGCTGTTGAACTAGTCTTATTTTCACTCTGTTATCCATCTCCCCACCTAGCAGCCTGCCCTCCTTATCCTTCCATGCTCCCTTTATCCCCCTCAACTTTGATGCCATACCCATGCTTCATGCTCTGTGGCAGAGCAAGCTTCCCTTCCAGATGTTCAGCCGAATTCACCTTGGTCCTCATTGATTTCAATGCTACAAGTGATCTGATGGAAATGTCATTCTGATGGCACTGGTGCCCTAATGCTGTTTTTTGGAGGTTTTGTTTTTGTTTGTTTTGGGGTTTTGTTCTGTTTTGTTTTATTCTTTTTATTCGGGGTTTTTTTAGCTCTAAAGATCTTCCTTCTGCCACTTCTAAGTTTGAAATCTGTATCACCAAGTATCTGGGAGTACTGTCAGACTGTCTGCATAGGAGAAGCTGCAGATACAACGTTATTTTAGTTAGCTGGGTTTAAATGTGTGTAATGCTGTCTGACTGTGGCATTTTAATCAGAAGAAATGGGAGAGGAAATCCTGTTTCAGATCATAATTATTCAATGTAGGTTGCAGCCGAACACTGATCTCTGTTACTCCCTTTCTAAACTATATCTGGCTTTGGGGAAAGAACAGACAAACCAGTATGTACCCCACCCAGCTGCACTGGTAATTTTGACTGTTTCACAAGTCTCAGCCTCTACCACTAAAGAATTGTGGTGCTTAATATTGGAAAATCATGAGTCATGTTATCATCCTGTTCCCATTTTCCTCCCTCCAAAGAGATCTAAAATTATAAGAATATGCATGCTTAATGATGCCTTTTGAGCTTATTAACTTTTCAGGACTGATTCTTGAACTGGTCTTCTTACAATTGGAAAATCAGTATTCCAAGTGCACAGAAAGATGGGTTTTTTTTCTTTTTTTTTCTTTTTTTTTTTTTTTCTTTTCCTGAAGACTCCTCAGAGGTCAGTGACTTTACTGACCGTCCCTTAACCCCAGAGCTTCATTTCATCCCCAGCAACCTCTGGCTGCCCTGACAGTCACCCTCTCTTTTCCTCTCCTCTCCCTCTGTAACCTTCTGCCCTCTCTGTTCACAGCTCCCCAAAGCACACACACAGCCCTGGTAACACTTCCATGTCCTCTGCCTCTCACTCCAGATTTGTTCCTCCTCCAGTTTACTCTGGAATCCCTCCTTAAAACTGTATTTCTTGAACACCAGGCTCTCTTCCCCCCTGCCCCCCGAGTAGGATGCTGTCCTTAGCGTTTGCCTGCAAATTTTTGTTTTCTGCAGATCTTCTCACTGTCTTCTGTCTGGGCTGTAAACTGATAACAACAAGCCTGGATTTACAGTGACTGGAATATGTGAATTAAAATTTTTCTTAATAGGGCAGGTTCCATTCTCTTATAGAAAATGTGAGGGAATCAAAGCCCATTAGCCCATTTGACAAGATGTGGGCTTCTTCAGTCATATCTAGGGGAAAAAAAAAGAAAAAAGAAAAAAAAAATGTAATTTTATATGTATACAGGAAGAAATAATAAGCTCCTTTCTGTATGAGTATCACAAATCATAACAAAAAAACTCCACTGCCTAAATTCAGAGATATATGAGGGGTCATTTTGGAACTGATTTTCCAAAGCCAGTTTTCAAAATTTTTGTTTTCTAATCTCAGATATCTTTTGTGGATCCCACTTACAGCTGTAGTTTGGGAAGAAAAAGTTTGGAGGAACACATTTACTGCCTTGTTGTATGAGTCTTTTTGCACTGTTTCCTGGCTTCCTTCTGTTGCAGATGCCGCATGCAGACTGATTTTATTAATTGCTATCAGAATTTTACCTAGAAGTTCCTCACCATCTTCAGCGACCACTTTCATTTTCTGTGTTTTCTCTAAGCAGTGAATAAGAAGGATTTACTTGGTGCTAGGCAACAACTACCAAGTTGTTTTGCTTATGTTTTGAAGAAATTTCTTGCTTTACGGTGTTCCTAATGTATCAAAAGAAAATCACCTAAAACCAGGTACATACTCACTCCAGTCTCAATTACTATGTACTGCACAGAACCTGTAGAAGAATAAAATTCACCACAGCAGATTTTTTCTGCTCATTTTTTCCCCTTTGGTTTCCAGCTGTCTCCCTGAATATTTCTGTGTGTCTTTGTTCAGATCCTTTAATTTCACAGGGTCTAAATTTAAATTGGGTACCACAGTATTTCTCTACTATACAATGATGCAGTGAGCTGGAAACTGCTTTGTATTTCTTGGATTAGAGAAGAACAAAATATGGGAGAAGTTAGTGAAAAGCACAAGCTTTTTTGAATTTGGCTCTGTGTAGGGATTTCCAAAAAGTGTGCAATTATTAGAATTAGAGCCCAATTGTTGTAGGGTCTAGTCTAGAAGAGACCATTATTAAAGGAAAAGCTGGTATCATGAGCTTAAATTAATTATTACAGTGTTTTTTTAATTAATACAGCCAGCTACCTTGCACCTTTAACAGTTCTGAGAGTAGGTGGATGTGTCTTCCATATTCCTTAAATGTGAAATTCCTCAGAAATTCACAATGTGGGAAAGGCAGAGGGTGAAAATTTGGAGCTGTGGAGTAATAGATAATTTTTATGTAAATCTCATTCCAGTGCACACTGTTAGATTTATTAACAACAGAGGTGTGTTTCATGGATTTTAAATTCATGTAATTAAAGTCCACAATTATGCAGACTACCTGGAAAATCAACTCTCATAAATTTATTAAGGAGCCTTTTCATTGCAGTCTTCTTTTGCTGGGAGACCAAGAGTTCTGAGTTTCAGCCATGCAGATTTTCCACTTTACAGGGCTTTTAAAATGCTGCCTCTTTTCTGGTTTGGCTTTGTGAAGAAAAGAAAGAGTGAAAGAAAAAAGGAAAAATGGAAAGCAAAAAACCCCTTAGGTCAGGCTGAGGATCCAGGAAGCAGCATTTCATTGACACTCCTATAGAGCTGCCCCTGGAAATGCCCTAGGGAAGCAGCAGTTTCTCTGTATTTATTTTAAAAGCACAATGTTATAGAGCTCAGAGGAAATTCATTCGGGGGAGAAGTAAAGAGATCTGCAGAAAAGGAGAGAGAAGCCCCAAGCAGCAGAAATATGATGGTGGGTAGAAAACTAGTAAATATTACACAAAGCAAAGACAACATATGTTTTTACTTATCATTCTGATAAAACAGCACTTCAGAAAAATGTAAAAATCTGCTCCCAGGGTGAAATGAACAGTAAATGAGCTCACAGACTGTGTCTTCCAGAGGGTGAAAGCAAAGCCTTTTTCCTTCTGAATCAATTTCCCTGCTTGGACACTCCCTGACTTTAGTCATTCGTTAACTATTTGGAGGCTTTCCTGCTGCTGAAAGATAAAAATACTTTGTTTGGATTTTCATAAGCCTGTCATTAAGCAGTCAGTGTTGTCTTGATGAAAAGTAATTGTATTGTGGAGAGCAGGTTAAGGCAGGAGACTGAGATCTCAGGAAAGCCTCTATGGCCAAAATAATTATTAGGCTGCATAGTAAACTATTGTCCAAACCCAGGATTTTTTCTACTAAGAAGCTCTGTGTTTGGTTAGTGCACTAAGAAATAATGTATAGAGAATTTTCATAACTCCATGAAACTTAGTGTATTTGAGGGTATTTTTACTTCTTTCTGGAAAGAGTTATTTATGTAGCTTTGAAAAAATAGCTGTATTTATGTTGGTCTCTAGTGTCTAGGGTTTTTTTGTCTAAACTACAGGATAATTTATATTGAGTTTTGATTACTTATTTTATTTTTCACTATCTTCACAAGCATTAATAAAGTGTGTGGTCATCAGGACTTCAATAAACAAACTAATGAAGTGACAGAACCCCAGTTTCTCAGATCCCATGCACTAGGGTTTGACATTTTTTGCAAATAACCTGAGCTTTTCTGTTGGACAAGATTAGGTGCTAACTTAATCAGATTCTTTAAAAGGTGGTCACTTTACTGGAATGTAATGTGTGAGCTGCCAGAGTGCATAAGTAAAAGGGAATGAGAAGGCAGAAGGGGATGTGGGCTAACAGGAAAGAAGGGTAATTAGAAAAACAAGATCTCCTGTGTTAACTGTGTTAATAGAATCATAGAATGGTTTGGGTTGGGAGGGACCTTAAAGTTCATCTAGTTCCAACCTCCCTACTGTGGGCAGTGACACCTCCCACTAGACCAGGTTGCTCAAAGCCCAATCCAACTTGGTTCTGAAAAATTCCAGGGAGAAGTGAATATATTTTAATGTATTGTATAAAAATATGCAAAGTTAAATATTTTCTATTAAATGTGGAGACTTAAATATGAAGCTGGTCTAAAGAAGCTTGTAAAATGGGGAATTTTATTTGACCTCGAATTTGCAGGAAACAAGTTTTAAAAGGCTTGTTAACTATTTATTTATTTATTTCCTTACTTAATTACCTCCAAAGTGAAGATTTTTAGCTTAATCTCCCTTTGCATTTCTGGTTAATTTTACTTCTGTGACTGCACTATGCCAGGAGAATGCAGTGCTCAGAGCATCTTCTGTGATTCTCCAGTCCCTGTAATGTGTGTATTATCTGTCATGAGAAAGGAGATGCCACTCTGCAAGAATGAGCAGTGGGTTTTTTGAGCAACCCAAACCAATTTTACTTCCTATACAGGTACTTGAAAGAATTTAAGGGTTAACAGTGAGTAATAAAATTAAGTTTGTGTTTGTGGCCTTATGAAAGAGGGGAGGAAGGGAAGAGAAGAGAAGGCAGATGGAGCTCAGTAATAACTGGGCAGGAGAAGTGCCTGGGCTACTGAGAGCAAAATGTGGAAGGGAGATGAACCCAACATAGTTTCATCTGTTTAGGCAAAGAGGTTGTGATGGTTTCCCATGAGGGAGAGCTGTGTTGCTCCGTCTCATCTACCTATGATAATAGCAAACCAGAGAGAGTATTTTTAAAGAGCATCTTAAGTAAAAGATTTGTCTGGGAAAGATATATGAGGAAAATTTTGATAGTAGAATATGTAGCAAGAACTGATTGAAATGAAATGAGGAGGAGGAATAACTAGAGCTCATTTAAAACTCAGCATTTCCTTCCCTCAGGGAAAGAAGGAAAAATTAATCCTCCAGCATTTATCTGTATACTGGATAGGAATTTAAGAAATCCCATTTTTGTGCTAGAATGGAGGGTTATGAAAAATTTTGGTTTTCAAAAGGGTAGTGTGGTGGGTTTTATTTTTGAAAAAGGACCAAATTGACACTTCCAACACTGCTTTTGATGAGTCCTGGGAATTCATTGATCACTAGGAGCTGGAGTCACTGGCCAAGCACTGCTGAATCACATTTATGTGCCTCCTGATCTGTGTCTGGAAAGTTCTAGCAGATCAGAGGCCACAGGATACTCCAGGATCTGCATGAGTGTGTGTCTCTTGAAAGATACATTCCATCAAGAGGCCCAACTGATAGTGATAATGAGAGCAAGACCTATGTAAACTAGTACTGTCAGTAAAATGGTAATACATGTGGATGCAGATCAATGTCAAAATGGGACAAGATTTATCAAAACCACAGATCCCAGTTGATTCTACTGGGTACTGGCTTCAGGAGAAACATTTTGATTCAGGATTTTGGATGGCAAGAAATCTGTACATTTCAGTAAAATTACTGAAAATATATATTATAAATAAAAAGGGGGGGAGGGGTAGAGAGAAAACTACTCATTACTTGCCAAATTGGCAATTGGCAAACTGGCTTTCCCATGTAAATGAAATATCAGCAAGGTTATTTTATGTTGTGGCATGGTGGACTATTTTCCTTATGTGTATAACAGGCTGAAGAAGCTGTGTGTGCTTGCAAAGGAAAACAGTGGCACATACGGTGGTCTTTTTAGGGAAAGAAAAGTAAAATACCTTATTGAAAAGTATTGAGATGAAAAGTAGGTATTGTAGAGAGAGAAACAGGACATTTATGTGACACTTTATAAAGTTCAGGTTTATTTCAGCTCTGTCACCCTGGGAGTCTGAGCAGGGAGGTTCCCCATAGCAGGTGATAACACAAACAGGAGACCCAGGGTGGAGATGACTGAGATCCTTTCTTTTCAAGGTGGTTCAAGGTACAACCCTGTGTGAGTCAAGGGAGGCTGCTTTCAAAAGGAGGTTAGTACCTACTCAGGCTTTTTGCTTTAAAGTCCTTATATAAAAAATAGTTTGTCATTTTTACTATGTCTTGACTGTATCAGTACTGTCCTTTGTAAGCAGAAGTTACATGCCTATTTTCACCTGTAGTTTACCAAGCTTTTCAAGAAAAAAGTGTTTGAAACAGCCGGGATACAGCTTCTGTGGAGAGGGAAAGTAATTTTTATTTTGAGTTTCTTCTTCACTAGGTTTTTTTGCTGGACTGATTGGTTCTGCTTTCAGATAAGGCATGAGAAAGACTGGCAGCCTGAGATCTATTTGTTGTGAGCTGTGGAGAATACCATGAAAGCATCATATTAGGCTACTTCAGTGAAAATGAAGATATAATAAACTCTGTAGTAAAGGGGCTCTTTTCCCTAGGAATTAGGAAAGGGGTGTTAAATTGTCAGAATAGATCATGTTGTGCTCACAGCAGTTCTGCTCTTACAGGCTGAATCCTGATTTATGATGAAGTGGTTTTGTGACAAAGTGACTCATCTTTCCATTCAGCTGCAAATTAACAAAAAATGTTGAACCCATTGCGCAAGGAACAGGCTCTATCTTCTAGAAATAGCTGTCAAATAATAAAAAAAACCAGTAATGTTGCCTCATCTTAGTTACTGTGTCAGCTTGTCTGTAGCTGTTGCAATTCTTCACCTCTTTTATAGCGTGCCATGACTGAGTGGGTTCAATGTATCTTACATCCATTTTATTTCCCAATAAATAATAGCTTCTCTGCTTCCTGCAAACCTCTCAGTACCTCCCTTAGAGCAAACAGAAAGGAGGGACTAGTTGATCCCTGTCTTATGCTATAAAGTTTTCCCTGTTGCTAGAGAGTTTGGCTGACTTCCCTGGCTAAACAATCTGCACGCAGAAAAACTTCTGTAGGAGCTGATCTTTTCAGGTAAGCTGTGTTCCTAAATCCTTGCTTTATAAGTGATGCTAGACTTTCCCTTCCATGCTAGGCTGGGATTCTCCCTCTTAAGTGATCCCCCCAGTTCTCACTTCTCCATCACCATCCTCTCAGCTGGGACTGCCTCGTAAGGGTGGTGGATTAAGGCTGATTGTGGCTACAAGGGTTTTGTTTTACTTCTTGCTTGGTAACCTTGGGAGATCTGCTTTTGTTATAAGCTTCCCAGTTCAGAAGACAACATGCTATTTTGGACTGAAGCTTAAATAAGGGGAAAGAAAAGAAGGGCTATGAAGGGGAATAGCAGAGCATTGCAGAGCACTCATAAGGAGTTGGAGAGATGGCCTGAAATTATTCAGGTGAGGTGCCGTGCAAATCCTGGGAAAAGTTGCTTTTAACTGTTATGGTAGATAAGTTTTAAAACTGGAGTACTTTCTAATATAGATAGATTAAATTTTCCTGCCCAGAAACCAGACTTTCTCAGGGTGAAGGCTTTGGCAGCCATACAGGACGAACAAATTCTTGTTTACTCCTGCCCCTGCCTCTCACCCACCTCTGTCTCACAATGGCTTCAGAGGTGCTGACACAGCTCTTTCTCAGGCTGCATTGTAAGCCAGTCCAGTGAATTTGTTTAATTCATAACTTGATCCCGTAAGAATTCCACCTGCACAAGTGACAGGGCAAGAAAACCACATCATGAGTGACCAAATGTGATTATAAAAAACCCTCAGGCTGCTGCCCCAACCTCTGTATTTAGCCACAGTGCAACCGGAGAGATTCATGGAAGATAATAAATTGAGGATTAATGATGGTTTTCCCCTTTGAAGTGTAGAACATTGATTATTTCAGTCTTATTGTCAGAACTGAAGAATGTTGCAATTAAGGCTTATGATTGAACAGATTTAGCAAATTAACTGGCCCAGGCTCTGCCTCAGAGTTCCATTTCAGGTGTTGTAAATTTGGAAGGCTCAATCTCCTGTTAAAAAAAATTAATTGTTCCTGTAGTGTGAAGATGATTTAAGAGCTTTGTATCACCTATGGGCATTTCTGTGCTATATAGTAATCAGTGGCACTAATAGCTTCTACAGAGCCTTTGAAACCTGACTAACCTGGCATCTCACAGCCAGTTGGGAAGCCTGGCAAGTGCAAAGGAATCTTTATACTACTTTCCTTTGTGGTTCGCCTTTTAGATCATAGATAGTAGTTTTTATTTTCTGCTACTGTTTCTAAAGAAGAGCTACTTGTTCTATGACATACTCTTAAGTTGCCTTTCTTCTGCTAAACACTATCACTTTCTGACCTCAATTTGAATGCTGAAGCCTTCTAGAATTCTTGAAAATCTAAAAAATAAATAAAAATAAAATATAAAAAAAAATCAGATTTTGCAAGTGTCATCTAAAGGGATTATTTTATTCCAAGCATGAATTACCTACCATGTCCTGACTGTGTCTATGATTAAGCTTCCTTCTGTCAAAAGAGTCATGGTATATTCACAGGCATGAGTTTTTCCTTCTCTGGCTATTTGTGATTGCATCTCTTGCAGGACAGCTCTGCCTAGCTTTATGTTGTTAAGATGTAGATATCTTGGCCTGTGTTCAATATAAGATCAAAGAGGATGGATGTGGTGGCAAAACCACTAAATCTTCCAGTGCAAATTAAGGCCACCTCAGTGTAGTGTTTTCTGTGGCTTCAAGCACCCCTCTGATAAACTGAGGATCTCTGGGTCATATAGTTTCTCTGTCTTGAACCTTTTTCCTCTAGTCATCCAATTGGGAAGGGGTCAACAAAGAGGACTGGCAAAAAATTACAACAGAGAGCCTTTGTAGACTGGATACTCAGCCAGGAAAAACTCTCAGGATGCCAAATATGCTGAGTTTCAGTGTGTTTTGCACTGCCAAGGGAAAAAAAAAATCTCCTAAAATAGGATTTTATGGTAGAGATGTTTAAAGAAATAAAATTTTGGTCAGAGAGAAGCCCCTCTTGTTCTGTTTTGCTTTGTGTTCACAAGCAACAGAATGATGCCACTTTAATGCCATTAAACTGGAGAGAAGAAATGGCTGATACTACCTGTAGGCATGTTCATTCCCTACTACTCTTTCCTCTAAGACGTGAGCCTTACTCCGTGTGCTCGTTTTGGTAAAAATCTGTCTATTGCAGGAAGTGTCCTGCCTCAAAGACTACTTTTTGGCAAGGTCAGTGTGTGGTTTGGCTGTTAATAAAACAACTTTTTTCTTTCTTGTGTGAAGCCTAGTGCAGATACATGCTTCATATTATGTCCCTGCCCAATTAAACTGTGTATTTTGGCAAGGAATTTCCAGCCTGGCAGTCTGCATCTAACTCACTTCAGCCCTTCTTGATAGGAATCTTACCTGGACCAAAGATTAGCAGTAGAAGTTCGAAGATGGAGAATATCCAACAAATGTTGAAAGATTTGGAGGTGAACAATTTGTGTCCAAAGAATCAAGGCAATAATGCAATTGGTGATACCTTGAAGAGGACTCTGCAGCTTTTGGCTGCAGTTGGGAGAAATAGGAACAGATAGAAGTCTATTAATATTCTGGAAATAGAACTTCTTTATTTTATAGATCATGGTGTGGTGAGATTTGGAGCAGGGGGTTTGTGAAAGCCAGCACTGCAAACATTGTGGGTTTTTTTCTTTACCAGGTAATTAAGATTTTAATTGTTAATCACTGGAGAAAAAAGGAAAAGAAAAGTAATGAAAAACTTTATTCAGTAGAGGAGTGTAAATTTTGAATGCAGAGCTTCTTAAGGACCAATAGGTAATTTGTGATTCAGGAAAACACAAGTGCTCATTTTCACCTGGTACTAATTACATCAGGATTATTTGAGTGCTTTAAATTTAACTCAAAATTGACTCATCATTGAATTCTTTCCATTCCCTCCTTTCATTTTAGTGCATGGAGAATGTATTTAGATGACCATCATTTTCCAATGCTGCAATTTTTTATTCAGAACTGTATTTTTTTGACTTCTGTAAGTGTGCCTTGTTTTCTCTGGTTTTCTCCAACTTCTAAATGTTGGAGAAGGGGTGAAGAAAAAAGCTGCTCCCTCTGTGGGAAATGACAAAAAATTTTCTCTGTGCCAGTCTGTGCCAGCCAAAAAGTGGTTTTGTTTGCATTTTTTTTTTTTTTTTTGTCTTTTCTTTCTGGAGAAGTCTGTTTCAAAGGCTCCCAGTTCTGCAAAGCTCTTTGCTGCCTCAGTATTCAGAGCTGCTGATGTGCTGAGCAAAGTTCCTTAATGCAGTTTTCAGTAACTCCAGGGAATTCTCTTTAGTTTCCTCTTCCTGCTCTTTTCCCTTTATCCAAAAAGTAAATGTTTGTGCTTGTTGGAGGACTTTGGGGAGAGAAATCTGCAGACTGTGCTGCCTTTCTTTCAGAGGAACCCAGTGAGGAGATTTAAGGAGCGAATTTTCCTTGTAGTTTGTGAGAAAATCTAATTTGGAAGGGTATTGTTTTGTTCTTCTATTTTGACTTCTTGCATGTACAGTTTTCATTTCCCTCCTGAAATCACGTTCAGCCTGTGCTCTGGAGTGAGAGGAATAACTGCATGACAAAAAAAAAAAAAATCAAACAACAAAACCCCAACAAACCAACCCCCTCCCCCCTACAAAACAACTAAAGAAAGAAAAAGAACCCCAAGCAAAACAGCTTATAAAAACAGGGGGAAAATGGCTGCTTGGCACTGCTTCATTAACTCTAATTCATTATCATCCCTTGTGAATTGCCTTGCTTCTAATCATGGGAATAGTAAAATACACATCTACTTTGTTTCTCCAGTGTATTTCAGAGATCATTATTTAATGTGTATAAGACAGGGTATAAGTGAATACACTAATACAATAAAAGAATTTTTCGCAGCACAAGGTAGAGATAAACATTGCTATGCTGTGTTTGCTCTGAATATGATCGCTGTATTTCTGATTTATGTAAACAAGTCCAGAAAACATATTTTCACTCTACTAACTTCTAGGTAACTCAGCTGTGATCAGAGACCTATTCTGACTGGTACTATGGCACTTGCATAGTTCCCATCCCAAGTAACTGAACTCTCTTAAATGAGGTAAAGATAACATTTAGTATCAAGAGTCCAATCAGGTGAATTATGAAAGATTCTGTGGAAATGTCCTCACTGTTAGTAGAATGAGTTCTTCTTGTTTGTATCTGGATTTCAGGTGAGGGAACAGCTGATGGGGGAAGGAAAAAAAGTTTTATAGAATCATACAGTCATAGATGCAGTTTAGTTGGAAAAGACCTTTAAGTTCATCAAGTTCAACTGTTAACATAGCACTACCAAGGGCAGCACTAAACATTTGCAGTATGGTTATAAGAGCAAATAGATCATGTTTCTATGATCTGTTGATTACCTTCTTATGAACTGCACCTTTGACCTGTATCTCAAAATACTATGGTGATGGCTGTCAGATGGCAAAAAATGGGATGTTCCTTAGTCCAGCTCAAAAAATATTTCACATTCCCTGCAAGCACCCATATTAGCAATCTATTGCCAGCTAGTCACAGCACGCCAGCTGGCAAATTCTACAAGAAGTATAAATTTTCTAAGGGACATGAGGAGACCCTTCTAAGTTGTTTATTTCTTTCAGGTTGTTGTCTGTCTTAAGGAAACTATTTTTCGGAAGAGCTCAGTTTTGGCATTATCATGGTTGCAGATGGCTAGGATATCACCCAGGAGTAATTTGACTCGTGTTTAGAGATCAGAACGCTACCATAAGTTTTAAGCTGCTGTGGGTAGCACAGTGAGGGAGGTCTCTTGGACTTCTACACTCAGTGCATTGTGAGATGTAGGGCTACTTGTAGCAGCTGAATGGGAAGTCTTCCAGGAACAGACTGACTTGGATACTAATCACAGAGAGTCTTAGAAATTCTTCTCTTTGTGGCTCTCTTGCTTTTTTTTTTTTTTCATTTGGACTAGAGGTTTGAAATTGCAGGATGTTCAGGCAGTTGAAAAAAAAAAAAAAAAAAAAGGCAGCAACATCTCATCTGTCTCATCTTTCTCTTTCTGTTGGTAGCCCTTAATATCCAAATAAGTCCACCCTCAGCCTACCCATGTTGAGTACGTTTCCCTCAGTTTTCCACTTTGATCAAACACTAAGTTTGCTCTGCCTTTTGAAAACCCTAGAAGCCACCTTGGATCTGCCTCTTAATACACATGGAGTGTTTTCAGATGGCCAGTGAAGCTTCTGGCTTAGATGGGCTGCCTCTATATCCCCTGTTCACAATTCCAGAAAAGGCAGTTTTCCTGCTCATGCTGCCCACATGCTGTGTTTGTTGATCCCAAGCAAGAAATCCTCCTGAACTCTTAGGATGACATTTGCTATCCAAAAGGGTAGAGGCAAAAATTACTAGTCTTGCTGTGCACTTTCATCCCCTGGCCCCAAGTTATCCTGCAGCCTTGGGAGCAGCAGCAGCAAGCAGCTGTGCATTGTAGCCTCATGCTTTTTTCATCTTGCTGGAAGGAACAGATCAAGAGTTAAAGAGGTCTGGAGTGCATCCCTACAGGGACAGTCAGACAAAGTAGGGTAAAATTCTACCCAGAATGCTGAGGTGTAATGGGAAGCAGGAACACTGCTGAATCTCTGGAATGCCTTCTCTCTCACTGACTTCTGTCTGAAGAAATAAGATGCTTTGTATTTTTTCTGTATTATGCATATCAAGACTAAATATTTTTTGCTGGTGTGGTTCATCACCATCTCTTTAGAAGCAGATGAGCCCCATACTGCTGTCTCTATTGCCCACTCCCATCAGTCCAGCTCTTTGTAAGAGGAAACAGCTTGCTAGTTTCTCCTCACTGTGGTTTCTCTGTGTTTCCAACAGGAGAATGTGGTGTTTGTCAGTCCATTACTTCTGGGAAGCAAGAGTCAGGACACAGAATCATAGAATGGTTTGGGTTGGAAGGGACCTTAAAGATCATCTAGTTCCAACCCTCCTGCATGGGCAGCGACATCTTCCACTAGACCAGGTTGCTCAAGGCCCCATCCAACATGGCCTTGAATACTTCCAGGGGGCAGACACAACTTCCTTAGACAACCTGTCCCAGTGTCTCATCACCCTCAAATTAAAGAATTTCTTTTAAATGTCTAACCTAAATTTCCCCTCTTCAAGACTGGAACCATTTTCCCTTGCCCTCTTACTACACACCTGTGTAAAAAGCCCTACCACATAGGCCAGCTGCCTATGCTGCTTTTGATATAGCCCAGGACCCGGTTGGTTTTCTGGGCTGCAAACGCACATTGACGGCTCATGTTCAGCTTCTGGGCCACCACCATCCCCAAGTCCTTCTCCTCAGCATTGTCCTTGCTCCTCCCAACCTGTATTGCTGCATGGGATTGCCATGCCTCAGGTGTAGCACCTTGCACTTGGCCTGGTTGAACTTCATTGTGCAGTTTGCACAAGCCCTCTTCTCACACCTGTCAAGATCCCTCTGGATGACATCCCTTCCCTCCAGCGTCTTGGCTTCACCACACACTTTGGTGTCATCAGCAAACTTGCCGAGGGTGCATTCAATTTCACTGTCCCTGTTGCCAAAAAAGATATTAAACAGCACAGGTCTGAGTACGGACACTTGATGAACACCACTCATCATTTATTTCCATTTGGTGTGCATCTTGCCAAACAGGGAAACAGCTGCACCTCTACACACCCTCACTCTGGCTGTGCAAGGTCCTGGGTTTAGTGCTGAGGGGCCTGGCAACAAAGATGTCAGTGTATCGTGGTTCAGATTCATGTGGTGCCATAATTGTCTTCAACAAAAGAGGGGATGCAGTAATTACTGGAGAGCTGGTCACTGCTGCTTCTGTGATGGTTTCCTGCAGAATGAGCTGGCTAGCAGCATGCACCGAGCAGCATAAAATTCCCTGTAGAATTTCTGTAACAAAATAAACTTTGGTTGCACGTTGTACCTGTTCCTGGAGGCTTTGATCCTGGTCTGTATGCTGAGAACTTCTCTTGTCAGGTGAATTTTACATAGAAGAAGCCTGGATAACTTCTGTCCTATTTCAGTAGCTGGACAGAATAATTGAGACTGATGCTATTGTCTGATGGATTGCCAGGTACCATCAAATGTTTTAAGTGTGAACAATGGAAAAATGTGTGAAAAATGAAAAAAATAAATTCTTTCTGATTCCATTTACCCTATGTCAGTTTTGATGCAATGAGATACAGGCAAAACTGGCATTTCTATTTATAAGGCTTTCTTTTAGGTTTCAGTAGAAAGAGAAGACCTGATGGTGTCTTAAATTTTTGGTTTGAGAAGCATGTGTCTGTATTTATATATTCTTTGCTGTTAAATTGATAGAACAAACTCTCACATCCATCTGATTGTCCTTTTAAAAAGACTCATGTTCATAGAAAATACTCCAAGCATTTGTATCTTTCTGCTCCAACCAAGAGGAGAGTTCTAGGCTGCTCTTTTCAATAAAACCTGAATATAAAAAATGCTCAGACTGTTGAGCTCAGTTTTCTATTGGAAAGAAAAATAATTACAGTTATTTAATTAACCTTAAATCTTCGTCTGGATACAGCAGGTAATTTTTTCCACTCTCTTAGAACTGAGATCTGAAGTGTGAAATTTCATTTTAGCTTGCTGTCACAGGACTGCTAGGCTTCTTAGTGTAGTCACCATGTTTTTCCATTAAGTAACATGCACCCTGCTATGGTTTTATCTGAGCTCATCAAGAGGTTTCACTGACAATGTGTCAAGAGCTTCTCAGTGGTCACCTCTGCCCTATGGGAAAGCTATTACCAAATTTAAACATTATGGAGGGATGGAGTAAAAGGAATATTGATTCTCTTACAGCTTATGGAAGTTTACAATTAGAAGTATTCTGTAGCCACCACCAGGTAAAAGAGTTGTGGTCTTGATGACCCAAAAATGGTTGGGACTGAAGGAAAAGAGCAGTTAGCATTGTTATATCTATGATCTAAAAATGGGTTTTTTTGTATGTGTGTGTACATCCACAAGTATGTGCATAGACATACTTGTGAAAAGTCTTCTTTAGTAAAAGCCTGTATGCTTTGGGGAGTCCAGACAGATTGAATGGGGGACTCTGAGGTCATCAGAAACTGGAGAGGGCAAACAAGTGCTCTTGAACCCCTACAGCTTTTTTTGACTTGCTTGCTTGCTTGCAGCTAGTGTTATTCAGCCAATTATTAACTGCTTTGCATTTGTTTTGAAGCTTAATATAAACAAAAAAATATGAATGTATTCTGGTATATCTGCACAGGAGTGCAAAGCTACTCATCTTTTCTATTTACAGCTTCCACTGGACATAGCTGTAAAAATGCTGTAACAGGGAGGAAAGGGAGCAAGTGCTTGGATAAGTTCATTTTTCAAAAACAGGGTCTTTAGGGGTCATCAATTTGACCATTGGACGTAGAACTCATTTTTCTTCTTTCGTTGGTTTTTGTATTTTTTTAGGTTTTGTTATGAAAACATGTAAATGTGGTTCCATTTGATTTCATTAAGGCTTAAGTATTGTGCTTATTTATTTACCTGGCAAGAGAGCTGGCTCGAGTGACAGTAGAAGAGTTAGGGACAAAGGAGGAATCCCAAAGGAAGGCAGACTCTCCATCATTACATGACATAGATTTACTGACTAGATAATGCTTTACTTGGGTCAATATTGCTGGTGACTCAAAATGTAGAGTGAAGACCATTCTTTATGTCATGACAGTGCCTTTGTGAAAAGCACTGTTGCTGTAATCACATAAATACTTGCATCCTTACTGTCGATCACTTTTTTTTTCATTTGTTACAAAAATTCAGGCAGTTTAAAAATTCTTTTTGTTTTAGTTATTCCATCTGTTTTGGAGATGGTTTTTCATGAGTGGGGGAATGTGAAAATCAGTGGGGAGGCAGCAGTCCTCCTGCTGCAGTCCTTCAGAACACCTGTTGTTAGTTGGACTGTTCCAAAAGTGAAACTTGAAAAAAACAGCACCTCAGCCTACTGCTGCCCTCTAATTGTATGTGGCAGTTCTGAAAATGTATCAATCATAGAACTATTTAGGTTGGAAAGTACCTTGAAGATCTTCCAGTCCAACTGTTAACTTATCACTGACAAGTCCACCACTAAATCATGTCCCTAACCACCACATCTACATGTCTTTTAAATATTTCCAAGGATGGATGGGGACTCAACCACTTCCGTGGGCAGCCTGTTTCAGTGATTAGTACCTCTTTCAATGCAGAAATTCCTACTAATATCCAATGAAACCTCCTCTGGAGCAACTTGAGGCCATTTCCTCTTTTCCTATCACCTTTTACTTGGGAGAAGAGAGCAATGCCAATGCTACCACCTCCTTTCATGTAGTTTTAGAGAGTGATAAGGTGTCCCCTCAGCCTCTTTTTATCCAGTCTAAACAGCCCTGGCTCCCTCAGCCACTCTTAATAAGACGTGCTCTCTAGACCTTTCACTAACTTTGTTGCCCTTCTCTGGACATGTCCCAGCACCTCAGCATCCTTGTAACGAGGTTCCCAATACTGAACACAGTACTTGAGGTGCAGGTGCTGAGCAGATCAGGCCGAGTAGAGGGTGACAATCCCTTCCCTACTCTTTCTGGCCCCACTATTTCTGATAAAAACCAGGATGCTGTTGGTCTTCTTGGTCACCTGGACACACTGGCTGAACTTTAGCCAGATCTCAACAAATACTCCCAGGTCCTTTCCTGCCAGGCAGCTTTCCGCCACTCTTCCCCAAGCCTGTAGCATGGAATCTCATACTATTGTTCTTGGTCCATCCATCCAGCCCATCCAGGTCCTGCTGTACAGCCTTTCTACCCTCAACACTGCAACCCAATTTGGTGTCTCCAAATCCAAGTCTTCCCACAAATGTCATAGATGACAGTGCCACTAATTTTGATGAGGGGCAAGAACCAAGTAGAGAAGGACAGAAAGTCTCCAGAGACTGTGCTAAGACATGCTGGATGCTAATACAAAGTTAGCAATGGAGATCTCTATAAGAAAGTAAATGTGCCAGACAACCCACTAGGTATCACAGAGAGATTTGTACAGCTTTGACTTAATAACTGAGAGACCTCCCTTTTGGTATGCTAAGATGCAAAGATGCAGTGTGGTTCGTGTTCAGTGGGTATTGCAAAGCTTTTGATTTAGGGGTTTGGGAGAGGACTGCTGGTTGTAGTTTCCAGTCACAGTTAAAGGAGAAAGAGCAAGGAGATAACGGATGTGAATGTTCTGATGTAGAATGTCTGCATTCAATTATCCTGAGGCAGAGCAAAAACTCTCTTCTAGTCCTGATTTATGCACAGCACCTAAGCTTTGATCATATGACCTTCCCAATGGCTTTGCAACAACTAGCTTTAAGTGAGTGTTGATAAAAAAAAGAGGGGAAAAAAAAAGAATGAGTGGGTATGGATGCTGACCTGTGTGATACAGAAAGAAGCTTGCAGGAGCTGCTCTTTTGATGTCCCGAGAGCTGCTGTTCTCAACACTGGGTAACTAAAAAGGGGTGAGTCAGAATACGTCCGGTATCACACACAAAATAATGTCTTTAGCACAGTAGCCCCATCTTAGCTCTAAAAGGCTTATAGGCTTGTTTTCATAATTTTTAGTGAGATCATAGTGAGACTCAAAGAGACTAACAGGTTTCTCTAAAAAATCAAGAGGCTTCTCCTGGGTTGTGTTACATTAGTGGCCTACATGCATCCTGTGTCCTTCTCTAATTCCTAACAGTAGTCAAAGAGCTTGGACTATGTAGGAGAGTCAGGTGATCTGTGGAGTTCTACAGGTAATGCTTAAGCAATGACCAAATCTTGAAATTCAGGATCTTCCCCTGTGTCTGGGTCTTGTTCTGTGGGCAGATCTCTTGCCCAGAAACCACAACTCCCAGTAGCTTCCAAAGGATCAGGAGCTTCTGTCTGCGTGTCATGTAATGTTCAGCAGCATCTGGCCATGCATGCTGCTCATTGTCTCCAGCTCTTAATTATCCTGTCACACTGCATTGTCTCTTTAGATCTAACTGCTGTAAATTGAGCTGGATTGCAAAACTGGTGTCATTTTTCAAGCCATGAAGGGTTTCCGGGAGCAACGAGAGTTTCTCCTTGCTTGTTGCTACATGGATATGCTTTTATGGAACTGAGGTGGTACTGTTGGCAAATAAAAATTATATGAAATATATTAGCTGCAGAAAAGTGATTTAACCTTCAGGCTTCTAGCAACAACATTTATACTTGGTGTAAATTGCTTGGAGCAAAATCTCTTTTGTTAAGAGGATTATCATCAGGAGTTGAGTCTGGCTGTAAATGTGCTCATCTTTGAATCACGGTATTTTATTTCTTTGTGTTGTATTAACATCTATAGTGTCTGTGCAAAGGATGGATTATAACCTCTCTTTGAATTCTGTAGCTAAGTGAAAGAAGGTTTATTTTTGTCAGTTTGTTATTGTTGTTAGTGCTATTAAGTAACTATGGAAGTTTAGCAAACCATAATGATCTTTTAATTTGTCTATCAATGATTTTAACATCTTTCCTTCATTTTCCGCCATCAGTAAAATCTCCCCTACCTCTTCCCAAACATCCTGTACTACATAAGTCTTTATATGCCTAAAGATATTTGAAAATACCTTGTGTAACATCAGTGCCACGTTATTGGTACTATCTGCTTGTTCGTGTTAGAAGTGCTGCTGTCAAAAATGTTAAGCAGTGTTGAACTGCAGCCCCTTTCTGTTCTGAGTCACTGTTAATTATTACTGAAAAAAGCAGAAAATATTTTGAGCGTAAAGACTCAAATCTCATCTAATGCATATTAATTTCTGATGAAATGGTGGTCATAGCAGTGGAACTACCCTGACTGTGAGTTTTGCCCAGTAAACCAAATCAGTGGAGCTGCGTGGCATAAGCTTCTTCCCAGAAGCCAGGAGTTAAGTCACAACAATGGAAAGCAAGTCACTACTTCAGCTGTTGCTAGCGTGTGTCGTGTTGGACTCTGATCTTTGACTCTAAGGCCACACTATGCTCTATTACTTCCATATGTCCTGGGGCTGAAAATAATCTGTGGAATCTCTGAAGCAGAGCCTGGTGCTCAACAAAACCTTGACATCCATATAAAGCATCTCAGATAACAGAGTACGCACAACTATTGCACCTGCATCCGTCTGAGATTTCACTGTGAATGCATGAACATTGTTATATCCCATGTTTATAGTGACAGCACATAAATCACACACGTAGATGCTTATTGCCTTTTCCTTACATCTTTTTAATTTGTATTCTTTAAGCATGGAATTGAGTGTTCTGTTATTCCAGGAATCAGCAGCTTGAAAAGTTGAGTTATTTCAGACTGGACTTCACTCCCTAGGAGGTGGTGTGCAGGTGTTGTACTTTTAACATTATTCTTGCCTCTTCATCCATGTACACACTCTCCTTGGTTTCCACAGGCTTGCCTCGAAACATATAATTGTTCTATAGGCAGTAGTGTTGAGGAAAACTGTTCATTGCACCTCTGCTGGCTACTGAAATATAAAGACGAGGTTGTTCCTGCTACAGGTGTAGTCGTGAGATTAATTACTTGCTTATGATTAACTAACAAGAAATTATGTGCAAATATTTTCATGCAAAGAACACGTATTAGAAATAATTGCTTATTGTATACTAACTAACACATTTTGCAAGTCTGTCACATTCTGGGAAAAATTACAAAAAAGAAAGTAATTGTATGGAAATATATTTTTTTAGGTATCCCTACTGTTCAGTCCATTTTAAACTCATAAATTAATAGACTGCAAAAGCAAATTGATGAAACTGAAATAGCTTGTGACCACTTTATACTGCTTCTTTGGACCTCAGCTGTACAAGTTCTCTGAAATGACAAAAGAATTTTCCTTTCTCTGCATGTCCCAGGTTAATTACGATTCCTTCAGAATCCTGATTAAGGAAAACTTTCATATGTACTTGTACCCAGGGTTAAAACTCTGTTCAGAATGTGGCCAAAAGTTATTTTGTCTTAAAGGACTCTTGCTGTCTGTAGCGTTGTTTAAAAAATGTTATTTGTCATTAATTGTAATTTTAGTTGAAGGTGGTTCATTACATTTAATACATTGTCTAAAAGACTGTCCTTTATAGACGTTACATCCATGCATAAAGTTGTGAAAATGCACCATTTAGGAGAAACCTCATCAAAACCAGATGAATTAGAGATGCCAGAGAGGCCACTTGTAAATCTAGGTTATATTTGCAGGCACACAATCTTTTGCTCTTGCACAAAGCTAAATATTTTTTCTTTTTCTTTTTTCTTCTTAATTTTGTGCTGTTGAGCTGAACAGGCAAATATCACTACAAATTCGCTTTTGCATTGCCCACTGTCCTAATTGTGTAAAGCATGGAAACCCTATAGCAGGTCCAAACCTGCTCCAGCTTACCCATTCTTCCTTGGTAGTGCTCAATTTTTCCATCTCAAGTTAACACCTGAAGTCATGGAACTGTTCTGGGCAGCAGCAGCTGCAGTCAGGGAGGTTCAGGTACACATTTCCCTTCCCATTGCTATGGCTTTGATAGCAGTCTGGGGAGGGACAAAGTGTAATGGCTTTAGACTGAAAAAGGGTAGATTTACATTAGATATTGGGAGGAGATTATTTACTGTGGGGGTGGTGAGACTCTGGAACAGGTTGCTCAGATAAATTGTGGAGGCCCTCTCTTTGGAAGTGTTCAAGGTTGGATGGGGCTTTGAGCAACCTGGTAAAGTGGGAGGTTGGAACTAGACTATGCTTAAGGTTCTTTCCAATCCAAACCATTCTGTGATTCTATGAATCCAACTCCCCACATACACCATTGTAATCCAAATGCAGACTCGGAATCATCCAAGTACGTGGAAGAGGAGGGCAGTGTATTAGTTGTTTTGTTAAATGTAAGCTCAATTGTATCTGCTTTAGGTGGGGCAAAGCTCTCCTTTATACTCTTCTGCTGGGAGTCTGAGGGTTTTCTTTAGCGGGAGCAAAACATTTGGTTGGCAGGATTCCCACCTTCCCTTTGCTGGTCCTTTGGCCTATGGCCCTGGCAAGAGACCATGGCTGTTTGTAACACAGTGCTGTAAGTTGTCCTTTGTGACTCATCCAGATGAGACTGTTACAGGCATCAGGAACTGAGCTTCACCCTCAGAGCAGTTTGTGTACTCAAGTCTGCAGAGATGCTCAGTGCAAGTCCTGGCTGGCTGTCCAAAAGGGGTTTTTTTCACACTACAGTTCAAGTTGAGTCAGCATCAATGAGATGTGTACTGCTGCAGAGGTGCTGTGTTCAGTAGTTCACATGGCAGCAGTCATCACTTTGCTGCTCTGATTAGTGCCTAAAGGGTCAGAGTTGCCTCTAATTAATCACCTGAGCTGGGCTTCATGTGTGGGCTTTTATCCCCCATCCAGTGGCTTGATTACCTCCAGTCAGTTTTGGGAGAGACAGGAATCTCAGGTTCTGAAATAGTCTTTGTCCTTCTTCACTTCAATGAGGATCAACTCACTGCACCTGCTGACTGTGATTCAGGCTTAGAATAGTTTTCTCTTACCAGACACTTAATCACATACAGCTTAATTGACTGGGAAATGGCTAATGCCTGGTATTGACTGTTTGTTCCTTAAGATGGAAAGCAAAGTATAAGCTTTTGCAGGAAGCACTTTCTTCCTTTGAGTGAGTGTGAAAAGTAAAAAAAAAACATGTATGTCATCGTCTGTATCTTGAAGTACACATCCAAAGTTCAGGTCAGCAGGCATTACTTGGATCGTGCCTTTTGACCTTATAAATCCTCTGGTTCCTTAAAATCCCTATAACTTATTCTGTACTTTCTTTACAAGGGACAGGCAAAATCAATTAAAACAGAAGAATAAATTCTATTATAAAATAGCACTCTTAAACATAGAAGAAACAAAGATGGTTCTGAAAATAAAAAAGTCAATGTTCCCTGACTGAGCTGACTGTAAAATATCTTAGCAATTCTGAATATAAAATAGAATCTGCTTTTGAATTTGGAGCTTAGTAGGAGCCTCTTAACATTTGGTTGCATAGTGGAAATTTGGGGATCTGTCTGAACACAGCAGACTGCAGCATTGTGGCTTTTGTGTCATGATCTCAAAACATCAGTTGGTGCACATTAAAAAATACACAGATTTTCTTTGATGATAAATAGCATTTGCATCAGGGCAGTGCAAGATTATTGTATTTGCTTCTAAAGCTAACTTAGGGGGAAAAAAAGTACTGAAAGGAGACACAAAACTAATCCTGTAATAAGTGAAAACCGTCTCGTTCTTCATGGCTTTTTATTGTGGATGAGGCCCTGAGCAAGTGGGTCCAATCCTGAAACTGGTCCTGCAAATCACAGGCTGCCTGATTTGGATTGCTTTAGTACAGAAAACAGAAAAGATGGGGTTTTTCATACCTCTTCTTTTAGCTCTATAGGGTTAAGCCCAATAATCAACCATATTTTCTTAGAAGTCCAGTTTTTCTGTGGCAATTTGGTGCTGCCACTGTCATCATACCAGAATGGTTTGGAAGATGCATTTTTTTTCCTGAGATTTTTTCAGACAATGTTAAAAATTGTCTCAGACTACATGGGGAAAAACTCTCAGTTATGTGTGCGTAGTACTTGCCAGAAACACTTAATGAAATGTGGCTGCAGAGCTAATTTTAGGGATGCTGTAAAGTAGTGTATTTTTTCCTGTTTTTCCCTTTTTTTTTTTCTTGTTTGTTTGTTTGGTTGGTTTGTTTAACTTTTCTAGTAGGCATTGAACATATGGCCAAAACAAATGAAGCCCTGTTTGGATAACTCAGAGAACACAGATGAAATGACATAATAAATTGATACCCACATTCTGAAATGTTAACAGTTATCTTTGTGTTAGTCTACAACTATAATGCAAAGCACCAATATTTAGTGATGAAGGTAGGAAATGTTCTGTACTACTGACGTGTGGGAAGAATAATTCATGTTAAACGCTTGTTAATCAAGTCTGTAGTGCAAAGCACTTTATAAATGTACCATTTTTCTAGCAGAATATTAAGGGAGTTTGGGTAGATCTTCTAAATAGGAGTTCAAAGCAAGTATCTAGTGACTGCAAGTGGTCTTATGCTCCATCTTCTTGATTCCTTATGATAAGTAGAATTTGTATGGCCTCTAGTGACTAAAATTTGCTCTCCATTTCTCTGCTTTGCAGGGCATGCTCTGTACCAAATTTCTTAAGTCTTTCATCACCTCCCATCTTCATCTGACTCAACTAATACCTACTTTTGGACTTGTACAACAGGTTCCATTAGTTCCTCTCTTCCAATCTCACTCACTTTTTATAAACCTGAATGAGATGTGACATTTTATTATATACAAGTTAATTATCTAATAGTTTAACCTGTTTGTTTCACTTCCCAAGTGGCTGACTCTTTAATAAGAACAGGTTTTTAATAGGCCTAGCCAAACCTGCTACATTTGTTTAGAATGTGATCTAGGCCATATCTGAAAGTAGGCTAATACCCAAATTCACTGAGCTGAAATACCCACAGCTATTAATTTGTAAAATAGTGTCCTTCAGAAGTTTTTCTACATGACCCACCTTCTAAATTGGATGGCACACCTGATGATTCTTTTCCGAAAATTAATTTAAGGATTTTCACTTGTTTGCAGTCCCAAGGCAGCACTGGGAAAGAAGAACAGTATTTTCTTTGGCTTGAGTCCCTCTTTTATGCATCTGGGCTATAGACTGCTAGAAATTTGCATTCAGGGTTTCCAAGTAGCAATACCATGATTGTGAAAACTGACAGATTAGTAAGAGTGCAAAGTCAAGTCTGGGTAGATGCATCAGCTTGTAGATCCAGGTAATGACAGCACCTTAGCACAGACTGTGGGTTGTTTTTCACTGTTATGAGTGTTGACACCTTGGGGATCAGAGTCCCACTAAGCACTTTCCGGCGTGTTGCAATGAACACAGTACACCTTATAAGTGTTGATCCATGGTGCTTCTCATGTTTCACATGGCAGTGGTCAATTTCTCCATCCTGAGGAAAGCATGGGCTGTAAGACAAACTAGATTTCTCTTGTGATCCCATGAGGTGAAAGGATTTAACCTACCATCACATGTAGCTAAAGTTCTTGCAGTACTTTAAACTCTTTGCTGTTGTTCATTTACGTTGGGTCAATCCAAGGACTCATTATATAGGATGTTTCTATGTGCTGGCTTGCAATGGAAGTGGTGCACTTCATAAGCAAGATGTTTCTTTTTTCTTTCAGTTAGTCTTGGAGAGAGAGAGGCTATTCTAGGAAGATTCAGTCCAGCCATGTTTGTCATCTAATCAACTTTGAGTTTGTACTGGGATGTGTAGGCCTGAAACCATTCTATCTAATTAAGATAATTAACTGGGACACTTCATGTGGGAGCCTAGTCCTGTCAGTCCCTTTATATAGTCAATGGATCTCCAAAGGGCATTTCAAACAACCTAAATTCTCCAGAGAAAGCCTATGACATCTACGCTCCTTAGAGTTGTAGGATGCATTTTGGCCTCAGCAGCCAGCAATGGGCGATGACTGATACGCAGGAACATGGTATTCCTGTCCTGCAGAGCAATGCCATTGGACTGTATTTTCCATGAAGAGGTTGTTTTTCATGGATTTATTCCAAGAAAAGACAAGAGGAAAAGACTGAGCACATTGCAAAGGGGTGGCTGGCATTGAACTGCTTTGACACAGTGGAAAACAGTGTGAAACAGTGTTTCTGTCAAACAGTGGAAAAAAAAAAAATTAAGTGGAAAACTTTAATTTGTACCTGCATTGTTTGTGAGGAGATCTGTTTCTGCTTTGCAATGTAGGCATAACTGCATATGTTCATGGCTGCCACTTCACAGTGTGTGAGATAAACACCATTCAACCTTGCAGTGAGCATCTACTGCTAGGAGCCTTAAGCAGCACCAATTATGTTCTAAACTGGGCTTGCTGGGTGAAGTTATGGTATAACACAGAGGATAAGGCTGAGCCTGAATTTTTTTAAGCTTCTCAGATTAACCTTTCTAATTTTTGTTGTGTATTTTTATAAGAAAAGCTTTTTAAAAAATCATCTTTAAAATTGCTGTTGATTGACCTAATGTAAGCTGCTCTAGCTGAGAAGGGTTATCTCAGACTGAAATGTTCAAATAAGCAAACTGAGTCTTGGCTCAGCAGCCTTTAAAATATTTTTCTGCATCTTCTCAGGTACCTCCTGCAGGAAGTTAAAGAAAGAACAGGACAAGAAAGCACCATGTCTTCAGTTTCAGCTTATTACAGTGGAAAGACCATCCTTATCACAGGAGCTACAGGTTTCATGGGCAAAGTACTGGTGGAAAAGCTTCTGCGCTCCAGCCCTGATGTAAAAGCAATCTATATCCTCGTCAGGCCAAAGGCTGGGCAGTCAATGCAAGAGAGAGTGGCCAACATGTTGAAATGCAAGGTAAGTTTCTATATTTTATTCTGGAGTCTAATCTGAAATCCGTTCAGCTGAGTGAAACAGAGGATTTCTCATTCACACAACTCATTGAGAACAAAATTCCCTCTTCTACTGTAATTATTGTATATTTTTATTGTGTCTAAAACAAAATATTGTACATTAATGAACTTGGATCTGCCTTATTTTGATAGGTGGTGCGATATTTTGTACATTTAGGGATGCAGTTCTTCATTTCTGCATTGCTGTTTGTTGAAAAATATTTTTTTCAAAATCCTGTTGCCTTAGCAAACTCCCTTTTTGCAGGAACAGCAGCATTTTTCTCTCATGAACTCTTTTCTTTCCCCCACTTTCAAAACATAACATTCAAACATTCAACAATAAAACTGTGAGCCTGTAGCATTCCGTTCACTGCCTTTATGGTAGCATTGAACTAATTCCAAAAAACAAAGCCTAGTGGCAAGGTATAGTGAGATGTACATTGCTGCAGTACAGTAGGGCTTCTGACATCTGGCAGCTCCAGTTTAGGCTTATTTATGAATTGATAAAATACTTTGAAAAGGGTGCTTTCCAAAATTTCACAAAGACTAAGACAACCCCATGAGTTGGAGCATAAACCTGCGTGGCTTCCTCCCATGTGTCTTGCATCAGTGAGGAAAACCAGATCTCTAGTGTCAAGCAGGGATGGCAAAGCCCTTTGCTGTACTGAAGGTAAAGATTTGTAAGGAGACACTGCTAGACTGGTTATCTTGATTGGATAAATATCTTGGCTGGTGGACCTCAAGGTCCTCAGAAGCTTAGGCCTCTGGTGAGATCATGAACTTCCTCAGGTTCCTCCAACTCTGGTAAATGCCAGAGTTCAAGCTAATGCTTGGTGCTAATGTGAATTTGAACATAGCCAATGTGAAATGAGGGGAGGGGACAAACCTAGTCCTAGTAGTCAAGGAATTACTTGGAATTAATCCAAGACATGTCAATGTATCTTTAGAGTATTGGTCTATTTTAAATATAACTTTAACATATATAATATATATAACATAACATAACTTTAAATAAGGCTTGACTGGAAAAGCACTCCTCCTGGATCTACTGGAGTTAGAGGTAAAATAGGGCTCTAGGGAACTTACTTGGAGACAAGTGGATCTGGGAGAAGGCTTGCATTTTTCCTCCTGATGTTTTGAGGCATCAAGCTATAAAATCTTAAGTACTTACGCTGAACATCAGAGCTTGATTTTTTTTGTGTTTTCAGCACAGAGTGGGTTCTTGTCCTGTTCAGGAAAAGTTGTGATACAAGAGGAAACCATCACATTGGTTACTTGTAGCAAGTCTGTCAAGTGCACAATTTTTTATTACTTTTCCTGCCAATGAACATTTTTCTGCTGTTTCATCACTGAAGACTGTGGGTAACGGTTTTCATCTTCAAACAAAAAAATCCCCCATATGGTGTGTTTGCATGGCTTTGGGGTTTTTTTTTGTTGTTTTTTGGGTTTTTTTGTTGTTGTTGTGTTTTTGTTCTTGTTGTTGTTGTTGTTTTTAACCCACTAAGAAAATGCCAAACCAAGCTACTTTTCAGGACTTGTACAATTTTTTTTTTCTTTATGAATATTACTCTTTTACCTCTTCAGTTGGCCATCACAGTTCAGTGTGGTCATTAGTTCTAGGTGAGTTTCCCTCGTAAATGTTTTATTGTTTCAGCTGCCCTACCTTTTTTTCCTAGTATGTGTCAGCAGTTTTAGACATGCTGACAGCAAACAGGACTTGATAACCTCTCCTTGAACGTTTGACAGCCTGTTTCAAATGAACAAATGAAGGAGGCAAGTCTGTTAAGTTAGGTTGCTACAGCTTTGAAAAGGAAAAAACTCCAAATATATGCTCACAACTCATCCAGGGTCCCCTTAAAGAAAAAGGTGTTTTTTTGATGCACTTCTATTTAAAATAAAGCAAAAACACTTCCCTACGTCAGACCCTACACTCTTTAAAGGTTATTTCCATGTGAAAATATTGACAGCCTTTGTTGTTGGTTTTTTTCAAGAACTGAAACTCTTAGTGCCAGTAACTGTAAATTCTCTGGCAGAGAAAGAGGGCAAGAAATGTTATTCTTAACATTTTTGTGGATTGTTTGCAGTTCAGTTTACTCTATGTCTTTAAGCCACACAATCATTCAAAAACAAGAGGCTACAATTTCATTTACAGTTGTGGCTTGCATTCTTCAGTTTGGGAAACTCATGAGTATTTGAGTCCATATAACAAACAAAAAATGCAGGAAGAGCTTATTCCAAGTCTTCAGGAGACATTTGCACTTGACTTTTCTGGTCATAATCACTAATGAAGAATGTATATATTTGAGTATGCAAAAGGAAATTAAGAATTCAATTCCTTCTTTTCCTTTCGTGTACTAATATAATGTCTGGTCTGTACTACATAATTATTCTTCCCCCCACAAATTGTTGGCTTTAATACAATAGAGTATTTGTGTCTGGTTTTAGGAGAAAATACTTTATTTCTGCTTTTGTATTCTACTCTACCATCCAACATACCAGGTTGGATGGGGCTTTAATCAACCTTATCTAGTGGGAGGTGTCCCTGCCCATGCAGAGGGATTGGAACTAGATGATCTTTAAGGTCCCTTCCAACCCCAATCAAAACCGTTCTATGATTCTGTATGATTTTCTCTACTGTCATATTACACATTCACTTGGAAAGTAGCTCATTCTTTTTCTGCCTTATGCTTTAACCCAATAACTCTGGAATTTCTCATTTTCACACCCAGAGGGGAAATTTTCCATGAGCCAGAGGAATAGAGGAAAACAGATTGCCAGCATCTTAAATATTCTAAACAAACAGATAAAAATAGTATTTGGAATGAATTAAGATGAGAGCTGAGAAATAGATTGGCAGGAATTAGTTGCACTGCGTAATGCTTAGGTTCTTCAGGTAAGGCCCTCTGGGGACTCCTGATTTTTGTTAGTACTTTACAATATTTTGAAATAAATCACCTATCATTTTTTATATTTCTTCATATACTTCTCTGAAATTTTTGTGGTTTCTATCATATCTACAGGAGATTAAAGTTTGAGTTGTCACACTTGTGAACTGTCTTCACAATGTGTAAATGTGGAGGATATGCTGGAGGGTGGTTCCTGTTAAATAAAGAAGTGACTAAGTTTTAAAAGCATGATGCAGTGTGAGGGGCCAAAATACCTTAGTTTGAGCTTATCAGATGTTTATTACATGGAATTTTTCAAATTCTGAATCCAAAATGAAGCGTAAAATGTAAAAAATAAGTTGGGTATGAATCACAGGTCTTCCCCCTCTGATTCTGGAGTGTTCTGGTGTAGCCAAACAGATGGCACTGAAATGTAATGTAATGCTGGTTTTCCTCAGATGTCATAAAATTAGTTTTACATGAAGATGTGTTATTGCATTACTATGAAACTATAATGAATAGATATGTAACTATGTCAGCAGCAAATCCAAAATGAGCATGTGCACTGAGGAACGTGTGGTGCATGGTGACCTTGCCTGTTTATGAAAGAAGATGTTCTTTTTTCCAGCAGTGAATCCCTAAGGGAATCAAGCTATTAGCCTGTGCTTAATAAAATGTCATGTTTGCATGGCACTGAGCACAGCTGTTGCACAGAAAAACACAATTCAGTATCAGCTTCAGTCTGGATGTATCCATAGATGTGTATCACGAGGCAAAGGTTGACAGTGCTGTTTTATTTATTAGTTATGGGAAGTGTATATTTACTCAAAGAAGGAAATTGTTTCATGGACTAATTTTTGTTGTCTGATCTGTACTCCATGTGCAGAAATAGGCAGGAATGCTTGGAGGGGTTGTCTCAGATTCCCTGGAGAGCAGTTACTGGGCCAACAGTGAGTCACTGGTTGTAGCTTTCACGTTGTTCCTGGGGTAGCAGAGCCTTTTCCATGCCCTGCATGCAGTGAACCAAGGCTGCTCGTGGCTGTCAGGCTGTTTCTTGGATCTATTTGTTCCGTGCTCCTAATTAGAAAGATCAGTCAAAATGAGGACTCTTGCTGATGTCCCTGATAATTCAAAGAGAAAACAGAGAGGCTGCAAGGCTGCTGATAATGGGGAGCAGATATTGCTGGCTGTGACCATAAATACTGTAACGTGCTACTGCTTTTTCATATTGTCCAACTACACGTAACCCTTATGCTGCCAACAAGTACAGTGGATAGTACAGCTAGAGCTCCTCTCTTTTGCTTCTTCCCTGCAAATCTTTGTCTGGAACCTCATAATGATGGGGTTGACCACTGAAAACTGAACACAAGTCCAGCATTACCATGCAACTTTGCCTCTTCAGTATTTCTTTGCCAAGTGTGCTACTTCTACCAGCACATATACAGCAAGACTCTTTTATCACTATAAATTTCACCCAATCTCTCCAGATTACTCTTTCTTCATCTCCCTTGACTACCTCTTTCTCCACTCCATCACTCATGCATCTTGCTCTTTGCCACAGGCAGTAAAGGTTCTCCATGCCAAACCAGTGTGGTATCACTCCATCTGGAACAGCATCCCCTAAATCTGCTGTGGTCACTGTCATAGTGCATGGATCAGTACCTGAGAGTAATGAGGTTGTTCGGTTGATGGAATGAGATCCTACTTTCTCAGTAGAAAGATTGGAGACTACTAATTGGAGTGAAACCAAGCTAAAGATATTTTATGATTTATTATCTATTTAGTTTCGCCTCATTTTGGTCAGTAAGTTATCAGACATAACTCTGATCTATCAAAGGAACAAATCTATCATTTAACAAAGCCTGTTTTCTTACTTGGCCCCATGATTTGTAAACCATATATGTGGTGGAGAGGAGCCAGCTGTCTGTTCATCTTAAGGGTGGTAACATGAATGCAGGCAAGTCTTGAACCATCCTGTTCTTCTTTACAAAGTTAACACCCTCTGTTGCCTGGTTCCATTTAATTTTTTTCTCTTCTCCAGTTCCTGTTTGAAGAAAGTTAGTAAGGTTTTGCTTTACATAGTAGCAGCTAATAGCCTCCTTCCTACAGCATAAAGGACCAGCAAGACCACTACTTCTTCCAGCAAGGTAACTGTTCACACTTGACAAAAATGTAGCTACCATTAGTCCTGAGGTCAAGACTCATTCACCAGTTCCTGGTGTCACTTTCTGGTGTTGAATATTTTCAGCCCTGCTTCTGGTCCTGCTCCTTGGCTCCAGGCTCTACTGGAGCATGGGCATCTGGAATAAGCTAAGTGCAATGGCATTGCCTTTTCTGGGTGCTGGGCCAAAGCTGCAGCCTTGAATAGTAACAGCTTCTCCTCATTTTATGGACATCCAACCTGTGCTATGAGTCAGGGTGTGGAATCTCACCCATGAGCTTTCAGTTAAATTGGGACATCTGGCAGCCCTATTTGCTTTTTCATCTATTCTGCAGGCAAACCCATAACTACCAGGAGACTAATGGACAAGCTGAGAAGAACAAAAGTCCATGGTATTATCAATTTGCACCAGGAGAACTTGGCTTCCTACACATTCTTTGCACTTGCCCAGCTGTCAGCACAGACTGCATTCTGCAGAAGTGCTAGAAGGAGAATTAGCTAGAAATGGCAGGGTTTGGGATTTTTTTAATGCATACTCAGATACCAGAGTAGAAAACATTATAGGAGGAAGCAGGAAAGAAATGTGGTAGCCGAAATTATGCCCTCCATTGCATCAGTCATATAAATTTGGGCCAAAATCTTCTGAGGAAGAAAGATTCTGTTTGTGTGACTGAGGCAATTTCCACGTAAAATAGACTTATTGCAGTTTTGTAGTCACAATAAATTGCTATCACTACTTAGTATATGTGGATGCTGCATTGTAATTTAGAATTTCTACACAGACTGTGTAAGTTGGTCACAGATGCATTCAGAATTATGGATTTAGAGCAACCCTAAATCTTCTTTGCCTTGTGTGTTGTGTGCTTTGTTGCACTTATATATGCTTAATAACATTCTTATAAATAATAATAACTAAACTTCTCTTCGTGTAGATGCATATTTTTTGTGTTGTATTTCTTTGCTAAAAATTTCCAGTGTTTCTGGTGAGTCTGATTAATCCTGGTGCCTTTTTGTAGACTGAATCCCTTTGGGATGCTTTAATTTAGAACTGTTAAAAATGGAGCATCTCAGGTCAACAGTCACTTTGAAAACATGCTGTATCTTTGAAGAAGAATTGCTGGGTTCCTACTCCTTCATTTGGACCACAGCTTTATTCTGTAAGATTCTTTTATATTCACATACAAAAGCAGACATTAAAAAAATGTGGGGAAGTATCTACTGTGTATATATATATATATATATATATAATTTTCTAAATATGAGACCTAAATTTTTAATGACACTGCACAGAGAAACACTGGTGACAAGTTTGTAATGCAAATTAGACATTCAGGGCCAGAGAGAGGAAGCAGTTAAATAATGACTTGGTGGTATTGTTAAAGAAAGGTCTTATACGTTGATTGTGAGATGTTGCAATGAAAATCAAGACATCTAAAAGGAGAGACATCAATTAAGTTCAAAGATGGCAAAAAGAGAGAGAATTGGGTCAGGAACAGAAAAGTAAAGGATAAGTTAATGACATAATGGTGACACTCACAGAAATGGAGGAAAACAGATGCAGAAGATAAAAGGACTAATAGAAAGCTGAAGTGGTGTAAAAATGTAGGAAGGGAACTTGAGTAAACAATTAGAGAAAAAAGAGAAGAGAGAAGGTCTGCAGCAGATAAGAGAGGATAACAGTTGGAGAAAAAAGTTTTTAAAAGGCATCAGAAGGAAAGTTTGAGGAGTGGGGCATAACCTTTGATGAAAGTCAGGACAACAATCCAGAAGAGAAGGAGATTGAGGAGGTAGGTGGAGGGGAAAAGTAATGGGAAATCAGAAAAGGACATTGGCAGACATGAGGGAGAAGAGGAAACCTTCTTTTCTCATATTGATATATTCTAAATTTTATTTGCCTTATATTGGCATTAGCAAAAAGACAAGTTGTTTAGGGTGATTGGAAAGCCCATGAAAGTGAATCAACACCATGAGTTGAATTATAAAAAGGATTATGCCTGATTTAAAAGAAAAAACCTTGTGTTTGTTTTATAGCCCTGTTGAATTCATCATCTGTTGTTTATCAAGGTGATCAGACAATGTTTTCCTTCTTATCCCAAATTTTGCTAAGTATGTTAAACATCATTGAACTTTTAGGAGGATGAAAGAGGAGTTTTTAGGCCCTGCTCAAGATATTTTGAAAAAAAAAAAAATCTTTTGTCTTCAATGTAAATATTACTTTTAAATTTTTCATGGTCACTTATTGAAATGGCAAATGATTTTTTAATTAACATCTTTTAAGCTTCACAGAGGTTATTTTCTACCCCTTATGCAGAGGGGTAGAGAATTGTGCTGCAGAAGAGAAGTTAAATATGAGAAATACCCATCCTGTTCTAACTTCTCAGCAGTTCTTGAAAGTTACTCAGAACAAGTATTTTATTCTGCAGAAAAAGCTCTTCTTCCTCTGGCCAGTTAGATTGTCCATTTATCTCTTGCTCTCTGCCTGTGTCATAATGTCATGTAGACATCCCTGTGGCCTAAGAAATTCTATGTTCCCCCTAGCCACTCATATCAAGAGTCAGAAAGGGGTACTGTTCTCCAGTTTCAGGGGAAAATAATCTCCTCATCTTCTAATTATGATTGGTCTTCGATATTGTCACACTACAGTAGCTGTTCTCAGGAAATTTCACCTCCTTTTTCAATTTGAGAATATGATAAAATATCTATAGTGACCTTTATTATTTAAAAATCACTTATTCGATTTACTGCTGTTTCAGCTATTTTTTTATTAGCTAATGCTAATCTCTTTCCTTTCAAACTTGTTTTCGTGCTCCCCTCTCTGCCCGTTTTCACAGGATCACAGAACTGTCAAGGCTGGCAGGGACCTCTGGAGATGGTCCAGTCCAACCTCCTGCCCAGAGCAGGTCAGATAGGGGCAGTTGCCCAGGACCATGTCCATATGGGGTTTGAATCCCCAAGGACAGAGACTCCACAGCCTACCTGGGCACCCATGCCAATGCTCCATCGCTCAGGGTAAAAAAGTGTTTCCTTATATTCAGGCAGAATTTCATATGTTTCATTTTTTGCCCATTATCTCTTGTCGTGTTACTGGATACACCTGAGAAGACCCTGGTTCTACCTTCTGTGAGGTATTTGTGAACATTAATAAGATCCCCCTGAGGTTTTTCTTCTGCAGATTGAATAGGCCCATCTCTCTCAGCCTTTCATCATAGGAGAGGTCCTCCAGTCTCTTCGTCATCTTCATGGGCCCTCACTGAACTTTCACCAGGACATTCATCCCCCTCTTGTGCTGGAGATCCCACAGCTGGACACTGCTCTCCAGCTGTGGCCTCACCAGTGCTAAGTAACTGGGAAGGTTAATCATTCAGGCAGTGCTACTGACAGATAAGTGTTGGGCTAACCAGTTCTGAAGTGCCTCATTCTGATGAGGAAAAACCTAGCCATTAAATCTCTCTTCTGGAGCACTCCAAAGATTCTCTTGAAAGTCACAATGGAGGCAGAAAAAGACTGTCCCCAGAAGTTCCAGGGTATCTGATATGGAATCAGAGAAGACTGGGATAATATTTTTTCCATTTTATGTGTTTGAAGCACAAATAATTTATGCAGGTCACAAAGGCTTTTCCCACTGAGGCTGTTATTACATAGGTTCTCCTTGTGCTCTGGCTTGAATCTCTCCCTGAAACATAAAGCTCTGGTCACTTAAAAATGCAGTTCTTTTGTGTTATCAAAATAGTTCCTCTGGATGTTGTCCCTTTAAAAGCAGAACTCACAGTACCCTGACAGTCTAGGAAGGATTATGAACAAATTGTGTGAAGTGTTGTCTGTTATCACAACAAGGAATATGGCTGGAACACAAGTTTTACAACCTGCCAGTTTTCTGCAGGTGACGAGTTCTGGTAGGTGGTACAGAACCTCAGTTTTGTGACTGCCAAGGAGAATTCACAGCTTAGTGTTCCACGTTTGCCAACTGTCTTGGGTACCTCAGCTCCTGGGGGCATTCACAGTACTAAAGTCAACTTGTGTTTTTGTTTCCTGAAATAGACTGCAGTTTTAAATTTACTCCAGTTATACATTCTTGCAATAGTTATACAATAAATCATGATGAAATTAACATTGTTTGATTAACATAAATTGCTAAATGAAAAATGTTGATGCAGTGCTAAACTGGAGAACCAAGGCAAATTATTCTGAAATGAGTAATTTTTTGAAAGCAAAAGTTTTTCACAACCCATTTCAGGAGTGTTTGTCTTTTGTTTTCTGATTTACAATGTTTTGTTGTCAAAATCTAGCACATCAGTTTCCACATTTTTCACTTGAAACAGCTGTTACATGTGTTGATGTGGCGTGTCCACTGAGACTAGCAGAATGACAGTAACAGTGGTACTTGTCCAGGTGCTCAGGCACCTGCAAGACAAATCCAGCATGAAGTGTGATGTCCCACCATCACTATCTGGACAGAGGCCACCAGCCTGCTGATAGGTGCCACCTCAGCAGCTCACTTGTTGGCAGCTCTGCCATGCAGAAACTCCATCTCTCTTACCAGCTTCTCATCACAAGGTGCACATTCATCTTTGCTAGGCACATGCACAGAAAATATCTTGTTCCAAGGGCCTACAAAGTTTTCTTTCTGGAGCTTAGCCTCCTGCAGACCTACTTGCTCAGGTACAAGGGAGTTAATGGTTCTGTCATGCAATTCAACACAAATATCCACCACTACAGAAGGAAATGTAAAAGCTGGCCTTCATTTTTATCTTTACTTCTTGGTTTCATATGATTTTTCTTGGCCTGGACTGGAATCACAATAAATCATCAGGTTTCAAATGTTATTTTTCACTGGTTGTTTTTTTACTTAGTTACTTAAATCAATGATCATAATCTAAACAGCAGCACTTCCAGGGGAGAATACACAGACTCAAACATAAATATTCCAGAAAAAGCCCTCTAGCCAATTGTGTGCTAATGCATGTGATTCTAATGCTATAAAGCCAAAAAAACCAAACCAAAACAAAACAAAAAACAACAACAACAGCAAAAAAAAAAGCTGAAAAGGAAGGGTAAATCACTCAGTTTCAAGTTAGGTATCTAACAAGACTTATGCACAAGTTTGAATGCAAATATTCAAGTATTCTGCTAAATTTGTTAAGATATCATGGCTAATTTCATGCAATTCTTTGAGAACTCTGATGGTCAAGGACCTCATTTGATTCAAGAAACATTATGGACAAGCTTTTTATGCAGTAAATATAAAACTCTGCTCTGCAGTCTGAGTAATATCCACTCGTACACAACACAAATGCACCCATATACATGGAACCATAGAATGGTTTTGGTTGGAAAGGACGTTACAGATCATCTAGTTCCAACCCACATTATTTTATTTAATGTTGGGTATGCCAAGGGATCCATGTGTTAATGTCTGCAATGAAAAATTCTGCTAGCTGATAAATGATAAAATAAAGGTTTAGCCCTTGAAGCAAAGGAGTGGGATACGCATTTAAAATTATACAGTTCTAAAAGCCCTCAAAAGTAAGATTTTTCTTTTGTCAGTATCAGAAAAATGAAATGTATTTTTAGTTCTCCATAAGCAGTTTTATTTTGGGACACTTTTAGCCTGTATCTGTTTCACAGGTTTTTGGTTTATTCTTTAATGCAAGGATGTCTTACAGAAGAAAGAGGGAGTCTCAGGGAGTTAGCAAACTAAGATTGCAGCTGAGTCACAACTTTAAAGGATCTTCATAACATTGCTTGAATTTGCATTTATACTTATGTGCTGTCTGGTTTGCAGCCAAAGCCCAGTTCCTGAAAGCAGTGGAATTTCTCTTGCTATCTTCATTTGCTTTTGGTAGAGTATAAAGGTGGGTTTCAAAGAAAAGATGGGCCCAAATAAGGAACTTACTGTTATCCTTTCATTTGTATATGATTCTGTTAGATTTTCTTTTTGTTCTGGTTATTTTTTTATCTTATAGCAAAAATGCACGTGTGAATTTTATTGCACTGGAAATTTTTCTTTAGATGATATCAATTTAACCATAGTAAGAGGTGCTTGATACAGGGGTGCAAATGCAGTTTATTAGTTTTCTATATTGAAGAAAACAATTCTGTCTGAGTCCAGCCTAAAAGCTAATTTTGGAGGATAAGCAAGTTTTGGGGTTTGAAAGCTACCAAAAGCAAGAAGTGAAAGTTTTATTGGTACTGCTGACTCCCATCCCTTTCTTTTACCAACGTGATTGCATCTGAACTTGACTCTGTGTGTGAAGTTGGAAATGGAAGTAGTATCAAGAATCATAGAATTCTTTGGGTTGGAAAGAATCTTTAAAGGTCACCTAGTCTAACTACCCTGCAATGGTGTTATTCTCCTTGTGATCAGAAAGCTCTCAGCGTTGTCACCACTGCTATCTGAGTATCGTAAGTGACAAAATCAAGACAGTGAGAAAGAATGCATTAGAGGTGTGGAAGAAATGTGGCACAGGGGAAAGTGATGGTAGAGTTCAGCATGGCAGTTTCAAAGAGGACAAGAAGAGTAAAAAGAGCATTGAAGAGAAAAGCTTCATTTAACAGGCTCGAGAGTTGCTATCAGTAACAAAAATCAAAGCTATTTCCCAACAGCTCTTGCTGGTATCAAGGCCATGGAGCAGCATCATTAGAGCAGCCCTATTGGGCATCCTTTGTAACCTTCTGATTTCGCCTCTATCCCAGTTTTGCTCTGGCACACAGGAGATCAGAGCTTTTTAGGCAATTGCACAGCATGCTTTGTGTTCACAATTTTGCCAAGTGACCCGTTCACCAACAAGGCCGTCAGCAAACATTTTTAAACAATGTTTGTCATTTTGCTGGAGCCCCTGACTTGGCTCTTGACATGTGCAAGTTGGCATGATTCCTTTTTGGGCTGTTGCACTTTAGAACTACTCTGGACATCAACGAAGTTGCTCATGAACCAGAGCTTATATGTAGGCTTGGGTTCTTTGCTTTGAATTGGAGCTGAATTCAAAGGACATTTAACCTCAGGCAACCTCTGTTGGGAACATTTTGGCCTGCAAATCATTGTTAAGAATGGGGGCTTATCTTTTCTTAGATGGGACAGTAATGGAGCTATCAGTCACTACCCAAAGAGCAGAATTTGCTCTTTTGTCATTCCACAAAACATAAAAGTCAAGTCATGTTTCATCCTTCATGTCCAGTTTTATTACATCCTATCCCGAGCTGCTTCTTTCAGTTTTTCTTAAAGAAAGCTTTTCAATTTTCCTAAATTTAACCCTGGCCTTTCTTACCTGTAGTTTTTCTTATCTGGCAACTGACTATGACTGAATGATGAAAGCTAAAACCATTTTTATGTCAGAAGACCTTGTAAAGAAATAAAGTTTGTTGGAAACAAAACATTGCAGTTTAAGAAGGCATTCTTGATACAGTGGGCCAGTCTTTAGTCTCCTATTTTGAGTTTGAAGTCAAAAGCTTCAGTCCGGATAACCAGATAATACTTTCTATAAACAACATTGGTAAAATACTGGGGAGATGGGAGAGGAATAATCTGAGCCTTAGGGCCCCTAAAAGAGAGCTCCCACTTGTGACACACTGATACACCTTGCTATGCACAGTCCACAGCACTTGATCTTCTAGGAAAATCTGCAAGGAGCCATTGGTCATACATCATCCTGCTCCTAGTCCCTGGCATGGAGCTACAATGGGGAGAGTGAGAACTGATGCAGGGTATCCCTGTACACCAGCATGCTGTGATTACCAGAAGGTGCTCATAAGACAGTTTGTAGAGGTATTGGCTGCTGCAGTATGCACCAAACCATGTGCCCCAAAATCAATCCTCCAGAATATCAGACAGATTAAAAATTGGCTGAAGGTCACCTTCAACTGCAGTTCATTCCAGCAAATCCAGCCTATTGTTTTTGATTCATTTACCAAACCTATTAGGACTGCCAAGTATATTAGGGAGAATGCTTTAAAAAATGTGAAGTTCTGACTCACATCATTGCAAACACAAATCAAAATGCCTGAATTGTGCCAAGGAACCCAAGCATAAAAATTGATTTTGGTAATTTTCTGTGGACTTGTATTAGGCCTTTTGTTTCCTTTCAAGGGAGCTGGTGGTGGGGGTATTATTAGTGTTATCCTGTTGTAAATTAATTTTGCTTCTTGAAAGAAAAACTGCTGTGGCAAAGCTACTCTTCTGTTCGTAATTAAATGTGAATGATGGTTTGATTACGAACAGCAACTGGTTGATTCCAGCCAAACGTTCAGAGTAAGCTGCTCTGATTTTGCAAAGGGGAACCCTGTTGATTCTGTGAGTACTGATGATTTACTGCCATGTTCTGGATCATGAAGGTTCCTGTTCAGAGCCTGTTGTTTATTACTAGACTTGTGTTTGATATGGAGTTGGTACTGGGGAAGGGGTTACCAGTCTAGCTAAATATTTTTAAAATTAAAACATCCTTTATGCACAGTCAGAACTTACCATTAGACTGATTTTTAATCCGGTATTTGCTTAGTTACTATAAACTTCCACTTTAAAAATCCTAACTGTAAGGTGAGTACTTCCAAGGTGTACTTTTGGGACTGAATGTTTTCCTACATCACCGCACCCAGCCCTGCACCATGCCAGGTGGGACTTTGTGCCAGTTTGACAGGGTTTTGTGCATCTTTGTTTCTGCCTGGCTGTCACAGCTTGTGCCTGTTGTTCTCCTGAGACAACATGATGTGATTTCCTGTGGTTTTGTTGTCCTGCATGTTCGTGTCACCTTACCACAGAAAGTGAAGGTAACTGTAAATCTGCTGGGAACCTGCAGCAAGCAGAGTGGCAGTGGATTCTAAGCTATGGCTACCATGGTTGCTGCTGTGGATCATGTTTCTGGAGGCTGGGATGCTCAGGTGTCTAAAGAAGTGTCTGGGTATTGACATGACAAATATTTTAGAAGTCTTGCAGTATTTGATTTCTTCGAAGAAACTTGGTGCATCGTTCACTGGTGAATCAGTCTTGTGCTGTAGTTTGGGCCTGTTTTATCCTAAACTCAAGGAGCTCGTGTTGAAGCAGGTGCCAGTGAAGAGTTAACAGAATCTTGCCTTCAGTTGATGCAGATTGAATTTGGTGATCTTTTCCAAGGGTATGGCCCATTTCTTATGGCCATGACTTAGATGAGAGAGAAAATTTAGAATTACCTCCTCATACATTGAGCTTTGGGATAATCGCTGGATTAAGTAGCTAGTTTGTCTGTCAGTTCCTAAAATATTCCATCAGGCATGTGCTGGGCAAGTAGTGTTGGAAGAGGTCAGGTGTGTCAAGTTAGAGCTTGGAGAATCAGTACCTTGTTTAATGTTAGATGTAGTAAGGAAAACTCCGAACTGGGAAGCCAGCTGATGCCAGTGTTAACCTGCCTCCACAGTGGCAGCACACTGCAATGCTTAGAAGAGTGCAGAATTATGAAAACAAAGAACTGGGGAATAGCAGAGGGGCAGAGCATTCACCAAGGGAAATTAATAAAGAATAAAGTCTCCGGGCTGAGCCCAAGACAGGGGAATGCCTGCAATGCACAGCACATGGTACCTATGATAACAAGAAGCAATGCTGGTTACTTGGATGGCAAAATTTACAACAAAATAATAAAATGTTCTCATAATTTTTGTCCCAGTCTGGATGCTTCTCTCCCATCTGAGAGAAATTACTGACTACAAACTTTTAATTTGTTTAAGTGTGATTGTAGCACGATTTGTAATGCAGCTGGGCATTACAATTGTGTATAAAAATAAAAGTAGTTCATATATGTAATAACATTTCTATGGTGAACAGTCAGTATCTTGCTAGTAGGGAATTAAATATAATTCCACCTAAATGTTTTTTGGCAAATAAAATATGGATAAGGACAAGCCAAATGCACATTTGTATTGAATTACCCAGATTGTTCTGGTGATTCTCCAATACCAGGCACTAAAAAGGGACAGGGGTGGGGAGGAACACAACCCAAAGTATTTCTGGATGACCTCTTCTAAAACAACAATCCACATTTTTGTTCAGAAGGTTGGTTTTGTTTTGAAAATAATTTCAGATTTTTATTTTTAAAATTGTGGAACTAGAGCTCAAAATTACTGCAAAAATGTTAGTTGGTGACACTTTTTTTTTCATTGCATTAAAAATTTCCCCCTCGGTTGAAGCAAGAATTATTTTATATGGGTTCTCTCTTTCATAGCAAAGGCATCTTGAAAAATAAGGTGTCCAGGTGATTCTGTAGTAATCTCAAGTTTATAATAACATTCTGTTAATAAAAGGTGTGTAACACATGCAGTAAGCACATAGACTCCTCACTCAAAAATTTCATGATCGTGTCTGACCCCTTTAAAAAGTACTTTTTAAAAGTACTTTATTTGCTATACAAGGTATTCAAGTGTAATGTAAGCTGTAAGAGCTTACTAGAGGAGTAAGAAGGGTAACAGTAGGGTAACAGAAGATTTTAGCATGTTGGTTTCTGCAGTGATTACTCCTGAACCAAGCACTAAGGTCATGTATCACAAGCCCTGGTGAATAGAGCTGTACTGCTTCTGGCATTGCATGTGTACCCACACCCAAGGAATTAACCACCTGAATAACTGGAACAGGAAAAACACTCCTCTGTTTCGATTTTTGTCTGGGGAGATTGTTCACTTGAAGGAAATAACCTTTTAAAAAAAATCTAATTACCTAATGTGTAGTGTCCATGCTTGAAGAGACAATGTCTTCCTGATGTTTGCTCCCCACTGTATGTGTTCCCAAGCTGTTGTCCTTGTTATGATCTCCGGGAAGCTGTCTTTATTAAAAGTGTGTTTGTGTCTATGTTTTGCAGCAAAGTTCTTAGCCACAGGGGCAAAGAGTATGAAAAACTGGGGATTTCATTTATTTCTAAAGCTTCCCAGCTTTCTAGATTCTAGAGGACACATGTCTGGAGAAAGGCAAGTATTGTACCGATGGTTGGAAAGGGCAAGAGGGAAAATTCAGGCAGCTGCAGACCAGGTAGTTGCACTCTTGTCCTTGGAAAAATCATGGAGTGAGTTTTTTGGGGGGCACATTTCCAGGTACATGAAAGAGAAAAAGATGACTGAGAATGCTCAGGTTGGATTTACCCTTGGTACCTTTGGCTTGACCAACCTGATTGTGCTCTGTGATGAAATGATTGAACCTATGGATAAGGGGAAAGCTTTCTCAGAGTCTCCAGCAGTACACCAGCATCCAGACTGGGATGTTATGGTAAAGATGTGGAAAACAAAACCGACTGGAAAGTCATACTGTGAGAGTTTAATGGTCTTGATCTGTCTGGGGGCCAGTTATAAGCAGCACTCCATAGGGGTACGTGCCTTGTTTAGTGACTTGAAAAAAAATCTCCAGATTATACTGCATTTTTATGCTAAGCTAATGATAACTGGCAGTGCTTTCATAAATAACATCTAATATATGAAGCTGGAGAAGGAAAACAGAGGAGTAAACCTATTCTGCATCTGTCTGCTTCCAAATGCAGCTGCCTTTCCCTGGTCTTTATATACATGAAAGTATATAAAGTCGCTTGCCACTGATGTTCAATACAAGGAAGTTTCTGTTTGCTAGGAGTCAGTTACTAAACAAACCAGATAAGAATCTCCAAGAGTGTCAGGCACATCCTGGCAGGGTGTTTTAAGTTCCAGGAGTTACCAGCTGGTGATAGTGAAGCAAGTGAGCAGCTGGCAGCAAAACTGGAAAGGTAATGAAGAGCCAGTAGCAATACTAACACAGAACTTCCAACCAAAGGTGTCCAACCAAATGGCATACTGGAGGCCTGGTGTAATTAAAGTTCTGGCTCAGTGAGGGGACCATGCACCTGCTATAATTTAGAGATGTGAAAGATACATATCAGAACTTCATATTCTTCCTTCAGAAAAACTACTTAAACTACTGAAAGAAATCAGTATTATTCTTCCTGTTATAGTGAGGGACAAAATGTGCAGCTTCCAGACCCCGAGTGGCAAAAGCAAACCTAATATGAAACTTGCAGTGTTATTCAATTACAGTGAGTATGTTTTAAATAAAATACCTGCTTAGGCATCTTCTTGAAGCAAGATTTAATTGACCTGTGTCAAGCTCCACAGCCTGTCAGTGGAAAGCAAGCAATAGATCTTCTGTCTCTTGTGTTCTGATTTGTGGCTTTAACCCAAAGACCTTTTAAGAGCAGGGTTAATCTTCCCTGATTCAACTTCTAAAAGAGGCATTTACTTAAAGGGTGGACCTTAGCCAGTCAAAAGTCCCTGCTGACTCCACCAGAAAGGATGGTTCCACCACATGCCGTATGATGTGGCTACTTCCCATGTGCTTATACACTTACACAGCAGTAATAAATCAGGTAAGCAATTAATCTGAATGAAAACCCACAGACAACATTCTCTGCTCCCTGCACAAAAAGCAGCCCCTGAGCCTGGCTGCCATAAGAAAACAAAAAAACACCCTCTGGCTGAAAATGGAAGTCCTGCCTGTACCAGGTCAGCTCCTGATGTGTCCATCAACACTGGTAGCAGACAGGAAAGCAGGGGAGAGGCTTGCATTGTCAACAGCAAGGTGGAGTTGGAATTAAACTCTCATAAGGAATGAGAGTTTAATCTTAAATTTTAAACTTAATCTGGGCAGCATTTTAGTCAGAATGCCTAGCTCTTGGATGTCCAAAGCTAGAAAAGATGTTCCATGTGTGTCAGACATGGAGAATAATATGCCAGCGAATGAATACTAAGCCATGGCAGCTTTTCCTTTGCTGTGGATAGAAGCTCTTACCCAGCCACAGAATTCCACATTGCACAGTCAAAGAAAACCAGCATGTGTTCTAAAGCTTACTCAGATATGCTGCTGCCAGCTGGTTTCTCTAGCAAACTTTGTATCTAAAATACAGCTCAGCTTTCTAGGTACAGTATTCAAAGCTTTCTAAGAACATTTAATTTCTAAGAAATATTACCATCATTGTCACTTTTCTACCTACCATGGGTCAAACACTCTCCATGTATGTGTTATTAGAAAAGCACTGCATCATTTTGAGAGCTAAATTATAAACCTATGGCATACTTGCTCTGAGTTTCCCCAGGATTCTAATGTGAAAATAATGCTTGGTCTTTTATAGTTCTACAAAAAAAAAAGGGATTGACACTACAGGGCTTATGCTGTGTTCATTAAAGAAAGGACAATCAGGTTTTGATTCTTATCTTTGCACTGATTTAAAGTACTAGTCCCTACTTTTTTGTATCAGTTATCAAAGAAGGTGCTTCCTTTTTTTTTAATCTGTGTGGAATAAATAGAAGATTTTAGTCATTTTATAAATATGTGCCAAATATTGCCTTAGCATCTCTTTTAAGCATTAAATAAGTATTTCTTTCTTTCCTTAAACATAACCCATTTAAAGGATTTACTCTAAGAAAGGATGCACAAGAGATCAAGGTATGGCAGTTCAAAAGGGAAAAAAATATTTTATGTGGAGACTTATATGTGCTGAAAATACACTGTGGCCTGTTCTTTGTAGGTATTACTCTCATTCTAGTAATTAGCCCAGTATATTGGATCCTTTAAATGCTTGATGTCTGCTGCAAACCAGAGTGCTGCTTTTACTTGTCTCTGTTTCATCTTGAGCAGAAACACAAACTCTTCGGAGAAATCAATGTGCTAGTTTTGGTAGTGACGTCCAAAGGGCAGTAGGAGTCTGTTCATTGTGTCCTGAATACCAAAGAAAGAAAGAATAAATCATGTTTACTTCAAATCAGAATTGTTAATGTAATGCCTCTATGACTTTGAAGGAATTTTATTAGTGGAAGGTCTCTTAGCCTTTAGGAATTGGTAATGAGATTCTTCTCTTTCAAACTTCTCCAAATGCACCGCACATTGAGTAAGTGGATGGTAACCATTATTAGCAACATGGAGACCTTGAGCTTCGACAGGGAATGGAAGCAGAAAATCATTTTGTCATCCTTCCAAGAGTCTTCCTTTCAGCCCTTCCTTTTGCAACTTGGAAGATGATCATCAGTTCTTCCATATCTTTCTGACAAGCAAAGCTTTCTGCTTCAGGGCCTAGCAGCCCATTTCCCCCACTTTCCACTACCCCAGGAAAACTGCAGGGAAGGTTTGGATCAGGACATCACTCTAATGTCAGTGATTCTAGCTGCACCATTACATTTTCAAGTCAAGTCTGACCCAAATCCTGTGTCCAGCTCCACTTCTGTTTTCTGTCTAATCATCTGTAGAGTATTACAGCCATTATCTGCTCAGTTCCTTCTTCTTATTATCTCCAGCTCTCAGCATTCTCAGGTCAGCTGCTCCTCCCTATACCCTCACAACTGTAGTCAACAGTAAATAAAGTTTTTGCCATTTTGCCACATCATGAACCCCATATTCAACGCTCTCAGAATCTGGTATCTCACTGGGACAGCTGATGATCTTGAGGTTCCTTTCAACCCTGTTTTTTTCATTTCTACCTGTGCATGGCAACCAATGCTATCTTTTTTTCAGAACACATGCACAACGAGGCTGAAGTCTACCCATGCAAGATGCATGGGACATCACTTAACTGAACACCATAATATTAGTCTGAAAGTCCTTAGCAGTTCTGGGGGGGTGGGAAAAAAAGAGAACTAGAACTTGTAAAATTTACTGCCCCGTGGAAAGGAAAGGGACAAAAGAAGTAAAATACTCATCTGAAGTGAACTGCAGGTATAGTAGCCATGCAGCCTATGTATGTGTCTTGAGCTTTGTTTAGGAAGACTTCCAACAGAACTGTATCAGTAGCTTGATACACAGAGCAAGCCCCTCTCAGGGGCCTAGAATAACTTTTTCACTTTTGCTTGTGTCTTTTTGAAAGCCATTTAAGGCAATATAGGTCTCTGTAATGAGAAGTTGCCTGATGAAAACAGTTCAAAGCTTTTATGTCAGGCAGCTGGCATGTTTCAAAGGTTATCATTTTACTGTCAACCTTGAAAGAGAAGGTGTTGCCCTCAGATTGTTATCTTATCAGAGAGGAGTGTATTTATATTAATTTGCTGTAAAATATTAACCATGTATAAACTGCCCTGGAATTTGTTGAGGGATGTGTTCCCTTCTCCCGAGGTACACTGCAAATGCACTCACTTCTCTGGATAGAAAGCATGTCATCCTGAGACATTTTATCTATTTCAGATAAAATAAATGAACCTATGTCATGTTCACTTTGCTATCAACTGAGCAAATTTTGCTTCAGGCTTTCAGCAAACTGACAGCTTCCTATTTTTCTAGGCATTTCAGTGTTGATTAGTGTCAAATGTTTATACTGCTCTTATCCAAACCACAATTTTTTCATAATATTGTGATATCTCCACTTAGTTAATTTCAGGAGAGGGAGGTGAGTCCTTGCGATGTTCTAAGGCAGGCCTGTTTGGATGACATGTTTGGAAAAGTTTCGCCTTGATCCCAGGTGATCTAAATTGGATCAGTCTATGTGGATTCACACTAAAATAGAATTAGAGCAATGTTAGAATTTATCAGGACCTGCCCAATAGAACTTATCAGGCTTCCATGATGTTGGGCCAGGCTTTCACAGATCAACTCCCAGACCCACAAATATTACCTAAAAATCCAGAAATACAGAAAACCTAAATTGAGTGAACAGGAGTAAAATAAGTTTTTATAATAAGTAAAATAAGAGAATGATAATATCAGGACATCAACTGAAAGACAAGGATTTTAAGCAACATCTCAGCAAACCATAGACCATCCTGACCACTGAATGCATTTTCCTTACTTTAAGGGGTAAGGAATAGATATTCCCTCAAGACCATGAGCCTTTAAGTCCTGGGAGCAGTTTAACTCCACATCTTGCTGTGATCCAGCCCTTCTGCATCTGTCTCTCTTGTCCTTTGCCAGCACCATCACACACCTGCTGCAAAGGAAATGGGTAATAAAATAGTGTTTATTACCACCAAAACAAAGAAGTATAATCAAATACAGTAAGGGTGGAGTATCCTGGAACTGAAAAAAAAAAATGGCAATAAATCAATGAACACCCATCAAGAGAGGGTGCTGGGGGCCTCAGCAAGCTGTGCTGCTGGAGCTGCTGCTGGCAGGGACCTGGGTGAGTAACTCTGGGGAAGTGCCAAGGGTGGGACCGACCAACTCCCAGCCTCTTGGGCCTCTGCAAGTCAAGGAGAGTAGAAGGTGAGAAAAGTGGTGCCATGAACTGATCCCCATCCAGGTCACCAGCAGCCTCCCTCCGGTGCTGCATCGGGATGTGGGCTGTCTGCTGTCAAAGCTGCAGTGGTGTGCTAATTCTGTCATCATCCCAGGAAAGAAACTGCCAACACCATGTACCCCCTTGGCACTTCCAGCCTGCACTTGTTCTTAGCCATCATCCTCCTACCATTTCTGTTTGTATTTCCTTCAGTGTCTTGCACCATGTCTTCAGAGGAAGACTTCTTGGTCAGCTTTTTTTAGAAATTAAATACTATCCTTTCTGCCTTTGCATTCTTTTCCTAATTTCACTGCAGACCACAAAGGAAGAAAAGAAATCTGTTTATATATAATAGGAAGCAATGGGGGGAAAATCAAACACAAGGTGGAGGGAAATTGTCATAGCAGACTTTTTAAAAATTGTGACTGCTTAAATGAAAAAGTCACAAGTCACAGAGTATGTGTTGCTGTGTAGGAATTAAGGCAGCTAGGTTTTAAGGTCAGGTTCAGCTCATAGCAGTGTTGGTGTAGATGTGCTTTTAGGGCATGCCTTACTCTAATTTTGAGACTATCAGGCCTGATTCATCACCCAATTGTTAACATAAAGTGTAGTCCTTAATATCTGCTTCTGGTTGCCTTGATCCATTTCAGGATGCGTGAGCTGAGGGTATCCTGAATAGCAGGCTGGAAGGACTCTGAAATTATTTTGCATGGCCCAAGAAGAGAATTTTTGAGCTTTTTTAATCCAGTGTATGCAGAAGTGCTCTATACACAGCAGAGGAAGCTGTTTACTAGTGTGCAATTTAGATAAGAAGAGAGAAGCAGCGAAAGCATGAGCTGGGACAATTGCATTGCAAGGCACTTGTGGAGAAGAGCATATTGCAGTCAGAAAAAGATGAACTATATCTGTTAAAAATGCTCCTGTATGTCCTTATTGTATGAGTGACATGGCTTAGGGAGGAAACTGGGTATAGCAGAGAGGGAATAGCTCCCAGAAATCTTCTCTAGTATGTGAAAGATACTAGTAGTGTCCTTAAAAAGAGACATACCCAGACTTCTGGCACTACAGAGGTTTTACAAAAGGTAAAGAGAAGCAAAATACTGTAGTATGGGCTCATGTGAATGCCGTGGGAAGAGGAGAGTATCCTTGGAAGGAGATGGGAACCACCACATTTCCCTATATTTTTCCCTGCCAATGAGAAAAAAAAGAATGAGCAGAAACAAGACTAAGGACAGAAGTAGAAACGACAGCAGTGATACATCTGGGAGTCTGTGTAATTTCATTAAGCAAGGCTTCACTTCTGCATGCATGGAAATATCCAGCTGCCCTCTCTTCCTCTGCACCAACCACTATTTTTTTTTTTCTGTAAGAAGCAAAGCCAGGCAGTGACCAGGCAAAGGCAGCTTTCCTCTGCCCCAGGTGAGTCTGGAACCCATTTTCTGTCCTATATACGTACTCCAGTGTGTATTGCCCCTTGTCTTCAAAAAGAAATTACATGGGTGATTGACCTTTTGTAATCTTCATCATCACCTGTAATTGTAGAAAATATGGGCATTCTAATGGCTTATAAAATCTCACCTTTGGCACATATGCTTAAAGACCTGCACAGGTATTCTAGAACTCCTTGTTTCATTTTTGGTTTTGGAATATGTTTGTACTCCTGGAAATGGCAATGTGGGAGTCCATCTGTTTGTTAGGGGTAAATACTAAAATGGTAGATTATCTCCAGTAGATATTTATCAACATTTCACAGGCTTGTACATATACAAATCTGGGTATCATGTTTGAAATTAATTGAATACATTAATTTCATTTATTCTCCTTTAATCATTGCTACTGTGTGTAAAATGTCTCACTTCTGGGGAGGCTGTTTGGGAAACAGTGATTATGTTTCATGCATTAAGAAACCCTTCCCCCTCTATTAGCATGTTATTCAGGAAGGAAGACCAGATGATAAAAGAAATCAAACTGATAGGCCAGGAACAAAGGAAACCATGGGTTTGACAGTCAACCTGTAACCTCCACCAATAGTGCTGGAAATGTTTCCTTGGAAACCAGGCTGAAAACCAATTTCTGTCATATTAAATTTTCCATTTAACTGAAAAGCCAATTGTATGTGATAGTAAGGCTTCATGTATGCCATTGTGTATTTTAAATAGCTGTGAAGCAGGTGCACAAAAATGAGGGCATGTTTCTGTGAATCTGCACATTGTCTTTGACACAAAGGAGAACATTTACCTATTGACAGTAAAGAGAAAGCAAATAATTTCAAGTAGAAGTCACAATTTCTACACGGAAATACACACTGTTAAATTACCCTGCATGATAGTCTGAGTCAGTTGCAGAAGACATACATTCGTATGTGATTTGTCAAAGTAAAACATACAGTTAGTTGCCTTGGCAGGTTCTAAAACCCTATTTCAGAGTGTGCTTGATGCATTACTTTGCAGAAGAGTGGGGGGCTGAACAACTCTTGCAAGAACGAGCAGACATTTTTTAATGCTAGAGGCCCAGGGTGTGGCTAAGCTGAAGCCTTGTTTATGTCCATAAAAACCTGCAAAGATAAACCTTCTGCTGAAGGGGACATGAAAACACAAATTCTAGCAATTCTAAGGCAGCGGTTCCCTGCTGTTTTCTATAGCAGTGACATACATTTAGCCTAATCCAACTGAATGTTATCTATCCACTTACACAAATTGGGCAATGTGAAAAGCTGTTGAAGAAGTGCTTTTGAGATCTGAGATTGTTTCTGTAAATGTTTTTCGTGTACCATTTAGAGTCCTGCTTCAACGCTTATTTGGGATCTGTACTACATCAAATGAGGGTTGACACAGCTGCCTCTGTGTTGGTCTGTGAATTGCAGAGAAGATTCTTTTGCTTTTCTACCTTAGTTGCTATACAGGCATTTATTTAATTTGCCTGTGTCTGCTTCAGTCACACACATCAGTCACTCCTTGGTCCCTCTCAGATGTGTCCTTTGAGGACAGTTTTCATTCCTTTCATTTTGTTTACTTGCAGCCCTGGATTACCACATGTCAATTTCCACATTTCCTAACTATGTTAACTCTATAGGACATGTTAGCATTGCTACCTCAAGGCAGTTTTACTTCAGATAAATGTTAGAACCTCATTAGAATGGGCCAGAAACTCGGGGGGGACTCGGGGGGGGGAGGGGTGGGGAAAGCATGAAGAGCCAAGCAATTATTTGTACCCTCTTTCTTTGGAAGCTTGAAGGTAGAAAGAGTGATCATCCCAGCCTGCTCGAAGACAAGCAGAGGCATTTTGTAGTTAATATCACCTTTAATTGTTTCCCATAGGGCTGAAGCCCTCTGGAACTGACATCACTCTGCCTTTGCCTTGTGCTTCCCTTTCCTTCTTCCTTGGGACCTGTGGTGTCCTGAACAGAAAAGCAATAAACAGTGACCAAGTAGAGCACACGGTACCTAGAAAAAGAACAGATACTTTCACAGGCCCAATTTTTTTTTTTAACCATTTACACCAATGTTTCCTGCCTTTACTGAAATATCTTACACTTTGGTTAAAGAGAGAGATAATATTCCTGATCCTAAAATATGTGTGCTGAATTTTTTTTTCAGCACAAGCTTGACTTTGAGTCAAAGCCGTAATTTTAATGTTAATTTTGCACTCAAATTGCAGCTCTCAGGAAAGAAGCACTTAGTTAAGGAAGGAGTATGGTCTCTTAGAAGGCTTTAAAATAGCCTCCTCCCCGTTCTTTCACTGCTTAGTTATATGACCTTGGGTAAGTCACTTGAAGTCTGTCTTTCTTCCCCTGAAAAATTACATAGCTCTTTTTTATAAAGAATTTACTGAAGAAAAATGCTATATAATAGTTATGTATTAATGGAATATTTAATCAAAAAACTACTTGCAAGCCAAAAGATATGTCCGGAGTACCTTTACTTATCCTTTGGTCTCTCCTGCTTCAAACCTAATCTGGAAGGTTCAAGGACATTCAGTGAGTGTCATTCTTCAGCCACTCACATAACTTGGAAACCATGCTCTTTAAATTTGCTATCCGTGTGCCTATGGAAACAGTGGGTTCCTTGGAATGCAGATGCTCTCTAGGAAAGCAATCAGCTTTGTATGCTTGACAAGAGCTCGCTCATGCACTAATAGATGTTCAAATCCCTGGCATCAGGAGAATCAGCAGAACATGAAACCTGAGTAGCCAAAGACATCTGTGCTAAAAATAAATAAAACCAAAATAAGATAAAGTCAGTGCCCAGCAAAGGGTTTAGTGAAAGTAAAAGCAAGGAAGGGAGAGACTATGTTATTAAAGAATAATTGGATTTTGAAATTAATTATATATGTTGTTATTGGGGCAATGAAATGAGGTTTCAAGCTCTACTAAACATCTGTGTGGATAAAAATATATTGCAGGTAAAATATGTACAGAAAGATAGTGTTATAACTTCACACTTTAACCAGTCCTTTCGTCCTATAAATCAGAATGAGACCTAACTGGGAAGATGTGAAAGCCTGATGCAGACTGCTTACATCTTTTCTTTGTAGCTGCTGCCAGACAGGGCCTAGGAACAAATACTCCCTAGGTCAGCTCCTGCAGATCTTGGGTCCTTGGATAAACTCTCTGCCTACACCTCATTTTGTGCTCCTGTCCTCCAACAGGAACTACGTTTGATTTACCAACTTCTCCCTTTTTCTTCTTTTCAGTAGTTTTTATTCTAACAGTAAGGCTAGATGGATTTCAGCTCCAAAAGCATCTCTGAGCCCATGCGCCAGTAAGATGCCGGGGCTCCTGAGCTGCAGCACTGGGAAGATGAAGAGCCAAGAAATGCCATTTTTTCAGCATTTTGCTAAAAGAGATTAGAATTTCTCTAAGGCAAGCAGCGTGCCTCCAGGTGCTTGGTTCAGCAGGTCCCTTAAGGCACTGACTGAAAATACTGTATAGGTAAAGTTCAAGACAAAAGCTGTTTCTTCCATAGTATTCCCCTTCAGTCTGAAAACAGCAATTGGTTTTCTCAGCACCTCACAGCTTGTTTTCTATTGAATGCATGGCATGTATTTATTCACTCCTCCACTGCAATTTGCCTTCTTGCTTGAGTGACATAAATGAAGGTGACAGCTACCCAGGGTGCACTTGATCCTGGTATTTGGTGAAGCATAAACGTGTAGCGCAGGCTGCAGTCTGGGTTCTTGTCTGTAGTCTATGTCCTGTACTTTGGATGAGACCCCTTGCTTTACTGTTATTATTTGGCAGATGTAGCAGATTTGATGCAAGATGATACCTTCATTATCGACCTGTTAGCTCTTTTAGTTTAATCTGATTAAACTCTCCCAGACACTTACTTAGGTAAGGTAGATGGGATGAGTCTGAGTCGGAAAGATTAGGTGACTCTTGAGTGATCACCAAAAGGTCAGAGGCAGAGGGAAGAAATTTGAGGGGCATCACCCCTAGCTTGAACATAAACACACTCAATGAAATTAGGGCCTGGGATGTGGAAGAGGAAGGAGGGCTTGTACAACCTCATTCACTCTCTCCCCAACCCCACATCTTGCACAGCTCTTGAGCTTTTGGTACTGTAGCGAGGGAATTGGGATCAGCAATCTGTACAGAGCAGGGAGCTGAGGCTCGTAAATCCATATCTAAATGTGTGTTAACCTCTGGGCCAGCTGCCCTCTGTAACTGAAGTGTGGATATTGTACTGCAGGGAAACTGTCAATATGAACTTTCACATTAAAAAAGATGAGTTGTATCTCTAGCTGAAACACATGGTGTCAGTGGAGCTATTCCAGTTTGCACTGACCTAACATTGACACAGGCTGTGTGATAATACTGTCTCTATTAGGCATGAAGGGGAAGACAAGAGAAAAAAACAGTGGTTCCTCTCTTAAATGTTTCTCAGATGACTGTCAAAGAGAATTTGTTCAGATTTCCACATTAGTTCCTTGTGAGGACACCACTGAGGTTTAAAGCATTTCTAGTATTAAATTCTGAGTTTGAGAGGGAAGGGCAGGTGAGTTCACTTACACTCCAGAGTGAACCCTTGAGTGATGGGTATTACACATAAACGCTTTATAATTATGAACAAAGACATGAGTACTTGTGTTGTCTCCCTAGGGACTTATGTCAACTAGCTTGTTATAGTCTTTTTGTTCCTAATAGAAGAAACTTGTTGTAGGCGTAATTCTACCATGGTGTGTGGGAGGGAGATCTTGGGGAACAGATGGTTCTCGGTGAGCAGACTCTGGTGCCTAAGACCAACTCTCAAAAAAGAATGAATCTATCAAGCTGATTTGCTGAAGAATAGAAATATGACAGGTAACCATAGTGTAAACAAAGAAATGAACTATGAAGCAAGGCTGCTTGTTTTATACTTGTCAGTGGTAATTCTCCCGGGTAAATAAATTGCTTTTTAATAGTTCTCCTATGGACAGTATTCTATGGAGCTGTTTCTTTTTAAAATGTTCATGTATTTATCATGAGCACAGAGGGCAAAAAAACAGGCACTTGAAACTTGAAATGAAAAAGAATTCTGCAGTAGCAGAAATTGTGCCTCTACAGATCCCCATCTATCCACTTGAAGGTGGTGTAGGAAACCCTTGAGAATTTCTGATGGAGGTCAGCATAAGTTTAATTTTTGCATGGTATCTCCAAAGGTCTTGACAGGAAAAAGAGAGTGATAAATCATACTTGGGATGACCAGTAGGTACCTTTGAGCCACAGACAAGTGATTCAGATGTGGTTGCCTGACCTGGGCTGCCTTCTGTGACCAGCAGCACCGATCTGTTCACTAGGAAACTGCCCTGTTGTGTGGATCTTCAAACGTGGGAGTAACTGAAGCAGCAGGAGACTGTGCTGCACATTTGTCTCAGATGTGTCCTTCTGCAGAGTGGTGGGAACCACAAGGATGCAATAGTAATTGCCTGCCTGTGGGGCTGAAGGTGCCCCTCTCTGCAGCTGCCCAGGGAGGTGGTAGTTTGCATAAATAAAGATTTCAGAAACCATCATCCTGTAAATCCACTCATACATACAGTTAAAACTGATAGAGTCTTGACTGAAGCTCATTTCAGTCCATGAGTGTTGATAAAAACTTATTTCTTAAAGCTTCTGGTTTAATTATCAGCACTGAGAAAGACTTTTGTGAGCAATACAGAACCATTTCTGACAGCAGGTTGCTGAGTGGGTGTATTAAAGTCTCTCCCCGTGAAAGAGATTTTACCCTACAGAAGAAGTACCCAGTACTGTGGGCTATTTGCTTAGTCATGAGTAATCTCTCAAGAGCTCCTTGCCAGCCATTTGATACGTTGGTGTTTCATTTTCAGGGTGTTTGACCATCCCACCAGCTGGGAATTAGATAAACAACATCTCAATTTTTTCAGTGCAAGAACTGAAAGCAGTTAAGTAAGTGTCCCCTTCTTGCTTGAGAGTGTATTTGCAGGACTCATTTGATCACTGTATTAACTGAAATGCAATTTTAGGTCTATTAGCCCTGCAGACTCAGCACAGCTCAGGGGGAACTGTATGCCCTAAAGGTGCTATGTTTGGGTTAAATCCTTAAGCATTGGCTTGTTTTTTTTTTTTCCCAGCGAATCTGGAAAATTGATAGACTCTGTCTACTGAATGTGGTACACAGGTGAAGACTAAATGTAAAGATGAGTTGTATTTCCCTCAGTTAAATATATAATTAGGATGTATAGCCTCATGCAAGTGGTCCTTTTCAGATCATTGTGTATTTCTTGTTTGTGTAACCACTACAAAGGATGAGAGGTATATTTCACTATGCATAGTTGGTTGTAATATATTCTGCTCTTTTTTCCAGACTCCTTTGGACAGGGTTTTTCACTGGTAGATTAGAGAATTAAATTAATTTATAACCTCACAGGACTAGGGCCAAGGACACGGGCTCATTAGCTGTAATCCCTGCTCAGACAGATGAGAAGACTTTTGTGGACAAACTTTGTTGTTCAACCTAGCTGAAATCATTGCTCCTTCTGGTGACACATGGGCAAGTGATTTGTTGCACCTGAAACATAATTAGCCCAAGTGCTCATTTTTCTGCCTGGTATGAACTGAGTAGAAGAAAAATTATTGGTGAAATTTAGATGTAGAAGCTGAGGGCAGGGCATGGAGAAAACATGAATGCTATTTTAGCTTACATGAATTCTCTTTGGTCTCCATTGGAAGGAGTAAGTGGTGGAAATGTACTTGAAGGGACAAGTAACTTCTGATAATGATGAAGAGTATTTGGGGTATTTTTTGAGTGAAATAAAGACTGCATTTCAGTGTGAAAGATGTCTTGAGCCACAAATCCTCTGATCAGAAAGTTTTAACATTATGGCTTTAGCTGGAACAATTAGTAGGAGTGCTGGCAGTGGAAAGTCAGGCTTCTAATGATTGATTACCCTTCAGCAGTCTCAGAGAGATTCCAGAGTAAGCTAAAACCTGAACCTGGCTTACGGACACTTCAGTATGGCTTTCCTGATCCTCTTTAAAATGTGTGTGTGTTTCTTTCTGTAGTAAAATATCTGAATTTCTCTACTATTTATTTAAAAAAAAAAAAAAAAAAAAAAAACTTATCTTGTACTGCCTTGAAGAGGAGGAAAATTCTTGCAGGGTGTGTGAAACATCATCTGGCTTGTCTCTTACCAACATCCCTGTCAGAGCATTCTAGGCAGGTCCAACTTCAATGGCACGGTCAGGAGAAAATTTTCACGTGGTGTAACTGAACCATCTGTGGCAATGCTCTGATCTTTGTACCAGGAAGTAGGTGACATCTGTTCCTGGTAGAAGTGTTACTATCACAAGCTGACATTAAATGGCCCTTCTAACAACAGGTATCTTCATTCTGAAACAAAACTTCACCCCCTGCCTGATGACACCAAGGGCAGTAGAAAAAGGAGTAAATGTGCCAAAAGGTTGGGGTGCACTTCATGGGCCCAATTTGCCTTTTCCTTACATCAGGATAACTTGATAAATTGAATAGAGGTGAATTTCAAGAATGCTTATTATGGGCAGAACCAATTCATCAAACACTGTCAAAAGTGCTTTCAAATACAGAAAGCAGTCCCTATTTTCTATAACATGCAAAGAGGATGGATTTAGAGGGAAGGTCAAAGCTGTAAATCCAGCTGTCAGGCTTATATGTGGGCTTCTCCAACCATTTCTGAAGAGTTTCCAGGGATTCTTCTGAGAGATGACCAAAATCAGGACCATTGATTACAGTTGACCCTTGGTAAGAGTGGTGCTTGAAGTGCTACAGTGGGTTATAAGCAGCTGGACACTATTTGGACAGATGGTTCTATCTTCTTAAAGAAGTTTTAAATTCCCTAAGCTAAAGGCTTCTTGGATGGAAATCAAGGATTATGTGTAACTCTTTACCTCCTGCTTGCTTCAAATAATGACTCTACAGAAAAATGGTTTAAATGGTTAAGTCTTCCTTTCTTAGATGTTTTCTTAGAATCTCACTTGTTTCTTCTTCATTAGACTCAGCCTCTTTTTCACAAGTGCCTTCACTTCTTGTAGTGTCCCTGCTCTTCCCATTAGCCTTACAGATTGCCTTAACTTCCCATCATCTCCCAGTAATTTTCCAGTTTATTTACTTAATGTGTGTGCTGAATGCAGCCTTACTGTGTGCATATGATTACAGTTAAGTGACAGTAAGGAAAGGAAGCAGATAATTGATAAGCTGAGGTACCTGGGCTCAGTGCTTTTCTTTTAAGCACCAACCAAAAATCACATTGTTTTGATTAATATAATGAAAATATATGTGGAATGGCATAAGAAGGCCAAAATATTTGTATCCAAAGTGAATGCAAAAGAAAAATGGTGAAATGAGAGAGACTCCCTGTATGCAAAACTTCCAAGATTAAATGATCATACTGTTTGACAAGGACCATAAATTTAATTGTTCTTGGGATGAGTTTCAGGCACTGAGACCAGCTGGCATGGAATGGCTTGCACTTATCCCATCAAAATGTCTTAGCTTCCAAAGCATGGCTACATACAGGATATATGCCCCTGGTCCAGACTGACTCCTCACTTGTGACCAGGAACTTGTTCATCTTTCTGGTAGTTGGGTCAGGGCAAAATTGTGCTAAGACCCTTCTAACAGTGACCCTATATTGATGATTGAGTTTGTGCCCAGGGCATAACTGGCACAGTTTAATTTACAGGTATAGATATTTCCACAGAATTCATTGGCTCTCTTAGGTGAGGGAGGTTCATCACAAGGCTCACCATTTGCTGACTGCCTGTTCCTCTCATCCCAGAAAATTCCAGCATAGTTCATGCTAGAAGGAATTACTATTCTATTGTACTATTTCCCAGATGTTCAACTCTCTGTGCTTGAATGCCATCTCACTACAATGTTTTAAAAATCCTTTTTTATTATTTGAGTCACTTTAAATATTCAATGCACTTGTCTTGATTTGTTCAATTTCTGTTCTATGTGACATCCAAGGATTTTTTTTCCTGCTTCCACTTTTAACCAAGATGGACTTTGGTGCCCACATTACCTGTGATCCTGTTCATAACAGCATTCTCTTCTTTGTGCCTCAGGAAATGGTCAGAGCTTAAAGGAGTATGGAAGTGCAGAATATCTACCCTAGCTTGCCACAGCTGCTGCAGTAATTAGTTTGGAAGAGCTCTTTGGAGGGTCTCAGGTTCGCTATGGGGTACCTCAAGACTGTTGGATATACTTGCAGGAGTCATAGGACCCAGATGCATCCACAGATTTGTCCTTGAAGCAATATTTTGACCAGCACTCTGTGTTACACAGGTTACGTGCTAGCTTCCTCAGCTGTATCTGTGTGTCAGCCGATGTGTCTGATTGTCCTCTTGGGAAACAGGATTGTAGCAGAAGGAGAAGTACCCTCAGGGTGTGGCTGAAATAAGGTTGCCAGAATATCTCTGGTTGTGGGGATTCCTCGGTGACTTTTTGGCAGAGCTCTTTTTTCACTGGAAAGTGAGATTGTGAGTTGCTGTGCAGTCTAACAGAGACACTGGCAGGTAGATCTCAAGACTTCTGTGGGGCTCGACCAGTTCCAGCCATCAGAGGAATGATAGCCAGTATAAACAAGGACTGCTATGCAGAGCTAAGGCTGACTGTGTTGTGCTGGGTCAGCTGTTTTGCAGCTGGCTGAGGATGCCATCGTGCTGAATTTAGCCTGTGATGGCCTCCTTTTCACATCATTCAGTCCTGGGAGGCTTCACAGTTGAGAGTGTCTGTTCTGCAGCCAGGACTGCATCTCACTCACTTGCAGGGCTGGGCTTTGTGATCTTTTCCTCTTTGTGACCCTATGAGCCAGGTTTACCTGGGCAGCCAGATGTGCAGCTGTAGGGAGCTCTGTGTGGCCTGTCTTCCTCTAGTAAGGCTCCCTGTGAAAGGGATTCTTATCTGAATGCACACTTTGCTTGCCTACATGTGGTGCCCCAGTCCCCCAAAACTCCTCTCCATACTAGTTGCATGATTATATACATGCAGCTTATATTTCAGAGAGAAGGAACCTGTAACATACTGTGCTTTAATGTAACTGTAAGTGAGGCTGCATTGGAGATCACACTGACAGTTGCAATACCAATCTCCATAGACTCCTAAAAGTCATCCTGGTTTTTGTAAGGTACTTTAGAATGGGAAACTAATTTTTTGGTAATTTGGCGATTTCCTTATATGACTTCAAGGTCTTTCTATAAACATCGCCAAGAAGTAGGCATCTGTGTTTGGCACAGCCTTTACTCCTGGCTGGTTAGCATTTGGGGGACTTAGCAAACACTCCTGAAGTTCTTTGGTGCCCAAGCAAATCTGGCAGTGAAACTTTAAAGATCTGTAATTATGGCAATGGGTATGGAAAAGCAGGTTCAAATCCTATGTCTGGATAACTCGGCACTGTATAACACTTCCAAGTACATGAGGTGATTTCCTAGTAGTCAGCTGCAAATTCTGCATGGTGAGAATGAGGAAGGGGAGATGAATGGGACTCTGGTTGTCTCCAACTGCTCCTGTGGTTCTTTGGCGACTGACTCCCCCTTCACCTATGTCCACATTGGGGCATTTTTATAGAGGAGGGATTAGAAGGAAAACAATTCTGGGAAATACATGGCAAGGAATATACTAAATGGAAGCTCTAAGTGCTACAATCTTCTTTCCCCACACTTAAACTCTTCTCCTGTTTTAAATGTCAAACTTTCCATCAAATGCTGATAGTGAGATCCCTCTAAGTAGCACACAAGGGCACAAGAAACATCGGTGATGAATGTAAAAAAGCTCCATGTTCTGTGACTTTGCCACCCACCTGTATGAGGGCACTAGAGACAACTGAAAGTTTTGCTGTGTCTGTCAAGTCCCTAATGCTCCTGTCTACAATGCATGTCTCTGAAAGAGCCCCTTTTACTGTCCCAAATTAACTGACATATAACCCGAGTATTCTTGCTAGAAAACAGCAGGCTTTGTCAGCAGCCAATTTTCAAGGAAATTGGCCATTTAAAACCACATCCTAAGTAGCTGGCTCTAGGTATTAGCCTTAACTGATCTATATTGAAATTTACTGTCCGTTGTCTCTTTGTTTCTGTAGCTTTAAAATAAATCAGCTCTTTTGTTTACTAAATGTTGGTTGTGGGTACTGTATTTCCACTACATTAGCTCTACTCAGGGGAAAATAATAGCTGTAGACAGAAGCATAAGCTATTTGATTCCCTGTAATGAGAAACACTCTGCTGCATGCTTTCTAACTGATTAGATGAATTATGCTGTATTTGCCTTGAGAAGAACCATACTTAAAAGCAACTTTCTGAAGAGGAAATGAGGCAGAGAGTGCACAAGGGAGACAAAGGGTCTATGCCCATTAATGCTGCCTGAGATGCATTTTCACGCAATTCTAGATTAAGAAATCCTGATGCTTATTGCTGGAAATGTACCAGGCTAAAATTAATTGCAGGCTAATTACTTTATGTCAAGAAGCTGCCCAATTATTTCTCAGATTTGTATAATGGCAGTTCTAGAAGTAGATACCTACCTTCCTACCTTCCTTCAAAACTGTATTGGAGGATTTTATCAGTGGCAAACACAACTGGGATGAGCCCTTTTGTCAGAATAAAAGTGCAGAGATCAGTTTGTTTGGGGTTGTGTTTTTTTGTTGGTTTTTTTTTTTTAAAGAGCTGTTTTCATTACTTTGGTACCTTCACTAGTTTAGATTTGTGGTGGTCTCTCATATCCACTTATGACACTGGCACTGAAGTCTCAGAGGGATGGACACACATGCCAGGATGTCACTTTGTACATCTATATCTAGGCTGTGCCCTAACATTTATACACCAGTGCTCTGTTGGAGGCTACAAAGATGCTCAGAGGGCTGAAGCACCTCTGCTGTGGAGACAGACAGAGAGAGTTGGAGTTGTTCATCCTGAAGAAAGAGAAGGCTTCAGGGAGACTTCACAGCAGCCTCCCAGTACAGTCATTGAAGGGGCTACAGGAAAGCTGGGGAGGGACTTTTTTCAAGGGCATGTAGTGACAGGACGATGACTTTAAGCTGAAAGAGGGTAGATTTAGGTTATATAGTGGGAAGAAATTATTCACTAGGAGGGTGGTGAGACACTGGAACAGGTTGCCCAGAGAAGGTGTGGAGATCCCCTCCCTGGAAGTGTTCAAGGCCAGGCTGGATGGGGTTTTGAGCAACCTGGTCCAGTGGAAAGTGTCCCTGCCCCTGCAGGGGGGTTGGAACTAAATAATCTTTAAGATCCATTCCAGCCTAAACCATTCTGTGAGTTACAGACTCCTCTGACTACAGGATGAAGAGCAGGAGCCCACCTTTAGCACAGCTGGCATTACCAGGACATGTTTATTCAGCATTTCAGAAGATGAACTCTTCACATCAGGGGAGGGCTCAAGAAATAATGTTGGATAACATCACCAAGCAAGTAGGAGAACTGCTTCCACTCCTTCCTACCTTTCTCAATGAAGTGCCATCATGAATGGTGCCTGTTACAATAAGTTGGGTTTTTTAGGGGTTAGGACTGATGTATCAAAGAAAAACGGACTACCCAGGCCTGTTTGAAGGATACAAGTCTTACCAAACTCTTTAAAGTTCCTTTTTGAAATAGACTATGTCTTAGGCACTCTACTTTCCATTATTTTGTATTTTCTCCTGAGGAAGAAGTGAAGCCTTTTGCATTTTACATTGTTCAGCAGTTCCTTTATTTTCATCTGTGCTGTTTCATAAATGTGCAATTTGCCATTTCTTTAAGGTTTTTGTGTCTGCGTGTTATGGGAAAATTTCTGATTGAAAGATTGATGGGCAGAAATCTCTCTATTACATGCTTTAAGGCAAGAGCAGAGGACACAGTTACAGATGTCCTTTGGGAAGGGAGGTTGAAGCTTAAGTGAGCAGTAATAGGGAAAGAGACGCCCATCAAACACACTCAAGTATAATGTTGGGAGAATTTCTAGAAGTCCTGTTTTCATAAGAAGGGCATGACAATGTGAAAGAAATTAGTTTATTATTATAAGTGGAAATTACCTGATTATAACATAAGAAACAAATCACCAAGTTGCAGAGTGAAATTCTCACCTCTGCTGAGAGACAGAACAGCCTATGCACAACTTGAATCCTATTTTGAGGCTTAAAATGAGAATATAAGTTATTAGGTTAATTTCTTCTGGTTTTGTCAAGGCAGCAGTGTTTCCCTGGAATGCATTAATATGCTCAAAGGAGATTGAAAGCAGGATACATTATTACTGATTCCCCTCAGTTTAATTACTATTGGACATGGCTGATCAACTTGAAATCAAACACCTTTCCTTCCTCTTCACTATAATCCTGTGGTAATTAATATATCACTTCTGAAGTATTGCTGACTTGGCCAGTGTTTTCATGCAGTTCCAAGCACATAGCATGCCAGCCCACTTCTATCCATTCAATGCATTTTGTATTGGCAGGTGACTTCTAAAAAGAAAAGAGAGAACAATCCTTAGGCCTTTTGCAGTTTTGGGGACTTATTATATATACACTTGAGTTAATCAGAATTTAGAGATACAATTATTGTTTGCCTGCAGACTAAGCATCATCTTTATGTTAAGCAGTCCTTGAGCTGTAGGAAATAGTATTGAATAAGCTGCATTTGTTTATATTTTAATCTTCTTACGCTTTCCTATAAAGCATTGACAAGTCTGAGATCTTCAGACACCATAAAAGAAGCAGCAGACTTGGATTAAACAGCTGCTCTTATTATCTGATTTAATGGTGGTGAGGAACTGAATGTTCTTGTGATCCAGAAGGTTTCCAAAGCAGTATGCTGATTTCTGAGCTTCCATTTAGAAACTGCCATCGTCCTACAGAGAAATGCAGCGAATCAATAAAGGGGTTGAAAAACTACAGCTGTGGAATGGCATGTGGGAGTACACAATAAATACCTCACAGTAAGCACAGAAACTGAAGGGGATATTATCTGCAATGGGAACATCAGGAGGAGATGGTACCTGGACAGAATAAACCTGTCTAAATTCGAGCAATGCTGGCACTGCAGAAATACTGCTCTTCTTTTCATACACCATGACTGAAATGGAGAAAGGGCTGATTCATTCTTTCTCTGCATTATTTATGCCAAAGTAAAACAAATATAAAATAACTCTCATTGGGTGGAGTTTCATGCTCTTTTTCTTTTTTATTTCTTTTCTTTTCTTTTCTTTTCTTTTCTTTTCTTTTCTTTTCTTTTCTTTTCTTTTCTTTTCTTTTCTTTTCTTTTCTTTTCTTTGCTTATTGTTCCTAAAATTCTGAAAAAACAGCTTTGGTCTTACATGGGTTCTCATAGAAACCTTTCCATTTTGTGTCTCATCAGGGTTTGCTTGTGTATGTGATCTCTCATGAGATAATGCGTATTTGGACAACCACTTCAGTGTCCTCTTGTTAGAAGAAAAGCCTTTGCAGACACTAATGCTGATAGTACCCAGTGCAGAACTTCAGATGTTGGGAACCAAGTTCCCATGGTCCACCTAATTTTCACCAACATCTTTGCCATGAGTTTTCTCTGTCTAGAAATCTATTTTCTGGCCTAGACTACATTGCTGAAATAGTTGGGTGCAGCTGAGATAAATTAAATGACCTTATCAAGTCCCAACTTCTGTTAACTTGCTCAAATTTCAGGTTTATGAAGGATGTGCACCTGTGTGCTTAATACTTGAATGCTGAGTGGGCTGATTAATAGGGAAGGCTGGTGACTTTCTTATCACTCCTTTTCCCTAAGAGCATTGAGGTTTATATAGATAAAGTTGTCAGATAAGCAGAAAGACAGTAATCCCTTTCTCAAACTAGAAAATACTGCTATTAGTATCAATTTACTCTTTCATATGTGTTTCTCTTTTAGTATGTTTAATCTGTGTAGCACAATTTCTGCTCTTACATAAGTACTGGGCAAATCAAACACAGAACAATCTCTAGCAAAGAAGAGGCTGTGATGGTAAAGAGATTTGCAAACTTGGTGTTACTGATGAGTAAGCTACAGACTAGTGGAAACAATCAAAAAAATAGAGCTACTGAGAAGCCATCTGGCCCATCCTTTTGCCCCAAGGAAGGTTCAGCTATCCCCTGCCTTTCCTGGCAATGCTTATCTAGATATTTATCTTATAAATTCATGAAAAGACCCACAGCATCCACCACCAATCTGTCCCAGTGCTTTAACAGTTGGACTTGGTGATCTTTAAGGTCTTTTCCAACTAAAATGACTGATCAGTCATTCATGTCAGTAGGCTACTTACCTTTGAAGTGTGGTTAAGCTTTGAAATCTTGATTATACCTCTTCAGACCCCTGTCTGTTCTGTTAATCTATCCACCCTTCTACTCTGTCACTCCACCCCTGAAAGGGAAGAGCTTTCTTGGATTCACTAGTATTTTTTGGATTTTTTGGATTTACTAGTACTTTATTTGAATCTGCTCAAATACAATACTCCTGTGCAGCAATACAAACCCCTTAGAAAAGGAACATCTAACCTCAGGGTGATTTTTTTCAAATCCTCTCCTACTGCAGCAAACTCATACAGTGTTTGGAAATTCAAGCTGCTTCTTTTCCTGTGAGACTTACCAAGTAAAAGGTCTCCAGGTGGAACCTGCAGTTATAGCTGTCTGCTTTCTGGCTGCAGGCAGAACTGTGCCAAGAGCTGCTATGCTGGTATCAGTGACTGAGCTATTCACAGGGTTAAAATGGCAGCTGAGGAACCTGCTGCTTCCACACAAGCACTTTTCAGGTGATTACAGTATTGATTTCCTTTTATTTTCAGCAGGTTTGGGGAGCGTCGTCTTGCTGCTCAGGGTACCTGCTATCTGGGAACTTAGGCACACTGGCAGCCCCAGATGCTCAGCATCAGGACAACATATAGAAATGTGAGGATCTTTTTAGTGGACAGATGCATAGTCTTGTCATTTGGGAGAAGACTGGGCAGAAAACATGTATTGGAAAGAGCTGTAGATCGCAGTCATAAAAAAAAAAAAAAAAGACTAGAAGACAGCTTGAGAGGCCAGCTAGCTGCACAGTTGTCCAGTCATGCAAAACTGCTGGTGGCAGTCAGCAGTTTTAGCAGTATGGGTTATTGAGGTTCCCCATCTTTCCCTCCCAAAGGCAGTTCCCCACAGGACTTATCTGATGTGAATAAAATGACAGCAGGCAAGGAGTAGCATAAGGAAGGGGAGAAGCCAGACTGTGCCCTGCTCTCCCCTCTTCCTCAAATTCTTTGTAAAACCATGAAGAAAATTTCTTGAGTACAATGTTTCCCTGGCTTTCCTACTCCTTACTCTGCCATCCTCTTTTCCTCCCATTATGGTCCCACAAGCAGCCTTGGAGAGTGGTTGCAGGAGATGTAGAGACACAGGCATTTCAGTGCCTGTCCCAGGAAACGGGAGGTACAGAGAAGAACCATTCCTCTCTTCAGGGCAATGCATTACCTCTGATATTTTTGTTCTGTTTCCCCTGTGAGGTTTTCTCAAGGGAGAGAACAAGAAAATTAACTGTTCTATCATCTCACCTGTGTCCTCCCTTGAGAACCAGGCTTTCTCTTTTGTGCCAGTTTCATTAGTTGATATAATCAAACTGGCTACTAATCAAATTGATCTCAGTAGCCTAATTCTGTACCTGATCTCTCTCTGTTTGTGCTTCAAGGTCTTTGACAGGGTCCGAGAAGATTGCCCTAATTTCCACGAGAAGATTAAGCCTATTAATGCTGAACTCACTCAGCCCAAGCTGGCCATCAGTGCTGAAGATGAGGAGGAGCTTCTGACCCGGGTCAATATTATCTTCCACTGTGCAGCAACAGTTCGCTTTGATGAACCCCTGAAGTACGTCCTCCTTTCTGTATTTCCTAAGCATGGTTCAGAATGCACACTGCTAGCCCCTAACACACCCTTCAGTGCATCCTTGTGTAGCTGCAGCAATAATTCTCCATTTACGTTTTCATGCTACATGTGGTTCTGAGCTGAATGTGCAGTGTGAATGCTCTGGAAATGTCATGTGCATATGCACATCAAAAGTGAAGTATCTTGGCAGATTTCCATAGGAACAGAAGGAAGTACTGCAAGCTCGGGTTGTAATATAGTAAGGGAGTTAAGGATGACTTAGAATTGGGATAAGGAAAAAATGTGTTGTAGGTCAAGAGGGAGATGTTTTGGCAGAACTAGCTGGAGACAGCTTGAAGTAAAACTATGTTGTGTCTGTCTCTAAAGCTGGTGTTAATGGCCTTTCTTTGTCACTGCATGACAAAGACGGAAATGAGATGTTGTTTGAGCAGATAGCCTATCATAAGCTTTCAAATACTCAACGCTGAATATAATTAACTGTTTCCAATAAATGCTCAGTTTCTGAAGGAGCTCCCATGGGACTGCTTGTCTAAGCAGGATTTCCATTAAGAAAGAACAGCAGAAATAAGCCACTAAACCAAGATTAGATGTGTGGGTGCTTCTGTGTAAATTGTCAACAAACAGAGGTGGATGATCTAGATTGCCAGATCTTCACAGCTTTTTAAAAAACACTAAAGCTGTAAGAATGGAAAACACAATTATTAAGAGATGTCTTCATTTGCTCAGCCATAGGCTAAATAGATACCGACTGTGTCCACCATAAATAATGGTTTTGTGCAACAACTGATTATAGAACCTACCAGAAAGGAAGCAGCTCTTGATTTAATCATGAGCCACATGTAGAGTCCGGTTCAAGGTACATGTAGTAAAGCACTGCACTGCATTGATAACCATAAATGTTCTTAAATCAATCCACAAATGATCATGCTAAAAAACATAAAATAAAAAAAGTCATAGTGGGAGGTAACATCAAAGGGAAACTACTGTTAAAAAAAAAAAATTAAATTGTCATCTGCTTGCAGGCAGTGTACAAACTATTTAAAGTCTGACTGCACGTGATCTATCAAAATCTCTCTAAGGTAACAGGCAAAATAGCTGTTGAATTGTTGAAGTTCTTTAAGTCAAATTATCCCTGTCTGAGTAACAAAATATATAATTTGGGTGAAAGTTCTAGAAACTTAAATGTGAAAGCACAGTACTGCATCTCAAAAAACAATTTTGAGCAGCAATTTGCTAATAACACACAGACAAAAATATTTTTAAGCCTGGCAGAATTTCAAAGCCTGCTACAGAATATGAAGAGTCAATAGATAAGGGAGGTGCAAAAGCATTGCTATCAAGATACTAAAAAAGCAACAGCAGAGAAACTAAATGAATTACTGACATCAACATACAGTATATTTAGGGAATTCCCCAGATTCTGGAACTCTTGAGGGCAGAAATCTGAGAAACTGTTATACTGAAATATTAGTAGATGCAGTTTTGGTATAAATACAAAAAATAAAGAGTAACAAATCTTCACAATTAGGTGATATTCCCCTACAGAGCTAAAGGAACTCAATGTCTCAGCTGAAATCCATGCTGGGCCTGTGTTCCAACTGCAGTTTTGTTCACCCTCTCTCAGAAAGGATGTAACTGAATAGAAATTGTACATGGAAGAGTAACATTCACATGAGATGAAACTAATGTAGAAGTATTCATCCTGCGAGAAGGGCAGGAGAAAATATAAATCTATAGAAAATGCTACTCTTTAATAGCAGCATACTATAAAAAAGTAGTATCTCTGGCTTTAGGTATTGTGATTCAAACATTAGTGATACCCTTAGCTTCTGTTTTCATTCATCTGGATTATTTCCAGTTTTGTTTCAGTGTTCTTGTAATTAATTTTGTTAGTGTACACAGTACTTTATAACTTTATTCCTAATCTTGACCATATTGTTGAAAGTTTCTACCCCTGGGCTAAACAGGTGGCATATTCCTTAGACTTTTCCCTTCTGTACAGGAAAATGTTTTTCTTCCTGTCCAAAGAATACAAAAAAGTTGCATATCTGTTCACTGAGATCCATTGCAGATAGCCTCTAGGGCAACGTCTAGCTATGCTGGGTGCTTCAAGTTCAACTTTGCTAGCCAATCTTCTTCTCCATTCCTTCAGAATTTAAGCTGTTATCTTTAATTTTGTCTTCTCTCGATATGAAACTATTTTTGTGGGCTCAAGGACCTTTTCCTGCTTACTGAGACCATGTGTTTCTCAAGTATAATTCAAGTTTCTCAAGTTCCTTAAGGAGAAAGTTGGACGGGGACCATAGGAACCATAATGCCCCAGTGGTAAATATTTGGAAATATTTGTTCTGGAAGGGGGGTAACAAATATATTAGATTTGGGGATTTTAGTGAAATGTTACCTCTGATCTTTGACCTGAGTAAAGAGAGAAATTCTGTGACCAAACAGTGGATCCAACAGTTCTGAAAAATCTGTTTTAGCCCTTGCATTTCATTGAAGCTTTCCACTCTGCTGTGACCCCTTCTCTTCCTTCTCTTTTCACCGCTTGGGCTTTGGAAAATGCCCAGTATTGATATATACTTTTCCAGTGACATGCATTTTGTCTCTTTCCCTTGCCCCCTTTAGACACGCCGTGCAGCTGAATGCGATGGGCACGCAGCGGCTTCTGGAGCTGGCCCGGCAGATGCAGAACCTCGAGGCCTTTGTCCACATCTCCACTGCCTATGCAAACTGTGTCAGGAAATGCATAGATGAAGTCATCTACCCACCCCCAGCTGAACCCAAGAAGCTCTTTGATTTAGTAGAGTAAGTAGGAACTGCATGCATCTCTTCCAAGCGCTGGGTTCGCTTCATTTTGCCAAAGAGCAAATTGTCCACGCAACCTCTCCGGTGGGATTCCTGTTCATAGTTGCTGTTATTGTTGTATGGCCTTGCCTGTGCACACCCATGCCAGTAAGAAATGCTGACCAGGAGTGTGAGACCAAGGGAAGAGAGAGCTTTTTTTTCTGTGGGGTTTTGAGGGTTGCTCTCCACAAAATCTCACCCCGTATCTCTGGATTTTTCTCTTGAAACGAGCTTTACTGAGGTTTGTTGAAAACAGAAGAAGTAGAGACTCTGTTTTGTAGCCTTTTTTCTCAGAGAACTGCTGAAGTCAGGCTTTAAAACATTTGGTAGAGCTTAACAATACTTTTCCAAATACAGAAGGATTAGGAAACAGCGTAAGTCAGACTTAATAATCCTGTGATTTCCACTACCTCCAAATTATTTCAGAGACCACTTTTAAAAAGACTTTGTGATTTCATGAGAGTCCAGCCCTGCATCAGTTATGCACAAGTGGAGTCATGTTGCTTTCTCTGATGCTCAGTTCTGTTGCTAACTTAATAATAACTGAAAATTGTCTTATACTTGATATTAATTTCTTTTTCTCTTCAGCTTTTCAACCTTGTTTCCATTTATTCCAACAATCCTGTGGCACTGAAAGAGAGTTATATGGGGATGAGTTAGGAACAGACTGTTTTAGAAAAGAGCCCACTGTGAGAATCCAGGACTGACGGAACAGCAAAAAATCTTGTTCACTTGAATTTACCAAAATGAATACTCAGAGAGAATTTAAAAATCTGATGATAAAGGCCCAAGAAAACCTGTCCCTTAGGAGGGTTTTCCCGGAGCTTTGAGTTTGTTTTCATTTATTCTCCAGAGGTATTCTATTTGTAAGATATGACATGTGAGATGATAACCCAAAGAGCAGGTAAAAAAATCTTTCTTCTCTTTGATTTAAGGTGATAGGAGATGAGATGAATTAGTGTCTACTAGGAGAACCATTGCATTTTTATGTCAAAAAAATTGTTTGTCTAAACACATAATTTTACTGTCTAAGCACTACTCCAGGAAATTTCATACAAAACAGTGTCTTCTATTTGAATTTCTCCAATAGCCCATATTCTGGAATGTTTACTTCCAGCTAGTAGTCATCTGTCATTTATCCTTTATTCAATAAGTGAAGCATGATAAAAACATAAGAAATATCCTAATGCTTTCTATCAATGGACTGTCTGGCCCAGTGTCTTGCCCTCAACAGTGGCAATGAGAGATGCTGTTTAAGGTGACTGCAGAAGCCTGGATACTTGAAATCTGTTTCCCCTTGTAGCCTCCCAGAGAGTGAACTGTAGTGTGAGTAGTGTTACATCCTATCCTTTTTGGATCCATTTTTTAATTCCATTTGGAACTTTCTGGTGTTCTCTCTCTACAACCCCTGTGGCAGCAAGTTCCAGAGGTTCACTAACTGCTGACTAAAGACAAGCCTTCTTATACCTGTTTCAAGCTGTCATGGTAATAGTTTTTTGCATGTAGTTACAGCATTGCAGTATCTGCAGTGTTTGCCCTACTCACCACCGCTGCATTCTGCAAATCTGTATTCCTTTCACCCTGATCCTTCTCTTCTGCAGTCTGAAGAGTCCCAGCCTTCTTACTATCTCCTCATATGCTAACTGATCTGTCTTCTTGATTTTAGTTGCCCTTCCTCTGCCTTTTTTAACTTCGTTGTGTCCCTGAGGTGCAGGGGCTAAAGAGAACTGCATGTAGTCCTCAAGGTGTGTAGCCCCCTAAAGTTTTATTTAAATAGCTTCCAGATGGCCCCATTGGTCTTGTTCTCAGTGCCTGATGATGTCCAACATTTCACTGACTTTTTTTGTCTGCTGCTACTCATTGACCTGGAGATTTCATAGAGCTGTCAGCTCTGCTTCCAAGAGCTCTTGCTGAGCTGCAATTGCCAGTTCTGAGTTCAGCAAGCTCTAATACCAGTTTAGACTGCTTTTCCCTAAATGCATTACCTTTATTTACACTGAAGCTAATCAACCACCTTTTTGCCACTGACTGAGTTTTACAACATCCTTTGGAGTTTATCACTATCAATATTCCATTTCAGTGCCTCATCACTTGCAGCTTTAGAAACAATTAGTGCTGATGACTCTGATAAAAAAAGACTCCAGAAAAGGACTGAATGCTAATCAGAAACGTGCAGAAGTGCCTGGGTACCCCAGAGGCTGCTACTTCAGCTGCTTCACATAAGACACTAGCAATTCATTTGTCATAATTTGCATGTACAGCAGAGAGGATAATGTTTAAAAGAAAGGCTGAGTGACAGAGGATGGGCTTTCAGATGTGTTCTTTCATGTGTTTATCTTAGTAGTATGTTGGGTTTTTTCATAGACACATAATTAGAGATGGGTTTTCACGCTTGTTTCAGTTTAGATTTTTCAGTTTGTTCTACTGTTTTTCCTATGTCCCACACTCCAGAAGTTCACCACCTTCTGATACTTCTAGTGTGACAGAAGTCACAGCATGTCCTCATCTAGGATGGCATCTCTTTCTTTACACTGTTTTCAGGTAGTGTTATAATTGCTCACAGCAAATACAACCCCTGCTTTCTAAGGCATTGAAACCAGGTAGGCCTTTTTGAAAACCACTGTCTCCAGGGTCATTGGTTTGAAAAGTGTTCTGCAAATCAAAAGCAATATATGAAGAAGCATTGGGCTGAAGACCATGCAGGGTGAGCAAAGTCTCTGTGATGTTGGGGCATGATGCAAGTAGGATGGGATAGAGGGAATGTGAAGGGTAGAAGATTAGTTGGAGAGAGACAGAATGTAAAGGAGAATTGAAAGGAGATGGGAGAGACACACCTTTTATTATTTATTATGTTAGTGGAAGAAATATGTGGATATCTAGGTATGGAGGGTTTCAGAAAAAACGGATTAACATGTATCAGAATCAAAAAGATGTGGAGGTGGGGTGGGTAAAACATGCAAGGAAGTAAAAACTCCCCTCATTAAGGTAGAAGAAATACAGGTCAGGTTTTGCATCAGCCGTCTGTGAAAGAGCTTCCCTTTGCACATAACCTTTGTCTTAAAGGGTCCTTCTACAAGTGTATTAAGAGGCATGATCACAGATTCATTTAATGATGCTTTTGGCCATGCAATTAATGCATTCTTGTGATTCTTTATTCAACTGGCATCCCAAATAGGACTCCTGGCTATTTCTTTTTTTTTCTGCTCTAATCCTCCTATTATATCTCTGCTTTCCAGTATTTTGATATTTAACCTGCAAGTAAAGCCTTAGGGTTAATCTGTGTAAAGCAAAAGTCACGCTTCTAAATGCTGTGAGGCCAATAGAGGAAACATATAATCTGTGGCATCAAGCAAGGTTTGCCTTAATCTAAAGCTGAGGGAAATCAGCTTTGAAGGGTGTGCTGAGATAAGGAACACGGCACATGGTGAAGTGTGAGCTGACCAGAACTTGTTTTGTTATTGCAGATAATGTAGATTTGTCATTACTTACAAGAAGGGGTCTTATTAATGCAAAGTGTTTAACATAACAAAGTTATGTTTTCCTATGGCAGAGTAATTTGATGCATGTATGTGGTGTTTAATTTGCATCTCTTGTTTCTATGGGGCAACTGCAGCAGTGAGTAAAAGCAGTAGCTTTGTGATTTAGTGGTTTGGAATCTTCAAAGTAGGTCACAGGAGTAGGAACAGTTCACCTCACTGAACTGTAAGCTCAGCATTCCTGTGATGGTAATGCTGGAAGATCAGATCACCTGGTAGGATGGTACCCTTGAGACAGACAGGTACATAGTCCTCTTGATGACCACTTAAAGTAATGCAGAGGCCTGTCTGGAAGGATGAGGGCAAGGGGAAATTTCTTCTCCTTGTACTTACCTAAAAAAAAAAAAAAAAAAAAAAAAAAAAGACTTGTATGCAACTTAGTCTTGAGTTCCTGAATGATCTTAGCCTTCTTCCAGGCTCTGCAGAAATAGACATTTTTATTTGGTAGGCTGGTAATTAATTACTCAACAGATTCAAACACTGGCAATTTAGCTGAGACCTCGAGGAGTCTGGGTTCAGTGCCTGCCTAAAAAGTCTTTATAAATTAAGTCTATATTGTGTGCTCCTTATAGCTTCTGCATATTTCAGCTTCGTATTTTATGCTCAGTTTTTCTGCCTTGTTTCTAAAGCATGGGACTAAGGCTGCAAAGAAAAGTGTGCCTCTGTAAGGCTTTTTGATTTAAAAAATTTAATTTCTATTCACTAAATAAAAAATGTCAGATTTTTTTAAACTCATTGCAAAACTGAGTTTCACTGCAAGTGGTTTTTCAGTTTCAGTGACTCAGTGTTTTTTCTTGCAACAGTTTTCCCATAAAATTTCCATCTGTGTCCAAAGAGAGCCATCTAAGTGCCACCTCAGCCATCAGGAGTTTGCATGTTTAAGTTGAAACAATCAAGTAATTCTCCACGTGCGACAGTCTCCACCTTATTCCTCTCCTGTTGACCTCCCCCTGTTTCAGGAAGATAAAGAGGGGTGAGGCGAGGACCCACAGGAAACTGTATCCTTGCAATGCCCCCAGGAAGAGCCTACCCCTTCAGTCTGAGCTATAAGTCCATTGACTTAATTACAAATTGGATTATAGGAGTTAATCTTTGATTCTGTGCTGTAACACCAGACTACTGAAAGCCTGTCAAGGATTGGCAGCAGTGTCCAAGGGCTCTGGAAGTACAGCCAGTTCCCGTCCTTTAGACCCAAATGCTGGCAGGACCAATGGAGTCTTGATTGTGTGCCAGGGAGAAGAGCTTTAGAGCCTTAGGCCCTTGCTGCAGCACCATGGTGGTAAGGGCCACTTCTTAAAAAGTGTATGCGTAACAAATTCTGATGGAATAGATACCTGTGCACCTTAAAAAGAAAAAAAATACACCACATCTCAGCAAAGCTTGGTTTGGTTTTCTGTTTGGGTTGTTTTGTTGTTGTTTTTTTTAAGAAGCTAGCACTGACAGTATTCTAATTTCCTGTGTGAGCAAGCCTGTGTAAAACCATAAGATGGAACATCCAACACTGTAAATAGTCCTACTGGAATAAGATCGCTATGGCACATTGTTCTAACTTTTGAGACATTGGTAATGCTACTGGATTCAGTAACTCAGGGTTACCAAAGTTCTCCTGAGAGGTACTCAGGAGTATTAGGGGACTGTGTTGGCTAAAGATGAGCATTACCTAGTGAGAGTGCTAGGCTGGAAAGCTGTAGACCATGGATATATTTATGTTACAGATTGAAGTGAAGAATAAAGCACACAAGAATTTGCCTTAAAAATGAGTTTGTGTATATACTACGGATACCAGGAATCTCATCAGAGTTATTTTGCACTTTAAAGACAAAAGTAACCTTTCTCCCACAGAGCCATTATAAGTCCAAACCAGTTACTCCTTGCTTTGTCTTAAGTGCTTTGACTTCCTTATCCTTTGTTTCAGGTGAGGATTCCTGTCTCACTGGTCTTCTTTGCCTCAGTCTTTTGCCTGTCTGCATGGCAGATAATGAAGTTCTCCTTGTTCCCCCTAGGTGGCTGGATGAATCTATCATTGAAGACATCACACCCAAGCTGCTTGGGGACTGGCCTAACACTTACACCTACACCAAAGCCTTGTCAGAATACCTGATTCAGCAAGAGAAAGGAAACCTGAACATTGCTATCATCAGGCCATCCATCGTGGGAGCTAGCTGGCATGAACCTTTCCCAGTAAGCATGAATGCACAGCAATTCCCTACCAAGAGCCCTGTAGAATATGTGGAGGACCTGTGCTAGAGTAGAACAGAAGGCCTTCTTCAGTATTTTCAAAAAACACTCTTGGCTCCATGTGAAAAGGACACATTTAAGCATTAATTACAAGAGGGAGGATAATAATGGTACAGGATGCTGGAGTTGCAACTGACAGTCTTACACACAGAGGATTGTGCCCGGACAGACATGCAGGGCAGTTTCTGTACTAGCTGGGCAAACTTGAGATCTGGGGGTCGATTGTAGTCCTGATGCATTCTGGTATCAGCCATTTCATGGTCTATTCAGCCTATAAATGAGGTTCTGGTGTGCACAGTAGACCTCACGTTATCCATGAAAGCATTTCATAATGTCATGTGCAGTTACCTGGTATCTCTGTCTCATGTTGGTAGTTGTTGAATTCACTGTTGTATTCACTTGTATGGGCCTGTTGCAGACACACGTCACCCACACAGTAATTAAGTGCAGATGAACTTTCAGACTGAAATATTTCACTAAGATAAATATACTGGTAGAAATAATGTGCCTTAGCATTGTAGCCAAATTGGAAAGGCAACATAAAGTCACCTTTAGCTTTCATGCAGCTTGAAGTGTGCCAAAGATGTCTGAGATACAGCTGAGGCCCTGGGACAAGCTCCCCGTCTTGAAAAGACAGAGTGAACTCTCTTAGGTGTCATAATCTGTTTCAGGTCAGACAGCTCATCACTGCTCTGAACTCCAGCTCCCACAAGTGGCAGTTTCCCTGACCTGAAGTGGGATGGCATTCAAAAGTGGAATCTTTTTTTTGTTGTTGTTGTTGTTCTAATAACAAAATTAGGTTCTGTTGTTAATGGGTAAATTGCATACAGAATGAGGTATCATACAATGCATCCCCTGTTTAAAATCAATTAGGTACTTTGTCCTCGTCTGCTTCCTGGCAGCTATCCCAGATAGGCTGGCTCCCTTCTTAACTGGTGTCTCCTTGCTTTGTCTGCACCACAGCATTGTCACCATTTAGAAGCAGCATGTAATGGAAGGAAATAGTAATTGCTCTTCTTTTTTGCAGGGTTGGATTGACAGCTTCAACGGGACAAGTGGAATATTTGTTGCGGTATGTCTAGTTACTATTTAGACGCCCTAAAGTGGAGTTAGGGATACTAAAATAGAATCATAGAATCGTAGAATGTTAGAGGTTGGAAGGGACCTCTAGAGGTCATCTAGTCCAACTCACTGCCAAAACAGGATCACCTAGGGCAGGCCACACAGGAACACATCCAGGTGGGTTTTGAAAGTCTCCTGAGAAGGGGACTCCACAACCTCTCTGGGTACCCTGTTCCAGTGCTCTGTCACCCTAACAGTAAAGAAGTTTCTCCTCCTGTTGAGGTGGAACTTCCTATGTTCTAGCTTAAACCCATTATTCCTTGTCCTATCACTAAGCACCACTGAAAAGAGTGTGGTTGCTTCCTCTTGACACCCACCCCTCAGATATTTATAGACATCAATAACATCCCCTCTCAGCCTTCTTTTTTCAAGGCTAAATAGCCCAAGTTATTTCAGCCTGTCTTCATAGGAGAGATGTTCAAGTCCCTTCATCATCCTAGTAGTTCTCTGTTGGACTACCTCCAGTGGATCCCTCTCTCTCTTGCACTGGGACCCCAAACCTGGATACGGTATTCCAGGTGTGGTCTGACCAAGACAGAGTAGCGGGGGGAGGAGAACCTCCTTAGATCTGCTGGACACACTTTTCCTGATGCACCCAAGGATACCATTGGCTCTCTTGGCCACAAGGGCACAATTGACCCATGGAGAATTCACTGTCCACTAGGATTCCAAGGTCTTTTTTCCATGAAGCCACTTTCCAACAGGGTGTTTCCTAATCTGTACTGGTGCCTGGTGCTATTCCTACCCAGCTTCAGGACTCTACACTTGTTCTTATTGAACTTCATGAAGTTCATCTTTGCCCAGCTCTCCAGCCTGTCAAGATCTCTCTGCATAGCAGCACAGCCTTCTGGTGTACCAGCCACCCCTCCCAGCTTCGTATCATCACCCATAGCAACTCTTAAGTTACTCTACAGCCTCATTTTGAAACTGTGTGCAAAAAGGGATCATAGCAATTTTCTGAATCTGGTAGAAGGTTGTCACACAGTTGCCTTAGATCTATGTACCTGTTGTACCCAGAAAACTATCACTCAAATTTATGTGGCACTCAAAAAAGATGATTGAAAGACTATTTGTGTTGCTGGTTCACTAAATGTGAATTGCACTTTCTAAAAGCTACTACAAAAACCTACAGTTTTGTCCAACTTTTGCCAGATTTTCAGAGAAAGAACAAATTATGCATCCTTGAAACCAGGGTAAATTCACAGATATCAAAGCTTGAATCTTATAACAGAACTTAGTTTTCCAGGCTAGGTTACCATGCCATCAATACAAGGTAGCATTATTTATCCTTTCATTTATTTTTATATATTCTGGTGCCAAGTCCACTGCTCTAGTTTATAACCACTCCACAATAACAAAGATTCTGGGTCTCACTTGCTATTGCTTTACTCAGAATTTCTCCATGTGCAGAGTACACCTAAATAATGCGTGTAACTATCAGTTCAGACTCTGCCAGTCATGTGGATAATTCACTATATTCTTGCTTAGCACAGGTGCAAATAACTACTGTGCAAAATGACGAGGAACAAATCTGTAAGATAAACAATAAAATACTCCCTGTAATAGGAAAACGATCATTAGCATTAAAAACACAAAAACAGTAAAGTTGCATACCTTTTCTCCTGGCTTCTATTTTTTTCTGAACTAAAGTTGCTGCCTTAGTTGTATTTATTGATGCATAATGCATATAGCTATGGGCAGATATTTTTGTTCATGCGTGATTTGTCCAACCTGATTACTTTGTAAAAGCTATATTATAATCAGCCTGATGTAGTATATAAAAGGATTAGTAGTCTACAATCATAGAAGAGAGGAATAAAATCCAAATATAATCTTGTTTAAGAATGTTCCTTTGTACTCAAAGTAGAGCATAAATAGAAACTGTTACAGTTACTCCTGTAATTCAAAGGACCACTGAAGTTAGTGGGTAAATCCCAACTAATGCTTTTATCTGAAACCCCACTTCCACATTTCAGAGACACTCAAAAGCCCCCAAATAATTTGTGGTCACAAAGTGTTATTAGCGCCTACTCAGGTCATAGCTTCTTTAAGGTAATTATCAATCATCTTTTTTTTCAATGCTGATTGTTCATAAACCTTGTACTGCCTGTCTGCTCTACTCCCAGCATCTCATTCTTTTTTCTCTGTTGTTTTTACAGGGACATGTAGTGAGAGGACCAGGGGTAATGATAATGGTAACTGGGAGAGGGGAGATTTATATTAGACATTAGGAGAAAATTCTTCACTATGAGGATGGTGAGAGACTGGCACACTTCCAACCAAAGCAAAATAAAAATCTGACTGTTCTTGCCTCCATTTTCTTTTTAGCTGACAGCAATTTGTATTTTCACTCATTAATTTCTTGAATCTTGTTTTAGTTGGGCAGTGAGCTCTCCAGGGCAGGGGCCACATCTTGACTATATTTTTGTGCTTAACAAACAAAGCTTTGGAAAAGAGGAAGATGTGAATATTTCCACAGGAGAGGGAGTAAACTTTCCAAAAAGCCTATTTGTGTCATTTCCAAAGTAACTATTGTCTTTGAGGGACACTTAGACCCCTGTCTGCGCAAGAAAATGGAACTTTAGGTATCACTAGGAATTTTTCTGCAGTAAATTCAAATATATTTCTTTCTTACAGTATTTCAGATTGAGTTAACTAAGAATCGTAATGTTTCACAGAATCATAGGATGTCAGGTTGGAAGGGACCTCAAGGATCATCTAGTCTAACCCTTCTAATAGTGTAGTTTGTATGAGATGTCTCAGCAGCCCATCGAGCTGAGACTTTAAATTTTCCTCAGTGAGGGAATCCACCCATTCTCCTGGGAGACCATTCCAATGTCTGCCTGTCCTCACAGTGAAAAATGTTCCTCTTGTGTTGAGTTGGAATCTCCCCCAGAGCAACTTGTGCCCACATGTTTCATTTTACACACAGCCCACGTGCCATCATATTTTAGACTTCTGAAAACACAGTGCTGTGATCCATGTAAGATCCTTGTTTGTTTTCACAGAAACCAAATAATCTTCTACTGCCACTAGTGCCAGTCTTGAAAAGTGCTACCATGGTGGTCTGTCCTTATTCCAAGCCAAGGAAACCTTGCTGTCAGTCTTACTGTCAGTGTCTTTTTTTCCTTTGTCCCACAGGCAGGCAAAGGGATTCTGCGGACGGTCATTGCCAACAACGAAGCGGTGGCAGATATGATCCCAGTAGATGTGGCCATCAACTTCACCCTGGCAGCTGGGTGGTACATTGCTGTGCACAGGTGGGAAGGTGCTCCTCTTGCTGCCAGAACGGGGCATTTGCTGTTTGCACCAGGACTTTAAAGGGAACCAGAAACTAAGCCTTGCTGATACATTTTCTGGTTCATGTTTTCTTCCCTGGGTTGGCAAGGACCAAGGGTGCAGAAGCAACAAAGGCAGGGTTTAGAGTTAGGAAATCTCTAAAGCTACAGGTGGGACCTGTTTCTCAGTACGGCTTAAGCTCAGATTACATGTCTCCTGTCTTTCTCAGAAGTCACTCTTTTGAAGTCCAAGAGCTTTACTGCAGCCATTTTTGGCTCTCCTTTGTCAGGCAGCTGCACTAAGCAGCTTTTCAAGTGGCTTCTAGAGTTTTCTTGGTGAAAATGCTCCACGTGTTTTCCTTCAAAAACACTGCACAATATAAATAAATTGTGGGCTGATACAACAGGGCAGATGATCTAAAAAGAAAATCACACTCTTTGTGCTGTTGAAAAGGTGACAAGATTAGGTAGGAAGCACTGCAGAGCAAACCACATGAATTATTCTGAAGGTTTCTTCAACCATGAGAAATCAATACAAGAAAAGATAAAAGCAGAAATATTTTACTTTGAAAGACAGAGGAAGTTCTCTGAGCAGTGAGTATAGAAGAGCTGTGCAGAGTAACCTAAATACAGGGATCTTAAAAGGCAGCTCATCAGCTCTTCAGATTTATTTTTCTCATCATTTTGTCCCCCTCCATCAGCAACAGGCAAAGCAGCATAGCCTGGGAAAGAAATACAGCTTACCCACACACTGCCTGAGAGCCTCCCGATGAAAAGGGCTGTCCATAAAGCTGGGAAAGGAGATGGAAACGTGCTGATTGATGAGCAGTATCTCAGCACTCAGGTCGACTTCCAAGCTCAGGCCATAGTGGGAGATGCACCATGTTTTTTCAGCTTTTCCTTGGTGACAGATAGATGCTTTTAATCTAGTTCCCACAGAAATAATTAATAGGCTAGAGTAGCAATTGCAGAACTTGAATTAAAGCTTTGTCTAGCTGGGCACAACCCCAGGGTTAGAAATCTGTAAACTAAAAGACAAGAGCCTAAACCTTCTGTAAATCTAATTTCTCAGGGAGGGAATTTGGGTATAGGTGGTGTCTTGAAGAATAGCATGTGTGGTTTAATTTTTTTATTTTTTTTTTCCAAATCATCTGATTAGAAAGTCAGTCTCCTTCGGGGCAGGTGGCATTAGTGAGGGAAATTAAATTGTAAAACTTAGCAAAGAATTGTAGTCTTCTTTAACTATTGTGGAAGCTTTACAAAGACATCTACCAAGGTCTGAGACTTATGAGGAGGGTCGAGAATGGAAAAATACAACCGGGAGAGATTCTCCATTGGGAGCTGTGAAAATGGAGAAATCCTCTTTGCTGGTATTTATTGGGCCAAACTGTTGTAAGTGAAAGTTTGTGCTTTCACTTCAGTACACTGCCACACACAGGCTGTGCGTGTGGCTCAGCACTTGGTGAGTTTTCTTTATGGGCACCTCTTTTGGATTTGGTCCTTAGTGAGTTGCCTTACTCATTTCCATAAGGCAGTTTCCCACATTAAGCACTACTGTGCATTTTTATGTTTAACATTCTATCAGACTTCTACTGAGTAACTCAGAGTTACAAGAGATTGTGGATACAGAACCTGACACATCTGTTAGTCCTAACCATAACTAGAAGTCTGCTAGAGATTACTTATAATGATAATATACAATCAAATGCCATGATTTGAAAAGCATCATTAAAAAAAAAAAAAAGCACACCTTTAAAACTGTGCAGGATCCAAATGTATTTTTCAAGTATTAATGTGTGAGATTTCCTATCCCAGGTTAAGGGGTTCTATCTCTTGGCTGCATCAGACATAGAAGTTTTGTAAAGAAAATTCCTCTCAGGCATCTTCCCCCAGTGGAGCAAGGCTGGGAGTACCACAGGCACCCAGGAGCACTGAGATGCTGTATCCTCCAGCCAAGCTGCTATCCTCTGTTCAAAACCAGACACCACTTCTTTCAGCATTTTGGCAGATGGCTCCAGCTGCTAATGCAGAGAAAGAAAAATGCTGTATTGCTGGCATCACTTGCTCCTTGGCAAAGCTTAGATCAAAAAAGTTTGTTTGGATATTTCTTGCCTTGTATCGAAGGAAGTAAAAAGCCAGTATGATTTATATTTAGTTCCATGTACAAATAACAACTATGATTTATTTGGCATTAAAGTGAGAATTTTGTTGAAATGGGTTGATTTGTAATCACCACCCTGACAAATAGAGCTTAAAAGTAACATAAATCATATCCATTAAATAAATTATCACAAAATACAGAGTGTGTCCTGGGGTTGGCTTGGGCCTATTATTTACATTATGTTAAGGGAAAGCATTAAATTTGTCAGTATGCATGTTTTTCTTACTTATTTATAGTTTTTGATATATGGATCATTTTTCTTAAACTCCATCTGTCTTTGTTGATTTCCTATGCTCTCCAGAATCTGAGTATTAAATGAAGTTTAAAATTAAGTTATTAAAACTTCATTTTATACTCTATTTTCATATTTATGAAAAATGACCTCTTCTACATTTTTAATGAGCTGATGTTAGTGTTTCTTGAGCTGCAAGCTTAGCTTTCATTCTTCATCAATAAAGCTGTGAGTGCTTTTCTTCACACCTTAAAATAATACTTCTTTCTCTTTTCCAGACCAAAAAACTTGTTGGTGTGCAACTGTACAACAGGTGGAATCAACCCATTCTTCTGGGGAGAGATGGGTAAGGTCTAATTTAAACCCAGAACATGTCAAGCATCAATAGCATTCCTCTGCCAGGCTTTGAAAAGATGGCTACCTATATTTAGGTGGCATTCAGCAGCTGTCATTCAAACTGCATGTGGGAGGCTCAGCTGCAATCAGTGAGGGTCCTGGGAGCAAAAGCTCCTGGTGGTGGCCATTCAGCACAGGAAAGCTTTTATTCAGTTTTCATTGTGGGTGTAATCACCACCAAAGCCAACAAAGTACATGCTTTGCTGCAACGAGGTAAAGTGGTAGGAAAAGCTTAATTCCTTGAAAAGTTGCTCTGTGTTGCCATAACAGGACATCTTTCTTTTCTGACTGGAAACATTTTTTGTGTTTTGGATTTTTAGTTTGGTGGGGTTTTTTTGGGTTGTTTTTTTTTTGTGTGTTTTGAAAGCACTTGGAGAACCTCAGTAGTGAATGAAAACTAGTGTATTATGGAAGTAAAGTAGCCTCTCTTCCTCTTTCTGTGAGGAAAATTGTGAACAGAAATAACTACTGTGGACTTGAGAAGGCAAACCTTGAGATGACAGGTGTGCTTCAAGAGCAGCTTGCCTTTTGATCCTTAGTTTCGTAAGTGGAAAAATCCCAATTTTGTTTGTGGTTGACATCAAGTGCGTGTGCTTCCAAGGTAGGGGTGAAAGAAAGGGAGACAAATCCTGACACCCTTCAGTAGAAAACTCAGACTGAAGCCAAGCAGCAGGAACACTTCATTCAATCAGTGCAGTCATGGACAGATGAACAGGGTCTCATTCACTTGCTGTTATACATTAATTCAAATCTTTGTGCTTCAACTACAGGATGCTGGCAAATCACTGCTGTGGTGTTCCACCTCTCAGCCTTTTGCTTTGCATTTCTCTCTGCATTATTTAATTGGAAAACTGTAAGTCAGCAGAGAATTGAGACCATAATTGCAGTTTGAGGACAAGGCTTGTCTGAAAATCCTACTAATGTCCTACCATGATATTTGATGGAGTCATTTAACAGGAGAGATGTTTCAGCAGTTGGATGAGCAGTCAGAAAATCACACCAATTTCCTGCCTTTTTTTTTTTTTTTTAATGAGTCATTTAATGCTGTGATTTGTCACAGTCTGAGAGAAGAGGTGAGACTTCATAGGTGATTGTTAAGAAATGTAGCCAGTCTTCATAATGTGTGAAGTCAGATCTTCTGTGGCTTTTTCACAGGAGTAAATGCAAAGTTTTTCACAGGCTGCCACTTCATGCAACAGCTGCCATAACACTGCAACCTGAGCTTTCTAAAGCTATTTTCAGTGTAATTTTACTGATGAAGACAGCAGTTTATTAATGCATTGTAACTGATCTAACTCTGTTACTTTGCTCATAACCATGGATTTAGCAATGAAATAATCTGAGCACAGCAGAAGCTTGCATAAGCAGCTCGGCTGCAGGATGGGGCTGAAGGCAAAATTTTCTCCTTGGGTGACACTGTAGAGCTCTTTATGTCACATGTTGTATCCACAGTTTTCCTGAGAGCAGCAGCCTGCTGAAGGGTATTTAGGTATAGATTCATGAACAGGAGTTAGGATAGATTATCAAAGAGCAAAATTTTGCCCTTAAAGATATCACATAGTTTAAGAAATGAGTTTGGAAAAGGTTTATGGAATTGGACTGTTATGACTGTATCCACACATTTTCAGTTCTCAAGTAAGTCTTCTACCAATTTTTTGGCAGGAGGGGAGGAGGAAAGGAGGGAAAGATCAGACAGAGGAATTGAGACAGGAGTGTCCTGAGGATGATGCCCTGGGTAGGGAATGGAAATGTCTGAGATAGGGACATTTTAAGTGCAAAGTTGGTGAGCTTGGAGAGAAGGAGAAGAAAGATAATCTAAAAGAGAATTATTTGTAAATTATGGAAGTCTAGTTATGAGTTTACACTTAAACATCTATTGCAGAGCAGTTCATTCCATCACTCTCCAGATACAGACAGACTTCGTGTTAGAAGGAACCTTAACTGATTTTTTCCTTTCCAAGTAATACCATGCCTTGGAGTTTTTTTCTTCCATTACTGCTATTACTTTTCCTGCTATTACCACAGCATGGTCAGGCAACTGAATATTAATCTGCAGAAGTGTATTCTGCTTGGCTGCAATGCAAGTCTTGCTAGTCTGACTTTGTGGAGTACATTGTGCAGTTCTTGTTCAAAACTAAACCTCAGAGCAAGTTTTAAACTAGTGTTCAGCATGTGAGAATTTCATTTCAATGTAGCCATGACCAAGCTACCTAGGCGAGCCTAATGCCTGATTCTCCACATGCTAAATCTGCCTTTAAGTCACAAAATTTGATGCTGTGTTTTTGTGCTGGGGTCAGAAGGGAAAGACCACCCACCTACTAAGCCATCTCAGTAGCTCCTGGAGATGTGTTTCCTGTTCAGAGTTCTCTGCCTGACCCATCTGTCTGTCTGATTCTTTCTCTCTCTTTCTAAAACACAAAGTGTTAGAGCATAAGAGACTTGCTACCCTTGCAAAGGTGAATGCTTTCCAGAAATTAGGAGACAGAGCAGTTGTGCTGAGTCAGTGGAAGCCCAGGTAGGGGAGGTTCATAAAGAAAACACCCATAGCATTAACTGTTCCACCTTCTGCTACACTGGTGTTTTCCTGACTTCATTCCAGTAACTCTTTCAAGTTGCTCTCACTGCCTTCTTATGTGCATTTTTAGAAAAAAAACTGATTTCAATCCTGACTTTGAGAGTTTTTCTTGAGTTTCCAGAAGATATTTCATCTGCTCTTCCACTACAAGACTTAAGTAACCAAGATGATAAGGATGTTGCTGATTTGTGTGAATCTGGTACATGTCCAATGATCTGAAACAACAAGAAATTTCCACTCATTGATTAGTTCTTGCTATCCTAGCCAAAGGTGCCAAAAATGCAATGAGAAAAGAAAGGCAGTAATATCTTTAACATGTTTCCAAAGGGAAACCTTCATAACCAGTAAACACTGGAGTGTACTCTAAGGAGCGAACACTTTCCCAGATCTTCATTAAAACAGTTCCATTGAGCCAGGTACTACTACATCAGGAAGTTTAAGTAAGGTTTTTTTTGCTCATCCTTGCTATTTGAGAGAACATGCTGCAAAGTGTAAGATTTCCATATTTAAGCCCATAAGATGACCACAAGATAACCACATCATTGCAGTGTGGCTCTGTGAAACAGAAGGGATGTCCATCAGCTGTAGCTATTCAGATGCAAGATAGGTTTTAGGAGAACTGGTTGGTCTTCAGCCATTAAACTTGTGGTATACGGGACACAAAACTTAACGGTGAACTTGCACTAAAACTGAATTGTACTATTTTAAAAGTCTTTGTTGCCTAAAGTTAGCAGATAAGTGGTTAACAACTTACCTCTAGTTGCTGTTACTTAGAACAAGTACAGCAGAAGGAAAAGCCACTATTTGAAGTGCAATAATGAGCCAGCCACAGATACATGAGAGGACCATATGAATATTATGTTTGGAATCTGCTTATCTGAGGATGATCCAGATGTTTCTTGTGACTTGCAAATTGTCATCTGATTTTCTATTTGCAGCATAAGCTTAGAGAGTAAACTATAATACGAGCACAGATTGATATCGTAACTCTCAAATTAATTTTTAAAAAAGTAAAAAAAGCCCACATCTTCTTTGCTGAACTCACTGGAATAGGAGCAGGAATAGGAGCACCATCTGTTTATTGGTCCACAGGATGAGAGTCTTATATTCAACTACTGCAGTTCTATTAAGCCTCTGCAATATGGAAATGCCCCAGATTTGCACATCAAGATGCCACTTCTGTGGCATTGTGCCATTGCAAGAGCTCAGAATCAGGCCCAACATATTTTATCCCTTAACAAAATACAAAGGAAAGGAAAGATTACTGCCCTGTCATGAGTTTCCATGTTATGAGTACAAGACAGTTTACTGCTATAGTGCATCCAGAGCTCCTCTGAAAACAGGCTGGGGTATTTGGCATTGTGGGTCAAATGTGGTTTGAAAGGATATAATGAAGTCATTCTAGAAGCAGCACCTAGAAGCCTACGTGTGTAAGCAACCTGTATTTGACTCAGATTAATACTGACATCAACCCTTTTGAAAATTTGATTAGAAATTAGAAATGTTGGCTTTGTTTTATGCTAGCAGATCAAATTTTGCTTTCATCTATCTGAAGATTTGTTAACACTTACCAGGTTCTTCTGCATCTACTGCAGATGAAGTCAAAACTGCAGTTGCTTTGGTTTGAAGCACTTCAGGCTACCTGCTTCCTGCTTTTCCTCCATTGCATTTTGGTGTTTTAATAAGGAAGTTTGTGTCTGCCACTATTAAGTTGGGTTAAATAAATTGAGTTCAAATTAGCACTAGATGGAATAACCAATTTAATGCCAGAAGGGACCATGAGATGGTTGTGCCCTGGTGACATAGTTTTTAGAACTGTAACCTAAAATGGGTTACTGTAACTTGGGTATTACTGCAGCGTGTTGGCATGGGTGTGCCAAAGTCAACTGAAATTAAGTGCCTGATTTTAAGTAAAATTCCTGTTCCCTTACAGAGCAATATGTCATGTCCACGTTCAAAAGGAACCCCCTGGAGCAGGCCTTCCGAACACCCAACGCTCACTTGACATCCAACTACTTGATAAACCAGTACTGGGTAACTGTCAGTCACAAGGCTCCAGCCATGCTCTATGACCTCTACATGAGGCTCACAGGGAGAAAGCCCAGGTAAGACTTCTGCACACCTACCACTGTAACAGGGAGAAAATTTCAAATGAGCTCTGAGAACTCTCTGCCTCAGCCTGGAGTCCCTGGTCTTCTTCCCTTCTCCAGGAATTGCCTTGAGGAGAGTGCTCAAAACCAAAAAGAACTGCGGAACCACAGCTAAGCACAGCCTTGAGTTCTCACCCTTTCCAGTACCTGGGGAACAGCATATGTTTTAAACTCAGCTTCAGACTTTCCTAGGGTAGCAAAAGGCTGCTAGTTATGTTGTCCTCTGTATGGCAAGATCTCCACCATTTCTGATACAATTGCCTCTAACTACCATAAGACTCAAGTTTGTGTAAGGACTTTAGACTGTCAAACTTTAGAACAATCTGATTTTTTTCCCATAAATCAGATGCATAATTAGTAGTTGCCATCACTGTCCCAGCACCCATTTCTTGGTATGTATAAATTCTGAATTGTGTTTGGGGTACAGTTTATCATTACAATTGCTATTTGAGCCTTGGCAGTGTCGTGGTTTGAGAAATACAGGCATGTGTCCCACATGCACATAGCTCAGCCATCATCTTCCTTTACTCCTGACCACCACAGAGGAGAATTTATTGTGCAAGACAAGAGCAGTTTGCCAGTGGTATGTTTCAGGTCAGCTTCTCAGTGCTCCTTTGCTTCAGCTTCAGAAAGCATGCTTCAGCTGTTTGCAAGGAGATCACTGGCAGATATATTGCTCTGATTTCTCTCAGACTTCTGGTAGAGGGAAATTGGTCCAAAAAGAGACTTCCAGTTATCCAAGAGGCAAGAAATACCCCAGAAGTAGAGGTAAACAGAATTTTGGTAAGTATAGACTGGACTCTCCAGACTCTGTTGAAAGAGGCAGGAGTAGGAACTTGGCATTGCCATTACAGTAGACACTTCTTTTTGGAAGGTTGATTGGCATAGGTAGCCAATGGTCAGTGGCCACAATACTGTACTTAAATTTGAAGTAGAGCTCAGCATGAACTCATTCTGAGAAAGATCTCCTCATCTGGACTTTCAGATTTGTGAATGCTGAGCAAAAACAGCACAGCAATGAACTTGTGAGTTCACCGAGTCTTTTTCTTTTCTTTTAAAATAGGATTTCCCTTTTCTTTTTACATGCTACATAAGCTCATTCAGGTACTGCCACAATATGATAGAAAACACAGTATAAACTCATTCTTTGCTTTTACACAGCTACATAGATATCAAATCTTTATGCTTTAAGGGCAGTAAACCCCATTCAAAAAAAGAAGTTTAATGTGTCACTGAATGTGCTTTAATGTTTCCCTTTAAGTTTTTCTCTCTGCTTTACAGAGCATGTAGGCTTAATTGTCTTCTTGTTCATCAGTCCCTTCTATTGAAGTGCAAGCCATCTTCATGGCAGGTTTAATTCTTATGCCAAATTTGTAAGGAGAAAGGAGAAACTTCTTTGTCAGGAGCAAGACTCAAGCTTCAATCTCTAGTGTATCCATACTCAGGTCATCAGAAGGTGGTGGGTTAACATATGGAATAGGTTATCTGGAAGCTGCTTATGGTTTCACAATTCTACTGTTTATTCAGAGCCAGCCTGTGCCCTTCACTGCTTTGGAACTGCAGGGTACCAGGAGGGAACTCAGTGTAGTTCCTTCTGTAGTTCTTACACGTGGTACCTCGTTGACCAGAGTAGGTACAAGACTCATCTCCTTCCCCTTTAGACTTTAATATACTGCCTCTCCTGAGAAGCTTATTTTAAGTGTAGCTCATTTCACATAAATTGCCAGATGTCTAGCAAAGCTGCCCTATATGGCTTAGTGTTATTGGTACACATCCATCCATGACTTAGAAAATGATGAGGTTTATATCATTAGTAGTCTTCTGGGACTGTCTGTCACACCTGAGAATCTGCTCATGCAAGACTCAGTATGGGAGCAAATAAAGAAATCATTGCTTTAAATAGTTTTCTAGAAGACAAAATGCATTTCTGAAGTGTAACAAATAAGGCTATCAGTGACAGCTTAGACTTGACTTTTTGCATTTGGTCTCTCCACAGTGGAGAATGAGATTTTCTGTAAGAAATCTTTGCCCAAGCCTCTGAGGGTATAGAGGTTTCTACTTGATTGATGTTTTCCAGTGCACTTCATTCAAACTAGTAAATAATTTTAATGTGATCCATCAGTTACCCTGAAACACAGTTTTCATACATTCCTCTTTTAGATGCTTCGTTTCTCTTTTTGACCCTTACTTTTAGCTACACAGATACATTGCTTTGAGTAGATCAGTAGTCAGAGTTTATTCTGATTACATTAACAGAAGACCATGGGGATAGCCTATTTTCAAAACAAAAGCAGGGACACACAGTTGACTCATTTATTTATTTATTGCTGGATTCCATTAGTTTTAAGCATTTTAAATATGTTGATGGCTTTTGGGGAGCCAGCTTGAAGGGCAACCATAGCTCTTTGCAATCTAGCCATCTACATTTTTTCCTGCATTACTAAAAGGTGTTAAAATATTCAAAAAGCTTTGCCCTGTAGAAACTGCCTACACAGGGACAATCAGGAACAATAATCTGAAGTAATTTTAAAGTAGTTTAGATAAACTGCATTCAGCAAATGTGCACATAATTATGCAGAATGAAGGTTCCCTTAATCTGATTGTGTACTTTGCTTCTAAGATGAAAGCCACTTTAATTCTGAGTAGGAGGGCCTATGTAAGGTTTTAGTGCTCTTTCAGTTCTCTTTGGATAAGCTTCACAGTTCTCCTCTGAAATCATGTACTCATTGAGTCTTTTTCTGCTTAGTGCTTATCATTGTGGCAGTCACATCTGCATGGAGAAAGGCCAGCCTGGCACCATTCTTCCCCAGACTGCCACCTCCTATTTGTCAGACTTTTATTTGTCACAGCAACTGTGTTGCCCTCTAGGAAGCTCAAAATTTCTCATGAAAACAGCTCTGTTTTCCACAGAAATCATCCTTTTCATGCTTTCTCTTGCCCTTATCGGGTCTGAGAGAACGTGGTGTTCTCTCAAAATTCACTAAGTACTGTGCATCACATGTTAAAACAGCTGCCTCCCATGGCCACTGGGACAACTGTAAAATAATCCTGCAAGGTAGGACAGCATGACTGTCATACCATTCCATGTAAAAAATTAATAATAAAAAAAGGCCAAGGCACACGGAAGACCTGAACCTAAATTTTCCAAGTCCTTGCTTAGCAGCAGTGCCCCTGAAGCAGCTTTCATTTTCACCAGGACACTCACACTCCAGAAAGATATTCAGACAGTTACACACAAACACACACTTGCAAGAAGCCTACAGACTGAATGATTTTCAATGACACCTGCTAGGAGTGCATGCTATCAGACCTTTCCTGCATAAGGAAGAACACAAAGCATCCCTCCAAACTGCTACTGTATTATACAGGGAGCAAACAGCCATTAAGAAAAACAAATTAAGCAATTTGATTTAAGTTAAACAATTTAATTCAGAGCTTGTCCATGCTGCAGATGCAGTCACCTCTTTACTGGAACTAAGTCTAAAAATCAGAGGCCTGCTTTGGGACCCAACTCAGGCTTGAAGACAGAACAGAATAGAATTTGTGTGACAGAAGGACAAGTACCCACCTTGGGAGGCAAGAAATACACCCTTGTAGTTTTGGAATCTCCTGTGTTGATAGTAGTTTAGATAGGCTGTTCACCTCAAATGGGGTACGTGATATAGATATGACCACCACCCCTAGTTTAGTTTTGGCCACTAAGTTAGGCATTAGTCCTACCCTGGATAATAAATGTTTGCACCCCTGTTCCAACCATCAATAAGAGCTGGGTAGCTGTAGGCTCAAGACTCAGCTGGAGCAGCTAGGCTTGCTGAGCAAGTTCTTAGCTTGGTGAGCACCAGTTCAGTGATCATCAGACATTTCAGTAGATGTTTCATCTGGACTGGTGAAAACCTGCAGAGCAAACTGACAGCTTAAGGTTAAACTTCCTGTCCAACTCTGATGCTTCTCCTCTTGTTTCAGAATGATGAAGATTATCAATCGACTACACAAGTCTATGATGCTCCTGCAGTATTTCTCCACCCAGTCCTGGGACTGGTCTTCAGATAATATGAATATGTTAATGAGTCACCTTAACACAGAGGACAAAAAGGCAAGTATATTCTTGATAAGTATTGCTAATCTCCACTTCTGTTATCTACAGCAATTATTTTTTTGTAGTGCTGAGCTTTCAAATATCATCTGTCCAGGTGGCTGGAGTATTGACTCTAACTTGAAATAATTTATTTCTTTCTTGTTTTATTAAATACCTTATCAGGAACCTTCCATTTATTATAGGAGAATGTTTTCTCCAGAGATGTATTGCTTTTTTTTTGCTGAAAGAGTTTCATCACTGCCTTCTTTCTAGTTAAAATGGCAGCTCTCTAACTTTTGCTCTCAGGTCTCTGCTTGGCCTGTGAACAATCCAATTGGTTTTTTCCATAGGCAAAACAGACACAAAATGGTACAAAGGGAAAATAATTTCATATGCTCACTGAGCCAGCTGTACTCAGCACTTCAAGCTGATTAAGTTAAAAGCATCATGTGTAACAGTGGCCACTTTACTACCTCCCACATGGCTGGATACATAGACTAGAATTCCCAGTGGATGGGAAAGCTAAGGACATTACTTTTTCAATGGATGCATGATACTTCTCTTTCTAAGAAGAAAAGGTTGCTTCTAGTTTACACATCACAGCTCTGTGCCCTTAGAATTTCAGGCAACTCCTTTCATGGGTGATATGACCATGTTAACTTACAGGCTGTACGGGGGCCCCAGAAAGGCAGTATCACTGCTAATGCAAAAATATGTGCTATCGCAAGTTTCATTGTAATTAATTAATCACTGAAAAACTGTGTAGCATTTCTGGTATCTTCTGACCCTAATTTTCCAAGTGTTTCACACTTGGAAAACTAGGAAGCTCCCTGACAACATCACTTTCTCCCTCTTTCTTCTGGCAGTCTGTAGGTATTGGTGGGTGACCTAGATGGGGATTGTTTGGAAGATTGTGACTTCTTCATCCACATTTTTTTAATAGGCACTACACAGGGATTACTAACATATAGTGTCTTACCCTGAACAATATGGAAAAAGATCCTGTTTGATATAAGCCCCCAGAGAGCAATTATTTTGGGGAATGTCAATCTCTGTTATACCTTTATAGGTTTGAAATATTACTCCTTAAGTGTGGGACCATAATTGAAAGACTGAAGGCATACAAAGAGCAGATTTGTAATAGGCTTGAATGCACTTTTGGTCAGTGTCCCCTTGCAAAGAAGAGATACTTAAGCATTCACATCAAACTAGTCTCACAACATTAAATTCTTTCAGACTGCCAGTAGCAGAGTCAAGAGTCTTCTTCCATAGTCTGCAGCAGAAGTGCATGCAGCAAATTCTATCTTGTAAGGGCAGTGGCACTGTTCTGACTGCAGCAGATGTAGAGGGAACTTAAATGATATGTTAGGAGCTAGTTCTGAGGAAGAAGTGGGGTGGTGGGGTGGAAAAAAAAGATTAAAAAAAAAAAAGGAGCATCAAGATCTTCAGTGCAATGCAAGCTAGATGGTATTTTAGACTTAGAAAGCTGTTTATGAGCTGGTGAGATAAACTGCTGCCACTTCTACATGGTAAGCAGTATTCAAGCTGGATAGTTTGTGGGCAGCACAGATCTCTGTACCTAAATTACAGACATGCCAGGATCTGTACAGCAGGTAACCCCCTGTATCTGATATAGTTACTTAACCCCTCTCAGCCCAAGTTAGTGCTGGTCTGATTCCAAAGCTCTTGCACCAAAGCAAATGGCCTGGATTGGCATGGAGGTGAAAAGAACTTGTTTTTTCTGAGTATTTTCCCTTTTAAGACCCTGTAAGAAATACCATCCACTTCATTCATTTAAAAAATTCTCTACAACAAAACCTCTTTCTCTTTACTACTGCTACTACTACTTCTCTTTTTACCTTCTCTATGGACAGTCAGCTGCCTGAGAGCCTGATAACAATTTTTCCAATATCAGCATTTGAAATTATCTGGGCTAATTACTCTACAAGGAGAATTTTTGATGCCTGACACCAGAGTAACTCATAATACAGCACAACACAGTCAATACCGATGCAGAAGCACCTGTTGATTCAGTGTTGAATTTATTTATACATAATTCTAGTGACATGTTACAAACTGCATGGAGGTTTTCAGATTAATCCACTTAACCTAAGTGGAACTCCATTTTTCTTCCATGGCTTTGTGTATGTGTATATGTAATATATATGTGTGTACAGATACACATACTTTTGCACAAATGGCCACCTGAAAGACAAAATCATAATTTGTTTTCTGCCAGCTAGCACAAGGCTTCTGCTTGCTTTTCCCAAGTTCCCAGCTGGGTAAGACACCAATGGACAGATGTGAAATACAGTGCTTGGGTCTTCTTGGAAAGTTGGTGGCTTGAAGAACTTAACAGAGAGGTCCTTGTCAGGAACAGATGTCACTGAAGAACTGATGCTTAAAGTGAACTTATTTTTGAATTCTGCCATTTTATGTCTGCTCTTTGTCTTTAAATTCCAGGTATACAATTTTGATGTTCGCCAGCTGCACTGGTCAGAATACATTGAAAGCTACTGCCTAGGTGCTAAGAAGTATTTGCTAAACGAGGACATGGCTGGCATTCCAGCAGCAAAGCAGCACTTACGAAAGTAAGTCATACCCAGTGGAAAGGACAAGAGCTCCTGGCTTGCTTGAATGGCTTTAAGGAAAATTACTCTATTTACATTGCAATATCTGTTGTTGAATAATATGGAGGTAAACATGGCATAGCTTATTTCTTAGGGTGGAGGGTTGTCAGTATTTCATTTTTTCATCCTGTAAGAAAAAGAGGACTGTTGATGATACTAATGATCAGAGGTGGTATATTATGCATTCCCAGCAGATACACAACTAACAAAGTTAAGTCATATCACAGAATGGTTGGGTTGGTAGAGACCTTAAAAATCATCTAGTTCCAACCCCTCTGCCATGGGCAGTGATACCTCCTGAGACCCTAACCTCCTGCTAGGCCAGGTTGGTCAGAGCCCCATCCAACCTGGCCTTGAACACTTTCAGGAAGGGGGTCCCTACAACCTCCTTGGGCAACCCGCTACAGTGTTTTCACCACAGAATCACAGAATTACCTTGGCTGGAAAGGACCTTCAAGATCATCAAGTCCAAACATTAGCCTAGCACTGACAAGTCCTTAACTGAACTATATCCCTAAATACTCCCCCACTGCCCTGGGCAGCCTGTTCCAATACCTAATAACCCTTTTGGTGAAGAAATTATTCCTAACATCCAAGCTTAACCTCCCGTGGAGCAACCTGAGGCCATTACCTCTTGTCCTGTCAGTTGTAAGTTCCTGTAACAGACTGATTCCCATCTCTTTATAACCTCTTTTAAGGGCGTTGAGGAGAGCAATATTTCTTCTTTATGTCTAACCTAAATCTACCCTCTTTCATTTAAAAATCATTCCCCCTCCTCCTATCACTACATCTCCTTATAAAAGTCCCTCCTTGCCTTTTCTGTAGCCCCTTCAGGCACTGGAAGACTGCTATAAGGTCTCCCCAGAGGCATTGCAAATGAGGAATACATTAATGCAGAAGTTTCTCATAATTCAGAATTACAGTAGAAAATAAGGGTCATATTTAGATTTTGTGAAGCACCTAGAAGGTTTTGGCAATTCAAAGACATTATATAAAGACTTAAAGCATTTGTATGATTTTAAATTTCATTTGAAAGCTGAAGTTTCTAATGCCTGATGGGTAATGGGCAAAAATTACCCATTTTTTGCCCATTACCCAAAAATTACCCAGAGACCTTATGAATTCAAGCCCTGGTGACCATAAAAGAGCGTTTGAATGAGCAATCTGAGGTTGTCTTTCTATTCAGTTAAAGACTGATTTCTTCCTGTGTTCTCCAGACCTTTTGCTGAGAAATGAAGGCAAAAGGAGAAGGAATAGCTCCCTTGGAGTAAGAGCCTGGTTGTTTCCTTTAAGAAAACCATTCCTGAGCATTACAAATTCTAGAGGTATAAGACAGCCTGTTGCCATAGCGAGGAATCCTAAGCAATTTTTTTGCTTCATGGATCATTTTTCAAGGATATGTAAAAACCTCTATAACAGGCCAGCAACTGCTCTGTAGTTCAAATAGGCAGGGTGGTCTAGTGTAGTGATAAAGTTTACCAAAAAACCCGCAAGAGATTCTTGGAAAAATTAAACCAGTCTCAGGCACATTGGGTATAAAGTTTTCTAAGCTTTTTTCTATTGGTCAGACACTGGGGAAGTGAGATTAGAGAATTGCATAAGTTTTTACTTGACATAAAGAGGACAAAATGATTAGCATCTTAAAGACCCAATAATCCTTTTTAAATATATGGTGTGAAAAAAAAAGAAACAATCCCAAAACCCAAGTGCTGCAAAAGTGAAGCTCGTTTATGATTATTGAGTAATTTTCTAAATTTAAAGGCAAGGTTTAAAGCAAAAAGGAGAACCTTATTCAGCAGCTCCTGCAAGGATCTTCCAGCTTGTCACCAATCCCACTTAACAATATATATAACCAGTATCCCAAATCAAAGCAGAAAGAATTGGACCTAAACTGTCATTAAGAAAACAACTCTCAGCATGACTTCAGTGTCCACTCTCATCTAAAAGGAGGAGACTACATGGAGCAAGAGACCCTTGCAATGCAGGTATTCCACCTACCCCATTAACTACTCACGATTCTGTAACTTCAACATAGTCCTTGGCAACATGGTAGGGGTCATCTTAGACAAGTGTCTTCACCAGAAGAGGAAGGGCAAAAGGCCCACGGGCCACTTGTAAGCAGAAATACCTGTAGCAAATGAAGGAAGCTTCTAAGCTTCTTGTTGGTCTTCCCTGCCTCCATAAGATGCCTCTTTCTCTTTCTCAGGCTGAGGAACATCCAATATGCATTCAACACCACCCTCCTTGTGATCATCTGGCGCATTTTCATTGCAAGGTCACAGATGGCTCGGAACATCTGGTACTTTGTAGTGAGCCTCTGCTACAAGTTCCTTTCCTACTTCAGGGCATCCAGCACCCTCAGGCACTGAAGCCATCCATCAGCAACCAGCCTCTTCCAGAAGGACCTCCATCTCGTCTAATCAGCAACTGTGGACATCGGGGTCTCAAAGTAGCAGAAAAATCCACACCCTTCAGCAGCAGCCTGCATTTATTGTGCACTGTTATGTGTTCACCTTTTTAATTGTAACTAATGCTTTAACACATGGTGGTCTCTCTTCCTTAGGACCAGGCCAATTTTTAAAGCCATAACTGAAGCTTTAGGAACAGTTAAAGCTGGAACCCTTCATCTAGAGTCTGACGTAGAAGAGTAAGGATTAACCAAAGTCATTGTCTTCCCATGTACTACCTAGGCTATCTAAATTCCATCTTCTTCCACAAAAAGTTAAAGCATACAACCTTGGAAGAAAAGGATGCCACCAAAGAAGACCCAACCAAGGAAATTAACCTGTAAGAGGTCTTCCTAAAGAGTCTATTCCTTCATTCTCATTCAGTGAAATGGTACTTTATTAAAAGACAAGATTTCACATTCTCAGTTTTTCAAAACTTAGTAGGAGTGGGAAAACCAGTTATACTAGGCCAGTGAACACACTGAATAATTTTCAGGTCTTGTCTTATATTGCTACTGAGGACTGATACTTTCAAGCCATAACTGAAGACATACATCGAATTCATGTACCTGTGTTAACTGTTCTCACTCACAAGCTGCTTTCTGATGGAGAGCTATTTTTTCCTCTCTGTGGTTAAAATGCCCTGTACTTTTTTGGTGTGAAAAATGTTGTATTTACTCTAAGAATGAAGAGAAGACTTCTAAAGATGGAAATAGAATTCAGAAACTTTATATTATTTTTGAGGATTAGGTCCTTTTCCCTCTTCCATTTGTCTGTAGAAAACTTCTCTCCCTGTAGTTCAAAACCAGCCTGATTCTGTCCTTCAGGCTTTCATTATAGCTAAATCACTTCCCCTAGCAATGAAAGTATAAAGATGTGTATGGAGGAAATCCCTCCTGGTCAGTTCTGCTGCCACTCCTGTCAGTAGGAATTAAAAAGTCTGAAACCTGATTTTGTCATGAATGGGAAAGGTTTAATTAACTTCCGTATTAAAACAATCATGCATTATGAAGGTAATGCATTTTGTCCTACACTGCAGCGTTGAAAGGTCCTTCCTAACACTCATGGCTATTGGAGATAGTTGTTTTGCTTCGTGAAGTATTGAATTCCTAGGGGAGGGTGAGAGAAAGAGCCTTCTTCACAGCAGCTGGTGCAACAACAGCCTTAGTGCAACAGCAACAGATTTATTGTGCTATCAGATTTTCAAAGTCAAATCTAATACTGGAACATTTTTTTATTCAGTTGACACTGAATAAGCACTTCAAGATTTTCAGACTTTAAAGCAGGTAGTTTTTGAAATAATGCAGCATCTAGTTTCTCTAGTCTTGTGTCATGCTAGCTGTCTGGAAAAGCAATGCTAAATCACAAATAAAAATGACACTGTTGGTCTTTTGAGACCTGAGAATACCAGAGTATTTACAAAGCTGACATGCTTTAAAAATTATACTTGTTTTTGGCAGTCCTGGCAATAGCAAGTTGGGATGACAGTGTATTTATATCTTAGGCCTCTAAGCTAGTTCAAAAGTCTTTCTAAAGGTGCAAGGAATTAATCTTCCCCCCATATGGTCTAGTTGTAAACAATTGCCAAAGGATGCCTGTAGCAGAACCTGACCAGACACATGGTTTCCAAAATGGCCCTAACACAGGCCTCTGTGTTTGTCAGACAATATTTCTGATCTATGCTCTATTAGGTTAAGCGCACAGTTTACCAAGATGCAAATTTTTTAAGCCTTGAAAACATACTTTCAAAATGAAAATATGCTGGGTTTTTTAGCTAGGTATTTTCCTACTCCAGAAAACTGGCAGTGCATGCTGTGCATTGTTAGCAAAGTGTCCCCACCTGGAAAACTAGGAGCCATGGGTTCAGGTGCTGGCCAGAGATACCATGTACTGGTGCAATATCCAGATGCATTTTACTGGGCTAACTTGGCCATGCAGAGGCTATGGCCACCTTGGCAGAGTGAGGCAGGTAGCTGTAGGGATTCCTCAAGAAAGACTGCATTTCCTCAAGTAAATAATCTCAGGTCATCAGCCAGTTTGCAGTCTTCTCATATGAAAGGTTAAAAACAAAACAAAAGTGCAGATTGTTTTGAATCAAACTTAATTTTTAAAGTAGGTAAAAATTTTAACTCCTCTCCTAGAAGTCTTTTTAAGTGCCTGCCTTATGTACAAAAAGAAGTAACAGCTGAGAGACTCAGACGTCTTACGCTGTGCACGTGATAGACAAAAACCTGAGTCTCACAGAAAAGTGAAATAAGTGTAGGTGCTGCAGACCTACTGCCCCTACAACAGCTGACTGATGTAGCCCAGGCCTACTATAACTCTTCCTGCTTTCCTGTCCCCAGTGAGAGTCATGCTGTGCATTCCTCAGGGATGCCTTCAGGCCCTCACAGGTCACAGCACGGCCTGTGATGTCGCAACAAGTGTGAGATGTTCCTCTGCTCACCACAAGCACGTCTCAACCTGTTTTCCACAGATGCAAAGAGGTGCTTCAGGTTTCACTCACAACGGTGGTGTCACGTTTTAAAGCTTGTCAGCATTTCGCTGATGGTAACAGCCACAGCAAAGCTGCTACTGAGCCCTGAGAAGCAGCAGGAGCTGCTTGGGATGTTGCAGAAACACAGCTGGTGCAGATGGTGTGTGTGCTTCTGGAGACCTTTCACAGCCCCTGAAGCATTGCCAGCAGCTGGCTCCAGAGCTCTGGCTTTGCCTGGAGAGAGCTCAAGCTGTTAGCATTTCTTTATACAGATATAACGTGCTGTGAGACTTGAATCTTTAATCCGTTTTCTTGTGGCTTGAGATGCCTCCAGGTGGCTCAGACAGTGGAAATATTTCAGAATAACCTCAGTGCAGAGACGGGCACATAGCAATGGCCTCTGGTTGCCAGTCATGACTGTCATCATGGAGAGCTGGACCTGGGATAAGAACTTGTTCTCACCTCAAGAAGTGACTTCTCTTTGATGTTCTGCTGTGTGCTCCTCAGTGTATTTGTATTTGCTCTGAAGAAAGCCAAGCCTTGGGGAAAAGACCTAAAAGAAAACACCAAGGAACAGCACTTCTCTATTCTCTCTCTTGGTCTTTCACGTATACTCAACCTTTTGACAAAAGAAAAGCCAAATACCTTTGCTATTAAGGTTACTCAGAGGTTCTGTGGCAACTGTGCTCAAATTAATGTAAACAACTCGGGAGTGGATATTAACTCATGGCTGAAAGTTAGAACTTTTAATACCTGTAAGGCTGAAGCAGGGCTCCAGGTTTTGGTGAGTATTTTTACCTGCAGAGTTCGCATGGGCAGTCCTATGGCGAGGAGAGAGGAGTAGGAGGAGCATTCCTGCAGCTTCTGCTCACAGACATCAGAAGCTTCAGAAGCATTGCTAGGCAGGGAGCATCCAACTCAACAAGCAAAGGGAAACTCAAGGGATCAGAGAAGTATGAACTGCCAAACCCACAGGACTCTGCCTCCCAAGGAGAGGAAGAACTCCATCAGCATTTTGTTAGGAGTGTGGGTTCTTGTAATAAGATCTATGAACTAAAAGGCTCCTCTGTCCTTCCCCAGCTACCAACGGGCAGCGCGGAGAATGAGATCAGCAGTTGTTCTGCACAGCCACAAAAGAAACTTTCTGCCACAAGACAGTATAATGGGACTGTTATCTGAAATGGTTTGTACCTGATGAAGTTGTAGTGTCTAACCCCATCATGGTAACGTTAGAAGCCTGCAGTGCTGCTGTAGAAATACCGTGGCTCACTGCTGAACCCAAAATACTGTTTTGTTAATACTATGCATATACACTGATCTGTAGGATACAACTATGAACTGCTGTGTGAAAGCAAGGAAACAGAATACCATTTCACTGTCGAAGAGCTATGGGCATAAGCTTGCAATTAAGAAGTATCTGTTTTTTATCAAATTGCAATAACAAAAAAAACCCCAACAAATAAACAAAAAAGGCAACAAACCCCTAAAATCGGTCTGAATTTAAATTGCACTTTGACTGGTGACAGCTGTATATCTCCAGCACGTCTGTTACCCAAAAAAAGAGGGTTTCTCACCCCTCCACTATCTACCCCAATAACTTTGTTATGAAAACACAATTCTTTCTTGGTAGAGAGAGGGGGTAAGAGACATAACTTGGTATATTACAGATTGTTGGCACATTACCCACTTCTTCAATAAATTTATTCCACATTTTCTAAGAAAACATAATTATTTACGTCTGTGTATATAGTTACATCTTTCACCACTGGTCTTCTCATACAACATACATAAATGGTAAAAAGAGTGGAGCTCATATTGAAATTCCAGGCTGCGCTTGTTCGGTATGCACTGTTCCAGTTCAGTTTAAGATGAAGTGACTAAAGCCTTCCCTATTTTCCAGTGTAAAGGAAACCTAACCTGTAGTACTATTAATCAAATCCTCATCCTCATGAATAAGCAACTGGGAAAAGAGGGAGGGGGGCATTCTTTTGTTTGTAAATACGCTACAGCTTCATGGTTGAAAGCATGCTGTTGCTCTTCCAGCACTGACATTCTACTGCAGAAAGCAAAGATGAACTTTTACTACAATTGGACCCTTTATTCTAGCACAGAGTAAACAAGATATTGTACATTCCCCAGAAGCTAGATGGTGAATATCCCATTACATGGTGCTAAATATCGATATGAAGGTGGTACAGACTTACTTAAGAGAATTAAAAAATACATATATAGCTGTGTATTTGGTAATAAAGATGTACTATCCCACTTTTCTCTATTGCTTAAAAGTCAACTGTGAATTGAGTTGGTTTGTTCAGATTAACCTGAAACTGCTTGTGAAAGGTTTCTTGTTCTTAAAGAATCTTGACAGATCCTGATTTATAGTAAAATATGTACTCTCCCACTGTCTAAAGTTTATATGGTCCTATCTGCTATTTCTATTCTCTTGTTAGCTATGAGAAAACTTACTGTTAAAAAACTTAATTACAGAGTTTCTAATGTTACGGTGTAATCTTTTGAGCTCTCAAATCAGATAAAACGGTAAAAGTCACAAATAACAAGAACCTCAGCCATAAAATTGTTAATACGATATTTATGTTATTTTAAACATTTAATAAACCAAAATATTTTAAAAGCTACCGTCACTGCGCATCACTGAAGGAGATCGTGCAGCTCAGCACATGCTGTATCTGCACATCTGTACCACATCTGTACCACAGCTGCCTCAGTCCCTGCCTGCGTGGAACCGCAGCCCCATCTACGGGCAGCACAGGGACCTGCTGCATGGGCAAGGAGAGGGGAAAGTAAAGAGAGGGGAAATCCCAAATGTTTTCAAGTATGAGGGTGAGACTTTAATCCAGATACATACAACCTGGAAGTGTCCATCTCTGATAAGTTTCCCACAGTCACAGGGACAGGTCTTCAGCAACAGATTTGTAACAACTTTACTAACTCCCTGAGCAACAGAACAGATGCACCTGAGAATATTACCCCAAATTCTTAGTTTTAGAAGGTAAGGACTTTCATGTCCACTTGGTGTTAAAAATTCTTTATGTCAGAAGAGGAATATGGTGTTAAAGTCCAGAAAAACATGGTACACTAGCACCTCAAGACCTTACTATATAGTGAGAAAAGTTTAAGTATGTTATTTCACAGGCATGAATAGGGGATAAAAAATAATTGTGTTTCCAAGATGTGTACACAATAATTACATCAGGTTGTTGGGTAAACTCTTACCCAAGCAGTTTTGGGGTTGCCAAGAACATTCTGACTTCATGACAAACACTTCACTGAACTTCAAATGATGTCTCCAAGGCTATTTGGAAGTACAGTGAGGTAATGAAATCTACTCGATGAATAGCAGGACTAAGTAGAAAGTTGTTTTGTTTTACAAGTACAACAGTTCTTACCTTTCCAAGTTCTGGAAAAAAAAATGTTCTTGCTGAAATAGAATCTTTACAGTTGGGTACTTCAAGAGTCAGAAATCTCCAGCTGCTCAACGCAAATAAAAATCAAAATGCCTCAATTCCCTTGGCTGCTGCAGAAATTCTGTTTTCAAATGCATCTGCACTGCATACCGTAAGTCCCATCTTTTCTCTGGTTTTTTCTCTGCTGGATCTTGGCTCATTCCCCAGCACCACACAAGGATTTGTGACAGGTAGATTGTCTGAGCTTCTTCCAGTGCTCAGCAGGATCAGTCACCTTGAGTGCTGAGCACAAATTGTAATTGTTCTGTGTTTCAGTACTTCCATTTTATTCTAATGACTGCCATTTCTTGCAATTTCTTGCATGTATATATATTCCTAGATACCTATGTGCATAATTAAACATTAAACATATGTCTCAAGACAGGAATGGTCAAAGTACTTGGCAATTACATATTTGTGGTTGAACATATGAGTGCACAGAGACACACATAGAATCAGGGACAGAGTGCAGGTCTAATCTGGCTGGGGTCACATCTCCTTATAGCTGGGTTTCTGGAAAGGCAGAGGTATGAGGTTTTAACATTGCTTGCCATTACAATTAAGTGTAACAGGAGGATATTAAGGTGCAAACATGCTGTAAATGGTGACGTACCATGCACTTGCCAATGGATGTAGTGGGAAACAAACTCAGCAGAAGTAGGAGCCAGAGCTGCCTTGATTTCAAAATGAAGGTAAACCATGTCTTACTTAATTTTTAAAATCGTATATGCTCAGAGACCAAAATGTTGGCTTTTTTTTTCTTCAGACATTATTTTGAATGCTCAGATTAAAATACCTTTCAAACATTCCTGTTCTTTAATTCCAAGAGTTCTATGGGGGACCAAGACTTGGAGGCAGTAGATATGGATAGACCAGTATATTTCAGTTTCTGTCTGACCCTACTCAAGAAAAAAGTTTCATTATAAAATATTTTTTTTTAAAACTTCACAAATTAGTTTTCAAAAACATTGTTGATGCATGCTATTCATAAGTACAGAAGTGTGAGCATCACAAATTCTGCAGGTCTGATCCATTGCTGCAGGCACAGGAACTCACACCATCACTACAGCCCCATTCCACACCATTACATTTCTCAAAGTCACTTCTTTGCTAAGACATTGTTCCTAAACCCAACAATACTTCCACAGTCCCAACATCACTTTTTTTTTTGTTCTTCTAGAAAAGTCATGCAGGTCCCAGATTCCCTCTGTCCACACAATCTGTTGTCTTTCTCTACCCCACACACCTCTTTCAAAAAAATTTTATTATAAGACCTTTATGATAAGTCCTGTTTTATGTTTCAGAGGTGAGGAAAAAATAGGAGGGTCCAGAGAAGACCAGGGGTGTTGTGGGCCAAGATTAGAAGGAAACTGGCTCATCACAGCTTCACTGTGAAAAGAGAAGAAAGAGGGCTGAGCCTGACATCTCTCAGTCTGCAGAATATCCACAAGATGGTCCATCACTGATGTAGGCTAAAGCAAAAGTAAAGTTAGGGAGAGAATGATGAAGGGGGCTCATCATTGAAGGACTCCAGATAAAGAGTAGCTTTGCGTCAGCCTCTGTAAAAGCCTCCTACTACAGCTTACAGCCACTGCAGACTTCCTCCTCCAGTCTTGCAAAATAGAGTTTAGCATGAAAAACAAAATCTGACTCATGCTATTCAAATTAGACAGACTTTTTTTTTTTTTAATTCTTCTTTTCAAATTAATGGCACTCTTAGTGGCATTTGCTATTGACTTTATAATGATGCTCTTTCATCAGAATGGCATTTTGTCAGTCTTGCTCCAGGCTTTGTAAGATTTATACTACATGTCCTAGTCCAATAAGAAAAGACAAAGATTTTAAGGGCTCTTTGTTGGTTTCTGGGTTTTGTTTGTTTTTAGAGAACAAACAGAGGATAAGCCTTTCAGCCTTACTGGTTTTGAAAATTAAGGACAGAGACCACACCTCATGATGTGGTCTTTCATAAAACAAGAATAGATAGTGCCTTGTTATCATCTCTCACTTCCTTGAAACATAGCAGAGTTTAATGAGAGAAGAAGTCACAGCATTACCATGAGCCTTCCTTTAATGAAAATTATTTCAAATCGTGAAGCCTAAGGCATACATCAAAAACATAATTTTCATTTTATTAGCAAATCTTTTCTTAAAATGTCATTTCCCATTTTTTTATGTAAATGTGATCTTCAAGGAGAAAAAAAAATCAATTTTCCATTAAGAAGTATTCATCAGGAAAGCTCGAATTCATGGTAAAGTACAAAGACTTAAAGGTCAACCTGCAAACTTTTAATATTTAAATTTTGTCTTCTGACATTCTGATGACACGGTATTATCAAGCCAAATAATTAAATAAACCAAGGAAACTGTATTACTATTCATTTTCCCAGTGGAAAAAAAAACAGGGAGGAGGAAAATTATGTAGTGCAGAACAGCCAATTCTTAGCTGGTACACCTTAGATAACAGAATAACCTCCAGGTCTCAATGGAAGGGCTCCCATCCAATTGTCCCCATCTCCCTCAGCTAAGGACAGCCAGAAATGACTGTTGTTCATTAAGAATAGACTCCTCAGGATTCACTTCCAAAATCAATCAGGATTATTTAACTCTGAAAAGTGCTGTGACACAGTGGTACTATAAAATTCTGGACTCATCATTCACACCCTACCTATTGACCAGGATACCAAAGCAAAAGGAGCAATAGGTGCCTCCAGGTCAGTTCAGTGTCCCATCTAGCTCTGTGACAGGGGCACACACTCATCTACTTGTGCTGTCAGAAGTGACCTGATAAGAATTCCCAAAACTCCCTGCAGTGCAGTCTCAGAGGTGACTTGCTCCTTCCAGACAAACAGCACACACTACACTGCTAATCACAAGAGCTTCACCCAGACACAGATGTAAAAGCCACATCAAAATTAGACATCAAAGAAATGCACCTTCTATGAAAATGAGCCAGAATAAAGATTAGATAAGACAGCACCGAGGCAGTAATGCTGAAGTCTCCTTTCAAAGGCCACCTAGTAGTGATTTCCAGAGGCTTCCAAAACAAAACACAACAGAGGGAAAAGTCACTGAATCTCCTTGGCACTTTTATGTCTCCATCCCTACCCGCTGGCCTCGTCTTTGTCCCACTAAGTGTTTGGGTACCACTGAGGAAGAGGAGGGAGTGAAAAGGGAGCAACACAGATGAAGGCCCTCTGATAGGGATTGCAGGCACAGGGATACAAGTGACAGTCTGCCTGTGGAGGGGTCAGTCTGCACCTAATTTATGGCCAGGAAAGAAAGTGACTTCTAAAGACACTGCTCAACAAAATCCACCCCTCCCCAATTTTCCTTGAACAGCATAAGCAGAGAGCTTAGCAGAGGCCTTTCAACAGAAATTCCCACCTCAGCTGGTCACCCAACTTCTGTATTTCTGATTCACTCCCCTCTGCAAGCTCCTCCTCTCCAGTCAAGCTGTTTGGAATGATAACCACTCCTGAGAGCTCACTGGCTTAGGAAGGTACATGGGGAAAGCTGCTGCCAAGGTGCAACATAATTAATTGGCATAAAGGTATATAAACAAGCTAAAGAAATCAGGGCTGGTGAAAATGCCAGCAAAAATAGAAAACAGGTTTGTAGGAAGAGGCTGTGTCTCTATTTAGATCAGTAAATGAGAGAGAACAGACAAAAATTGAGGAACAGAAGGCAACTGGTTTGCTAGATGTAATCTTTGTCCATTGCCACTGTCATTTGCCATTGTTTCTGACAGGATTTGCTGTACAAGACAACTGAAAAGCCCCCCAAAGAATGGGCAAGTACCCCAGTGACTCTGCCAGTTACATCTTGCCAAGAAAGCAGAGAAAGCTATAGTATGGCACAATCTTGCAGAGAAAGGAAAGTGGATTTAAATCTACTCTATTCTTTCTCATTGCCTCAGGCTTTCAAAAATGAAGACATTTGGGAATTTGAGGAACTAAAAAGAAATTTACAGCTACAGATAGTAAAAACTAGAGCTTGTAATTGTAATAAATAAAAGTTTGGCTACTTAGAAGTACAGTAAGTTATACAGCAATTAATTTCTATGTTTATGCAACGCTGTTTAAGGGAATTGTTTTTCCCCTGAGTTAGTCCTCTCTTCACAATCTGTGATTATTGATCATTTTAGCACATTTTGTCACTCTCCTCATACTTGCCCTCACAGCAGAGGCTGATGTGACAACTGGTCTGGGAAAAGAAAAATGTTATTTACTTGCAGAGGTCTTTGGACAGCTTGCTACCACCTAGCACCTCTGGGAAAACTGTGTTGATAAATAAGGGGCTGCCAGACAGGATACGCCAAGAAAAATAGTACCATTTAATCATCAAGAGCAAATTCAGCAGTGAACAGACTAATAAAGTAAACTAACTTGAAAAGGCAAGTGAGGTTGAAGTCAGGGATTTGACATTCTGCACATCAGGAAAACAATACAGTACAGCAGGGCCAAATAAGAGAAGTTAGAAAGCAAAAGAGAGAAACAAACAATTTTTTCATGTTACTCTGGTGAAAGGAAGTAGATATACATAACCACATTACTCAGGACTCATAGTTCCTTTTATTCCTAGACTCCAGTACCACAGATTGACTTCACACACCAGTTTATAACCCCAGTCAGACAACAGACCTTTTATTAGTTGTGACCCTTGTGAGCAAGGTTTTTGTAATCAAAACCTTTAAAGCTTTGGATGTTGTAAAGTAGTAACTTATATGGGAAGCCATGCAGAGTGCTCCTCCACAAACACAGTCTGTCTGCCCCATACTTCATGTGAGCCACCCTGAGTGAGGCATCAGTGGAAGGACAGCTGTGCTCCCACACAGGTTATTTAAGAAAGCAGAGGGAGACAGGACCACCCCACTGGGTGATTCTGGCTACACCACCTACTGCCTCAGCCCCACTGGCAGTAAATCCTACTCTTGGCTGGCAGAGGACTAACCCAAATATAATGCTTTCAAATGAAAGCCAATTCATTTATAAAAGCCAGGGCACAGGACAATTTGTAATTTTGTGCATCATTATGTCCCAAACACATCTGAACAATTTGTCCCAGAACTACAGAGGAACTTGGATGTGTTACTCTATCCAAGTGAAGAAAGGGGAGCTAGAAAACATGTGTTTCTCCTTTGGGTCCTGGTATCTTTATATCCTGCAGTGTCAAAGGGAAAGACATCCACCAAACACCTTGCTCTGCTTCAGGTGCCTGCCACACTAGCCCTTACCCTTTGTGTGTTCTTAGGGTCTTAGCAAACCAGCAATCAGGAACCTATGGGGAGCTGCGCAGGACATGCAACCCCTTTTATCTGGGACTCCACATCACCCAGCCGTAGTCTGGGACGTAGCCAAGGTTGTATTTCCTAAATTTACTCACTGCACCACTTTCCACAGAGGTGGCTGCATCCTCTGGTGGCGAGTTCCTTAGACAAACCTCATGAGCCAGTTCTGGGACCTAACAGGCATTCACATGCATAAGTAACTAGCTAGACAGCAGCTTTAAAGAAAATTACATCTATTTGTGTCTAGTCTGACAAGTCAGTCAAATGGCCACTTTTGGACAGTTTGGGATACTTATTCCCAGTATGCTGGCTTGAAAAACATGCTGTAATCTTGCATTTTTTTGTCTTGTATTTGATTCATATTTTTAATTACATTACTGTTACAGTTTAATGCTGGCCAGGCAACTAAACCGAATGACAGCTGCTCTCTATTAATCCCCCTCCTTTCCCTGATAAAGAAAGGAGAGAATAAGGGAGAGAGACTTAAGGGTTGGAAATTAAACTACACAACTTTAATGAAACAGTAATGATAAATAGGAAAAATTACTAAATATATACATGAAAACTGATATCGCATTCCTCCCCTCTCACCCCCAATAACTCTCACGTCACCACTGAGGCTGCAGGGCAGCCCTGGGAAAGTCCAGGCTGGACTCCTGGGGTCAGGAGCAGTCAGGAGCTGGAGGCAGGAACACACAGATTCAGGCTGGCATGGATCAGGACCACAGGCAGATAAACGGACTGAATCCTCCCAGGATGCTGAAGCAAAACAGGGACAGGTGAAGAGGGAGAAGCAGGAAGGGGTTTGACCTTCCTCAAATTTATACTGAGTATGACGTGTATGGGATGGAATACTGTTTGGTCACTTTTTGTTATTTATCTTGTCTGTTCCTCCATAAAGGAGGGTTTGCAAGTGTGACCTCTTTACTCCTTTTCTCCCTCTGGAGGGCAAAATGTTCCTCAGAACCGATCAGTGTCCTTGGCTCTGCATACCAGTCTGTGGCTGTAACGATAAATATCCAGTGTTATCAGTCCTAGAAGCAGACACTGTCTGAGAAACTTGATGTTAATTTCAGTAAGTGCAGCTACTTACGAGAAACTCAGCTGAAAGCAAAACTGCAAGACAGAAAATCACCTTTATCCTGGCCCAAACCAGGACAATTAACACAGAAAAAGACATCAGAGGCCTAAAGTTTCTCCTTTACTGTGAGGGAAAAAATTTGTTTGCCTTTTGTTAATCTAGCCAGATTTTTAAACGGTGAGAACTCACAAACCCTGATGAAACTTAGTTCTGTGATACAACCTGATCTGTAGTACACCACCACCTGCAAAAAGATTTAATGTTCAGTTTACCTACCACTCCACTTATCTTTACAGTTAAGTGCACAGGGTCAGAACATGTGGAAAGTAGGATGAAAGCAGTAATCCTGAGTCATCAAACATTGTAATTGTAATAACATATCCTGATTTTTTTCTCTCTTTCCACCACTCATTTTCTAGCTTTGTCACATACTTTTTCTCTCCCATGAGCCTCTGCAAGGTCTTCTTATCTCCTGGAGCTCCCTGCCTGGAGCTGTGCAGCTCATTATTTCCACCTCAGCACCAAGCCTGAGAGCATCTCTATTGAATCATCTCTGAACCATTCTTCCCAAACCATTGAGGTCATTTCAAATTCTAATCATCTCCTCTGATATTTCTGCTCTCACTGCCATCTGCACACTGTACTCCAACATTGGCGTCACAAGTTAAACTCCTAGGCAGTGCTAAACCTTCTCATTTCCCCACACCACTCTTTTTCTCCCTTATCCTCCCACTTTTAACCTCACATCCTTCATGGGGAAAATTGTGCTCAGCTGCTACTGATAACCAACACTATGGGCCAAGTACAAACTCCTGTGCTCTTCCAGAGGAGATGACAGGGGCCTGCAAAGCCATTTGTGGATGCAAGCAGCCATCCCACCACAACTGCCCCTCTATAATTCTGCCCCTGTACTCAGCTCTGGTGCGGCCACACCTCGAGTACTGTGTCCAGTTCTGGGCCCCTCAGTTCAGGAAGGAGATTGAGGTCCTGGAGCAGGTCCAAAGGAGGGCAACCAGGCTGGTGAAGGGACTTGAGCACAGATCCTATGAGGAGAGGCTGAGGGAGCTGGGGCTGTTCAGCCTGGAGAAGAGGAGGCTCAGAGGAGACCTCATCGCTCTCTACAACTCCCTGAAAGGAGGCTGTAGCCAGGTGGGGGTTGGCCTCTTTTCCCAGGCACCTCTCAGCAGGACAAGAGGACACGGTCTTAAGTTGTGCCAGGGGAGATTTAGGTTGGATATTAGAAAGAATTTCTTTACGGAGAGGGTGATCAGGCATTGGAATGGGCTGCCCGGTGATGTGGTAGATTCTCCATCCCTGGAGACATTTAAAAAGAGACTGGATGTGGCACTCAGTGCCATGGTCTAGCAACCGCAGCAGTGGGTCAAGGGTTGGACTTACTGATCTCTGAGGTCCCTTCCAACCCGGCTAATTCTATGATTCTATGATTCTATGAACTGCTGTAGATGCATCCCATCCCAGCCAGCACAGCTACATATGCACCATCCCACCTTGCCTCCTGCTCAGCCCTCCTGCCACCACTCAGGCATTGAGTGTCTTCCCAAAATAATGCTGCCTGCACTCACCAGCCTCAGGCAGGGTTAGCTTAAACTGCCCAGTTCAGGTCCATGAAATATCTTTTGCAACAAGGGGTGGTGATGGCTCAGCCAGTGATGCTGAGGCACCTAACCACATGTGCAAATAGCAAAGCTATGAAAGCAGAGGAGTCTCTCTGTGACCAGTTCAACCAGAGAAATAGCATGACTGCAAGGAAACAGTATGGCAGGTTGGAAGACCCTGGGCACTAGAGGGAGAAGCCAGCAGGGAAGAGAAACAGAAAACCAGAGTAAATTAAGCTTGCTTCCATGCCACACAACCAACAGCTGCAAAGCCTTTGAGGATTTCTCCCACCATGTAAGGAGCTGACCCAAGGAAGTGTTCCAAAAATCACAGAAGTGCTTCCCCCTCCCCAGCCAGCTCCTGCCTGTACCTGGCTGGGTTTGCCCATCCCTCTGTTCAGCTCAACCTGCTCCAGCTCCAGACTCATCTGGTTCTTCCCACCCAGCAGATCTGCTCATCATCTCCTCCACACGTATCATGGGGAGCTCAGCACTTGCCTAATTAGGTGCCAGCTTCACTGGGGGTGCCTTTTGTACCCACCACACAGGAGACTCCATCTGTGGAGCTCTACACAGTCATTTAGAGAAGTCCTGATAAAAAAGCCCCAGGTAATTTCATATCTGTGGAAGGTAAGAGTCAAAATGTATGCCTAAATAGTAACAGAAATAAGGTTAAAATCTTTCCCAAGTCTGTATTTTGGATCGCTTGTAAAATGTACTCTTTTTTTTTTTTCATAGTTTGTGAAATATAAGTAAATTTGACTTAAGTGTATTGGTACAAGCCATAGCAGAACAGAAACTGAAACATTACAGGATTTTTTTTTTCATAAATTGACATAATTTCCCTTTCAGAAGGTTTTACCTTCAAGTCTTAGCAGCAAATATCCTTTTATCAATAAATCCTTTCCAACCTTCAGATTTTGATACAAGCTTTCCTTTTTCTAAAATACACTCGTAATGCAGAAATGAGAGGATAGCTAACCCTCCCCCTCAAAACAAACAATGCACTTCCAACCATTCACCTTTATACTGTTACCAGTACTGCCAATAATTTTTAGTCCTGTTCATGTTATTTTGGTAAATAAAAGAACATTTTAGACATAGTCCTTTTACTCTATCACCTTATTCTGTACTATAATCTATCTTCTTGTGATGGAATTTGCAAAGTAACAGGACTTTATGGGCTAATATGGCTTAGACAATCTCCAAAGCAAAGACAGCATGGAACTGCACTCTCAGAACTGATGGAGGGTGCTACAGCTACAGCCAAACCTTTACTTTCCTGCCAGGTTAGCCCTGGCTTGTGGCATGATATGTGCCTTGGCTGAATGGCCAAACGCTGTGGTACCAGGTGTTAAATCTCATGTTGCATATTTTGTCATTGTCAGAATCACACCTTTCGACTGTGCAATTAAGTTCTCTGTTTTCGTGAGTGGCTGCATACATGTAATTATAAAATTAAACATTTAATTACAAATTTCGTGCAAGATAACAGAGGAATTCACTTCAGCACACCGATTCTGGAAACCTAAACCTTTTCTAGTTTTTTTATATGGCATAATTGCAAGATCTTTGTACGTAAATTATGCTCTATTATATCATTAGCCTGCAGCATTCCCAATAAAAAAATCAAGCTTCCCTAGCATAAATCACCTATTCTAACCCCACATTTCTCTGGTAAAACTTATGGAAATTGTAAGACTACTCTTAGTTCGGTCACCATTACAAAAATATTATCCAAGTCATATGCCTTTGTTCCTTTTTTTGTAGGCAGAATTTTCCTTATAACAGATCCTTACATTTCACTCTTTACCTGCCCTAAGTGTCCACATATACAATATTGCACGATTATTTTTTTCATTAATTTATGTGCTTAATACTGTAAAAAATTACATTTAGTCCATCTCATATATAGAAGGATCATTTCCCACACAGAAAACAAAAATTAATTTTGTTACATGAAGAATATTTACCTGTTCTTCCTGGCAAAGAGAACTGGTTAAATGATTTAGCCACAAAATTAACAATGTCTCATTCAGCTAAACAAAAGGGAATAATCCTTAAGTCTCTAGCAAAGATATAAGCAAAGGTTCTTCACATGGGCACTAATTCTAGTCATTCACTGACAGAAATTCAGAACCAAAGGTGGCTGAGGAACAAGTTCTAGGGAAAAATAAAAACCCCATAGAAGTATTCCAAAGAACTAAGTTTTAAACAATATCACTTAGAAATACTGATTATTGACTCGAAAAGTAAAAATAATGTAATAAAAATATTGCATGAAAAAAAAATGGTTTAATGTTATGGAAAAAAAACCCAAAACAATGAGGGGGGAAAAGTCAGTCTGAACACATAAATTCTTTTCAAATGGTAATAAACAGCAGTGGGTGGCCAGCCAGCTGGGATTAAACCTTGCACATAGATCAGTGAAGTCAAGGTGTAAGGAAAACAGTCTTTTGTTACCTGCAGGTGCAAACCTCAGTAAGAACACGGGTTCACTGCCAGAAGAACACTGCTCCAGGGCAAACCCCATCTCTTATTCTCTAATCTCTAGTAAAAAGCTGAATTACTATGAACTGAATTATGGCAAATATGGTAAGTAGATGTACATAATTTATCATCCTCCCCCTAGGCAGAAAATTTGCAATGTTTTCATTGTTCTTAGAACATGCTGTCTTATCTTACTCTTCTGCTTCTACTCCATGCCTACTGGACTGATAAAGCACATTAGAATCACCTGAGGGACTTTAGCAATGCTGAGGACCACCCAACGATATTATTTATTTCAAAGGCTGAATTAATGCCAAAGAAAGATGCTGTAATGGCATTTCAAGAAAGAACTCACTTTACAGAACCTCCTGTCAACAGACCTCGGTGATGGATGAGGTGGGGGGATAGGATTTCGCTCCTAAGGAAAGGCTGTGTCTTTATGCCACCATCCGGGATTCACAGGAAAAGCACAGAAGAAAAATAGGAAGGATGGAAGTACTGTTCAAAAAAATTTGGTGGTTCAGTGTTTCAGATATCTCAGAGTGACAAGACTGTGCCATTACTTAACTCATTTTTTTACTAACTGCTTAGTGGGTCTCCAGAGTTTAGGCCTTTTTTCAGAGAAGGCATTTGCTGAGCAGGGATGTCAGATTGGCTGCTGCATGTCCAATTTTCAATGTATCTAACCCACTTCAAGCCTTACAGTGACATGCTGAGACACTAGTAGTGTGCCCAGGTGGCCAAGAAGGCCAACAGCATCCTGGCAGAGTAGGGAAGTGATGGTGACTCTGTACATGGCACTGGTGAGGCCACAGCTTGGGTACTGTGTTCAGTTCTGGGCCCCTCACTACAAGAAGGACATTGAGGTGCTGGAATGTGCCCAGAGAAGAGTTATCAAGATGGTGAATGGCCCAGAGAACAAGCCACGCAAGGAACAGCTGAGGGTACTGGACATATTTAGTTTGGAGGAGGCTGAGAGGAGACTTCATTGCCCTCTACAACTACCTGAAAGGAGGTTGTAGGGAGGTGGGTGTTGGCCTCTTCTCCCAAGGGAGTAATTACAGGACCAGAGGAAATGGTCTGAAGCTGCAGCAGGGAAGGTTTAGATTAGATATTAGGAAAAATTTCTTTACTGAAATAGTGGTCAAGAACTGGAACAGCCTGCCCAGGGAGGTGGTTGAGTCACCATCCCTGGAGGTATTTAAGAAACGTGTAGATGTGGCACTTTAGGGCATAATCTAGGGGCAGAGATTGTAGGGGGTTGGGTTTTTTGCTTGTTGCATGTGTATAGTTGGACTCAGTGATATCAAAGGCCCTTTCAAACCACAATTATTCTGTGACTAGGTTTTAGTGGTGGCAGAGGCACTGCAATACATGAATTTCTAGGTCTGCTCTTTCAGCATGTATGCCACAAAAGCAACTTCATTCCTGTTTGTGACCACAGCATCTTGGTCATCTGAGGGGAAAACCCTCAGAACAACTGATTATGGCTGTCCTGACCTACATGACACTTTTGCTATTGCTGTTTTTTTTTCTGCTGCTGCTGGTTCACAAAATGCTCTAGTGGGGAGCTCTCAGCAGGTTTTGTCTTGAAGATGGTCTTGGTAAATAGCTTCCTTCCACTGGACAGTAGATAGTGGACAGCTCAGGTGTCCTAGAGAGCTGTTCTGACTAAGCAGCTACTTTCCACAGATGGACCTCTGCCATTGCTGCATAGCAGGGAGAGGATGCCTGCACCTTCTCCTCCTCCTCCAGAAATGCTTATCATGAGGAATGGGAGATGACAGAGGGGAGTGCAAACACTTCCATGCTCTGCTCTGTTCCCATTATCTGAATGACACCCAACTTGCCCATAGAAGTGAAAAGAGGTCTGTCTAGTTTAACTGGCAAACACTTTGGGGCAGCAAATAATCTTCAAGAAAAATGAACCAGATCGTGAATACAGCCTTGCACTGAGAAAGCTGACTGAGAAGGTCACAGTTCTGGAGGCTGAACATAGATAGCACAGTTTATTTTTTCACAAAGTCCACTAGGATATTGTGATCATTAATTTAAGTCCTGCACTGAGATGACTCCATCTATATGCCAGGATATCATGGCTTTTCTCAGCTTCTTGGTTACCAGAGAAATAAGGACACTAGATGTTTATCTTGTCCATCAGCTGTAAGATTGTAATAGATCACGTCTTAAGGAAGAGTCCCATGTGCCTCAGGACTCCCCCCAGTTCTCCTGCCTCCAGCACCCAGTCATTTCATAGTATTGAGAAAGAAATCTACCTGCTTTGACCTGAGAATGTTCTTGTACAGTTGCCATCATATTGTATTGACCACAAAACAGCTGCAAGAAAGAACTTGTTGGAACCAGTCAGGTTCACAGAGAAGACCAACATGTTGTAGATAAACAGATAAAGAGTGTTGGCATCTCATCACTACATCAAAATTCCCTTTAGCAGAAGATTTAAGTCTCTGTGCTTGACATCACTCCATCAGTCCTATGGCTTCATGCTAATCACAGACAAGAACAAATTTACCTACAGATAATGTAGCAAGAGAAGAGAAAAGAGGAATGGATGTCTGATGTCCACATACAGAAGATTAAGAACTGTAAAATTTAAGAATTTTGCCAATGTCTTATGAGATGTGAACCAAAAGGAGAGAAAATATCCCAGATGACATCCACTGTCATAAAAGGCAAGTCAAGAGTGCATCCCTCACTTCTGCTCAAGAACCCAAGAAACATAATGCAAACTTGCCATCTGCCATGCCTTTATCTCCACACTGCATACACACGTTTGGGGTCAGGCCACACACGTGTGAGTGGGTGCATGTGTGTGAGACTATGAGTGAATTAAATCCATGCAAGAAAAAAAAAAAAAAAAAAAAAAAAAAAAAAAAAAAAAAAAGTAACGCAACGAAACCAGCAGGAAAGCACCTTTCCATTTCCATAAATTCTCACATTGGATGAAACTAATTTACTACATTAGCTCCCACCTATACAGCAAGTGGATGATGTGGATGAATTGGTGTTAAGTAAAGCCATGGAAGAGGAAAACACCCTGCTGCCTTATACTGTGATAAGGCAGAAATGGGGCAGCAGCTGATGCAGAGAATAATTGATGAGTATTAGTGATACAGAGAACTACTGAGGTATAAGGAATAGAGGATACAGTTCTTAAAATGAGTTAAGCAAGAGCCCTCTTTTAATCCCAGTAATATTCAGAGACTCAGCAGAAAAGGGGATTACTATAAAAAGCAAACGTATAAAATGATCTTTCAAATTTTATAATGAAAGGACTTCTAAGGAACACAAAGACTGAAAGGTAGACAGATTATTTTTTAAACTATTTTTCCCCCAGATTGCAGCCAAGTAATCAGAAGCCCATGTACACTTAATGCAGTTACACTTTAACAGCAGAATTCCTACTGACTTCAGCAGTGACTGGATTATGTTTCTGTGCCATACAGAAATGCATATCCACCAAAGTGAAGTCTGCTCGCTATCCTCTTACTGCAATGGAGAAATGTGTGAACTGAGTCAAGTCCTTGATATGCCAGACCTTTATGCCTTCCAGAATCTTACAATTTGGCATAATATCTTTGGTTTATGACAAGGCTTATTTTGAGATTGTGTTTTTTCCCCCTTCTTCTCTCTTCTTTTTTCTTCTTTTTAAGAGTAATGCAATGCAAAACTGGTGGGAAGGAGCTTTTAGAAAATATGTCCTGTGAACAAAAACCTCAATCACCATCATCACAAAAATGTGAACACTGACAACAGAAATGTCAATGATAACCATTTAAAAGGCCTAACTGATTTTTAAGAAGTAGTGTGCATTTATTTATGGAGAAAGTATCATGTCATCTACTTTGCAGAATAACAGAAATGTATTAATAGTATTTTATACGTTATTTTACTTTGAGGTAAAACCTAACTTAAAGCTGTCTTGTATAGTAGTGATTACACACTGAACTCCATAATCTTAAATTCTTTAATTTTTGAATAAAATAATACAACATTTTTCTGCTACGGAAGTATTAGTTTTGCTATTTTTAAAACTGAGGTTTTTGCATCGCTTTGTGTAAAATAAATTTAAAAATGAAATTGGTACATTTAAAGAATGAGAAACATATTTTTACACCTTTTTTACACCTTTAAGGACTTAAAGGGGTTTAACAGAAAGCTATGAAGTGAGGTGGGAAGGTAAAGCACGAAAACTTTCCAGAAAAATTGTCATTTTGTTTTTCAGAATTCTAGACCTGGGGAATTCAAACTAATCTCACTGTTCATCCTTGTGAGCCAGAGATCTGAACATTGAAAATAGCCAAAATGAAAAGGGCAAGGAAATGAATCACGATGGGCTGTTCTCCTGTAGCTTTCATTACCAAAAGGCCGCTGGAGTACTTTTAGTTTTCTGCAAAAAAATTGAAAAGCTGGACATTTTTAGAACAGTTGGAAAGAAAGCAGCTTTCCGAGAAGCCAGTTTGTCCAGTTTGGGCTGATAAAAGGAAAATGTATTCTGCAAAGAGCAGGCAAGAATACCCCAGGGTTGAGAGCTCAAAGCCCGGCAGCTGTAGAAGCAGGAAAATCACTAACAAATTGATGTTCATTCTGTCCATTGCAGTAATATGCATTTTAAAAGTTAAATTTGACAGTTCTGCACTTCCTAGTCTGCCTATATGCTGCATTTATAAGACAGACTTTTTATACATTTGTGAACATATCAGCAATGCTAGCATTGGCTTTTATTATATAAACAGTCTATTTTAATCTAAAAATAACCAGAGATTATGTTGTCATGCTTCAGTGGCTTTAAAAATGCAAAGGAAAATGGAAAAGAATCTAAGTATGCTTTGGAGAAATAGTTCTTTTGCCCTCTATCTTCCTTCTCTCCTAATATTTTCACTTGCACTTGCAGATTGTACAGAAGGCAAAACCAGAAAGATACCTGGAGAAGGAAAAAGTTGCCACTGAGAAGATGGGATGTTACTTTTTTTAAAGGTCCCTATAAAACAGATGTAAGGAAAACATACATGTTATAGAAATGCTCTCTAGCATGACTCTAAATATAATAACATGGTGTAAATGCACGAGGTATATATTCAAAGATGCTGTGATTTGAATACTTGGCTGCATCATAATGAATATACAAACAAGGGTATTGGAAAAGAAAGCAGCTGTAGCACACAAGTGTATTTGTAAGAGAAATAACATATTATATTTTACATGTTTAAAACGCAAGCATATCTAAAGAAAGAAATCCAAGGTGCATTATTTCATTTGCATCTATAATGATTTTACTAAACCACTAGAGCATGGAAAGATTTTATATCTTCATGTGAGGTCTCAGACATTGGCTACTAGATGCTGTATTTACTAGATGGACAGTTCTTTGCTGTCTTTAAGCATTGTACCATAAGATGACCTGGAATCTTTTATTTTCATCATTTCCCAAGGCATTTTCTCCTCACCAAAAGATTATAGTATTTGACCCTCCTAAGCCTACACTATGACCACTAGAGAGTTGCTGGGTCGTATTTGGAAATGTGCTTGAACAGATGGAAAGAGGGAGCATAAAGTACAGACAAGGTAATTCCAGAAATGAGATACTTGCAGTCTCATAGCACTGACAGTAAAATCCTAAGGCAAGTATCTCACTGGGGAACAGGCAGTGGGAAGCCCAGCAGTCTCTTAAATAACTTTAAGTGAACAAGTACACACACTCTCAAACTAGAGGAAAGACAAAAGGTGAAGAAAATAAATCTGACAAGCCACAAATTTCCCCACTGGTCTGAAGTCATGAAGAGGAACCACACAGGAGGTGAGAAGTAGGTCAGATGACATAAAATAATTAAAGGAGGGGGAAAAGCAACTGCAAGTATGGCAAGCAACAAAAGGTAATGCAACTAGAAAGAACATCAGGAAAACCTTCTAGAATACTACTGATTGGAAGACAAAGGCTATAGGCAGAACTGACACTGTTCAGTGAGGTAGGGGAAAAAAAAAAAAACCCAAACCAAAAAACAGAAGACACCAAGACCTGTGTCTTTGCTAGAAATAACTGCAGAAATTACATCCTCAGCTCAATACCAGCAACAAAAGGGTAAGAACCGAGTTTAGAGTGGGTACAAAAGAGGTTACAGAGTATTTTTTTTTAATGTCACCTGTAAACTTGATCAAGCTGAAGTATGCTGGTAGATATTACAGACAGCTCATGAAAGATGGGCAAGATTGGAAAAGACAGACCAAAGGAAATACGAAAGGAAAAGAAGAACCTGGAAACTATTTTTAGTGAGTTTGACTTCACTACAGGAACAATAGTGAGACAAGTCTGGAAGTCACATAGAATTTTAAAAGGATAATAGACAGTCTAGGTTTTCAAAGCCAAATTATGTCATATCAAATTTACTCTTACAATAGAGTGAGAGGCATTGTTAAAAACAGAGGAGTTGAAGATGGCATAGAGTCAATGCTTTAAAAGGGTTTTGATACTATCTCACAGTTATTCTCCTTAATGAGCTGGGACAAGAATACTATAAAATTACTACAAAACTTGTCAGATCATCACAATGCTTATTTGCAATTCAATTATAATCTGAAAAATTGTATTATGTTACCCCAGAAGAGAAGGATTTGATTCAATAGTAATTTGAATGATGGGATAGAGAGTATTTTCTTCAAAACCACAGCTAGCCACAAGGTGGGAAGGCTGCAGGCACTGCCAAGGGCAGGGTTAGAACTCAGAATATTCCTGTTAAATTGGAACAAGACTTCTTCTTAAGTTAGCAAAAGTGATATCTTGCACATTAAAAGTACTTGCACAGATACTTGCATGGACTTAGTAGACTAACTTCAGAAACAGTTTTGAAAGGAATTTTATGTAAAAAAAATAAATCCCTAACTATTAAGTTAACATATTCAAGGATTCAGAATTATAAAATGCCATATCAAAGCTTTCTATCTACTTCATGTATTACAAGCAGGCTCTTTAATTACTTGCATGCTATTTTTGCATGAACTACTACATTATCCAGTGAACTTCATGGATGAGAAAACTCTAGGAGTGTCTTTGCTCTTCTTACCTATGCTTTACAAGCTATCATGCCACCATTTCAAACTTTTCTAAGCCAACATAATAATTCATTTCTTTGTTTTTTCTATTACATTCATTACTGCAATAATAACTACAGTCTGGAAGAGGTCAATTTTGAAAGCTCTTGGCATTCCCACGTGAGCTATTCAAAACAGAATTTTTTCTAACAGATTTGATTTCTCTGAATATGTAAACTTCAACAAAAATAAAAAAATGTCTGTTTCAAAGTCTTTTTAAAATAGTTCTTCAAGATTCGGTCTTAGGGTAGTGAAATTAGAATTTTTAAAGTCTGCATTTGAAGATGTTTAAATAATGACAAGCCCTGTTATTGAAAGGAGTTAGAGAGCATTTTTTTAAAAAAACTACACACCTGGAAGGAAAAGTGGGCAAAAAAGAGGTCTTTGCTATATTGGTATTTACAAGTAATAATTCTTCAATTCCATTCAGAGAACAGAGGCAGTCTCCAAGTACAGAAACAAAGTCAGCAGAAGAAAAACCCAGATGCAGACAAGCACTAACACACAAAATTCTGCTAATAGTCTACTATAACACAACAGCATACTGTAACACCTGATTTATTTTTTTTTTTTAAGTAACTCTCATCTCTGTGTGCTGGAACCCTCACAAGTTAGATCTTCAGGATTTCCTGTACAGTCCAGAGGAAGAATAGATGCAAATGTTATGTTGCAGTGAACACTGAAAATTGAGCTTACTTGTCCCCCACTGAAAGTATTTTCTCTATGCTTTTTAATATTCAGGCTGAGATGGGGTTAAACCACAGAGCTCTGCATTAGCACTGAGGACTTCTGTGCCCAGCTCTTCCTGCTCTCATAATCAAGAGCTCTGCCCACTGAAGTGAGTTTCCAAGCCTGTCACAACACAGGAAGAGGCACCTGTGTGCTGCCCATCCTTGCCACAGGGTATGAAGGGCAAGTGAACCATGGGAGGACCAGTGGGACTCCAAGTCCCATTATATTTCCTTTTTCAGCTGTCTGAATGAACATACATCTCTTCTGGGTTGTTGGGTTTTGGGTTTGGTTTTTTTGGGGGGGGGATGGGAGTGCAGGAGTGTGTTTTGCTTTGTTTTGTTGAGGTTTTTTTCCTGATTCAGCAGAGGTTTCAGGGGGCTGCTTTTCTTATATTGCCTTCTCCAGTTTCTGCCCTCACTTCCTTTCTTTTCCTTGTTGTGCACACAGGGAATAGGCACATTTTCTTCTTGTCATGATTTTTTTAATTACAGCTTTGTCTTCAAAAAAACTACTATTATCATTAAGTAATTACAGTTTTTGAAAAGAGTACAAAACAGTTGCTAGTTTTGCTGTAATTGGAACAGCAGTACAGCACTTTAACAGCTCACTAAAATGTGTAAAAAGAGTAAGTTACTCTGTAACTTAGACAGGCATCATCTTCCTCCTCTGATAGCTTATAGCAGGTACAATTCTGCCAAATCTAGTGATGTGTTCATGGATATCCAGCATCCCATACATGTGGGCAAAAGTCTGGTAACTCAAGAAAAAAACCAAACAAACCAAATGACAGCAGCAAACCCTACCTAAAGGCCCTTACAGACACTGGTGAAGGCAAAGGCAGAGCAGTTCCAAAACAATATGCACCAATCACCCTCATAATTAGATACACAACTCATATTGTCTCCAATCTGTTTATTTTTCCTCCTTTGATCCTAGAGAAAATAAGATGGGAGAAAACCCTCAAGATCTTCTGGTGCCTACTCAAGCACTACTTAATTTAAGTATAGTTCACATGGACTAACAAAGATGTCTTCTCCAGATGATGAAAAAACACTGCTTTAATCAGAAAACTATTACTGAGCATACTACATACAGTGAAAAATATCCAATCTGAATTACAAAATTAAATGCAGAGATGAAGTGCCTTAGAGAAGCAGATGAACATGATATTAACCCTCCAATCCTAGGACTTGGAAGCTGCCAGAGTAGCTTTCATCTCCTCCAGATTACCTTTCACTTGTCTATGCACTGTCCACTCCCCAACATCACACAGACCTGCATGGACCAAAGACTCACAATTCATCAGGAGAGCATCTGTGTCATACTCTTACCTATTTCTGGACACTGCAAAGCTTTCCAGTATCCCTGGCAAGCTATCAGATATTGCCCCCCACACCTTTTTACATCAGTCCCAGAGCACTGCAAGGAAGTAAAGAAGGCAAAAAGCATTCTAAACACCTTCCAACATGGGTAAGAAGTCCCAAAGCCCCACCCCACCTAGGAGCAGGAATATTTTTAGCATCTAAGGTGCTTTTTAGAACTACTTAAATGCTTGGGAAGATAAGAACGACTTTTAGCATCTATCTTCATGTAGGAAATAGGGATAACCAAAACCTAGAAAGTAAAATGGTTTCTTGTGCTCTTCATTATCAAGACTTCCTCCACTTCCCAGCACATCTGCAATTCACAGGTGTTCAGACTTTATCCTCAAGGTCAGAGAAGGAGCCAAGGGAGGCACACAGAAGAAATGAATTCCAGTTCAAGGTACAAATGTCTAAGCATTGGTGCTCTTTCACAAAGGACAAAATTTCAAAGATTCATTTTTAACAAAAATGCAACACTTTAATACTGAACATCTTAAAAAACACAATGCAAACTTTAACCATTGCTTTGAAGATGGGATTTTTCTTCAAAGCAAAATGAAATTAAACATCCAAGAAATTATGAACAGTACCCCAGTGTTTCCATATAACCTTAAAAACTTACTGGAGCTCTTCATCTAGAGTCACATGACTTCACTATACTCAACTGATGGAATACACACCCTGAACACTTCAGTACAAGTTCACATTGAAGGAATGCCCTGCCTTTAAGGCCTCTCAATTTGTCTTAAATTACTATCCTATTAAGTTCAGACTAAACAAAAACCTACATAATAGGAACCAGTGTGTGATTTTCTCAGTCTTATTCAAAGAGTCATATGTGTTCCCACAGAGTTTTCTCTTTGGAACACAATCTGACATCACTGCACTGTTACCAGCAAGACAACTTGTTAAGGGAAGTAGTCCTTCCTTCCCATTCCCAAAAACTAAATCATATTTTACTAATTACTAACACTGCATCCTTTTAACAAGACATCATAAAAAATACCACCATAAAACCAACAAACCACAAACAAAATGGCAGTTCAAGAGAAAGACTGCTTGGATCAGGCACAAGCCCCAAAGTTTCTTTATCCCAGCAGCTGTTGCAAGGTAGCTTTTTTTAATTTTTGAAGCTCAAAGGCTCTTACCAGCCTGTGTGACTAATTTAAACAAGGAGGCAGAAATTACTAACACTTCTTAATATTCTGCACCTTCTTATTTTTAAAGTCCCTGTGTCAGAGGCCTGCAGGAATGAGGTTCAGGGGAAGGAAATGATCCCTTCTCCCTTCACACTGTAGACTTCACAAGATCATGCACCTGAGCTACTCAGTGTTCCATAAACAGATGGTAATTATTTACCTTAGTCCTACCCTCAATGAGCTAATAGGTAGCAGTCAACAACATGTAATAATCCAAATAGGATGTGACAGAATATCTCAAACCAGACTCAATTGAGTTCACCTTTGAACAAAAGAACATATGTCCTACAAACCCCTTTGAATTATCCTCATAAACTCTTAATAAGCGACTTGAATAACGGTCTTTCGTCGGAGTTGGTTTTTTTGGGAAGTTGTTTGCTCATTTTACACAGAAAACCAAGTACTTTTTGTAGTTTTAGTAGTGCCTTCATTCAGCCTTCCTGAAAGAAGGAAGCTTCTGCAAATAGATGCTAGGAATAGAGGTAGAGTTAACTTGAACACCTTTACCTAAGCATGTTGTTTACCTCTGCATAAATCAAATTTAACAGGAGTTGCTTCAAGCATCTCTGGTGATTTTATCACTAGCTTCAGCTCAACAGCAGAGGTTCCATTTCACAAGTACATATTAACTCCATATCAGTTAGAAAAATATGCTTAAGTTTTATGCATTATCTGCTATAGGGATGTTGCACCCAACTACACCATAGTATCTTAAGCTGCCTGGACAAAACACACAAATGGCCAAAGTACCTGCATGTTGCAATGAACGAACAATCAGTGGAATTGATCAGCTGCTGTTTGCTGATGCACCTGAGACAGGTACCTTTCCAAGTCTGAGTGTACAGTCAACACCTTCACACGTACCATATTTTCAACATCACAACACAGAGATCACATATTCAAGTGAGAAAACGGTACAAAACAGTAGTGACATTTGTTTACATTGGATGCATTCACAGCACAAAGCTGGTCAGGTTGTAGAAGCTGCAGGATATGGAGAGGTTGGGAGCTGAGTGGTAGGCACAACTCCAGAAGTGGATGACTGGGAAAAGAGACTGCTGGCATTTTCGGGGAGAAGACTGCTGGGATTAAGAAGGGGAAAAGTAAGAGATGCTGCTGCAGCTGCCTGCCGTCCTAGCAGAAGTCCTAAGCTGTAGACGTTTGAATTAATGAGATCATTGCCTGGCAGGAGTATATTCAGTTGTTTCTGAATTTCTTGAAGCACCTGCAGCTGACTTTGCTGATTGAGAAGCAGCATATCCATATTTTCCCTCATTTTCTTCACTGTAGAAAGAGAAGAGAATGCTAATGCTTGCTATGCAAAAATACTTTAGGTGGCAATTTAGAAGCCTTTTTATACTTACACTCTTCAAGAACAAGATTCAAGTGATCCGTCTCATGTTTCTCTGCACCAAACCTCTGCTCTTCTTTATGATGCAGAGATGTAAATTCAGAACAGTTTGCATCTAAAAGGAAGACAGTGTAAGTCAAGAGCCCACTTTATCACCAATTGCTAGGGTAGCATTTTAAATATGCTTGCACACAAGGAAAAGGCAGCTCAGTAACATCCTTTCCTCTCACCTATATTTTAAACCTAAAAACTTAAAACTTCATTCAAGTTACATGTTAGCCCAAACTAAGCCAAATCAGAACAAAGATGAAGCAGATACGGATCCTGAAATATTACAGACTTGGGTTTTATCAGAACCAAGACACCTTCCCCCAAACTTTTGTTTTTGTTTTTCTGGCAGGGGGGAGGGAGGGTACTTGGGGGGGCTGGTGAGAAAGCAAAGCTGGAGCAAGGGAGTGGAACAGGATAGCTGAGGTTTAGTAAAAATGTGTTTAACTTGTAAATATGCAAACTTCTTCTCTGAAATAATAGAGGAATCAAGTTTCATTCCTCATCCACACACTGGAAGACCATAAAAGCAATTTTACTGTGGAACTTCAATTACAATGATGCAGTTGCTACAGTTATTCCTGAATAAGTTTGCACCTTTTTTTTTGAAGCAGGTATAGTATTGGGCTGAACTGAAATGAACTCTTGGTCAGGGTAAAAATGACAATTTTTCTCCCCTTATGAATTATAAACTCTTACATCTAAAAAAATCCCCACAACCAACTATGAAAAGCCCACACACATTTAAAAAAAGCAAACACCAACACCACAACATTAGGAGGTTCCCTACCTAAGGAACTCCGTTTTGTCATTTCATTATAATGTCCTTATTATTATTCATTATAACTTCATTATTATTTCCACTATTAAGATGAAAGGCTTCCCTGCTCAGAATTTTTTTCAGGAGGAAAAACAGAAAAAACCAAACAAAACCCAGAAAGATCTCACACGTAAAAACATGTTCTCATAGGGCCTCATATCTTTAATTGCCCTGATGTTACATGAGCTGGTGGTCAGGACCCCAGAACAATTCTATCGGTGACTGTGAAAGACCCAAGACTGAAAATTATAGCTTTGTATGGTGAGTGTCTTTATGCTTGATCAAAAAAGTTACAACAACAGAAACAAAACCACAATGTCATCTTTTATCCAAGAGCTTCTGGTCATTAAAATAATACTGAATATTGCAAAATCCAGAAAACTCCCTTCTTTAAACACCTGCTAAGTGACGAGTATTACAGAGGGATGGCCAGAAGAGACTTCCCACTGGAGACAACAACAAGATGTTCATTTAATATCCATCAATAACAAAAAATAGCTGCTAGAGATTACCACGGTTCTGATTCACAGTTTAAATCCACTTCTACAAGCTTAGTATTTTATTGGCTAAGCACTTCTGAAGATCTGTGGCTAGAAAACAGGGAATGCTATGAAGCAGGAATTAGTTGGATCCAAGAGCTCTGGAGAGCATAACATCCCAGGCAAAGCCTGAATTTCAGCTTTGGCATTTTCAAGGCATTTCTTCAGGTGACAGAAATAAGTATGTAGGACAGGAACAAACAAACCAACCCCACTCATACCCTTAGCAAGGAGGCAGAAGTGTTTAGGAACAGAAAGACCACAGCATCTGATACATCCCCTGTGAGTCTGTACAGCTTGAAACAAAAGCCAACAAACACCAATTCAGTTACCTGCTGTGTGTTCACTAGGTGCCTCTCTCAAATGAATTTGCTGATGTTTGATGAAGTTGGCACACAGACGGAAGCTATTTCCACACTTGGTACACGTATAGGGCTTCTCATCTGCATGGACTTTCTGATGCTGGAAGAGAGCTGCACGTCCACCAAAGCTTTTCCTGCACGTGGTGCAAGAAAAGGCTTTTTTTTTTGCGTGGGTTTTACGGTGAGTGACAAGGTTTGACTTGCTGCTAAAGGTTTTCTCACAATCTTTACACTTGTGAGGCCTTTCCCCTGTATGGACTCTCTGGTGCAATACCAGGTTGGCCTTCCTGCTAAAGCTCTTCCCACATTCTGCACAGTCAAAATTTTTTTCTCTCACGTGGGTTTGCAGGTGGTTCAGGAGCCTGGAGTTCTCCTCGAAGCCCTTCACGCATTCTGCACATTTGTAGGGTTTCTCTTCTGTGTGTGGTTCCTGGCTTTCAGTGATGAGGTCGAGGTCCTCAGAGCCTCTTTTTTGGCAAGGGCTATCATTACAGGCTGCCTTCCAGTCTGGGCTGTGGGCTTCAGGTAGCTGAGGCAGTACATCTTGCTTAGGATCTTCAGGGGTGCCTCCCTCTTCCACATAGTCACTCAAAATGCTGTCCCCTAATGGAGCAAGAGAGCAATCAGTCACTCCTTCCCCAAGACAGGTAAGCTGCTCCTTGTGAAATACCTGAATTTCTCATCAACTCTGAATTTATTCTCACCAACTAGCACCAGATGCCCTTTTCCAAAGAGGAAGGGAAATTATGAAGATTTGATACAAGAAGACAAAGAAAAAGTGGCCCAGGACACCAGAGGGAGGTAAAAAAACCCTGCCTCTTCCTTCCTCTCCCCATTTCCTTGCTCTACTTCCCCTCAGTGAATAGCAAAGGAAAACTGAGAAAATGAGGGAAGAAAAAGGAACCTGCTGAAACTTTTTCCCCATCACAAATACCTACTTTTAGCTATTTGTTCCTGCAGACTTGGCTCAGAAGCCTTCCAGCCTGCTGAATTAGTATTAATACTCCTGTTTTACAGCTGTGAATTTTGGCAGGGAGGCTTCAACAAAAGAAAAGTCTCAAGGTTTTTAGGTAAAATCAACAGGGAAGATAAGCTTGTTTCTCACTTGTCTTAGTTATTATTTACTAAAAAAATTCAAATTACTCCTTTGCAAAAGGAAAGAACATCAGTTTTTTTTTCCCTAATTGTCACAAGAGCAGTTGTAATTATTACTAGGGATACTGTACATTCATGCATCAGAATTCAAAGGAGTTAGATTTTTATTAATAAAAAAAATTAACTGACAATTAACTACTATCTCTTCCATATCTAGGTCTAGCAAGACACCTACTTATAGTCAGAAGGTAAATAAATTGCATTAAGAGATAGCTCACAGGTTACATTCAAAAGTGGTGTTTTTTTCCTAAAGAATGCAAACTACACATTTCACAAATGCGTATGTATGCTCATCCACCCTACAGTATTGGTTAGCTTACTCAGCTTACTAAATCTTATATTTATATCAGTTCAACATTAATAGAATTGTAAGTATCATCTGATGCACACTCATCCGAGCTTCATTTTTTTAAACACCTTTAGACACTTACTATTAAAACAGAGGACTTAAGCATTAGCACTTCTTATTTAGGATTAAAATAGTCAGTTACTCATGCTACATACACTTCCATTTAACACATCAAGTTTGATTACTTCACTTTCAGAAAATCCTGCCTTTTTACAATCAAAATCATGCAGTGCGATTTCTATCCTCCTTCTGTGAAACCAAAGAATAAAATTCTTAAGTTTAACATGTCCTTGAGGAGATAAAATGCTATTTACACGGTCACAACTGCCAAGATCTAAATACCAGTGATAAAAGAAAAACATGCAGTGAGGGAGGCACACTCATCTCTTACATCAAGGAATTATACCAACGATGTAGCTTTCTCCCTGTGAGAGAAAGATGACTCCCTCACACAGGAGCAGTCACTCCCTCACTCTGCAGGCTGACTATTCCCAGAAGCCCATGAAGAGACACCAAGTCTCCAAGAGCAAAATGGGAATGAAACAATCCTCCATTCCCATCCAGCTACTTCAAGGGAGTCATGCATTTCAGATGCAGCTATGCAACTCCCCCAGACCTTCCTCACCCACGAAAAACCCTGGAGAAGGGTGCTGGCTCTCCTTCACTCCAAATTAATTGCACTGTCTTACATAAAACATTATGAGAAAGCCACAGCAGAAAGTATCACAAAATACCCCCTTGCCCCAGCCTAGCAGGCCATACCATCCTACCAACCCAGGACAGAGCAAACAGCAAAGAAGGAATCCAGTCTTGCCAGCACCACTTGGTGGAGCCTCAAGCTTCTTTCCATAATTCAAGCAGCAGAGTTCACCTCTCACCTGTATGTTCTGCCATATCAGTTTTCCCAGGCTCCTGGAGAAGAAAGAACACAGGCTTTACTGCTGGCTCTATCTAGGAGAGAAGTGAGGAGACCTGGAGTATGAAAGCTTCCCCCACAGATGGGAGGAGAAGGGGGAAGGCAGCCACAGGTGCAGTGAATTTTTCAGCATTCACAGGCTGCCTGAAAGCGCCCAACCTGCCCATGCCCACCCTGAACACCACTTAAACAGAGAGATGACAGCTGGCTAGGAAGACCTGAAGATTGGTGACTGACAACTTAGCCAGGAGACCAGCGTGAAAGGAAAAAAAAAAAAAAAAAAAAAAAAAAAAAAAAAAAAAGGCAGCATTATGGAACCTCAGTTTCCCTTCTAACACCAACACACCCCGCCTGAGGGCTGGGAAGGCTCCCGGCACAGATCTCGCTCCCCTCAGCCTGAAGACCTCGTGCTCCTTCACACTAAAGCGCTAAAACACTCCCTCCAGCTTCAGGTTTCCCCTTTCCCTCCAGAGCTACTCCTCCCCTCCCCAAAAGCCTCCCATAAGCACCTTAAGCCAAGCCGCAGGCCTACTTTTTGGGACCCTCCCAGCAGCCGCTCCGAGTCTGTGCCTCCCTCCCCTCGGGCTCCCAGGCGGCCTTCTGCCCCCGTCCCCGGGCTGCGCCTTCGCTCCTCCCCGAGCCCGCTGCGGGCTCGCCCGGCCGAGAGGGTGCCGAGAGGATGCTGGTACCGGGCAAACGGGACGCCCCTACCCCACCCTCCTGCCGGGGGTAGGGAGGGCGAAGATGCAGGGTGGCGGGTCCGGGCTGCTCCCCGGTTCCGACCCGGCAGTCTCTGGGCCGCCTCCCTTGGCGCTATGCCAGGGCTACCGATTCCTCGTGGTCAGGCAGCCGAGACACCCTGGGGAGCTCTGCCCGGGCAGCGCCGGATGGACGTGAGGTGCCCGTTTCCCTGAGGGAGGGGGAAAAGGGCGGCCTGAAGCCTCTGCTGCTGCCTGCTCACCTGGCACCCCTCGGGTTTGCCCTTCAGTGTCAACATCTTGAAATATGGCAGGGGCTTTTCCTTAAGGAGACACGGTGGGAGCTGGGTGCTCTGTGGTGACTGTGGTTCTTTACCTTGCACTCGGGACACTTTAAAGCTTTGGGTTCACGCAACCTCACCATGGGGGTCACTGTGAGAGGGGGAGTGTTTTTACTTATCACAGGCACAGCCCTGCTCCCCCTCTGAGGATGGACAGTGTTGTCCCCATAGAAGCACAAACATTTCTCCATGGGCTTCAGTGCCTGGTGGGGTGCAGCTTAGCAAGACAAGACAAGAAGGAAAGCAAAGAGGAAAAAGGAAAAGAAAGGCAAAGAGGAAGCTCTGCCCCATCACAAAGGAAGACATGCAGCCTTGACAGGGCCCTGAAACTCAAAAAGCTCAGAACCAACAGATGAGGTGGTCAGACTTTCACAAAGAGCTTCAGGAACTAACCACCTGCAGCATGTCTCCTCAGGGCACTCCTTCACCTGTCCCCAGCAGGCAGGAGCTGTGGGTGAGGAATTGCACTGGAACACATCACCACCACCCCCAAACCTTTCCCACTAACTCCATTAACTGATCACAGCTCCCCAGCAGCACAAGCTTCTCCAGAACATGCCTGCATGGGTGGTGTGTAACCAACTTGAATGTGCTGCAGAGGACAGCAAAAAAAAAAAAAGCCCACAAAACCTCTCTGTGGCTGTGCTCCTTCTTCTGCTATGTTCTCCGGGTACTGAGATTCACCTACAGCTTTTTCCACAAACTGACCTCTTTCACAGCTTCATTTGCCCCATAGTTGTGCTTCCCCATTATATCAAAAGGTATCCTCAGTTCTTTTTCACTGACCTTCATTTCCACACCATGTGCACAAAGATCAGGAGCTCAGTGAACAAGGGGGGCTGCATCTTTCCATTTGAATGTGGAAACAAAATATTCTCCACACACACATTACAACAGAATATTGTTTTCTTTTTATGGCTGCTCCTTTCCAAAAGGTAGTTAAAGTTTGTCAAAGCTGATGTATTCAAAAAAAGTGTTTGTTAAAGGTTTTTAGAAAAAAATTTTAAAACCCAAGCCAAACCAAACTAAACTTGCTGTAAAAACTCCCTTTGTAATTATACCCAAGATTTAAATATAATGGCTTATCTCAAAAAATTAAGTTAAACTATAATTATAAATTAAATTATAATAAATTATAATTTATTATAAATTATTATAAATAAAATATAATAATTATAATTATACATTATAATGGCCACTGGAGTTAAGTGACACTTAATTCCTACTACATCTCTTTCTCTCTCATCTTCGGTAAAAAAATTAGGGAATTCCCCCAGGATGTGCCAGTTTACCTTACTCTCCAGGTAGAGGTTTCAGAGGAAGACTAATTTTGCTGACAATCCTTCTTTCCCCTGGAGGTCCCTTTCCTTCCTTTACAGTTCTTTTTTATTTCTTTCTGAAAGGTGACAGCCTACTAGGGGAGATACAAAGCATCCAGTGTTTTAAGTAGAGATCATGACTGACTTGGCAGAAAACTCACTGAAGAAGTGACCTTCAAGTAATTATGGCTAGTGAAGAAACTTTATTTTAAATTTAAAATTTTAATATTAAACTTATTAGAAATTTAAATAAAAACAGAGAACAGAGAAAAAACTGTATTGCAACTCATTATCTTTCCCAATGAAAAATAGAACTGGTTGCTCTTCCATCCCAGCAAGGCACAGCTACATGGAATGTGCAGGTGCCCAGGATCTCAGTGGCACCTCTGTCAGGTCATCAGAGAATAACAAAAAATTTATTAGTTTGAACATCATGCACAGTCCTTTCTGTCCTAAAATGACAAAATAGATGTTATGGCCAAAATAATTATAGCTGTAATCTACAAGAAAAACCAGCAGGTGGAGACCTACTATTGTACTATATTTTGTATTACACAAGCTTCTAGGTGACCGTGTACAGGACCAAAACATAACTGTACTTTGGTACTGTACAAATACAAAATGATACTAAAAATACAAATGGGTCTCCTGCCACAAACAACTTGCAATCTAGAGCAGCATTACTGCCCAAGGTAGTTGTGGATGCCCCATCCCTGGAAATGTTCAATGTCAGGTTGGATGGGACTTTGAGCAACCTGATCTAGTGGAAGGTGTCCCTGCCCATGGCAGCAGGGTTGGAATTAGACCATCCTTAAGGTCCCTTCCACCCATTGTATGATTGTATGCTTTGTTGCATATTTTCACTATTTTTTCACTGGATACAGCCCGAATTTCAGCGTGCCAGGACAAAAAGGATCCCCATGTTCCCAAGAACTAAGAAATTACACAAAGCCTGGCTATACAAATTATGGCTATTTGAACAACTGAGGATGCCAAGTATGCTACTTAAAAATACTTGAAAAATTGTAATGTAGGAATAATTGGAAAAGCATCAAAGAAGTTTATTATTAGGATTAAAGCATGATTCACTACATTTATTTTATTCCATGCATTTTGGTTTTCGTAGTATACTGTAGTTGTGTTTTGGAGCTTGGCAGCCTCCCTGATTTTGAAGATCTTCTTGTTTTTCAAGGAATAACAAAGTTAATTTTGCAAATGCAAATTACTTTAATTTTGGTGATTGTAAACCACACCTTCAGGAGACGATAATCTATCACAGGAAGCAAAGACACAGGAAAAGAGTGCAAAAGCCATGATGAGTACGAGCAGAACATAAGCTCCAACACCAATGCAGGAGTGAAATGGGTAACATAACCCACAGAAGGATAAACCAAGAAACATTTCATAAAACCAAAGATTAAAAATATTCACCTCATATTTGTCACTCAGGCTATTACTAGAGCATCAGCAGACTAGTACTGGGTTTAAAGCAAGAGCTACTAAAAAGAAGTTCCTTGGCCTGTACTAAGCAAGATGCTACAAGTTTCACACATAGAAAAGGCACAGATTCATACATTAATAACATCCACATCCACAAATGAGAGAAGTGCTTCCTCCAGGCCATGGAGTACCAGCTTCGTTTCCCCGCTCTTGCATAAGCTGCATAGTGCCAGTACCACCCATATTTAAGTGTCTGCCATTAGTTGACTGGTTCACTTAGACCTTAGTCTCTGTTTCCCAGTCACACGTGTAAAATTCACATTTCCTTTCCTCCCAGGGAAAGTGTGAATATATTTATTCTAAGATTGTGAAGTGTTTTACCTTCCGCAGGGAAAGGTTCCAGGTCCATATTCCCGGAGAAGAGCAAGAACAAAGACAAGGACCAACAAAAAAAAACCAATGTATCCAGTACAAAATGGAGGGCTTCACATTTCAAAGAGCATGGGATGATACTGGCTAAAGTTATGCATTTTTTAATTCTACCTTATGGCAAGGAGGAAGTGTTCCTGCTCCTCTGTGTAAAGGGCAAATTATGTGTCCAACACTTGGTTTTATTTAAAGAGGAGAGATCACTAATCCACACAGACTTATAGAGGTGTTAAAGGTTTCTCAACTAGGATGCCTTCTGCAGCAATAGACACAAAATGCTATGTGCAGGTGAGCAACATCTGTATATAACCATGGAATAGATACATCAGTAACCACCAAGCACAGCAGTTTCAGCAAAACAGCCCCAGGCAAGAGGTAGGTGTAAATCCAGAACAAAAGTGGAGGTAATGGCAAAGTAGTAGCAGTAACCAACTAGTACATCTGGACAAATTGAGCCATGGCAAAATAAAAAGAGTGCTGAAAAGACCTCAGTCCTCACCTCATTTCAAAGTCCAAAAGGAGACGAGCCATGTCAGTCTGTAAGGAACCAACAGAGCACCTTCCAGTGCAGCCACGAGAACAGCAGTGAGCAAAAGGAAATTCTCCATCAACACAAACAAGGAAAGGAAAAACAGATTGAAGACCATTGTTCTTCACAGTCCATGAAACCTGGAGACCCACAGCTGAATGTAGGTGATCCATCACAAACCAGTGATGGCTCATGCACTGGGAACCACAGCAGACCAAAAGAAACTGGTACACGACACATGAACTGCTACAGGGAAAGACAGAGGAATACATAGAGCATTTCAAAGGAGGAGGAGGGGAAAGAACTTGGGGAGCTATCAAGAACTGTGACCCAGTCTTTCCATAAAACTTTTATCTTGGTAAGACGACAGTTCGGTTTGGGAACCAGAAAGCTGAATGCTGTCAGTTTATCAGAGGACACAGAGCATTTCAAGTGGGAGAGAGTCTGGGAAGGGTACAGTGTGAAAGTAAAAGCAGCCAGCCAAGGTGTTAATAAATATTTTCTTTGTGGTTCTGGTTTGGTGTGATGGGGTTTTTTGCTTTGGTTTGGTTTCCTTTTTTCTTTTTTTTTTTTTTTTTTTCAACTAGAAATATTTTAGTGTATTGGGGTTTTTTGGTTGGTTGGTTAGTTGTTTTTGCTTGGGTTGGTGTTGTGGGGGTTTTTTTGGGGGGTGAGTAAATCCTAGTGTAATTTTTCCCCATTTAAACTCTTTAAATTAAACACAAAAAGATGACCATCCATCCACTTTAAACTCCAGATTTACAGTAACCTGTAAAAATAATTTTGCTTATGTTACATGAAAAATTAAATTGAAGAACAGTATGCCCGTTGCCAAGAAAGTCTTCTTTAAGACAAGAAACTTGGCTTAAAGAAAAAGGCAATATTAAAGCCAGAAAGTGTATTTTTCCCTTCCAATATAAATAATCATTAGGTGTAAGATTTATTACCATCATCATGTCAGTTTCTTAGGCTTTGTCTAATAAATATCTCAACTTCAAATATAAAGCATTTCTTAGATCTATTAATCATATTTCACTTCTAATACAAATTTTAAAATCTATTTTTTTTAACTGGTCTAATTCCACAAACATCTTGTCAAGCCTAGAATAAAGAAAGGAATTCTTTAATAGGAAGTGTCATTTAACAGCTTACAAAATCAAGACATTGAAAATTGATGTGAGCTAAATTAATAAATAAATGCATGATAACTTCTAGAACTACTTGTATGTGTAGTGTGTTCTCACTAACAAAAAATTATTACTCTTAGTTTAAGATTTGACTCTTCCAACAATGAGAATCAATCTTTCCTTTAGTAAAGACAACTTTAAAAGCATGTCCACAAAATATGATTAACATCGCTCACTTAATTCAACTTTGCTTACTCAGTGACTTAAACTATGATTAAAATCCTTCTTATAAAATTATTTTGGTAGGAATTAAACTACTATAAATTATTCACAGCAAACCATCCAGCTGTCATCAACAGCCTTTTATTGCTGTTATTCCAATGATGCTCACCTCTGTGAGTATTATGTTTCAAAGCTTTTAGCAACGCATTTTTGGCCATCTTCCCAGCTTTTCCTTACCCAGTGAGAAACTGGCTTCATTTCCATTTCCTTCAGTCATGCCACTCCAAAAATATGGAATTACTTCTTCTGAGCTACAGAAAAAACATTCCCAAATCACTACAGGTCTTTCTTCTTTTTCATACCCACTTCCTTTGTGCCCCCAGCTTCTGTGTGGTTGATGTTGTCCTGTCCTAGGATCAGCATCTTCTTTTCCATTGTCATGTAAATAGTAACATGACTTCCCTCTATGTTGTACTCCTGCAGCTGGATGAGAATTTGATCCCAGGTTCCAACTTCCCTACCTGTGATTATTTTCCAGGTATCCTGAATAGCAGATCTCCAGCTTGTGGAGAGCAAGCTAAAGACAATTGCTACCATGTTTTTCCCATTTACCACTTGCTCATCAAAATTTATTTTTCAAGATTTTAAGCTGTGCTCCCTTGTGAACCCTGTGTAAGACTTTAGCAAATGCTTACTCCTCCTCCAGCTGTCTTCACCAGGCACTCTGTGTTATATCATTCACAGATCCTCCCATTTGGTTTTCCATTTCATGGCACACATTTTCTTATTTACACAACTTGATTTCTCATTTGCAATGGCTAATTATCCTGACCAACAACACTCATCTCAATGAAGCAACATTTGAGTATAAAGTCTGCAGAACATTTACTAAACAGACTGGAAATAAATCAGAAAACAATTCAGCATGCAGGGGAGAACTACTTTTCCTACTCAGGAAAAATTCTCAGATCAGAAGGAAAAGTTCGAAGCACCAAAAAATCTTTTGCCTCTTCTGCTTTGAACAACTGAAAACCCCTAGCATTTAATTCTAATTAAGTCCAGTTCTTCAACAAATATAGTAATTTGTTAAATGAATATCCACATCACTATTTAAGCATAGGGACAAGTGTCAGTTTAGGTTCTGCAAACCTGTGCATGCTGACCCTAAAATAGGTATCCTCTTGGTCCATCAGTACTTCCACATAATGTGACTCAACTGCACAGAAGTCTCATGAAAATCTAGGCTTCTTTTTTACCTTGTGGTAAATCCAAAATTTTTACATTTATTTTCCCATGTGCTCTGAGTTTGTTCTCACCAAAACAGCCACCATACCTCATTTACAGAGCAGTTTGGGAATGAGTCAGGTGCTGGAATTTGGGAATCACAGAACGGTTTGGGTTGGAAGAGATCTTCAAAGATCATCTAGTTCTGCCATGAACAGCAGCATCACTTCCTAGACTAAAAGCTGTGTCCAGCCTGGCCTTGAACAACCCCTAGGGAGGGGACATCCACAACTTGACTGTTCCAGTGTCTCACTACCTCCACATATATAATTTTTTTCCCGAACATCTAATGGCAACCTAGCCTCCTTCAAACTGTTTCTCTGTCCCATCACCAGTGGCTTTGGTAAAAAAGTCTTTCTCCATGTTTCTTGTAAACCCCCTGTAAGCACTGAAAGGCCAAAGTCAGGTCTCCCGCAAATGAGAGCCAGAATAAAGAAAAGGAACTAAACAGAGACAGTTGTGATTACAAAGACAGGCCGGGGAGTGTCAGGTAAGAAAACCAACTGAGGAAACAGGAAAATGTCGCAGTGGGAGGAAGCTTGTGCACAGCAGTGGAGAAGCTGCAGGACAGCCATGACAAGAACTGGAAGCCACGGCGGGAGCAGAGCAGGACGGCTAAATAAGAAGGTCCACGGAACCTCGGTCCTTTTTGTTTCAAACTGCCTCATGTCTCCGACTTCGTACAGGCACCGCGCTTGCAGCGAGCGGGGCCGCACCCTGCAGCTTCATCCATCCGTGCCCGGGCCCCGCTATCTGCCCCGCTAGGCAGGGCGCCCATCCCACGCCCCGCTCCAGCCTCTCCTCGGTTCCTCCCAAGTGCCTCACTGGTGCCAAGGGCAGTACCCCGGGGCAGAGAGGAGAGGCCAGCGCGGGGCTTGTCTAGGCAGGGCGGGCGGTGGCCACCTCCGGGGCCAGGGTTAGAGGCTGCGAGGTGCGCAGCGGCTCGGGAGCTGCCGGCGGGAGACGCCGCNGCCTCGGCCTCCCGTGCCCCGGCCCGGCGTGTCCCGCCCGTTCGGCAGCAGGAAGCCGCTGGTGCTGCCGCCGCTGGCAGTAGGGGCAGGCGGGGAGTGCGCCCGTTCCCCAGGGGCCGTGTCGGTCAGGGGTGGCAGGGAGCGAGGGAGGATGGAGCCGGTTCCGACGCCTGCGCCTTTTCCCTGGAAGTGGCGGAGCCGGGACGGACAGGGATGAAAGACGTAGCGCCTGGCCGGGGGCCGTGTGGGGCGTCTGCGGTGGCCAAGCTGGGTAGAGAAGAAGGGGTGTGGGCTGTGACTGAAAGTATTGGTTGTGTCTGGACTCTGCCTCTGTCCCGGCAGGTGATGGGAGCATGAACGAAAATGAGGGGGATCTCCAGAGAGATGGGCAGGACGCAGCCAAACCCTGCCGGGCCATTTCGGACTTTTTCATGAGGGAAGCTTCTCCTCTAGGCTGTGACCGGGAAGTGTCCCATCCAAGACCAGACCTTCTCTCCCCAGAGACAGGGCTGGAGAAGACTTCTCGCTGTGGCTTTCGGAAGCGGAAGGAGACAGTGGTGCCCCAGCGAGCATTCATGGGAGAGAAGCCCTTCATCTGTATCGAGTGCGGGCAGAGCTTCAACCGAAGCTCTGACCTGATCCGCCACCAGAGGATCCACACCGGGGAGAAGCCCTACACGTGTGCCGACTGCGGCAAGAGCTTCAGCCGCCGCTCCCACCTCATCCAGCACCAGCGCATCCACACGGGTGAGCGGCCGTACCGGTGCAAGGACTGCGGGAAGAGCTTCAGCCAGAGCACCCACCTGGTGCAGCACCAGCGCAACCACACTGGCGAGAGGCCTTATGTCTGTGCCAAGTGTGGGAGAAACTTCTACCAGAACTCGGGCCTGCTCCGCCACGCCAACTTTCACACGGGCGAAAAACCTTACAAGTGCCCCCAGTGTGGGAAGCGCTTCAGCGACAGCTCCAATCTCATTGCTCACCAGCGGCTCCACACAGGTGAGAAGCCCTACAAGTGTGCTGACTGCAACAAGTGCTTCAGTGAGAGCTCTAAGCTGGTCATCCACCGGCGTGTACACACAGGTGAGAAGCCATACTTGTGTCCTGACTGCGGGAAGAGATTCAGCCAGCGTTCACATCTTGTCCAGCACCGTCGCACCCACACTGGGGAGAAGCCCTACAAGTGTGCTGAGTGTGGGACCTGCTTCAGTGACAACTCTACCCTCATCCGTCATCGCCGTACACATACTGGAGAGAAACCTTTCAAGTGCTCACACTGTGGGAAGAGCTTCAGTCGCAACTCCTACTTAGTCTCACACCAACGGGTGCACATGTGGTAGGCAACATTGCTAGCTGCGGCCTGGGGGTGATCTAGAATGCAGCTTCTGATCCAGGCCTGTCCTGACAAGGGGGTTTAAAAGGATATAAGTATACCAGGGCCCTTGGATTTTACGCAGCTGGCCAAAGTAATTCACTTGGCCCATGCTGCCCTCTTCAGTCACTTCCTTCTCCCAGTGCACCTCAGGCATGGACAGAAAGCAAGCAGTCATTGTGGTGGGTAGTTCTCATGCCAAGGCCATGTCATATTTCCCCAGTACTAGAGTCAGAAGGCATCTGCCATGTAGCCTAGGTGCAGATGTTTTCTCCCACCTCCCTGTAAGCAATGTTTGCCTGGGAGCCAAAGGAGAAAATGCACAATGTCAGGTGACGTGATAAGGAGCTGTTTTGGTCATGCAACACATGCATGTGTGGTCATCTCAAGGGAAATAAGATGTGAGATGGAGTCCTTAAGGGCCTTTGTTCCACTTGCAGCTGAAATGGTGTGACCTATGTAATACTGCAGAGGTCTGTGGGAGCTCACCATGCTTACAGTTTAAGCCACCTCTGTGTCTAACACGGCAGTCTGGAAGATCAAAGCTGAGGAGGTCCTGTGTTATTCATAAGCTTTGCATTATGCATATGCAGCCTGTGGGTAACTTGAAGCATAGAAAAAACCCACATGAGTCTGCTCGGAGAAGGAACATACAGGCATACCCTGAACCAGAGAAGGTAGATATGCCTGCAAAAGTTTTCTGCAAGTGCTGCTTGATGTAGGAGCAGGGGAGCTGTGAGATAGGGACATGGCCTCTTCTGGAATCTCAGAACTGATGGGTAGCTGATGTTGCAAACTCATACCTGGAGGCCTAAAAGAAAATACTAGAATTATACTTGCTGCTGCTAAGACTGTGGTGTGCAACTTGGCGGGTGTATGGGGGTCACCTGTGAGTTTGCACTGGTGGCTTCCTCTGCAGAATTTGGATTCACATACACAGTTCAAGTGGGCTGGTGTATGTGGTGTTACAACATAGGACAGAATAACAGTGCACCAAGACTGACCTGATTCCATACCAGTATTTCTAGAGTCCCATTTGGACTAGTGTGTGTGTGTGTGTGTGTGTATGTGTAAAGAACATCTGTGTATGTATTCACATATGTATGAACTGGCTTTTGTACTAAGTGTATTATCTTCACACGTGAGCAGTTGTGTGTGCACACCTGGTGGCAGTGATCACAACAGTCAACTGTGTGACACTGCACCACATCAGTACTCCTCAGAATGCTAAACATACTGTAAATACTAGCATTTCTCACTAAGAAGCTGGGAGAAACAGGTTTTATACCAAAACATCTGAATTTTCACATCAGGACGTTCAGTTTTAGACTCTGTGTGTGTGTCTAAACTGTGGAACTGAGTTGTTTTATTTATATATCTATCTAAAAATATCTGGCCCCTATGGTTGCAAGGAATGACTTCTAAATGTCAGACTGTGTAGTGCTCTCCCCCTTGTTTTACAGAGGTACTATCAGTGGCAGTTGTAGGATGTACCCCACTGATGATTTTAACTACAAGGAATTGCAGTGCAACACTTTACATTGTTTGTATTTTTGATTGTTTTGCTGCTGACCATTTTATTGACAATACTGACTGGTGTGCTTATCCAGCTTTTCTAAAAGTTTTCTGGTTTTGCAGTGGTACTTTACTAATCCTGCAGTTGGCTCCATGGCTTCAGTAGGTCTCTGGAAAAATGAATGCAGACTGAAGCCAGTGAAAGGACTGGAGGTCTGGTGGGCAAGAGATGAAGGAAATAAAGTTACAAGGAAGATCCATGGATCTGAGCAGCTGCTGGCCAGGGACAGTTATGAATTGCTTGCTCTACAGAACTCACTACTCTGCAAGGGATTGCAGGTATCCCTTCTGCAAGCCACTTCTTGACACTCAACTGCTGATAAAATGTTAATTTTGTATAGTTTAATAAAAAGGAGCTGTAGGGGGAGCATGAAATGGTCTGCAGCTCCTAGTGGAACAAGGAAACCATGTGCAGCTGCTCAGGGAAGTAAGAAGAAACTTTCAGAAATGGGGTGGCCTTTGTTTACACAGCAGCCAAAGCCTTCATTCCAAATGCACATTTTTGCTTTTAGTTCTGTGTTTGGGTGTGGTGGTTTGGGGTTTTTTTTGCTTTTTTTTTTGTTTGCTTGTTTGTTTGTTCACTTTTATAAACAGCTTCATACCAATGAATTGATTTGTTTCACTTTGGGAAAGTGGTTTGGAAATGGACTAATGGTCATCTAGTTGATGCCAGAAATGTCAAGATTTTCATTTGCTAGCAGAGTTTTGGAAGGCATGCTACAGCTCTCAGTAGGTTGAATTAAAGGGTTATACTGCAGTCCTACCTTAGAAATGATCAGTTTTGTGTGGGTCTCTCCCAGGTTACCTGAAGGAAGTCTACAGCACTACAGCAGTATGTTTGGTTGAGAAGCCCTGTTTTCCAGGGAAAGGCATGTTTCGAATGCAGCTTTTCTTTTGGAAATCTGAATGAAGTTGCTGTAGCAGATCAAGGAAATCTAACCAAGGTCTGCACATTGCTGAGCTCAGCTCAAAGGGAAACCTTCTCACATCAGCCTGGTTTGAGAGGAGCCTTAATACACCTTCACAGCAGTCCTCAGAGCATTTCTTTTACTTTCTACATGCATTGTGAAGTGCTGTGAATACTTACCAGTCCTCTAGAAATTAAAAGGACTGCTGTGCATTTATTTCTAGGATCTTGATATACTTTTAAACTGTATGCCAAATCGATGTGGCCTTAGGGTTCACAGCATATTGCCGGTGGTGTAGTTTTAGTGGTTAGGATTGGATTGCTTGCCAGTGTAAGCACATTTCTGGAGTTCCTTTCTACAGCCACTGTTAGTTTTCCCTGTTCAGCGTCACTTGGCTGAAATAATTCACTTCCCCCAGCCTGTCTGCCCTTTGCTGTGCACAGTGATCATCTAGCTGGAGAGGAGAATCTGGGCACCACCCTTCCTCTGCTGTTGAAGTTGCAGGGTGTGTTTCTCATCTTCCAGGGGTAAATTTCTGGCAGCACAAACTCATGAGCTAAATTCAGAAGAGACATGGGCATGTGAAAAAAGTTGAGAACCATAGGGTGTATTTTCACAGCAGCTAGTTGCCTGACTCCTCTAACAGCTGTCTTCTCCCTCAATATCACAAAGGACGAGTGAAAAAGCAGAAGGTAAAGCACTACTATCATTCCTGCAGACCATCCCTAGCACACTCCATCTCAGACTCAGGTCACTAGCTGGTGCCCAGATCCTCCTGCCAGATGAGAGACCTCTGTACAATGCTGTAAGTTTCTGTTGTGCTTAGATGCTACAGTAAGACTATGGCACTTTAGAATTACTCAAGACAAATGGATGAAGTTTCTGAAATAAATTTTTTCACCCTAGTGTTGTTATCCCATCTTTTTTTCTTTCTTTCTCCGATGAGCTCCTGAGCATCAGTTTCTTGACCCCTAATGGGACTAGATTTGTAAATGTATGTTATCCTTCACAGAGGGATGACTACTACTTAGTAGTAGTATTTGAATCATAGAATGTCAGGCTGGACAGGACCTAAAGGATCATCTGGTCCAGCCCTTCTAATGCTATAGTTTATATGAGATGTCTCAGCACCCTGTCGAGCTGTGACTTAAAATTTTCTAAAGTGGGGAAACCACCACTTCTCTGGGAGATCATTCCAATGTCTGACATTGAAAAATTTCCTCTTGTGTTCAAACAGAATGTCCCCAGGAGCAAGTTGTGCCCACTGCCCCTTGTCTTGTCCATGTGGCTCCTTGTAAATAGGAAGTCTCCATCTATTTTGTAGCTGCCCTTTATGTTCTGGAATACTACAACAAAATCTCCCCTTAGCATTCTGTTATCAAGGCTGAACAGACCCAATTTTCTCAGCCTCTCATATGGCAAGATGCTCCAGTCCTCTGATCATCCTCATGGCTCCTCTCTGGACCCTCTGAAGCCAAGCATCCTGGATGCTCTCTTTGCAGCTGCAGCACACTTTTCCCTAGTGTTGAGCCTCTAGTCCACCAAGACCCCCAAGGGACTCCTTGGTTCCCTTCCCTTTGGCACTCTCTGTACAAAGCACAGCTCTTTAGGATGTAAAGGCTAGCATGGCTTAGAAGAGGGTTGTCTGAAGAGCCATACAGACAGGCAATTTAAAATTACTCCACTGCACCACACCAAACCTTGGCTGCACAACCTCGAGAAACTTAACAAAGTAACCTTCATCCAAAAAAGCAAAGCAATTCCCAGAACTGGCCATAGGCCTCAGGAGGCCAGACTAATTAAGTCTGGTTTTTTCTGCTTGGAAATGCAGCTGCTCTGACCCTTTATGAAGTTCCCTCAGAAAGGTTTCTCTGGTAAACTGGGCTGCACAAGCCCATCCTTCTGCCCTGGATGTGGGTAAGGGCAGGGGTAAAGGTCGTGGTGTGGTGTTATTAAGAAGGGCAACGCAACCAAAGTAAAGGTGTCACAAGTCACTTTGCCATTGCTAAGGTGAGTGGTTGAACCAGGTCACCATGTGAGGGAAGGGTAATTAGACTAAAATGGGGTGAATGGAGAGGAAGAAAGACTGGGTAGTTGGATTTCCTGAAGCTGCTGGAAGGATGAGGCAATTTGGAGGTGGTATCAGGTGCAGGGGAGATGGGTCACTGTTCTCCAGACTTCCCATGTAATACCTTCTCTCCTATCTGGACTTCTGTGTTATGCTTTCCATAGCTCTTGCAGTTCTGCTGCTGCTGGTCGTATGTTGCTTTGGGTTGTTGTCTGCTGTGTCTCTACCTCAAGCTGACCTCACCAGAATACTGCTGAACTCTACCTTACTATGGTTCAGGTGGGTGCACTTTCCCATCTTTAAGCACAGGTACACAGACAACACCTCTGTGTCAGTCCCTGTGCTGTCAGTGTTTCCCCTCAGAAAAGGGCAGGCTCTCCTGGCTTACCCCAAATCACCCCTACACACATGTAAGACACATCTTGCCTTTACAGAAGGCAGAGCTCGTAACAGGCCTGTATCATTGGATTTGCTTCTTTCCATCCTTTCCAGAAGATCATCTTTCACAGGATAGGTACTGAGAAGTTGCTTCCCTTAGCTTTGTGTGGCTGTTATGTTTAAGAAGATGCTTTTTAAGGGAATCTTATTAATGTCTATAAATATCTGAGGGATGGGTGTCATGAGAGAGGGGCCAATCTTTTTTTTGGTTGTGCCCAGTAATAGGACAAGGAATATTGGATTTAAGCTAGAACATAGGAAGTTCTACCTCAACATAAAGAGAAACTTTGTTACTGTGAGGGTGACAGAGCACTGGAACAGGTTTTGGAGTCTCCTTCTCTTAAGACTTTCAAAACCCACCTGGATGTGTTCCTGTGTGGCATGCCCTAGGTGATCCTGCTTTGGCAGGGGGGTTGGACTCGATGACCTCTAGAGGCCCCTTCCAGCCCCTAACATTCTATGCTTCAATGGTTCTATACCTCGTTGCTGGGCAACTGCTTTCTTTTCTTGCCCGATTTCTTTAACAGCTGACCTTTGATTTGTCTCTATGCCCTCAGGCAGGCAGAAATAAGAGGCAAACCCAGAAAACCAGAGTTTACATATAGTATGCACAGGAGAACCACAAACAGATTTACTGAAGAAAAAAAAATTAACAATTATCACAAGAAGGTAAGGAACAATGGGAGTGCAAAGGGTAGAACAGAGAGAAAAGAATTGCAATCACTGGAATTTGCAATTTTATCATCTTTGTCTTTTGCAGTTGATACTTTCCTTATTTCACTTCAGATTTCTGAGCAGGAGAAGGGGTTTTGTGATCACAGTAGAGGGGCTGCCCTGGGCAGCCTGGGCTCGTAGGAGAGCACAGCCCTGGAACGTGGGAGCAGAGGGTGTTGTGAGAAGGAGGTCAGGCCTGGGGTGGCCCTGGAGACCCCCTGGATGGAAACATCCACGCTGGGACCAAGTGCAGAGGTGTAGAGTCCTGAGCCTTCCGATGGACTTGCAGGCTGCCCATGCCCCAGCTGCTGGCCTGGCCCTGGTTTTGGCAGCACCTGGGATGTCCTTCTATTGCTGCTGGTGGGGTGGCATCTTCTTGTCTGGAAAAGGCTCCTTGGGGCAGCCAGCCATCCTCTTCAGGACTTGCTGTGGCCCCCCAGGGAAGTAGACCCTGTCCCAGCTGGAAGTGGAGGGACCTGCCACAAACTGCTCCAGATCTTTATCTGGCTGTTCCTGTGCCCCATGGGTGGGAGAGGGGGGCATCAGGGAGGCTGCTGGGATCTCCACAAACAGCAGCTGCTTTAGTGCTGGGACACTCCTCTTCATCAGCTGCAGCCAGGCTTCCAAAGGGGCCTGTTCCAGGGGCAGAACTCCTCTGGAAGGCAGCAGAATCAGGGGCAGCTGCAGGGCTGCGCTCCCACTCCTCAGCAGCACTGTGATTCTCCAGGCCCAGCAGATGGTTCCTGTCATCCCCTGCTCCTGATTCACCCAGGGCAGATGATGCTGGAGGAGAGCTGGGTCATCCCAGAAAAGTGACACCCAGGTTTCAGGCTGGAGGCCGCCCACTGGAGCCCTGTGTGCCAACTCCACCTCCTGCACCTATGGTATTTCAGGACTAGGGGAGCGCTGGGTGCCTGGATTCCTGGATGCTTCTCCTCCAGGTGGTCTGATGATGACTTCCTCAAAGTTGTCATTGCCCCACACTGAGTCCACAATGGAGGTCACCCTGCTTTTTCAGAGGGGGCACTCAGGCTTCCTGTCAGCCCACTGCAGGATGTGGGGGTAGCAGAATTGGTGGAGGCACAGCACCAGGTAGCTGGCCTCCTCCCAGCTGCCCAGGCATATGGGACAGTGGTCCTCCAGCTCCATGGCCATGCTCTCCACTCTGTGGTGGGCTGGGGGGAGCTGAGGATGATAAGCAGCTCCTTCTCTCTGGTGCTGCAGCAGCAGGTGTCACACTAGGAAAGGAAGAGAGGCCACAGTCATGGGCTGGCCCAGGGAGGGGTGGAAGACATGCCCAGGCCCCTCAAGAAGGAAACCCTCCCAGTTCCCCCAGGGTGAGATGTCCCTGCACATCTCACCTCTACTGATGGCAGAGGCCTTCCTGGATGCCTTGTCTGCCTAAATGGCAGGGTATCATCCTCTGACTGCTCTGGGGCCAAGCACAAAGAGCTGTAAGGAGCAAGTCCTCAAGCAGAACACCAGCACCAGGGCTCCACTCAACACTCCAGCCTGGTAAACTGCTCAGCTAGAGTGTGGACACAACCCATCTGGGTAGGCACCAGGACATAACCAGCAAAAGCTGCTAGGCAACAGCCCATCCCTCTGTGACACTGGAACCCATAGCTCAGGGAAGTCACAATGGGCCATCCTTGCCCATGGTGCTAAAGCAGCACTGTGGCCCCAACACAGAGCAGTGAAAGTGTTGGAGCACCTCACAGCACACCCAGTGCCTATGGGGAAGGCATCAGGAGGATGAGGACGGGACCTTCCCAGCACTGCCTGGTAAGAGGGTGAAAGACAGTGGCATCTCCTGAAACCAGAGAGGTTCAGGCTGGAGAGAAGGAATCAAAACCCAAATCCTTGTAAAGATCATGAAGCACTGGAATGGGTTACCAGAGAGGTTTTTGGGTCCCTGAGGGTGGAGGTCAGCCTTCAAGACCCAAGTCAATGTTGACCCTGACAGGAGCCATTTAGCTACTTGCAAGTTAATGCAAATGACAACATGCATGTGAGTGAATGAAAACAATTTCATTGTGAAATAAAAATTTTCCCTTCCTTGCTTTAACTTTGCAACTTTATTGAGATTTATTGATACAGTTTGCAAGAGAGGTCTTGGGCTGAAATGCCCAGAATGCTGCAGAGGACCCTCACAAACAGCCTAGAGACCAATGTGCAACATGCTTTGAGCAATAGTGGGACAAGATTGCTTATCATATTGCATGATACTGCCCTTCTCCTTGCTCACATAGGATTTGGGGTGGGGGTAGATTGGTATTCAGGGGTTAAAGTTGTTCCATTGACAAATGAGTAGAATATGCTATAGGGCATCTGAAACAACAGCATGAACTCTAATAATTTATATGCCCCCAGGTTCTCTGTTTTCATCAGACATTTCAATAAAAGCTTGCCCATGTCATCAACAAGCATATAGAACCATAGAATCATAGAATGGTTTGGGTTGGAAGGGACCTTAAAGATCATCCAGTTCCACACCCCCTAGGGACGTGACACCTCCCACTAGACCAGGTTGCTCAAGGCCCCATCCAACCTGGCCTTGAGCACTTCCAGGGAGGGGACATCCACAACTTCCATGGGCAACCTGTTCCAGTGTTTCACCACTCTCACTGGAGATTTTTTTTCCTAGTGTCTAACCTAAATCTCCCATCTTCAACTTTTAAACCATTGCCCCTTGTCCTCTTGCTACACACGAAAGACTCCTGAATGCATTAAATTATCAAAATGTATCCTCTGATTTGATTGTATATTTATAATTTGTGCAATGTTGCCACAAAGCAACCAACAAAGACAAGCCAAACAAGCAAACAATGATTTGAAAAACATAATTTCAATGACAACTCATTTTTCCCCCCTGACAATGAGTAATGTTTGCAAAAATTCCCCAACAAATAATGCTTCCTTGACAAAATCAAAGGAATGCCTTAGACTGCATGAAAGAGCAGCTCATAAAAGGTAATACACAGAATGGAAGATTTGTGGTCACAGTGGCTTTGGCAGTCCTGTGAGGAAAGGTACTTAAACCTTTTTTTTTGTTTGTTCTCCTTAATTCACCACAATCCCCTGAACTGAAGTAGTGTTGTTACTGGAACTGCCCTTACAGTTTGTTCCCAGAGGAGTTAGGAACTCCTTTCCATTCCTTTTAAATCCCTCAATGCCTTGGAAGAACACGTTTCTCTGCAAGGTGCAGACTTCCATCTTACATCATGGTTGCCTGAGCATGCCTTGTGGCAGCTCCCCTGAAAGCAGAGAGGAAGAGTATTAAAACCCAGTATCTGTTCTCTTGGCATTTTATCTGATTCCATTTTGAAAACCAAACTGCAGTTTGGTTTTACCCTCATCCTTCTCTGAGAATGTTTTCTCATAGCACAGTTGCATACATACACAGTACCCCTCAACAGAGAGGTAAAAGGCAAATTTATTCTTGATCCTGATACTCCTGATTATGTACACTGATTATGTATACTGAATGGATAGGCAAGCTGAGCCAAGCAGCATTTTTTAACACAACTAGGGCAAAGATGTTGGGGACTTGCACATGAAGTCAGCTGCTCTCATTCAATTCAGAGCCCATTCAGCTTCAAGTCAGTGCAGACAGAGCCAGAAAATGTGTTTCCCCCATAATGTGTTCAACTCTTACTAGTAAACTACTTAATAATATGATTTACCTCTTCTGTTGGGCCACCTTGAGGCACTGGTTATCTTCTTTATCAAAAACATCTCTGAATAATTATAATACCGATTACTACAGGAATAGACTCTTCGTGAGAAGAAATATATCTCAGCAATACATATGCCTGAAGTAAATACAGAATAATCCTTCAGAAAGGCTTTAAACAGGAAGGTCAGAAGGAAACTGAGTACACACTGGAGAGGAAAACATAATTATGTGAAAATAAAATTAAATAGTAATTGAAATGTAAAATAGTACTATCCACAATCAGCTGGTGGGTCTCATTGACCCCAGTTTTAACTGCAGCAAGGGAAGGGCAAGATAATATGAGGTAGTTAAAATGACCAGAGGTATGAAAAACCCTTTCCCCACCCCCTCCCAAGTGCCTTTCATTAGGCTAATATATCCTCTCAAGTCTATGCCACCTTCCACCATGGGCAAGCAGAAGACTTTTCTTTCAGAAGGACTGTGAAAGCAACAATTTTGTTTGTGACAAAGTGTGAACCTTTACAGAAAGTTTTTACATGGAAGGCAAGGGGGGGCTACCAAGGGATAACATCGTAACATGCCACGTCCATTCTTCTGTGTGAACTTGGGAAGTCAGTTAGATGCACTTGCTGAAGGCACACAGGAAATAAATATCTCCCTGTGCTTTCTGTCCTGGAGTCTTTAAAGCTTGAATGGCTTCTTCTTGGGCTGGGAAGGAGAACCTAAAGACCTCATACTTGGTCTACTCATTCCTGCGAGAAGAGGAAAGTACAATGTTCATTGCTTTTCTGGAAGCTTTGATTAAAACGTCCCTCTGATAATGGCCTGCATTACCAAATTAAATTTAGGTTTTTAAATTTTCAATAAAGAATGTGACAAGAATGTGATTTTCCATGTTTCATATCAGAGTCTTATTTATTCAAAAAGAAGAAATGGAAAGATGTCACTTCCCCTGCCAGCTGTTCACTTGGGTATCCTGTGTGTGAAAGCAGTTCCATCCGAATCCGTAACAGTTATACAGAAAAACACGGGTTTGGCAATTTCTTCCTCGAGCTTTGGTTGGCTTGGAGAGAGGCCAAGACTGTAGTCAGCAAGAGGGGAAGTCAGGAGAAAATACTGTTCCAGTTCTTCTCTTCTTTACTGGGAAGGGCACCCTGCCGAGGCGGCCAAAGTCTGTAGGGAAAGGTGCTGTGCCCTGTGGAGAAGCAGAGCTCCGGGATGTGGGGACAGAGGGCGAGGAGGAGGCCAGGCCTAAGGTGAAGAGTGGAGCCCCTGGCTCAAACATCTGCCCGGGGACCAGGTGCAGAGATCTACATTCCGGAGAGCCTTCAACTGTCAGATTATCATAACATATTAAACTTAGTACAGAGAAGAACTTTGTATGTGACCATACAGAGCATACTTTAAAAATATTTAATCAGTTTTGAAACGTTGTGTTTGTGTACTTCCTACATCCTATTTCCGGAATTTGTGATTCTAGCATCTTTGCTTTTTCCAGTTGATAATTTCCTTATTTCAACGTAGCATTTTCTTATGAATTAAAGTACTTTCTTCATCTCTTTCTCCTCTCTACATACCGTTCTCCTTTTCTATTCCATTCCATGTCTTCTTGGTTCTGTTGTCAAAATAGATACACAGATCATTTTGTGCATATTAGAGTAAAACGATATGCTCCTTCAGAAAGGCTTTAAAGTAAACTTTCAACATGAGACACAAGACAGAGGTTCTAATCTTTGCTTTAAAGACACCTGTAAAATGTGTTAATGGTTCTTGGGGTTTCTTCTGAATGTTTTGTAGCCCAAGTCCTTTTGTGAATTTGGACCTCGGCTGACCATCGTTCAGCTCTTGCAGATGCTTCACAACCAGAAAGACAAACAGTTCACACTCCCGTAGACTCTACTGTGCTTCTTCCAGTTTACAAGCAAAACCTACTTCTCATAACTTTTCACTTGAAAGGCATGTTATACAGGCAAAAAGTACATGTTTGCAAACAAATTAATCTGTTAACTGCTCTTTCACTCTACTCAGCGTGGCTTAGAACCTTGTGGGTTTTGGTTGGAGGAGTTTTGAGAGCACTTTTACATTTTCTAGGTGGGGAGAGACATGTTGCTTTTACTAAAAAGACTGAACTGTAGAAATGTCTCTCAGTTACCTGAATTGCAGTTTTAGAAGCAAAGAATGTTTTTGCATGCGTATTTCTTGTCCTCCACGTTGGTGCATTAGAAGTTCCTGAAGCAGATTTGTCTATAAAAAAAGCAGAGCCATTGATTCTTAATTTCAGCTACAATTTCAGGAAATTCTCTCTTAGCCTGATCTGTGAATTAAGTATTACATCAGCTGAAGGATCAGTGAACACATCAGGTGAATGCTACATATACTTTAAAGTTCGTTTGTAATCTTGAAGCATTTCCATCGGGCTCACAGGATCTTCCAAATGGACAGTTTTGCCAGGGACATCCTTCACTTGAACAAAGTGAATTTCCCTGTGTTAAAAAGCTTTCCAAAGGCATAAATTCTTTTCAGATTAAACAAATTGCCCCATCTCCTCTGGTATCCCTGGTTGTGAAAGCACTAGACGAAAGGCAATATTATCCTTTGGTGCTAGGAAGTTGATATTGCATCAGAGTATGCTGCCTGATGACTAACCATTTTCTGTAAAATTTGGTTTAAAATCATTATCCTGAATATTCTGGTTTTGCGTTAATTCCAGTTTACATCCATTAATTCAAATTATTAATTGCACAATAATCCTAAAATGCTCAGTTTATACACAACATGCAATTATTACCGCAGTCATCCCTTTGGGTCCCAACTCTTCTCTTTGTGTGAAGCTGGTTCTTTTTTTTGGAGTATTTCCTTTCAGCTGGCTCTGGTACTGCAGAAAAGAAAAGGACTGAAAATGGCAAGGGTTTTGTTTCTGACAAAAATGCTGATCACTGTCTTTTGGAAATGCTCTATACTTGTTTAAGCTGGAAATTTGAGAAGATCTATACCTCACATTAAGCATGTTCTCTCTGTGGTCTCTATACCAATCTGTCCACATTTAAGCAAAACAAACATGCAAAGGAAAACCCCACAACTATTTATCCCCAAGACAAGGCAGTGATGTTGGGATTCATTTCACTTAACTTGATTCATCTGAAAGTGGGGGCTGCTCTGCCTGAAGGAGATTCCTTTCCTTGGAAATTAAGACAGGGAGGCACCTCAAGATGGAGATTCATCCCAGCTCAAGAGAGATGACTGAAACTGGCAAGACGAAATCACTTTCTTAACTCATGATTATTTAAATTATTTACTACTGAACTTCTTGATGATGTGCTACAATCTGCTTCTGAAAATTATGCTGGATCCAATTTACTCTTGCCCATATTTAGGCATAAATAACTTAATATTCACCTGCAGGGACAATATCAAAAGCAGTGCAATACACACAGGCAAGTTTGAGGCAGTTTATGAATCCTTCACCTAAAGCTGGAACCCACCTGTAGATCCATTAAAATTTGCTTCTTGCGTGACGACGACACTACGGTAGACTACATACACTGATCTTTGTGGTTCTGAAGGAGCAGCTCTGTCATTGTTCCTTGGGCCCTTTTGTTGGTAAGCTGGCTTTACTTTTGCATCTGGACAGTGAATTCCTAGAAGAAAAAACAAACTTAAAACAAGAATTTTGTTGCCATTGCTCAAAATATGACATTGCAGAAGACTCGAGGCTGTAAGAGAGGATTAGGAAAATGTTCTTTGTAGAGAATCCAATCCAAACATGGATTGTCCATATCTGACACTAAGAACACAAATAAACTGGATGCTGCTAAATCATCTAACAGCTTAGTCAATACAAATGAATAAGCCAACTGTTTCCTCAAAATACCTTTGCCTGTTACTGTATTGGGTGAATTTCTTGGATCCTTGGAAACCCATTTCTTTTGCCTTATTTCTTTGCAATGATTGTTCCTTCCCTGCTCAATGGAGTTTGTTTCTGAGGGAATAAAAAAACACATAGTCACTTTCTACAGAAGCATGCAAAATCATCCCAAAAAGTGTTTTGAAAACTTTATCTCCTACTTCACACACCAGCCTTCTTGAGTGGAGCATAATTTTATATGTTAATTCTTCTAAAAGTACCATTCTCCCAAAGGAAAGCAAAAGGAACTATATTTACTCTCGCAGAAGCCATGGTTGCAAAATACTGAAAGCAAACTCAAACACTGAATGTAAACACAAAGGCCAACACTACTTTGAACTCATACAATTGCTTTGACCAGTGCTGCCTCTTAATGTATCTCAGGATGAATTAGAAAATCTTCATGAAGGCTGTATTCAGGGTTTACAATTTAAAACTACAAACATTTGCTTCATTTCACATACACATTTGCAGCAAGTGTGTATCAGAAGTTGAATGCAATTTGTGTGTGTCACAGGGGGAACAAATCAAAGTCAAAGCATAGTATCTAAATAGGAACCCAGTGTAAAGGGGCTCCACAACACAAGGTGACGACTTGTGAGCTTGAACTCCCTGTCATTACAAGATAATTCAGTTAGCAACACAACAGGGACCTTAGTAAGTTCCTGTCTAGTGGTGTTAATTTCTCAGCCTTTGCCCAAGAGGCATGCTTTGCCTCTGTCTCAGTTGTATCATTTCAGCTAGGTGATGTTCTGCAAGCTCAACAATGTGATAAAAATAACATCAGTTTGGAAATGGATTTGGCATTGCTGACACAGTGCCAAACGGCCCTGCAGAAGTACCACTGGATGGCTGAAGATTCAGCTGTCCTACAGCAGCTATGACTCCAATGTCAGCATACCTACTGACAAAGGTATTACACTACAGACACATCCTTTTTTCTATCTATAGAAATATTTCATTTCCAAAATTTGACTGGAAAAAGTAAATTCTCATTTTTTAATAATTGTAAATCAGCAGAATCAAAAACGGTGTTTTGATTGTTAGAATTAATGGTGCAGCATGAGAAAGAGTCTCTACAACAAAAAGAACAAAGAACAACTCAAACATAAAATAGTGGCTTTTAATGCCTGTCTCTTCAGTTATTTACCACATGATGCTCCTGACTTAGAAATCATTGCTGAAGTGTATTACCTCTGGGATTATTCCCTGTTGGCACTCTCCTTCCTGAGCTCTCTCCTTCTCTTTTTGTATTATTAAATGTTGATGGAATTGTATTCCCATCACCTGGAAAGGCAACAGAAAGCATGTTTTGGGTGCTGGTGGTTAAGCACAATGAATGGCACTGCCATTATCTTCCTCACACATCACACAGTTGTTAGTTTAGTGCAATTTTCTTTAATCCATCTTTTTCTATTCTTACTTTTTTGTTAGTTACTGGGATCCTGTCTAACATAAATGATAACTCTCATGCTATCTTAAGAAAATCCCATAAAACACAGGTTAAAGAAGACCATGGCTCCAAAGTAAAGAACAATCTACAAATTACTTGCTCATTCTTTAGCTTCTCACTTCTCATTAAAGTTATTTCTGAATCCTATGTATGTCATCATGGTACCCAAAGCCTCAGAGAACTCAAATGAAGACATGCTTTGGGGAAATATCTCTATCCTTTTCTCTGAATGTATCTAATGACAAAGAAACCTTAGGATGGTTAAAATTAGTCTACATAAATCTTGATTCCAAGGGAAAATGATATGAAAGACCTCTGTTGTATACCTTGGGGAAAAAAAAACGTAAGGTGAATAGCCCATTTCTGCCTTTGCCATCAGCAGCTGGTGGAGGTAGTCACCACATGCGTGGCTATATATATACACAGATGTATGGGGGGGAAATGAAGTATTCCTATATACTACCTACATACTGATGTTTATTGTAACTAAATTAAAAAAGCAGGGAGGTGGGGCAAACTACATTATAATTTCTCCCTGTAACAGTAATTTAAAAAGCATTAAAAATTGTCCAAGAGAATGAAAAGTACTTGCCTTTCTGCAATTCTTGCTCGGTACCTTCCAAGAGTGATCGCTCCTTTTCCCCAGGTGAAGATACAAGTTTGGGTGACTGGTACTCATGAGGGTTCTGAATCCTGTAATACTCCCCTAAACATTCCCCAAGAAGGAAATAAACCCCAAAGTTTACTATATTGGCAACACTGTTGTTTAGGAAAGAGTGGCGAATTTCATATTTACCAGATATAGAGCATATTTCCTTCAGTGCTCTTTCCTCTTCAATATCTGCAGCAGTCTTAGGCACACAATTAGAAACATCTGTAGGAAATAGTTTTAAAGGATTACCAGGTATCTAAACAACCACTTTCAACAATTCTTAGTCATGAAATAACATAATGAATTTAATTTCTATCATAGTTAGGGTTTTTTCTGACTGTAAATCTGCTTCTTAAGAGAAAAATTATTCCCTAATGTTTGGTGTTTCTAAGTGCAGTGGAATTGCTAGTATGACACATAATAAGAAGTGGATTGTCCTCTCACTCTTTGGGAATATGCTATTCATTCCTTCCCTAGGAATATTGCATCTCTAAGTGAGATACAGTCAATAGTTTACCTACATCAAAAAAAAACACAAAACCCAAAACATACATACACACACACATACATAAACACAGACCTTCAGTTAAACTACTGAAGAGGTTTTTTATGGATACTCTTTACTAGATTTAAGAATAAATTTCTGTAATTAAATGAGATCACTCACAGTGTTTAGGAAATCAAGTGACCAAATAATCTCAGTCTAAACGACGCAACTACTTTTTTTAAACAAGCCTCTGGCTTCCCCTTCGGCAAGGAGTGTGCATGGCCACTGTTCATCCTAAACTTCTAATTTGATCCCTGAATTTTGAGGAATTTCGAACAGTGATGGCCATGTGAATCATGGATCACATTCTAAACTCTATTTAATGGAAAAGAGGCATGTGAATTATACCACTATTAAAAAAGACAGATGGGCATTTCCCAGTTGTTAGAAAATGTTGTCTCCCTCACATCTGGTGTCTACCAGTTCCAATCTTTTGAGGATTAGCTGGGAACTATTTCAAAAACTCTTCAATGGCTCCTTTCCAAAAATTTAATGGTTATTCCAGTGAATGTGCCGTGAAGTGTAAGAATCAAAAAACCTTATTCCACTTCCGTGTAAAGGAAATAAAAAATTGTTTACAGTCTTCCTCTTCATCATCTTCTTCATCTTCCTCTTCTTCATCCTCTTCATCATCTGTGTCATTAAGGTTTATGATAACTGGAGGGTGAATTGGTAGTAAATTATTTGGATTTCTGGGTGAGTCTTGACAATGGGCTGGATGCAGAGTCATTTCCTGGACACCCTGTTGCAAAGGGGAATCTGTGGAAAAGGATGTTATATTTATTTTATTAGGAGCGAAGCAGAATATCAAATCAAGGTCCAGATCAGCAGGTAGAGTTTTGAAATCATTGTCAGACTGAAGGAATCATTAAATAGGCAGAGTGTTCCCCTTAGGTAAACTCTCCTGCACTATCTGGCAAAACAGCATCTTCCAACTACATAAAGTATGAAAAAATATGTATTTACCAGTACCTGGCCTGAAGTTAGTAGTAAATGCATTTATGTAGATTTTGAGAAAGAATATAAAATTCATGAAAATATTTTACACTTAATTAGAAGAAAATCAGATGTTTTCTTTTCTTTAAAAATTTATATCTACCCCTGCAGCAAAACTATCGCAGTTCTGGGACAGGATTTTCTGAGAGACAGAAAACGCATCTGAATGAAAATAAAAATGGTGAGACCATTTGTATGGTTCAAGCTGCCCAATTTGCAACTAGAGATCCAGTCAGGATTCTGTGAATTATATTAAAAGTATTGAAGTTGCCTATGTTTTTCTCTTTTAAAGAAAAAAGAGGAAGCATAAGCACTTCCTTGGATTCCCGTTGCTGTGATTCTTGTGCATCTTGTTTGCCTATGTGCAGTATGTGCAGCACATTAAAACCACTTCCATAACACACCTGCAGATCAGGTTTGTTGTATCTCATTCAAGAGAAAGTAACAACACTTCAAGCTTTCTAAGCACTGGAACAAATAAGTGTAGTTTTAAGGTTTGCAGTGTTTGGGTTGACCACAGGGACTTTCAATTTATAAATACTCCAGGAAAAAGTAAAAGGACTGGGTCCGTTTTCTCATTCCTATTGGTTGAAGTTGCCCTTATAGAGGATACCCTTGTATTTCAGTCCACTTGTTCATGCATCTCTGTGACAAGTCCTGCTGACTTGCTCTCTTTCCTGCTTCTGCCCAATTTTTGGCTTCTGCCCTGGACTCTTACGCTCTTCCCGGTACCAGCTGTCTACCAGGACTCCTGGGAGACAAGAGGTCTTCTTAGAATGGACTGAGGAAAAAAACCCAACTTGTAATGGTGTTTTTTTCCATAAACAATTCTTCTTCCATGCACACTATTATTGTATTTCAGTGGCCTGCATTCAATGTCCAAGCTTGAAAAATTTATTCAAAATGATAAACTAGAAATATACTTGCATGCACACCACTGAAATCTGATGTGATCTATACCATCCATCCAGAGAAGATGTGCTGTTCCAACAGATACTGGTACTAGTGGCCCTACCAGCCTCCTCCCACCACACACACTACTTCTCATTTCTCTTCAATGATTACCTGCCTACTAACTAACCAGTGTCACTACCAGAGACAGCAAACACCCAATGTTGTCAAGCAACGTTTTTACTCCATGGATCTTAGCAACCTAAATTCCCATTTGTGACTTCATCTTTCATGTCACTGATAGTGAGGAAGATCCGTAGTGTGACAGCTAAAAAAAAAACAAAACACGTGGCAACCTTATTCAAATGCCAATACAGTTCCTTTCTTTGCCTTAAACTTGCAGGGAAAGCAGATCCCACCTAACTGATTAATTCTATGACTTGCCACGGTCCATTCCTTGACCGTAATGGAGATGATGAAAGCACTGGAAGGAAGCACTGAAAGGACACTGCCACGTATTCACTTACTATAATGAACAAAGTGTTGAAAAAAAAAATATTTTACTCACTGTTATTAGGTGGCAAAAAAAGTCCATTAATGTAACGAGGTTTGCTATGATGGAAAGCACAAGCGATCCTCAGACAGCCCGAGGGTTTTGTTTCCCAGAAACAGAAGACATTGCTGGACTTCTGCTGCAGGAGAAACCAGTTTTCAGGTATTGTAAACATGGGCTAAGCTGATCAGTACACAGTGCACTGGTGAGAACATATGACTAAGATTTTGCAGGACCGTGCTCTGGTATTTTAGAACATTTAAATTATCTTTAAAGTTCTTTTAAACTCCAGGTAACTCTAAAGATTTCTTGAGCTAGGTCAATGGAACTTTCATGTTGTAAAATTGTTCTTAGGTACGAATAAAGTAAAGCAGTTTGTTTACTGCAGGCTTTTCATGAGATGCTGGGAAAAAAAAAATCTATTATTCACTTAATTGATATGTGGCTGAGTTTCCTTTCCTGCACACTGATAATCAAGTCAGTCAGAAATTAAATCTGCTTACAAGTGCAAATCTTACACTAGTATTCTCAGTATTAAAGGGCATGGGTCAATGGGAAAATAAGAAGTTAAGAAACCAAACCCAGAAAGATTTCCAAGAGAACAAAGCAAAACCACAAACAAACAGCCCCCCCCCCAAAAAAAAACCAACAAAAAACAACAACAACATCAAAAAAACCCTAAGAAATTGGGAACTTGTAATCCTTATAAAGATTTGTCAGACTAGGATTTCAAAACAAAGAAAAAAAATATTTTTTCCCAATTCCCACTGGAAACATCAACTTGACAGAAAAAGTCACTTTTGTTGACAAACGAAAACATGAATTTGAAACAACTTGCTCCTTTCTATCTTTATTTTCGTATCTAAATCTGCAAAACAGATGTAAGCATCTTCCCTGTCTCCACAATAAGCATATAAAGTCACAGCCAAGAGGTTTTTCACAGAGACAGAATCTGGACCTGGAACCCTCATGAGGAAGATGACTTTGAGGTCAAGTCACTCTAGATTCCCATACTGGAGTGGTTGCCATGAATGTGAATGTCATTTTTTAAAAAATTTGGTTTTAATAATGGGGGAGATGATACAGTAAGCCACATGTAACTGTATAACAACGACAAACAGAAACACAGGTTTATATCCTGAATATGACCTACATCCCAGCTAAGAAATGTAAAAGCCAGGCTGCTGGTTATTTCTTCATGAGTTTCTGTGTGATTTTTTTTAAAAAGCAAACCGTGTCACACTTAAAAGGACTTCAATATTTGAAGGTAAGTTTCACCGAGTTGCAGATAGTAACAGCTGAGTCTAGGAGCAGCATCTCCAAAACACACCCCTTTTGGACTGGGCCACCCCTTGTGGCATGCTGGGGCTGGGAATCAAAGCCCAGGCATGAACACCTAAACCCCCAGTGCTGGAATGGATACAATAACCAAGAGCCCTACACCATCCCAGGATTTTCACCAGATGGAATATAGCTATTTCTTTGAAGAAACAACCCATTTTGAAAGACTTTGTTTTAAATAACTGATTTTACAGAAATTCAAGTAGTTGCTATTAGTGATTTTAGCAGAAATTATAAATATGACCTATTTATCCAGAATCATTATCACACTGATTCAGTAAGAAAGTGATGATGAGTGAGTGATCTTTATATGCAGTTTTTGACTCCTGTGTTCCTTGAACACCTGAGGTCATGGAAGAAATTGTCCATAGTTAAGAGGACTGTGAGCTCTTCTCACCACTTCCAAAAATCAGATCTTTGATCTACAGATGGAGACATGACCCAGACAGAGTGACATACCAGCTTCTAACTTCACACAACAAACCTCCCTTTCAACACGAATATATCAAGAAAATCAAGGACACAAACCACTCTAAAATCTACATCATTTACCTGTGTGTAGGTAGGGGAATAAAAATGGTAAGAGCGGTCATTCCCAGCTGTGGCCATTATCACCTCTTGCGTTTTTCTTCCACTCTCTTAACACTGGCACAACATACACAAAAACATTAAAACTGTAAACATTTGGGCAAAATGTAATCTTAGCCTGAAAGCAGTAGCTTTCTTTCAGAAACTGGGCCTTCAGAACCTTAGCTCTGTTGCATTTTTGAAAGAAAACTCCAACTGACAGCAAAATACCCTTGAATGAAGGTAGCACCTTCTCCAGGCTTGTTCAACCGACGAGGCAGTTGCTAGCCGGTTCGGAATGTTACAGTTCCAGGGTTCCACAGTTGCCAACCGCTCCTCCAGCTGGTTCCATCAGCATGATGGGCACTTTGTGACACATCCAGCTTGAACATACACTTTTCTCTATCTTGCTTCAGAGTAAAGTACATAAAATCGCACTGTTTCGAAGAGTGTCCCATTCTGGTGTTTCTTTAATGTAAAACGGAACAAACACATTTGGACAGGCTCAAGTAATAGCTTATTGCTATAGGAACTGTGGTCTTAGAAGCAAATCTATGAAACCACAAAGACAAACCTTCATCTCTGACTATATTTCAACCAGAATCCTTGTGGCCAAAGCTCTTCTCACCGTACCTCTTTCGTTGGATGGAGAAACTTGTTGCTTTCCGTTAGCACACTGTTAGCTGTTAGCTTCCTACACTGTTTGGGTTAATTGCTTTTCCTTGCTTCCATCTCGTCCACTGCCACAGCTAAAGCAGAAAGAACAGTGTACATTTGTGTCTCCAAGTCACACCTCAGTTTCCATTCAGGTCCTACACTGCTTCTAAGCAAAAAAATACCTGAGGGGAAAATGAAGTTTCACTCCTGGGACATGGTACAGAGTACTGTTACCCTCAGCATATGGGGGTCACATTGACACCACTGACATCAGGGACTTGGAGATGCACATTTCAGAGTGTTTGCTGTTACCTCAAAACCTGGGAACTCAGGAGTAAAAGTGAAAAGGAAGCACAGAAAGAAAAACGAGCCAGGACCTCAAAAGAGAAGGATGCCATTGCTTGATGAGCAATAAGAGAACAAATGAAGCCAGAAAGAATGAGGTAGGTACAAGGCAGAAGACAAGAAAGAGGGTTAGTGGTTCACAGCAGCACCAGAAATGCGTGTGATTGGTGGTTTCTGGGGGAAAAAACAACCAACAAACCCTATCACTGAGCTGGATGGACTGATCACCAGAGCACAGCTGTACTGTATGCCACGCTGTGGTGACAGTGACTAGATGGACACAAATGGTACAAGACTGCCTCAGCTCCCCCAGTTACAGCCAAGCTGGGTGAGAAGTACAAAGATTTTGACATGGCTGAATGTTCTCCAGTCTCTCTGGGAGTCCATCATTTTGCCTGCCACTTCAGTACCAGCAGATGGCCCAAAGACTAACAAGAAGGGAGCATACTGCCTGCCTGACACCTGGGCCTTTGGCACTGGTATAAAGTGACTTCTACAGGAATGACTGCCCTCAAATCCAGAATGAAACTGCTCCCTGGGACTGAGGTGGGGAGCACTGGTGAGAGCTGTGAACAGAGAAACTGTGTGAAAAGGGTCCCACAGTTCAGTCTGGGGCACCAGTGGGAAGGATGATTCAGAGCAGCAGCTGAGCACTATGAATGCTGAAATGTCAGAGGGCAGAGGCATACAGGAGTAGAAAGTGTTAGCAGTGCCAAGAGTTATGCAAACAAGGGCTTCTGGTAGATCCAGAGCTGTGCCTAAAGGAGGTGCAGAAGAAGGTACGGTCAAGAAGACTTTGTTCTCTTTTGGGTTTGCATGGCAAGGTTTTGGTAGCTACAGGGGTGGCTTCTGTGAGAAGCTGCTGGAAGCTTCTGCCATGTCCACCGTAGCCAATACCAGATGGCTCCAAGATGGATCTGCCACTGGCCAAAGCTGAGCTCATCAGGAAGGGTGCTAGTGCCTCTGGATAACAGTTAAGAAGGGGGAAAAACTGCTGGTGAAGAGCAGCTTGAGAGAGCAGTGAGAATCTGTGAGAGCAACAACTCTGCAGGCACCAAGGTCAGTGAAGGAAGGGGAGGAGGAGGTCCAGGTACCAAAGATAGTATTTCCCTATGGTATAGACCATGGTGAAGCAGGCTGTTCTCCTGCAGCCCATGGTTGTCTATAGTGGAGCCCATGGATCTGCCCAAAGAAGGCTGTGATCCCATGGAGAGAAGAGCCCACACTGGAGCATATTTGCTTGCACAACTTTTGACCATCCCTCCACAGGTGAAGTCTGCTCCTGAAGGATTGCACCCTGCGGCCTATGGGAAGGAGTCATGTTGGAAAACTTGGTGGAGAAGTCTCTCCTGTGGGAGGGACCGTATGCTGCAACAGGGAAAGATCATGTAGAGGATGGTCTACAGTGTCTGTTGACAACCCCCATTCACCCTTTCCCTATTCTGCTTGTGGTCAGGAGGTAGAGGAAAATCAGGAGTGAATCGGAGTCTGGAAAGAAAGGAGGGGTGGGAGGAGGCGCAGGTTTTAGCTTTTATTTCTCATTACCCTACTTGGATTTGTTTGGTAATAAACTGAATTGATTTCCCCGAGTTGAGTCTGTTTTGCCCATGACAGCACCAGGTGAGTGATCTCTCCCTGCCCTTATCTCGACCCAGGAGCCTTTCGTTGTGTTTCCTCTCCCCTCTCCATCTGAGGAGGGCAGCGATGGAGCAGCTTTGGCAAGCACATAGCATCCGTCCGGGGTCAACCCGCTCCATATTCTCAGGGGGCAGAGAGACAAGAGTCTGGGTAACAGCGGGAGGCAGCTGCCCTGCCGAAGGCCCTGCGAGGTCCCGGCAGTCACAGCCTGAGGACGGGGCACCCATGTCCCAGTCCGGGGGGGGGTGGCACCCCGCAAANTGGGGTCTGGGCCACGGGTGGCGGCGGCGCACGGCGGGGCGAGGGGAGAGGAGAGGCAGCAGCCCCGGGCGTGCGAGGGGCAGACCCGGGTGGAGAGTGGTTTGGCTGCAGGTGTAGCGTGAAATGGATGTTGGAGGATTCCAGAGGGTTCCTCTAGAAATGCGGGAAAAGCTCTGTCTCGCTCTTTTGCTGCCAGGTGCACGCCGGTGCGCACCCCGAGGCTGTGTTTGTTTCTTCTCAGAGGCAGGGAACCGTCCTAGCAAGGAATGAGGCCGCTGCTACACGTGAAAGGCACAGATTGGGGTGACATCCCCCTGACTAGCTGTAGACCTCCATCTTGTGTTTCCCGATTTTAGGAGCAGCTCAACCCACGAGTTTTCTCACTTGTACTCTTCTGTTCTCTCCCTCATCCCACTGCAGGGCAGTGAGCATGCAGCTCTGTGGGGATTAGTTGATGGCTGAGCCTACATTGCAACACTCCTGAAGTTAGTTTTCCATCCTATAGAAAAAGCCAACAGGGATTAAATCTGGAGGTGGGGTACACAGTTGGGTTTTTTTGTTGGTTCGTTGTTTTTTGCCAGAGTACAGGCAAGAATAATGCAGTGGTTTAGGACTGTTAGGGTAGAAGGTGTGGTGGTGGGAAAGAAAACCCACAGGAATGTCCCTCACTACCTTGAAACTGTTCTGTGGAATCTTCATATAATCTTCATATATGCTGTATGTTATTGTTACAGGTCTGATTACTGAAATATAACACAGCTATGTAATGTAACAAAAGCATGTACGGGGTTTTCATATGACTAATAAATTTTGTTTCAAGATTTTTGCAAGGCAAGGACTTGCTGTGTGTTTTGTTGTCAGAAAGAGGCAGTGACCAGCTTACAAGTCAAAATTCACTGGGGAGAGGTGTGTGTGTGGCAATTACACAGGGATCCCATGTTTACAGTGAACCTATTATAGAAGCCCCAGCTATAGAAGTTTCCCTAGAATTTTGGACTTGCTGTGGTTGGATATTTGTTTCTTACCCCTGGATCACTTGATTTCTTTGTTGTCTTTAACCACAGAAGACTTAAATCGACAACACTGAGTATTTAACACAAGGATGCTTTTTCTGTTTTGCTGTTGACTTTCAGCTCCAAACTGCAAGGTCAGAGCATCTTATCATAATGAACAGTGATGCCATCATAATACAGGAAGAAACATCTTAAAATGTCACAGGGTTGGACTGGACCCCCTCTAGTTTATATGGATTATGTAAAGTAGAAGGCAGAGTGTTCTCTAAAAACTAATCACGGATCGAAAAGAGGGAGTTTACAAACACGTTGCCGTTGTTCTTTTATTGTAGAGCATTTTCCAACCTGTCATGTCTTGAACAAACAAGGATGTATCTTTGCTCGTGTTCAGCTGGCTGTCAGTCAGCACCCCCAGGTCCCTCTTTTCTGAGCAGCTCTCTGGCCACTTCTCCCCAGGTCTGTACTGCTGCCGGGGATTGTTGTGGCTGCAGAGCTGCTAGGGATGTGTGAATTTGGTTTTTTTTTATTTTATTTTATTTTATTTTATTTTATTTTATTTTATTTTATTTTATTTTATTTTATTTATTTTGTGTGTGTGTGTTTCTTGTGGGGATTTTTTGTTTGTGTTCTCTTTTCTTTACTTTTCATTATTTGTTTTTTAATGCATTGCTCCAGAATCTTGAAGGAAAGGAGAAAAGCAGAGAGGAGCTGCTACTTTCCTGACTGGTAGTATTGCTTCTGCACTTGTTCAGTGATTTATCCTTTATTTCTCATGTAGATTCATAGATCATAGAACCATAGAACAGTTTGGGTTGGAAGATGGTCTTTAACATCATCTAGTTCAACCCCCCTGATATGGGCAGGGACATATCCCACTAGAGCAGGCTGCTCAAAGCCCCATCCAACTTGGCCTTGAACACTTCCAGGGATGGAGCATCCACAACTTCTCTGGGCAACCTGTTCCAGTGTCTCACCACCCTCACAGTGAAGAATTTCTTCCTAAGAATTTCCTGTCAAGGTTTAAGCTGGGCAGGCTGTTAAACAAGTGACAGACCATAGAATCATGGAACGTTGTATGTGTTGGAAGAAACCTCTAGAGGTCAACTAGTCCAACCCCCTGCCAAAGCAGGATCACCTAGGGCAGGCCACACAGGAACACATCCAAATGGGTTTTGAAAATCTGCAGAGGAGACTCCACAACCTCTCTGGGCAGCTGTTCCATTGCCTCTCACCCTTATGTAGATGTGAAGCTTCCTACGTTCTAGCTTATACATGTCTTTCCTTGTCCTGTTGCTGGGCACAACTGAAAATAGATTGGCCCCTTTCTCTTGACACCCACCCCTCAGATCTTGATAGACGTTAATAAGGTCCCTAACAGATAATCAGTAACAACCCATCTCCCTTTCCAGAAAAGGAAAGAGAATAAGGGGGAGAGAGATTTAAGGGCTTGAAACTAAACTAAAACAGAGGTCCTCCAGCTCTGTGACCATGGTCTCCGAGGAAGCTGGGGATGATGAGCAGCTCCTTCCCTCTGGTGCTGCAGCAGCGGGCCTGTCACGGTTTAGGCCAAGCCCCTTTCAGCCAGGCCTCAGCTCGCTCATGCCTCACCCCCACTGTGGGACAGGGGGGAGAAAATCCACCCAAAGGCTCGTTAGTGGAGACAGGGACAGGGGGGCTGCTATTACCCAGTTACGGTAATGGGAAAAAAAAACCAACAGACTCAATTTGAGAAGAAAAAATTTAATCTGCAAGGAGAAAGAGAAGACATGGCCAGATCTTAAGACCTGACCCCCCGCCCCTCCCTTCTTCCTGAATGGTTTCACTGCTGCCTCCCCCTCAGGGCACAGGGGAGGGGCAGGGGGGGTTCAGGGTCAGTTCCCCACACGGAGTTTCTGCTGCTCCTTCCTCCTCAGGATGAGAACTCCTCACGTTCTTCCCCTGCTCCAGCGTGGGGTCTCTCTCATGAGAGAGTCCTTCAGGAACCCCTCTGACATGAGTCCCTCCCACAGGTGCAGTCCCTCAGGCACAGACTGCTCCAGCCCGGGCTCCAGACAGAGTCATGGCTGCTGTGGAAGCAGTCACCTCCTCTGGCACAGGGTCTTCCATGGCTGCAGATGCACATCTGCTCCTCTCTGTGATCCTGCACACGCTGCCGTTCCATGTCTGGCCATCAGCCCAGCAGCACCACCAGATCTGCCCACTGTGATCCTTCAGGGACTACTCCACTGTGCACCTTCAGGGACAGCTCCACCCTGCTCATCCATAGGTTTCAGGGGCAAAGCTGCCATCTCACCGTGGGCTCTGGGGAAATCTCTGCTTGGGGACCTTCTCCCCCTTCTTCCTCACTGACCATGGTGTCTTTTCTTTGGCATTGCTCTCACCTCCTCCTTTCCTCTGCGGGTCATTTTTTTAAAATAATTTTTTGCAGTTCCATTTTCCCTTTCTTAATGATGTTAAAGAGGAGCATCCAGCTTCCCATATCTGTTTGGCTTTGGCCAGAGTCAGAGCCAGAATTGGAACCAGGGGAGCTTCCAGCAGCTTCTCACAGGAGCCACCCCTGTGGCCCCCCTGCTTCCAAAACAGCACTGGACTAACCCGAGAGAAGGTGTCACATTAGGAAAGGAAGAGAGGCCATGGTCATGGGATGGCCTTGGGAAGGATGGAAGACATGCCAAGGTTCCTCAAGAAGGAAACCCTCCTACCTCCCCAGGGTGAAGTTTTTTTCATTCTAAAGACAGAGAGGCACCTCAAGATGGAGATTCATCCCAACTCAAGAGATAGAGCTGAAACTGTCAAGATGAAATCACTTTCTTAACTTATGATTATTTAAATTATTTACCACTGAACTTCTTGATGATGTGCTGCAGCCTACTTTAGAAAATTATGCTGGATCCAATTTATTCTTGCCATATTTAGGCATAAATAACTTGTATTCACCTGCAGGAACAAAACTGAAAGCAGCAAATTTCAGACAAGCATGTTTGAGACATTTTAGAACTTCCCCATCTTACACTGGAACACACTTGTATATCCATTTAATTTTGCTTCTTGGGTGGTGGTGACACTACTGTAGACTACATATGCTGATCTTTGTGGCTCTGAAGGAACAGCTTCATCATTGTTCCTTGGGCCCCTTGTGAGAAACTTGTTTTTACTTCGGGGTCTAAACAAACTTAAAACAAGAATATTGTGCTATTGCTCAAAATTTGATAAGTTGCAGGAGATTGGATGCTGGAAGAGATGAAAATGTTGTTTGTAGAGAATCCAATCCAAAAATGTGTCAGTCCGTATCTTACACTAAGAACGGAAATAAACTGGATGCTGCTAAATCATCTAACAGCTTAGTCAATACAAATGAATAAGCCAACTGTTTCCTCAAAATACCTTTGCCTGTTACTGTATTGGGTGAATTTCTTGGATCCCTGGAAACCCATTTCTTTAGCTTTATTTCTTTGCAGTGATGGTTCTTTCCCAGCTGAATGGAGTTTGTTTCTGAGGGAATAAAATAACACATAGTCACTTTCTACAGAAGCAGACAAATTTTTCTTATCCCAAAAAGCTTTTTGAAAACCTCATCTCCCACTTCATAGACAGGTTTTCTTGAGTGGAGCATGGTTTTACATGTTAATTCTTCTAAAAGCATCACTCCCCAAAAGGAAAATATAAGTGGCTATATTTACTCCAGAGAAAGCCATGGTTGAAAAATCTTGAAAGGAAACTCAAAAACTGACTATAAACACAAACTTTGTATTTTTACAATTCCTTTGACCAGTGCTGTCTCAGAATGTGTCTCAGTACAAATTAGAACTCCTTCACATGTGTGACACATGGTAGGGGGCAATGAATGAAGTATTCCTATGCTCTTTGTAATATACTACCACTTATTGTCACTGAAGTAAAAAAAGCATGAAGTAATTTAGAAAGCACTAAGTACTGTTGAAGATTAAATGTACTTGCCTTTCTGCAATTCTTGCTCGGTAGCTTCCAAGAGTAATCACTCATTTTCCCCAGGTGAAGACATATTTTTTGTTGACTGGTGTTTGTGAGGGTGCCAAATCCTCTAATACTCTCCTAAACATTCCCAAAGAGGGAAAAAAAAACACCAAACCACAAAGTTTATTATTTTGGCAGCAGTGCTGTTTAGGAAAGCGTGACAAATTTCATATTTATCAGATTTAGAGCATATTTCCTTTAGTGCTCTTTCTTCCACAATACCTGCAGAAGATATTTAAAGGTTATCGATTTAAAATGCTAAAAAGGAGAAGGGATTTAAAGATACAAGGCAGAAGTCAAAAAGAGGACTAAAAAGAGCACCAAAAGAAGTGCATCTAACTGTTGGCTCCTGGGAGAAGGAAACATACCAAAACAAAACCAAAAACTCAGAGCCCCCACCCCTGGGCTGGACAGATTAATCACCAGAGCACACCTGTACTGTATGCCATGCTGTGGGAAGGGTGATGGGTGTGTAAATGAAAAGCAGGTGACAGTGACTAGATGGACACAAATGGTAACTCAGCAGCAGTTAGAGCCAAGCTGGGTGAGAAGTACAAAGATTTTGACACAGCTGAATGTTCTCCAGTCTCTCTGAGAGTCCATCATTTTGCCTGTCACTTCAGTACCAGCAGATGGCCCAAAGACTAACAAGAAGGGAGCATACTGCCTGCCTGACACCTGGGCCTTTGGCACTGGTATAAAGTGACTTCTACAGGAATGACTGCCCTCAAATCCAGAATGAAACTGCTCCCTGGGACTGAGGTGGGGAGCACTGGTGAGAGCTGCGAACAGAGAAACTGTGTGAAAAGGGTCCCACAGTTCAGTCTGGGGCACCAGTGGGAAGAACGATTCAGAGCAGCAGCTGAGCACTATGAATGCTGAAATGTCAGAGGGCAGAGGCATCCAGGAGAAGAAAGTGTTAGCAGTGCCAAGAGTTATGCAAACAAGGGCTTCTGGTAGATCCAGAGCTGTGCCTAAAGGAGGTGCAGAAGAAGGTACAGTCAAGAAGACTTTGTTCTCTTTTGGGTTTGCATGGCAAGGTTTTGGTCCAAAATACCTAATGCCAGCTGGCTCCAAGATGGACCTGGCACTGGCTGAGGCTGAGCCCATCAGCAAGGGTGCTAGAGCCTCTGGGATAACATAGTTAAGAACAGGAAAAAACGTGCTGGTGTATTATCAGCTGGAGAGTGGAGTGAGAATCTGTGAGAGCAAAACCTTTGCAGACACTATGGTCAACGAAGGGGGGAGGAGGTGTTCCAGATGCTGGAGAAGAGATTCCCCTGCAGCCTGTGGTGAAGACCTAGTGAGGGAAGCAGTTCCCTTGCAGCTTATGGAGGTGTCTGGTGAAGCAGATATCCACCAGCAACCTGTGGAGGACCCCACACTATAGTAGGTGAATGGCTGAAGAAGGCTGGGACCACACAGAGACTGCCAGCTCCTGGCAGGACCTGTGACCCCATAGAGAAAGGAGCCCATGCTGGAACAGGGGAAGACCATGAGGAGGAAGGAACATCAGAGACAGCATGTGGTAAAATGACTGCAACCTCCGTTCTCTGTTTCCCTACACCACTGGTGGGCAGGAGGTAGTGGCAAAATAGGGAGGGAACCTGATTTCAGAAAGAAGTCTGTAGCAGACTCCCACTATAACCCCCTCTGCCCCTGCCCTCCCTTTAATGCTGACCCATAAGCTCTTGGTCTGCTCCTCATCCATCCCCAGGCGCAGCTCCATGCTCTCCAGAGGGTGACACTCCCTCTTCATCTCCCTTGCTTGTCCTTCCTAAAGAGGCTGTATCCTTCCATTCCAACACTCCAGTCATAAGACCCATCCCACCATGTCTCCATGGTGCCAAGAAGATCATAGCCCTGCAGACATCTCCTGACTCCTGTTGTGTATTCTCCATGCATAGGGGCATTTGAATTGGGCCCCTGTCACGGTTTAGGCCCAGCCAGTACCCACCAGGCCACTGCTTGTTCACCCCTCCACCCCCACTGCTGGACAGGGAGGAGAAAATCCACCCAAAGGCTCATTAAACAAGGACAGGGAGGTTTGCATTCCCCAGTTATGGTAATGGGCAAAAATCAGACAGGGTCAACTTGGGAAGAAAAAAACCTGATGTAATCTACAAGGAGAAAGAGAAGACATGGCCAGATTTTAAGACCTGACTCCGCTGACCCCTCCCTTCTTCCCAGGCCCAAATCACTTCACTGCTGCCTCCCCCTCAGGGCACAGGGGAGGGCCAGGGGGGGTTCAGGGTCAGTTCCCCACACGGAGTTTCTGCCACTCCTTCCTTCTCAGGGGGAGGACTCCTCACACTCTTCCCCCACTCCAACGTGGGGTCCTTCTCATGGGAGAGTCCTTCAGGAACCCCTCCGACATGAGTCCCTCCCACAGGTGGAGTCCCTCAGGAACTGCTCCAGCCTGGGCTGCACACAGAGTTATGGCTGCTGTGGGAGCAGTCACCTCCTCTGACATGGGGTCTTCCATGGCTGCAGATCCATATCTGACCCTCTCTGTGATCCTGCACATTTACCCCGCATGGTCCTTCAGGGACAGCTCCACCCTGCTCCTCCATAGGTTGCAGGGGTACAGCTGCCATCTCACCATGGGCTGTGAGGAAATTTCTGCTCTGGCACCTTTCCTCCTACTTCTTCACTGACCTTGGCATCTTTTCTGTGGCACTGCTCTCTCACCACCTCCTCTCCTCTGCAAGTCTCCTTTTTTTTTTTAATATATTTTTGCAGGTTTGCTTCCCCTTTCTTGAAAATGTTACTTTCAGAGGTGCATTCAGCTTCCCATATCTGCTCTACCTTGGGCAGAGGTGGGGCCAGGATTGGAACCAGAGGAGCTTCCAGCAGCTTCTCACAGGAGCCACCCCTGTGCCCACTCCCCCTACTTCCAAAACACCACTTTACTAACCCAAGACAGCCCCCAGTGAAGCTGACTTACTGGATAGAGCAGCTGGAATTCCTTTGAGGTGTTTCTCTGGTGCACCCCCTGTCAGCTTCTGTTATCTCAGAAGCTCCTGGCTCAACTTCGTAAGACTTCAGAGGTGCTGCAATGAATCCAGCATGTCTCCAGCAATAACCCGAAGGCCCTTGCTAGCACCCAGTACCTCCAACTTCGGCATATCATCTAACAGCTTGTCACAGGTGTCACAGGTTAATGCTGGGCCAGCAATTAAACAAGTGGCAGATGCTCTCTATTAATCCCTCTGCCTTCCCAGAAAGGGAAAGGAAAGAGAGTAAGAGGGAGCAACTTACAGAATGAAAACTAAACTACACAGCTTTAAAGAAACAGTAATGATGAAAAAGAAAAATTATTAAATATATACAAATGTACACAAAATCAGTAATACATTCCTCCCCCCAGTAACGCTTATGTCACCACCAAGGCTGCCAGACAGCCCTGGTAAAGTCCCAGGCTGGGCTTCTGGAGTCAGCAGCAGAAGAGCTAGAGGCAGGAACATGGGTCAGGACCACAGCAGATGAACGGAATCCTCCCAGGATTCCAGCCATGGATGAAGAGAAACTTGACCCTCATGGTTCCTCAGATTTATACCAAGTATGATGTGTATGGGATGGACTACTCCGTTCTGGTCACCTGGGAGCTCTGCTCATCCCTAAAGGAGGGGTTGCAGGAGGGGGCCCTTCACTTCCTTTCTTTTTCCAGAGCATAAGATGTTTCTTAAAACTGAGCAGTGGCCTTGGTTCTGCGTATCAGTCACTAGCTGTAACTATGAACTGGATAGCATTGAGCATTATCAGTCCTAGAAGGAGGCACTGGTTGATAACAGTACTTAGTTCTTGAGAGCCCCCTGCTACTCCAGAAATAATAAGTCTGTCCCTGTATGATTCGAAAGCATTAGGGTGCACTGTGCACCAGTGTCCACCAAGGCTTTGTACTTTTGTGGTTCTAACGTGCCAGGCCATCACATCCACACAGTCCAATACATTTGGTTGTCCCTCTCCTCCTCCTCGTTGGAGGCTGGGCACCTAATTTTTGAGTGCATGCAGCAGTGTCAGCAAGTGGGTTACTGAGGCTTGCACCCCCATTACTCATACCTGATGTACAGGGATCTTGAGTCAACTACATACTCTGCTTGGCTAACTCAACACTCTTGTATTTATTTCCTGTATCTACAAGCTCATATACTTGTGCCTGTAGGTCAGCTGTAGTTTTCTTACCCCCCTTTTCATCTGCTCTCCATGCTTACCCAGGAGAGACCATAGGAGACTTACTGTATTTTGTTTCTCTCAATTAGGTCTCATAGGAGGGTCTCTCCCCCTAATAGCTGTGATGCATCCCCCTTCCCCTGTTGGAAAAGAATGGGATTTACACAGTGTCTCAGTCAGTTCCCCTGTGGCAGAGGTCCAGGCCCAATGGCACATAGTGATGGTATCTGCATACTCTCATACTAGTCTAAGCACATCATTCACAGTTGGTTCAGGGTCTCTAGGAAGCCATGGTGTTACTGACAGTGTAGGAGTAAATGGTGGTGGTGCAGCATTCACAAACTTCTGCAGCATAGGCTTGGGACGTGGTATTTGATCAGGATCTACAATCTGACCATCATCGTAAATCACACCTTCTACATCCAGTTCTTTTAGATACCTGATAGCTTTGTCAAGCATGGGTGCTTTAATCTGGGTGCAGTCTACTTCATCTTTATAGGGATACCTCTCCCTTACAGCATCTTTGTAGGTCCAGGAATCAATACCTGCATCTTTGGCCAGGAATTCTGCCTGGCTTCTCTCTCATCTGATTCCATGGTATCAGCCCCATCATTCCATCATTGGAGTAACCCACTGAGAAGTGGTTCACCTGCAGTAGGGCTAAAGTCCTTTCTTAAAATACTCAAGTCCCTGAGAGAATAAGATTGAACAAATACTCTTGGTTCTGAGCCATCCTCCTCAGATGACTCTGCCTCAGAAGGATCTGCTCCCTTAGCTGCTTGAGAAGGAGAGGTCTTACCACCTTCTCCCTGCTCTTGTACAAACTGGAGATTTTGCATAAGGACTTGGACCTGACTTCTCTGCCCATTGCTCCTAGTCACAAGGTCAACTGGTAATGGTGTGGATTGAGTGGGAGAGGCTGTAGTGTCTGCAGCAGCAGCAGCAGGGCTCACTTCCTGACCAGGAGTAGCAGCAGTGCATGTCATGGGGAAGCAATGGTGGTAGCAGCATTGACAGTGCTCACCCCTCATATCTGAGTAGCGTCAGTGCATGTTGTGGAGGGCTGCAGTGGCTGCAGCAGCAGAGCAGCAGAAGTGCACACTCTGCAAGCAGCAGCTCTCCCTTTACGAGTGGCAGTGCCTGCTTCATGAGTGCCCATGCACCAGGAGTGGCAGTGAGCATGCACATTAGGAGTTGGGGTGTTGTATCATTCCCCAATACATGCAAAGCATTTATAAAAGTCAACAGTATCATCCATTAAAAAAACCTAATAAAATAAGGCCATTTTGAATCCATAAAAAACCCTAATAAAATAAGGCCCTCAGCAGAACAGGGACAAGTAGAACCCAGCATGTGAGAGTTAACCCAGTTGCACAGCACCAGGGAGTCATACTCAATACATAAATCCTTTTAAAAAAAATTACTGCACTGACAACTTTCTTCCAGCGTTCCTGATGAGTAGGACACAAGACAAGGGCAACAAAAAATAAACCACAAACCCACTACAAGCCCCATGTGCCTTATGAAGAACATCCTTGACATGATGTGCTGATAACACTTATCAGTACAGCACATCTTGAAGAGCTGGTAACGATCTCCCACAGCCATGCCCACAATCACTTTCTGATTACCACACACAGCCACATGTTGCCATCTGTTTAGTTTCCAACCCATCAGAACTCTTAGAAAAGAAAAAAATAAATCTGATACTCTCTCAACTAAACTATCTGGATCTCCTCTCACCAGAGCTGGAATTCAAGCAATGCAGACAATTAGTCAGAACTTGGGCCTGGGCTCAGGGTAATGAGCTGAGCCCCACATTGGGCACCAATAAATCTTTCATGGTTTAATGCTGGACAAGCAGTTAGGCTAATGTCAGAGGCTCTCTATTAATCCCTCTCCCTTCCCAGAAAGGGAAAGGAAAAAGAGTACAGGAGAGAGACTTACAAGTTGGAAACTGAACTATACAGCTTTAATGAAACAGTAATGATGAAAAAGAAAAGAATGAAATATATACGAATATATATAAATATGTGCAAAAGTGATATCGTGTTCCCCCCCCAGTAACACTCATGTCACCACCAAGGCTGCAGGGCAGGCACTGGGAAAGTCACAGACTTGATTCATGGAGACAGCAGCAGATGGGAGCTGGAGACAGGAAAACATGGACTGAGGAGAGCACAGATCTGGACCACAGGCAGAGGAACAGGCAGAATCCTGCCAGGATGCCGGCCATGGATAAACACAAACTTGACTCTCATGATCCCTCAAATTTATACCAAGCATGATGTATATGGGATGGAATACTCTGGTCAATTTTGGTCACCTGTGAGCTCCGCTCATCCCTAACAGAGGGTTGCAGGAGGGAGCCCTTTACTCCCTTTCATTTTCCTAGACCATAAAATATTCCTCGGAACCAAGCAGTGTCCTTCGTTCTGCATACCATTCTCTAGCTGTAAGTATAAACACTGAGCCTTATCAGTCCTAGAAGCAGACACTGTCTGAGAGACTTGCTGTTAGTGTCAGCAAGTGCAGCTTCTTAGAAAAGACTTGGCTGAAAGTAACATTACAGTAAAGAAAATCAGTTCTATCCTGGCCCAAACCAGGACAACAGGGAACCCTGTCCCACTTCAAATCTGGTTTAAAGCTCTGTCAATAAGCACCACAAGTTCCTGAGCAAAGACCCTCTTCCCCCTTTGAGAAAGGTGAATTCCATCTTACATCAGCAAGCCTGGTGCCATGTGGGCCATCCCACTGTCAAAAACCCCAAAGCCAAAGTTGTGACAGCAGCCATGGAGCCATGTATTAAAACTATCTGCTTATGCTGATGTCTCTGCCTACAACTGGAAGGAGAAAGTCAAGCCTGCAGAGATGAAAGTTTGCTGTATTAATAGTCTGTCTGGACATCAGCCATGAGCAGTTACCTAGAAGTGTGCAAGATGTGTTTAGAAACCACTCTAGAGATGATCTGCAGGTATTTTAGAGCAACATGAGGCTTGCTTTGAAACCTTGTAAGTATTGCAGAAAAAAACCAACTAAGTGGCACCTTCTTTGCTCTGCAAAATGTCAGTGTCTTTGTGTTGGTACCCTTGGGCTCAGGGTAACCCTGACTGCTCTTTTCCTCCATCTGCTATGTGCTTGCAGATTGGGTAAACAAAGAGAAGTTCTTACCAATTTGGGGCAGCTTGTCTTTGTCTTGTGTGCTGTTGTCCTGAACTGAAAGTTCGTTTTCTTAGCACAAGTGGTTTGGTGGAACATGGACAGATTTTGCTTCTCACTGTCTTCTTTCCTGAGCCTTTTTCTGCTGCGATTCTCTCTCCTGCTTCCTTTCTTCCTTGACCAGCAGCATGCTCTGACAGACAGCACAAGGGAAGGAATTTAATCCAATTTAAAGGTGGAATGGAAAGTATAATTAATATCCTAGAAATTTATCCAGAAATAAAAAATCTGCTTAGTCAATTATAATAATTTACTGAGGTATATGACATGCTTCTCCTGTAGGATGTCTCAGCAGCTGCTGCTCTGGGGGAGGAATGGGATATTGTTAGGTGAAGACTTTATCTAAAGGCAAAAGTACAGAAAGAATTTAACTTGACAGTGACTTCTGCCTAGATTCCAGTCAAAATAGCATGTAGAGTTGTCAGCCACAGAAGAAACACCACGGTAATGATGGTTCAGCAGAATACCTGACCTCCTGCAGCATTTACTTTTAAGACTGCAGAAAAAAAGATTGTGAAAAAATCCCTTGTTTCATCTGTTGTCAAGAAAAGAGTTTCTCGGAAAGATAATGAGTAAGTCATGAGGAATGCTGGCATGTTATCTCTTTAGAAATGCATCCTGTCTCTTGGGAGAGTAGTTTTGCAGTGTTCACAGGAGCAGCTGAGATTGCAGGGGTACTACTATTTGCCTGGGGACTAGCTGCTGCAAGGCTTGGTTGGGCAGAACCAGAAGGGAAATTTTATGGTAAAAGAAGCAAAGAAGAAGCAGAAAACTGCCATGGCAATAGTTTTGGGGCCAGACTGGTTGCAGGCACCAATATAAAAGACATCCAAGGTGACTGCATGCTGTTGAGGTGATTTAGTATGGATTTAGCAGGGATAAAATGGGATAAAGAAGGAAATAGTGAGGCATTTTTTGTTTCATATTTTGGTGTTTCTGAAGGTGGAACGGTGTGGTGCAATCACTGTAGTAGCAAGCCAGTGTAAAAAATTGTCTGTCCTTACCTGATCCCAACCAATCCTTCCTACCTCCCAGCAACACATTAGCATCCATTGTTTCCCCCACATTGTTCAGTAGGGAACTATTTATGACAGGGTTGTTACAACACCCATCAAGTGCCTGTAATGAGGAGGGCATTCAGCTGTTGTATGTAGGAGGGGAGTGTGAGGAAAGGGGTGAAACAAGAAAAGGGATCCTCTTCAATCACAGAAGTACTTGTATCGTAAAGACACAGCCCCTGTACCACATACTTAAAAATAAAGCAGGCAAAAATGGTCCTCAAAAAACCAGGCTGACTGAATGACAAAGGTAAAGCATCCCAGAATTACTACTTTCAGGCCAGAGGAAAAAAATTCAGTACATTCATTAACCACCATAGGGGGGCAGAAATGTTCAGGTACTGATAAAGCCTCAGAGGAGGATCCATCAAGTCAGGTTTATCCCTAGGAGAAAGCAGGCTGACTGAATCATGCATCTTTTCCCTGGTAATGCAGTAAGTCTAATAAAAATCCATTTTGTTTTAACTTTTCATTTATCCTAAACATTTGAAATGTTTTTTTTTAAGTTAAAATAAAGTCGATTTAAACAAAATCATGAGCCACACCTAAAGCACACCTTGCAGCCTAAGGCTGTAGCTGTTCTTCCAGCAACAACAACCAAAAATATAATTGGCTGGTGCCAGAAAGACGTGGCAGTTTGTCTTGTTCCTGATGTGCTGCTGAGCACGCAGCCTTCTGCTCACCATCTTTTCCAACAACCCTGTTTCCACGGCCTCAGAGAAACTGAAGAGAGCTGTGATTATTCCTGCAGATCACCAAGGTCAAATGGTGGTTTTCAAACGTTCATGGGAGGTCATTTCCAAAGGGGCTGGAGATGAAGAGTTTTCCCTTCCTTGGGTAGGGTTTTTTGACTCACATCGGTATTTTATGGCTTCTAATGACCATGTGGGGTCATTCTCTAGCGTTTTATGAGTGTGCTGGGTTTATTACAAAGGACCTAATTTAGACCTCAAATAAAATTAAAGTATAATGAGTTAATTAGGGCTGCATGCAGACTTTTGTCTGTTTCAGACCCAGTGTCAGCCTTCAGTGTCTGGCAGATGGCCCTCAAGCACCTTGCTGCAATATCCCTCGTGTGGCCTTTTCCAGTACTGCACAGGTCGAAAGCTGGAACACCTTTTGCCCCCTGGCAGGGGAAATGCAACATTCTGCCCCGTTTAGGTTACCTCTTCAATTACAACAGGTAATGGAAAAAGCAGACCTGCAGTGGGGAGCATTTATTAGCTTAAATCCCAGGGGAAAAAACAAAGTAAAAGAAATCAAAACCCAAACCCAAAAGAAAACAACAACAAAAAAAACCCCCTCCAACAGAATCACACAATCATTTTGGTTGGAAAAGACTTTTAAGATCATTGAGTCCAACTGTAAACCACTTGAGTATGCAGTCCATTTGGGTCTGCTTTCCTTCCTTTACTGTGGTCACGAATGGAGCAGCAAAGTCCAGTCTCTGAAACTGTGAGTGAAGCCACTGCTTACATATTTAGAATTTGCCCCAGGAAATCAAAAAGCTGGGCAAATACCAGCTTTTTTGATCTCAGAATTGCATCCAGGAGTTCACAAGCAGCAAGGGGTAAAAAAAAACCCAGAAATCAACCCCAACATATCAAATAGAAAGGGAAGAAAACTGGCTAAGAAGCTCTACAGGATAATAAGCATTTTAATTTAAAAGGGACCCAATATAAACTCTTTATAATTCTATATTCTGAGCTGAAGAACCGAGTCTAAACTCCTTTGCCAGTAACCTCTCTATTAGGATTATTGAGTAGTTAACATTCACTAATAAATCATGTACAAATTTTAGATAAAGTGATGGGACCTAAACCAAATAATAAAAAGTGGGTAACACCTGACCTAAAAAGATTTTTATCGAACCTAGAGGTTGGATCTTAAATAATGATGATCATTTCATGCTGCAAAATGCTCATCCCACAAATGTCATGACTTAACTGTGTTAGGTACAGCCAACTGAGAGGAATACAAGAGAAACCACTGTGCTTTATCCATATCATTAAGACACAAAATTAAAAATAGAAGAAAGTGTTCCCGCCCTTGCCCTGCAGCATAAACCAGAAGTGTTGCACAAAATAGTGCTGTAAAATCAACCACTACAAAAATCAGTTCAGAGTGCTCCTCCCTCTTACAGAAATAAAACGTTTGTGAAGGGTTGGACTTGATGATCTCAGAGGTCCTTTCCAACCCGGATGATTCTGTGATTCTGTGATTCTTTGAATGGACTATTCAGTTATTTTCTAATTTTACACTTACACATTTATATTTGTAGTAATGTGTAATATAATCAAGTATGTATATTTGCATTAAGACATGTACTTATAAATAATTTTATTTAAGAAGTTTTAAAGACTTAAATTTTTTCAAATTATTACACATACTGGTTTTCTACGTAAGCAAGAAGAAATAGAAGAAAAGGCACAACCACAAGGACGTGTTTTGCCTAGAAGAGCTACATAGCCCTGGATGATACATGTCATCACAGCAACCTAACTACTGCATAGTCATCTGAAGTTTCACAACTCTAGTTCAGAGGAAATACCAATGACCTGATTCATTCTTACAGTGAATTTCACTGTAAATAATTGGAAAAAGCACATTTGGTACCATGACTCTATGCAAAATATCTCCTGCTCCTCCTGGGCAAGGCTTGCTGTGTCCCACACCTCCCTCCAGCAAAGGCTGTGTCAGTACAGCTGGTAAGTGGCACCCTGGCTTCATAACCAGGCTTCTGACACTCACTTTTTCCAAAATTTAATGTTTGAACTAGTGAGGGGACCAGGATGATCTGTCATTAGTAACTGCAGTAAGGAAAGCACTCACAATTATATCATGTTTCAAACTAGCATCCCACATCCCCCAGAATAGAATTCATCACAAATACACCACAAGTTTTTAAGCCTTTGACATTTGAGGGGGTGAAAACTACCGAGGAATCTATGAAAGGTCACAAAGAAAAGCAAAGATCTGTTGCTAGGTTTACATGTACTATGCAACAGTTTACCATTACATTGGAAATGGTCAGGGAGTCTGGAACTGAAAAAAACCTTGCAACCATTTATTGCTATTTATAGCACCGAGGTCAAAAGCGAGGAAAAGGAGATACCACACTGTTACAAAATCTTTAATTCCTTGGAGTCCCAAGGGGCCAGCATTACATAAAACATTTATGAAAATGAATGCCATTCCATGAATATCTTCCATGTATTATGTAAAATATTTATTAAAGATGAATGCCATTCCAAGAATAGCTTGGACGCTGCTTAGTTTGAGTAACAACAATGCATTTATCCACTGTAAATGAAGTTCTGTCTTCTGCCCAATGAAATGCCTTTTTATACCTCAGTCTATAACCCTTTTCATAAGTAAAATTTATAAACACGTTTTATACAACTACATTTCATAGACATACTTCAACATACAGCTTTCATACAAACATATAAAAATGAACAATGACTGCAGCTCATTGGTAGCTCTTGAGAAGGACTCAATGGCAGGGAAAGAAACACAATAGAGATAATAAAATGTCTATAATGACAAATCCCTAAACCTGGCCGACGGCTGGGGCTGGGAGACAATGATGTTTACATAAGAACATGAATTACAGCTGAGGTCCACATCACACTGGGTTAAACCACTTCCTGAATTGCTTGATTCTATGCTGACTGAGTAATCAAGAAGCAAGAAGCAGCAAGCAGAAAAAGCAAGCAGCACCACAATCCTGACACTTTCAGAGGGGCAGGGGAAATAGCACAGCATCCCTACCTACTTATTTCAAAGTGAAACAGCTGGCAGTCTCCTGTTGCACATGCTGGCTTGGTGCAGAAGTTGTCCAGAGGTAAAATTTAGAAAACTGAAAAAAATAATCATTAAATTGATAGAAAGGGTATCTTTAGATTAGGAGACCATTTCTGAAGCTAAGTCCCATCCTCAGGTGTTTCCCAGCTATACTGAAGGGTTACAAATGTAACTTTAAAAACTAAAGACCTAGCTGGATTGGTCATTTACTGGATTGAATTAAAAAGAAATAATAATTATTCCAGCATTTAACATACACAGACCCTTTTCCAGCAAGCTCCTGTGCTACATACATTGTGCATATGTATTTGTAGTCTACAGCAGAATACACACACACACACGTGTATCTATAAAATCTGTAATTGTAAATCCCTCTATCGTATAGTAACCAATATAATAGTATTATTTTACATAGTTGATCCAATAAATTTATCTGGTTTTTTGTATATACACAGTGATTCCTACAGTTAATTAGACTGCAGCTATGCATACACAAATTCCCTTCCCCTCTAACTGAACAAACAAGCTTTTTTACTGAAACCACATCATCTGTGTTCCCCGACTATGTTGGTTCAGATTCTGACTTGCTCATATTTTTCCCCTCTGGGCTTCTGTCTTCTTTGGTCTTAATACTTCATCATTTCTATTTCACATATCCCTTCCAGAAGCCAAACTACAAATGCATAGGAGTGAAACTGCTGATTTTTTTGAAACACCAGCTCTCAGACAGATATATCTTATTAGCACATCCTTGTCTTGGGCAAAGATTAAGTCCATATTAAAAATGAAAGAATTTAAAAATATTACTTGAAAGCAAGAAATCTTTTAATAACAAGCTGAGAATAAGTCATCAAATAAAATAAGAAAGCCCCTTATTCAAATATTCAGGAAACATTTCTAGGGTGTAATTCACCTGCTCCCATGATAGGCATCTAAAGTAGGTCATATGAAACACTGAATAATAGTGTCCATTTCTCTCCAGTGACTGTGAAGGGAGCCTGGACCATAACTCAGATGGAGACAACCATATTGCAGCTGTTGAGATGTGGGCAGATGAACCCCAGACCCAATCTTCACCTGGGCTACCTCAAACCCAATTTCTGCAGGAACTGCCCTGCAGAAGCAGACTCTTGACAGAAGCAGAAGCTTTGCCTGGTGGCATTTGTTTCTTGCCTGCCCTTTTCCAGCTTCCCCAAGAAAAGCATTCAATGAGAGCTGCTGCAGCAAGTGGGCAGAGATCTTGCATCCCATCCCTCCCCTTGAGAACCAAGAGGATTGGGATGAAGTGGGCAGAGAGAATGAGAAAGTGTTTTCCTACTCCCTGTTCCCTGTTAATGGGGGGTCAGTCTGCTCATCCTAGATTTTCTTTCTACTTAGATGCATTCAGAGTAAGACAGAAGTTTCAAAATCAGAAGGCAATTCAAAAGCTCTGTTTGATCTTTATATTTTCAGATTTGGGGATCAACTTCATGATATATTATTGACAGGTTCATGGGTTTTTTTTTTCCCCTTAGATTCTTGAGGAAATAAAACTTTTTAAAACCACACTGTCAGTCCCCCTCTAGTCACTTAGGAACCATCCAGTTAATTTCAATCAAATTTTAAAACAAATTTCCTCCTTTTTTAGAGGAAACAAAGATGAGCGTGCTCCTATAGCCAGAGATCAGCAGCTGTGAAAGGGCTCTGTGAAAAGAGAGCCCTTACTGACAGCCCCATGGGAGGATGAGCAGGGAGAGACTGGCCTTATCCCTTTTGTTTGTCAGCCTATGTAATATCCTGTCCAGGCAGCAGCTCAAAATATTTGGCTTAGGGACACTGAATATGTTGGGAACATGGGCGGGGACATAAGGATGATCTGGGGTGGGAGGGTTGCTGTGAAGAAGGAACATTAGTAAGCTTCTTTTCTTCAGGCTGAAATACCACTTTTATTATAATGTCCTAATAGCAATACTGGTAAGAATGAGCTAACTATATACTGTTTGTGGTCTTCATTTAGAGTACAAGAATTTGGTTCTGTAACACTGCACAAATCCAGGATTTTTACTGCTGTCCACTGATAGTTGATACAAGGACTGTTAAGAGCTGAATGTGGGGCTAGGTAAGTCCAACTGAGCCTGGAATCTTGTGCTCCTAAAATCATGGAGAGCACTTACCCCTGGGTAAGTTCTGAAATGCTCCCAGGTGCCTGAAATGCTCTCATTCCATGGCGTGGGATGTGGGGACTTCTGACTCCTGTGAGAATTTCCAAAGCAAATTATCACAAATTATTAAGAAATTAATTAACTTATCCTATGAAGAAAGGCTGAGAAAGTTAAAATTGTTCATGCTGGAGAAGAGAAGGCTCTGGGGAGACCTGATTTTGACCTTTCAGTACTGAAGGGGGGCATAAAAGGAAGATGGAGACTTTTCAGCAAGGCCTGTAGTGACAGGACTAGGGGCAATGGTCTAAACTGAAAGAGAGTAGATTTAGAATAAACATTAAGAAGAAATTCTTCACTGTGAGGGTGAAGACACACTGGCACAGGATGCCCAGGATAGTTGTGGATGCCTCATCCCTGGAAGTGTTCAAGGCCAGGTTGGAACGGACTTTGAGCAAGCTGGTATAGTGGGAGGTGTCCCTGCTCATGGCAGGGGGGTTGGAACTAGATGATGTTTAAGGTGCCTTCTAATCCAAACTATCCTATGATTCTATGATCCAAGAGCATCTGAGGAGAGAGTCGTCAATTTTCCTGAACCTGGGAATCCAGGACAAACCCCAGAAAGTAAGGACGTTGGTTTCCTGGCAGGGCTGGGAGGTAAGAGGAGGGAACAGCACATGCTGGATCCTGCACTGGGCAGGGCCCGGGGGCCTGGCATCCCTGCTCCCAGCACCTGGTCCCGCAGGGCCCCCTCGCCCACGCAGCACCCTGGCAAGCATCCCAGCCAGCCCTACCACAGGCTAGATGCCAGGGCTGGGGAAGAGGGTGCCAGGGCTGGGGAAGAGGGTGCCCGGGCTGGGAGCTGCAGGGCAGCAGCGTGCGGATAGAGAGAAACATGAAGCCTCCACCAAAACCATGCATCACTGGGGAGCATGGGCACGGGAGCACAGGTATGGGAACACATCTGCAGTGGGAAGAGGTTTGGAAAACAGTCTCTGGGGAGAAGTGAGGGGAACTGAGTTTGTTGAGTCTGGAAGAAAAGGCTGGGAGTAGGGCAGGACATGATAACGCAGTGTGCATGAGAGGTTGTTATTAGGAGAGGCAGTGATTGCATTGCTGTAAGGACAAAGATAAGATGTAATCAGCTTAATTTTCAGGAAAGAAAAGAAGAAAGGAAAAAAGGCTACATGTTGCAAAAACTTTCTCTGAGTAAGGCAGCGCTGGAATAGATTACCTAAGGTGGTTGTGAAACCCACTTCACCAGAAGCTGTTAAGAAGTTTTGCAAATGTCACCATGCTCTCTCAGTCTTTGGAAAGTAAAGGACTATATAATCATTAAAAAGAATTGAAAAAAAAAATCCAGATATATCATTTAATATATGAGCAATAAATAAAAATATTTAGCATTTAGGAAAAAATAATACTATGGTTTTATAATTTCTAATGTTACCACTAAAAATCCAAACCTTTACATTCAAAATATCATTTAGAATAAAAATGGATAGCAAACTTTGATTTTTCCTCTCAAAGAAATTGCTCTGTATTTCTTGAGCAGGTAAATGCTGTCAAGATCTTTTTGCACTACTTCTTTCATACATGTTATCCCATTGCACCTCCTTCCTGCTAGCAGCCCTTCTCCTCTGTTATTTACCAGTCCCACTTAGTGACATGCATGGTAGCATCCTGCAGAGAAGTACTGGTAAATTCTGTGTTCTTTAGGGCACTTCTATTCCTATTGAAATGCCTGTGGGCTGGGTCACCTCTCAACCATGCTTATGGGAACATAGGATACCTCAGGGACTGGGAAAAACAGTTTGCATGGTTCTTTTGGGACCCACCATAGAGCAAAACACTCAAGACATAGAGTATACTGAGGCATACAGACCTTCCCAGTCTCTCAGGGGATATTAAGTCCACCAGAGCATCTTAACTCCATTACCTAAAAGACACAGAGTTAGGAAGGTTTTTATGGAATGCTTGCACTGGTGCCTAACATTATTCATCTGATCAGATGCTGAGTTCAGTCTGGCCTTTCACTACCAAATGGTGCCATTGCCAATAACTCCAATAAACTTGGCCAGCCAACCATCTGATGCTACTGGCACAGCTGGTTAGGGCTATGTGCTGCCTGGGCAGCATGCTGGCAGTCCCTAAACTATCCTAGGGGGCATTCCTCAGTCCATCCCATTCAGAGAAAAGTAAACTACAGTGATACTACCATTTCCTTTGCTGGGAAATGGGCTGCAGTGACACTGGAATGACTAAACAGGCTTGGTGGAGCTTTTTGACTCTGGCTCATAGTCATCTGGGTGATTTGCTGTGACACTTCTCTCACCAGAGCTTTGATATCTGCATAGCTTGTGAGCTCAGGCACAGTGCTACATGAAAACACAAGAAGCTCACATCTGCTGGGTACAGAGGACATCACACCTTTGCAAAATAGACTGGGAAGGAAGATCTGTCATTGATTTGTGAGGAACACACCAGCTTAGAAAGAGGCAAGCACACTGGTCAAGGACTCTGGAAATATGTGTCCAGTCTTTATCTCTCCTTCTGGCCTGATGGGCTACTTTTTGCAAATCTCTTCACCCATCAAAATCTTCCTCATCTTGTTTTTTTCCATTTGGATAACTGTGGCATGCAGCTGGTGGTAAAAGGTACTGTGTAAAACAGAGATACACTAATGAAGGCTATAAAAGAAGGTAGATGGAAGATGAAAACCCATCAATTCCAGGCTGCAAGCTCTTGACTCCAGAACCTTTCATCTGAAAAAACAGTTCATGGGTTTCACTCTCATAAATGCTGTTCTTCATGAGGTGTTTGAGAGAGTAACCATATCTGATTACTTCTTTCCCCTCTCTGTTCCAGCCAATGATGATGTTTCCCCAGCTGAAAATAAGGAGTCCCATCCCCTAAAAATTCATGAAACTGAACGCACTTTGACCTTTATATTCATCAACAGAGAGACCAGATGGAAAAGAAACCCCTTAGGTACTGTGACTGTGAAAAGGGGTTTAATGGGAATTATGACCTGACTCAGCATCAGCTGGTTCATATTGTAAAGAAGCCTGACCTGTGTGCACCTTGTGGGCAGAGCTGGAGGCAGTCTCCTTTACCTTCAGCATCAATGAACCCACAGCAAGAAATCAACACCTAAATAGAGCGTGGTCACTGGCAGTCCTGCAGGGCAGGCATTCCCTCCTGCACCAGAGGCTGGATGAAGGTGAAGGTGTCTGAGCTGCTGTTGGGAGCCTAGCAGGGAATAGGAGGCACAGCCCCAACCACTACAGAGAACAATCTGACAATGCTCCAGTACAGTGGGGTAACAGTGGCTGGATGTGAGTACCCTACAAAGATGAGCCTTGGAAGATTCTTTTTTGTGAGAATCACTAATGAGGAAGGAGGAGGTCCAGGGAAGGGAGAAACTTGAAGTGAGGTTAAAAAAAAAGGGAACAGGGTGAATGGAGTCAGCAGGACTGCAGATGGGATCTTTGAAGTCTCAAGAGAGCTATCTGGAAGCCGGGCTGGTAGTTAACTTGGGCATTTGGAGCACCTGCCCAAACCACACAGAAGGAAACTTTAATCTTTGTTCTGTTCTGAGAAAGCATAGTATGGCATATTCTAGACTTCATATGTATCATTATTTGCACTGTATTAGTCATTGTTAGCTGTAGCCTGCAAACACTTCAGATCCTAGTCTACATAAAACCTTACAGGGTTTTTTCCCTCAGATGCTTTGGACATTGCAACTCACCCATCCCAGGAGATGTCATAATTTCAGAAGAGACAGAAGAGACACTCACTGTGGCAAATATACTGCAAGCACAGGACAAAGATGTGGTGCCTACCTCAGCAGTTTACAATCTAAGTCTCCAATGTAATGTACTAAGGCTTTTTTCTAAGGTAGAAAAAAATCTTTTTTTATAGGTTCATTCTGCTTTATTTTTTTTTACTCACAGTATTATGCTTGTCTCATTCTCAATAAAATGCAAAGAAAACTAAAAACATCACACAGTGTGAATCACATAAAAGGCCCTTTTTATGAGTAAAGGACAAAAGCTTACTTCATGAAAACTGTGCCTTTGCTCATGTGAAACAATCCTGCTTTAGTCTGCCCTTCTAACAATAGCATCATAGCTCCAAACAATACTTCTCCACCTGCATGGATGGTCATATTTCTCTGCAAGCTCACATCTGTCTTTATAGCTTATCATATGGGAAAGGTTTCATTTTCCATGACTGAGGTACGGATGTGAGGGGCATGGGGAATGCTCTCCTGGTATAAAAACAGGCCAGTGTTGTGGAAGTGATTCCAGGAGTATGCACTCACTTTACTGTTATGAAATTTGTGGGCCATTACAGGATTCATGTTAAGTTTGGAACTGGAAAGCCACCACAGGTGACCTAGCTGGATTTTGACCTTGTGCTACTATGAACCACAAGAAAACATGTATTTTCAAAGCCTAACAAAGTCACTGATACTAAGGATCAGAAACTAGGTGAGTTTGGAGCTAGAGTGACTGATTTGGATTACAGATGTCTGTAACTGTGCTCTCCAGGTTATGTTATCCAGGGCCAACCCAGTGCAGCTGTTTTGGAGAACCACAGCATTAATCTCATTGCAATTTTTGGAGTAGAGTGAGAGTTTGTTGATATATGGTTAGGATTGGATGTTGAGGATGGCACTACGGGTTGGAAAATAGAGCCAACTGGCATCATGCGTCTGCAGGATAGGGGAGAAGAGGGACTGGGCAAAACCCAGGGGAGAGGAGTTTCTCCTGATGTTGTCAGGAATGGGAGAAGTAACTTACACTAATGGAGAGGGTACTCCGAAGTGTAGGAGTTTCTTTCTTTTTGCACCCAACAACCCCGCTTTATGTCAGCAAAGACTAGGAACTGTTTCTTCGGGCTAAAGCTGACCTCCACCATCTACAGACCTGAAGCAGCCAGTCTGCAGCCCCACACATCTCCCTGCTGACACGAGCCAGGTTGGCTTGCGTGCATTAAGATGAAGGAGGGACTCTTGTTTCCCTCTGGTGCTGAAATGACAGTAATACTATTTTTAAAAAAAGCTGAAACTATCATAAAACGGTAAGTCTTTCTCAAACGTTCCAGCTGCTTGCCAGAATCTAACAAAAAATATCTAAGAGGAAAAAGTAAGTTGATTTTTAAACCTACTGGTTTGACATTATACAGACTTCAATGATGTACAGGGATATAAATGACAGTATGGTGTTTGTGTTAATGTTATGTCACCTGGACACAGCCAGGTGAGGGCATCACAGCTTCCCAACAGAGGGCACTCTGTTATTACATATGGAGACCAGGAGACCTCTACTTCCAAGACACCTCTCATGCGGACACTGACAGTGGAGGAAGGCACACTTCAGCTTTGTTTGTGAACCAAGCTCTCCCAAACCAAAGCTGATGAAAAGTCACTGTGTTTGTCTCATTAACAGTTACACTACTATGTGTAGTTAAATTCACCAAAAAAATAGCCAAAACAACCCCCAAACCCTACATCCGGACCGCAGGGAAAATTCTGAATTTCTGAGCTTTTATGTGCTTGGTTTTGCATCTATTCAAGTGTCTGTTAATAGAAGCCAGGCGCTTTTGTGTGCAATGTATTAATTAACAGGGAATCATCTTTATTGGTGCATTGGACATGAATTTATTTGTAGGCTGTATTTTGTGTCTAGTCAACAAGAGGAAGGAGAGTGAAGGGCTGGTCTGAGTCATTACTACTGACCTACACCACAAACACCACCACTTAGATGGACATCATACAAAGATCTCAGCTAGGAAGAAGCAGCTTCCTAGCACAGTGGTTTCCAAGAGGGGAGGGTTGGGCAGGACGGGGTTGGAGCAGAGGCACAGCACCTATTTTAAGCACAGAGGAAGGCTTTTGAGTGTCACCCTCCTGCCTTTGACACATATGCTGAGGAGCTGCAGATGCCTGCATGGGTAAAAGCCTGCACACGTGCAACATATCCATCTTCGACACAGCAAGACCTTCCCTTTCAGGTTGAACCAGAGTACTATTTGGTAAGCCCCTTGAAGGCAGCATGTTTCTCCTTTCATATTTGCTCTGGATTTTTCTGGAGTCCTAACTGTAACTGCTTGAGCGGGTCTGCACTAGAACAAGATTGCTTGCAGTGGTGTGACCTTATCCATATCCCACCTTTCAATCACAGTAATTTATTTCTAGAGCTCACAGATGCCTGAAAAAATGACAACGGGATAACTGGTCTACCTGAATCTGAAGAGAAGAAGGGAGGAATGAAGTTTTCTAGTTATTCTGGTAGAAAATTGATTTATTGGAAGTCAGCATCCTTTCTAAAGAGGGCTTTGAGTGTTGTTCACACACACACCTAAGTTACTGCCACGAACACCCATGTATATGAGAAAAATACAGAGGAAACTGCTTTAGTTCTTGCCTTGGCAAATGGAGTGGAAATATTTCTGAGTCCCAGTAGCCACCTCCTGGGCTTCTCAAAGGACACTGGGGCAAAACAAAGGGAGAAAATAACCATTACCCCTGATCCTCTCTGTTCAGGTGTTTTTTCACACCGAAGGGGGCAAAATGTCAGTGTGTGAAGTTAAGGTAAATGGCAAGGCCATTAGAGACTCTGATCCAGCTGTTACCTGCACTTGTATGGGTATAAGAGAGAGAGACGTGTATGACATAGGCTGGGAAACAATTTACTGCACCAAGACACAGCATTAGGACTCTGATTCATGTTTGAATGAGGGTTTAGCCACATCTAATTCAAGCATTTATCTTCAGTGCAGCTGCCCTCCCTGCCCCTCTGCTGTCACCGTGCAGAAGGATGGCTGGACACAACGCTGGTAAATTCCCTTTTCCCTGGTTGCTGATGCTGATCTCCACTGATTTCCTCCATCCCAAAAGGCCAAGTTTCCAGGCCATCCACCCCATCAGTCTACAGGGAGAATTTGATTCTTAAATGTCTGTAGAGAACAATAGTCCTACAGAAGTAAAGAGAGGAAAAAAACAGCTTTAAATTATGGATTACAGCTATGTAGCCTGAGCTCTGGATAGAGCCCCAACAGAAAATGAGTGTGTAAGAGCAAGGCTGTCAGCAAATTAGTCTCCTCTTCAAGGGAAGCAACACTCAAGACTGGGCTCTTAGGAACTGGATCCCAGCCAGAGAGCTACCAGAGGCATCACAGCAGTCCCACTGCCTCGACCAGACTTTGCAATGTCTTCAGAAAGCTGCTGCTCCCCTGCTCTGCAGCCTGCAACGCTCCTGGTTGTTCTCACAGCTCTTTGAAGGCCACATTTATCCGGGATCACCAAAGGCTTTGGGGAAGAAATAGCTTTTTGCACTCCTCTTGCAGCATTCAGAATCACAAACACCGAAACTGATAGCACTGCAGGAAGCAAGAGAGCTGCCTCCTAAAGCCTCCCTGGAGCTGCAACAGAGGATTTCTGTCTGCAAGAGCACTTGCCAGGAATAAGCAATATCCAGAGTATCCTTTGCACATGGCATCCAAGTGCAAAGCATAAATCTAGAAGCATAAATCTAAAGACTCCATCAAAATTTAACTCAGAAATTGCCTCTGCCAGTTGGTGTAAAAGAACAGCTGTTTGGAAATGTTTGCATAACTAGCTTTTGTTAAGGCTGTTCAAAATTTTTTGTGTTTCGGGATAGTAAGGCCAACGTTGTGTATACTGGATTCCCAGGAATTAACACTTTTGATGAGGGAATAGAGGTAAAACCCATTAAAAGCTTTCCTAGCTTTCTCCTTGTCCAGCTGCTCATTCCCCAGTACAATTTTTTTTTTCTCATAATATGTTTTTGTCCTTTTGGATGCACCTTAATAATATGTAATATAATATGGTTTTTTAATCTGTTTTTGGTTTTAGGATCCTTGTTTACAGCTATTGCCTGACATTTCCTACTTATCTTTGCAGATCCTCTTCAGGTAGCCCGTGGACCTCTTGGTGTGTCTGGACAAGGTAGAAATTTCTGCAAAAGTCTTACTCAGTGAAAGACATCTTTAATGATATCCAATGTAGGGTACCAAGGAATGCCCTCATTGCTGTTCTTGGTCATAAACTATCTTTTCCCTGCAGTAGTTTAAGCTTTAGAGTTTGGGAAAAAAATACATGTATCTCAAACTCATGTTATTTAGCCCCAGGGACACTTTGATGTAGTCCTCTGTATATTAATGTGGTGGGAACTGTGCTTGGAAAGCAATATACAATAGGAAGGAGTGTGATGTCATACTGGGTTAGGTATAACAAATGTAATTTCTGCGGGGAAAATCTTACTAAAAATCTAAGAGCTTACTACTATTTCACTGAAAAGGCAGTCACTGAGTTGTGAAATACTATTAATGAGCAGGAAACAGGTCACTTTGACCACAGTGTGCATCATCAGAGACTGGGTTACTGCTTCAGAAAACATACCCCACATGCTTACAGCTTTTTTCCCCAATGCTTATTCAAATGAGCTTCTTGTTTGTGCAAGAAGTCTGTATTTTATTAATCTTAAATAAAAGGATGTATAATTGATTAGAATAACCTTTAAGCTATTGCTTTATGTATTTTAAAACAGCGTGTAAGGAAACAGATGTGAAGTTTGGGGTTGTGTTTTGCTTTATTCACATGAAATCGTGTGTTGGAGGTATGTGGAGGATTTCTTCTTCCTTTAGTTTGTACCTAATACTACCAGCCATTCACAGAAGTTTGTCTTGCCTTCTGCTCAGTGGACAATATTTGAACCCTCAGCAAAAAAAGACTAGCTGAGGCTATTTTGCTATTAGAGACTGGCCATTCACAGTTCAAATTCAAGCAAAATCAAGAAAGGTCAATGACAGCAGCATATGCACACATGAAGCCCCCATCTTTCCAAAGCTCTGCCATGAGCAATCATTTTCCTTGACACCACTCTGGATGGCACTCAAAGAGTTGCAGCTGTAAGTGCTACTGGGAAAGCCCATCAGCCTTCTCCAGGCCCACATCCACAAGTAAGAACCACCTTCTTGCCTTTTAAAACAGGTGGTAGCTTTTAATGAAGTGAACTGTTGGGCAACGTCAGAGTTAAATGGATGTAAGTAAATAAAAAGAGACTGCTGCCACCTTTTTTGTGGCTGACAGGCAGGGACTCTGCAAGCAAGCCCTTACTGTCCTGCCTGCAACAGCAGTCTTATCTGTTTTAAATTTTTCTGGCAGCACTGGTAAGAAAGTTGGATTTAACAAGTGGCTCAATTTGGGTAATGATGGAACTTGCACATCAGGCAAGATGACTGCTCTTATTTTGGATGACATGAGTACAATACAGTAAACAGGCCATTAATTCTTAATCCATCCTGCCAATGAAGGCCTTTAGAGTACATGGTACATAGGGCACCATGACACGAAACTTTTACTCCATGGCACATACATAGGTATTCATTGAGACAGAGTCCTTATGGCTTTTTCTATGAAAAACTTTCCCCCTTGTCCTACCACAACAGGCCCAATAAAAAAGTTTGTCCCCATCTTTCATATAAGCCTCCCTGGAGTATTGCAAGGCTGCTGTAAGGTCTCCCCAGAGCCTTCTCTTCTCCAGGCTGAAGAACCTCAACTTCCTCAGCCTTTCCTCATCAGAGAGGTGTTCCAGCCCTCTGGCCAATTTTGTGGCCCACCTCTGGACTTGCTTCAACAGCTCCACATCTTTCTTATATTGGGGGTCTCAGAACTGGACACAGTACTCCAGGTGGGGTCTCACAAGAGTGGAGTAGGGGGGGAGAATTCTCTTCATTGACCTGCTGGCCACGTTTCTGTCTATGCAGCCCGGGATACAACTGGCTTTCTGGGCTGCGCATGTACATTGCTGGTTCATGTCCAGTTTTTCATCCACAATGATGCTGGGACTCTGCCAACTGTTTGTATCAAGCTATAAATAAGGGGCAGGAAAGCAGATGACTGATTTTCAGAAGGACCATTACCGCTCAATGTTCACAGCAAATCTTGGAGGAAATGAAGGAAACATTTAGGACCTGACTCACTGGTGACAAGTGTTTTACTTCCTGCTTGTATAAACTTCCTCTGCTTGAGTTTCCAAGCTCAGTGTTCTGCTTTTTTCCATTTTAAAAGGGTTTTTCTTGCCATATACGGATCTGTATCTGGTTGGAGGAAGGTATAGCTGCTAAACACACACAGAGAGGTTATTTGGTTTTCCAAGGAGCAAGGGCTCACCTGATGCTTTTAGTTAAATCTAAGAAGACTCCTAGGCCATCCATGGTACTTCTGACATGCCAGCAGCTTAACTAAGAGTTACTAAAACTGAGAGGTTCTGTCCTGATGTCTACCTGCATGTAAACATGCCTACCACATGTTTACAACTGTGTGGTCTGTACACAGTAGAAGTTACACTAATGTCTGCTACGGAGTGGTGAGGACAACAGAGGACTTGAGCAAGAGTAGATGTTTACAAGGAGGATGCCTACATAAGGAAAAGAAATCAGGAGTGGGAAGCTACTGTCTGAACTACCTCTCAGCCCACCAAGGTGATGGTGCTGCAGGAAGCCAGAGCACATGCTCTGGACAGGAGGACGCTGCTCTTGGTGTTGCTGGGCCTCTTTGGAGTACAAGTGTTTCTCTGGAGGGGAAAAAGGACACCCCAGGCACTTGGTAGGTGCAGTTCAGTGTTTGGTGGGCTGAGATAGGAGATGATGCAGCCCAATCCACCTGGGACATGAGGAGTGTCCATCCATTGAGATTCTAAAACCCAGACTGAACAATATTCGGGACAGCCTGCTCCATCTGACCCTGCTCTGAGCTGGGGGATGGGCTATATGATACTCAGAATTGCTGGCCAGCCTCAGTAATTCTAGAGAACACCTGTTCTTCTTTGACCTTCCCTCCACACCACTGGTGGAAGAAGTATCTTAATGGCATTGCTGTAGCTTTGCATGGGCCCCCACAAAGGTTAGAAGTCCAGTTCCCACCAAGTTAGGGAAGAATAACATGGCCCAAAGAAGAATATACATATTGTGATACTAAGAGCTGCAGATTATTGACTTTCAGGCACTTCTTACTCCAATGTAATGCATGAAGTTAGGCACTCAAACTCTCCGTGCAAATGACCAGGGATACCTTAGGAAATGATGCACAAAAGCAAATAGAAAATGGCCTCTGCAGCTGCTGGGGGTGCCAAGGAGAGAGATAAAGGTTAAAATCTTCATAGATAATGAGTTGTCCTTTTCTGGATGATAGAGATGCTGTTTTCCAGTCAATATGTCCAACTCCAGCCTGCTACTAGCTGGTAGGAACTTAGAAAATGCAGTAGGAAGAGGCATTGCCTATTCATATCATGTCCCAGAGGTTTGAGCACCAACCCAAGAAAGACAGGATCCAGAACTGATTTCTCCAGTCTCTTGGCTTCTAGGAATTTGAGACATCCCTTTCCTCTCCATTGACTACAAATGCAGTGATGTGGAATAGGAATCTCAACAGCAGAAGCTGATCCACTATGATGAAATAACTCATCCACATCAATGAATGAATGCATTAATTGAATAAGAAAGCAGAAGCAAGCAGGAGTACAATTTTGTTGCTGGCTGGGCAGAGATTTCACTGTGTTGCTTCTGGGGAGATTTTCCTGCTTGGAAGACCCAGCAAGGGGTCATGCAGAGAAATGAGTGTTGAGGATTACTTGTGTGTGGGGCACAGGATTTCTCCAGTGGTTGAGTCAAACTCCCCCTTTTCTTTTGCTGAACTCATCCAATTGTGTGCTGGAGGATCCACACCTGTAAGATTTATGAAATAATTAGGAAAAAAAATATGACTGAAGAGATGGCACTAGATATTAATTTGAGGACATAAAATGTAATATAGGTAATTCCTTCCTCAGTCACCCACCTATCATAATTCTTTGCTTACCTTGCAATTTTTGTGACCAAATATCTAGACTGCAATAAAGGGAATTATCACATAAATCATCTAATCCTTTACTCAAATCCGGGAATTTAGGCAGCATATAAGATTATTGGAGCAGCGGAAAACCAAGCAACCTGCTGTGCTTATTTTGCTATTGCATGACAATCCCTGGTCAAAACATTGTCAGGTCAAAACATTTCCGAATTTGCCCCATAAAATGATCATAATAATTAACTATTTCAGGGCTTCCTTGTGTCCTGCTACTCCCAAATGCATCTTGTTTTGTATCTAGACATCCTCCCCTTTTCTTCCTTCCCTTCATGTATGCCTTTTGTCAGCCAGACTCTGTTCTACTCTCCCACACGAAGGAATCCTCCCTACACAGTCTGTCCCTATTGCTACAGTCGGACTGGCAGACAGGGACAGAATTGGCTTTAGTAGGAACCTATAAGCTACATCCGATGTGGGTAGGGCTTCTGAGTACCAGAGAGAGAGTGAACGGTCCGGAGTAGTATCTGTGGATCCGGATTTTAAATACAATCCACATCCCACTAAATTTCTTTTGAATCCAAATTTTTAAGATATTTGCCTTTATTTGACGACCTCGGACGTAATCTATGGGTCTCTGAAGTCACCTGCTGCAGAGGCAAAGTCCCGCTACGTGTAGCGAGGAAAAACTCCCCGGACATGCGGTGTTTTTACTTAAAAACACGGCTGCCTCACGGGGGGAGGAACTACAAAGCTGGAGGGTTCCCGCATGCAGAGTTAAGGAGTGACCTTGAGAAGCGGGAAAAACAGGACTCGAGTAATGCAGAATTTTTTTTTTTTTTTAAACGACGAAGATAAAAAGCTCCTCTGTTTCTTGAGCCAGTCCGGGTGCCTGGGATCAGCGGGTCAGGTGCACCCTCTCTGCTGGAGACACAGCAACCAAGCGCCTTTCCTCCGACACCCCCTCAAACCGGGGGGTGGGGGGACACACACAATTAGTGCCCCCGTTGCAATTAAGAAAAAAAAAAATATAAATAAATAAATTAAAAAAAAACAAACAAACAAAACAAAACAAAAAACAAACAAACCAAAAAAACCAGAAAAAACAGCAGCATACCTTAGGCTTAGCCGGACAGCGGAGGGCTGCGCCCGGCCAGGGACTGGGACCCGGACCGGGACCGGAGTCGTCGCCACGGAAGGGCGAGCGCGGGAGGCGGCGGCGGCTGCGCCCTGNNGCTCCTGCTGCCGGCAGCAGGTAGGGCCCGGAGCACAGGCCCGCTCCCAGGCTCAGCTGCCAGCAGCCGGAGCCTCTTCCCGCAGAAATGGTGCCTCCCACGCAGGAGCCAGATCCCACGGTGTTCGCTGAGTTTTCAGCTGCAACCGGGCCGGGGCCGGAGAGTTTCAGGGCTGCGCTTGAACTCTGGACACTTCGTTGTTTTCTTCCTTGCTCTGCTGGCCTTGTGACTTTTATTGCCTGTCACGGAGGGAAGGCAGAGGAATGAAGGCGAGATACCTGCGTGCTGCTCGCTTCCTGCCTCCTTTCCCTAGCCGCTGTAGCAGCTCTGACGGCAACCTCAGCGCCCCAGACAACCTGCCGGGGGGCTTCTGAACTGCCGTGGCTCCGTCCTCACCCATCTTCTCCCCAGCACCCATGTAATCTTTGAGCTAGAGCCTCCAGTTTATTCTCAGAGGCTGGATGAGACATGGATTAAACCTGGTAGGGAACACGGGCAGGGAGGGAGATGTGAGCTCAACTCATCTGTTTTGACTTGTTGCAGACTGCCAAGGAACTGCTGGATGTGGATGTCGTTGGCTTCTGCCTGAGCTGTCTGTCCGCTTCTTTCTGACCAAGCCACATCTGTAATGTGTTTTCAGAGTTTTGTGACCCTAATAGTGTTCTGGAGTTTCTTGTAACCTAAAAGGTTCGTTTGAGATGGCTTGGATAAGGGCAGAGTCCTTTTAAAGGGGTGCGGGGGAGGGAGGTGTCTTGGTTCAGAGGAATAATGTATGGGTGACCCAGATTTCAGAACTGCAACTGAGTTGTGTGAGGAGGAGGCACCTGTAAATCAGGTGTGAAGTTGTATTAAATACAATTTTTTTTCCTTAATTCTCAGTTGCTGTTAATATTTGGAACAGCACAGCTGGCTTCCTTGTAGATAACTTGATAAAATTAAGTTTTTATGGAGGACAGCATTTGTACTGTGCTGTCTGCACAGTAGCCTAGCAATCCTAATAAATCTGAGTGGGGTTACACAATGTAATTGCTAGTGACAACAGGCTTGGGGTTGGTGCTGCTGCTGAACTCCCTGTTCCTGCTGTATGAAATAGTAAGACTCAAGTGCTTTCTCTGGGAGCCTCTAGTGCATCTGGATAGATTTTGCCAGTAGGAGGCTGTTCCTGGAGACTTCTGTTTCATCCTGTTAACTTTAGATAGGTGTTCCTGCTTCTTGTGTTAAGTCTTCTCCTTTCCTACAGTTCACTTGTTTCCAATGCTTTCTGGAGGTAAAGAGCCAATTTTTGCTGTGGATTTTAACATGCTCTGCTTGGGAATGTGGTTTAAAGTGGGAAGTTTTATTAATTTGTATTCGTGCAATTTATGTTCACTCTTCATGGTTATTCCAGGCAAAATTTAAGAAAGGGGTTTCAAATTCATAATTGGAATATTTCCCCTCTATGAATATTTGATTCTAAGAATTATGCTTTCTGTATTTCTAGTATCGAGTTTGATGTTGTTTACTTAGTTACTGTTTAACTAAATTACTCATGGCTAGCTTATTTCAATACTCATGCTTGATAATTTTTGCAATTCCTTTCAACTTTGCTGAACTCTCATTGTATCTTTTAATGCAGTACTTCGAAGTGTCTTCAGTGGAAATGTGGTTGGGCTGTATAGGGAGAAATTATTTCCCTCTTATGTGAGGTGATCACACAGTTGATGCTCATAGCATCAGCCATTTAGGGAGAGATGCCTTATTCTGACCCCCAGCAGGTATTTACATTCCCAGCTGATTATCACTGCACTGAATCCAAAATTCTATTAGAAAGTACCCTGTCTTGATTTTGAGATATCAAGTGATAAACTGCACTGGTTCCCCAGGTAAATTATTCCAATGACCGATTATCCTTGCTAATTTCTTATCTCCATCTGTCCAGCCTGGTTCCTAACCGCAAAGTCTTCCTTCAAATTTTCATGCCAGATTACACAGCTTGGTGCTGCCAGGCTTTCACATTCCATCCCAAAAGATGGTCTGTTGTACTGCAGATCCATAGCTGTTATCCGTGCTAACTTCTTGCTTCTGGGAAGAGGCATTCCTGAAGCTGTTAGAGCCATAGGGTGACATGATTTGGAGCAGTGGCTCCGTGCACCTGGCTATGGTGTTTGTGCACAGACAAGTTTTTCAGAGAAATGGAATTGAATAACTTGTGTTGCTTGGAGGATGGCCTCCTGAGGTGGTTAATCCAGCATAACTACAGGCTGCTGCTGAAGGAACAGTCCAGTTCTCATCCAGTCCTGACTGCAAGCTCCTGCTGCTTCCCTTGGATTGGATTTAGTGACCAAGTGACCTCAAATCAGTTCAGTCACTGCTTCAACTGAAAACTAACCCCCTTCCCTAAACAAAACATGTGACTCTGGGACCTGGAAGTTGGACCAGCCTGCTCAGTGGACAGCTGGTGTGAGGTCTGATGCAGAAGTGTAGCATGCCACTGGGCATGAGAAATGTGCAGAGGGATGATTTCTTTCAATAGAAGCCCCATGCCTGTGCCAGATTACATGCAAGAGGGCATTATACATTTAGTTTCTGCATTCAGATAAACAGGCTGTGGTTGTGTAAGTCCTCCCATCTGTCACTGCCATTGAAAGAAACTGCTGTGCCTCCCTTTTGATAACTACCTTGATTCCCTGCTCTGGTTCTTTGTGTGACCACATGCATGCCTATACCTCTAGAAGAGAAAGGGCAGTGTGGGGGTAGAAATAAGGAGGGCAGAGGATGGGACTCCTTTTGGCAAGCTGAAGAACTTTTAAAACTAAGGCTTGAGATGCACGAATTGTTAAGCCCACCTTGCCTTAAATCCTAATGGAAGCTTATGTATTTTTTTCACCTTCCCTTTACAGCAGATATGTGAGAAGATCTGCTCTGGGTGTCTCAGTAGCCCGGGTTAACTCTCTTACGTGACTTGGGAGAACTGGATTTAGCTAAGACTGGTTTTAGAACAGTCACATTTATGTCTTTGGTCAAGAAGTGTGTGTTGGAATTCGACTTTGTGTCAGGAAGACCATTTTCTGTACAAAGGAAAGTCTGGGCCTTAACTGTGACATACTGACACCCATGAAAGGTTCATTGGTGCAGAAGAGTTGCAAGCTAATGTGTTTGTGTGGTTTTGATATGAAGTTCTCGGTGCCTGAGCCAGCCAGGGTACCCTTTTGGGAGAGCTTTGTGAATCTTGTTTCCTCCATTAACGAGTGATTCCAGCTTTCTTGCTCTTCTAGTGAAATCAGTTTGCTGGCACAAGACCTATTTGCCATCTATTGTTTTAAATTCCTTCAAGTGCAATGCTGAGCGCTACAATAGATGTGGAACTGAGTCTGGTGGAGACTGGTTTTGAGCTGATGGTTTAGGGGCTAGATTGCAGCTAGATGAAGCCAAAGAAGAAATTGCCATGACTTGGTACTAAGTTCAGTGCAAGGTCAGTGGGAGGACTACTGGTTTTGATAGTGAGAAAATTTCAGAAGGGGAGAAGGTGATTGCCATGATATGAGTACACATATACGTATGTAAATAGACACACATCTATAATGTATACAAAATAGAGGGTGTTCTGATACTAGAAGAGGTTGAGGAGGAGTGGCCACAGAAGCTGTACTTGGATAGTATATGAGAAGTAAACCTAAGTGGGAGGCAGCGCGTGAACCTGCTGTTCAGAGGATACTTCATTAAAGCAGACCTGCCATAAATTAGCTTCCTGAGAATGTATTGTATTTGCAGTAAGTCACATAGAAGTGTCTGACACTCAAACATCAAACTGCCTCTTTGTTGTCTCAAATAGAACAGGTGCTGGGTGTGTGAGGTCCGCTGCCCCTGGCCTTGTTGGTGCTCCAAGTGCATTTGCACTGGAGTTGCTGCTGGTAATCATACACAAAACTTCCCAAATCCTTACCTGGGACAGGCTGGGGTGGTGCCCAGTGGGATCCACAAGCTTGGTGGTCCCCTGCATGTGTCATCCATGGGCAGAGCAGAGTCATAGGCTGGTGAGCAGGCCCAGCCTTGCACAGGGTGTGACCAGAGGAGGAGAGGTGAGGAACAGCAGGCACTTCATCAACAAATCCAACAGCAGTTTGAGGACCAAAAATACACTCCTCTAGAGGGAGGGGGATTAGGATCAGGATCCTGGTCATATCAGGGCATTATTTGTTCAGATCACAGAAGCCCTGAGATAATCAAGGGACATGTGGTGCAAGGCCTGAGCCTGGGTACAAAACAGACCTGTAACCTGTTGGATGTGGTTGTTAGTCAGAACTGCTATGAGGTGGCTGCAATGGCCACGCTTGCATATTCACTTAATAATGGAAATAGATGGCCAGACCAATGTGACGCTGTCATCTACATCACCAGTGGCAGGAGGAGTGGCAAGAGGATGCTTTGTCCACAGTGTTGCTGGGCAGCTACAAAAAAATAAACATCTCTGAGCTTTATGCTGCGTACACTTCATCTGCAAAAAAAATGCATTCAGAAACTTTGTGAGAGTATACCAGTAAGTCTACAGCATTGCTAGTATACTTCATTTCATAGGAGAAGGAAAAATGCCATAGCCATAGCAGTGCCTGGCTAAGCTCTGCTGCTATGGTTGTGTCCTTAGTTCATTTAGTCTCCAGGCAAAACCTTTTTGGCATGCATTAAGCCTGAGCTTCTGTTTAGACACAGAAATTTTACTGTAGGTATTCCATAATGCAGGTGTCTGAGGGTAACTGTAGACCTATGAAATGTGATCTAGGTGCAACATTTGAGTCGTTCACCTTTCTGAAGTACTCTGAGATCACTATCTGCTTTTTACAGGTGAGGACTGTCAGGTTGCATAGTAGTGAAGTTGAGAAGGTGTGGTGGATCTCTCTTTTCCCTCTGTTGCTGGATTCATAGGACAGGAGGTGTTCTGAGTATACCACTAGCCCTGCAGGACAGGAATGGTGTATCACTGTGCAATATTTTGAATAGAGAAGATTTGTTTCTGATTGTTGGTACTGCGGATGGCTCAGATTAATCTTGTTGCGTCTCCATCTCTTTTTCTGTAACTCACTTTGTGCATAGAGGTTATTTCAGGCTAGTTTCTGAGTACACTATGACTGATGGATCTTAGGGGTGCGCCTTTTAGAATGGTGCGCCTCTCTCTCCTATCTTTACCCCTCCCCAGAAAGGGTTTTTCTCCTGGAAAGGCACGTTTCAAGAACAGGCAAGAAGAGGATTGGGATGGATGGTGGAGAAAGCACTGAGAAGGCTGTAGTACAGCACACATCCCTGTCAAGTGTGTGGTGAGGCAAACCTCAAGGTGCAGAGAGAGGATGCTGTGGGGAGACAGGTGAAGATAAGTGGGAGTACTTCTATTTTTATTGAAAATTGTGGGTCACTGTATGCTTTCCTATATGCACAAGTAATGTAGAGAGGTGGGCTTATCCCTCAAATTCCCCAGTAACTTCTTAACGCCATCTGGTGCTGTGTTGAAGGATGGGAAAATAACCTTGCTGCACCACTGCTCTCTTGCTCATCCCTGGGTGCCACTGAGAAAAGGGGATGTTCTCTTAGTGCACATGGGGGGAGCTGAAAGCTAGAAGGTGTTCTGGGGTCAACACTGCTTGGTTTGGTCAGTGTCCAAATGCACAGTGCCATCTGGGAAGGCAGACTTCCCCCTGACTGCTTAAGCCATGCACCTTATCTTCCTGTCTGTGAGAGGTTTCATGTCAGGTAGGTGCAGAGAAAGGAAGATGAGCTATTCAGAGCACAAAATATGCCTTATTCTGGAAAAGCAAGGCCAGGCATACCAGTTATGTCATTGTAGAGTGTGCTCTGACCAGTCACAGGGGAGGTTCAGGGCCATAAAACTGTGACAGCTGAGTTGCCCAGTGGGTGTTACCAGACAAACCAGAGCCATTTTTTTCTTCATTCTGTATAGAGCATCGTTTTTACCTATCCAGCTGCTGAGTGTGTAATAATACTGATATGAGGCATGGAAATAGCCATCTGAGTGTAAAAGGGGAAAACCAAGTTGACTCTGACTCTGATAGTCATAGCAAAGTGACTTCTGAACAGAACAAGAAGATGACGTGCTGGATTGCATGTGCAATGAAAACTGGCATGAGCAGAAATCTCAAGTTCAGCAAGGCAATATAAAAACAAATCTGCCCTGAAATGTATGATGTTTTGCTAGCATGTTGCTTTTGAGAAGTTAATTTAAAAGATGGCATTGTACAAAGTTTGGTTGTGGCAGTGGAAAAAAGTGAACAAAGTGCGTTTAAAGGAAAAACAGTGCTAGCAGATGCAGGAGCCAAAGGTAGCAGGGCTGAGGTAAGCATGTGCAAAAACACCAACTTGGTTTTAAAGAATGGCTTGGTAGAGATACGGTTTTGTGCTTAGGGGTAGCAAGAAATCTGTTTCTGTCCTAAGCATCTGTTGTCCTAAGCTCATAAAATTAATTGAACTGCAGAAAGGCTCTCGTCTGAAAGTGGACACAGTGAGAAACAGTCAGCTGTGAATATCTGACATATTTGAGGTTATGAGGCAGGGGTTTTCATTGGACAGTGAAATCCTTACAGTACAACAAGTATGATACCAGAGGATGATACCAGAGTAATACTGGTCCAGAATGAGCTGAAACAACTAAATATGGCTTTGTGTAAAAAACATGTCATGTTTGCACTAAGTGTCTCTGCAGCACAAAAAGAAAATATCCTAGGAACATTTTTTGTATCTTGAAGAGCTTGGAGGCAAAACACACATAAGTTTTTTTTTTTTTTTTTTTTTTTTTTGTGAAGGGATTGCTTAAATAAGACTTTGCTTAAGGTTGCAATCAGATACAGAATTTATAACAGGGCTTTGCATATGCAGTGCACTGAGCAGCCACTCCCTGACTAATCCTTGGAGTACATCTGAGGTAGGAGGAGTTGGTATTATTACCTCAGCTGCACAGGTGACCCTCAGACAGACAGAAACTGCTGGAAACTCCCAGAATTAGGAGCGAGCAGTTCATCTGGATGGGATCTGGGGATAAAGGCATGGTTTTTGGTTGCCTTGGGGAAGAAAAGAAAACAACCAGCCTGCATATAATCTAAGCTTTTTTGTTGAACTTTCCTTTAATGAATGGCTAGTGGGGAATGAAAGGAGAGAGAGCTCCTGCTATCCTAATGTGTGTTTCATGTTCTATCCTAACGTTTCCTTTTCAACCTGTATGACATTACCCATGATTATAGTTGTCCTTTGTGGACCCACTAGCTAGAAATTTCTCCGTGAACATAACTGTCTTTAAGTCTTTATAAACTGTAGCTGTTAGTAGCCACAAGACTTGAAACAGCAGTCCTGTGGGTGCATCCTTGTCACCTTCTGTTAGGGTGAATGTCAGTAGAGCAGGAATAGCCAAAAGTTTGGAGCAGGTATGTGACTAAAGCAGTAATGCTGATATCTCCTGCTGTGGGTATCAGTGTAATCACACCTCCTTTAATGCAATTGCCTCTTGAGAGCCTACTGACTGTGATCTGTGTATTGCCTCCTTTGTAAAGCCCTGCCAAGCATGACAGAGTAGATCTGTCACATCCAGAAGTATCTTGCTGTTCTTCACTTCAGCAGCCTTGTGGCAGTGAGTCGTAGCTACATAGAGCTGTCAGCACTGCAGGGTCTGCCTCTGAGCAAAGGCAGAGCTGCTGCTCATAAAGCAGTAGCTGGACTTGGGCTGTTTAAACCCATCTGCCCTTCCTAGGTGAGGACTGTGCCTCAGCCTCTTGCTCAGCCTTCTGTGAGGGTGGCACCTTGCTTGCCTCCTCGCTTTGTTCTCAGCTCTCTGCCTTACTTGCAATTCTTCTGTCCTGTTGGGCTGGGGACTTGCAAAAAGTCACACATTTGTGCTTTTGCCTGTCCACTAACACGATGGCCAGCTGGCTGGTGCACGTGGCATAGGTGAGGTGCTGTTTTCCATAGCAGTCAGCAAACATTTGTACTGAAAGCTGGGTTCCCCATATGCATCAGTCTGGCAGAGGTGAAACTGAAGACCCATTTTCCATACAAGAAGGCATTTGGGAAGAAGAAGGGGAGCTCTGGCTCCTCTCTCTCTTGGGCATTGGCCACTGACACCCCTACACCTTTTCCTGGTACCCTCTCAGTCCTTCCTGCTTCAGGCACATCTTGCTCTTAGCTTTCCCAGATTTTCATAGCAGATTATACTCTTTGCTGTTGCCTGTAGTGGGGTTTTTTTTGTTGTTTGTTGCTTGTTTGTTTGTTTTTAGTGCAGTGAAGCATTTTGCCATATGCCAAGTCTGATAAACTTGTTTAGGTGAGCTTGATGGGCATTGTCAGAAGCTATGACTGCGAGCTGTGTATGAGGCTGAACTGGAGGAGCTCTGCTGTGTCTCCTTGAACTTGGGAGAAATGGGATGTGTATGTGTTTATTTATGCCCTCCTGATCAAAGCGTGTTGCAGATAATGGGAAAGACAATGAGCTGCGTCTTAGATTTCATTTAACTGGTGCCTGTAGCTTCCCAGGGGAAGTTTCTCATTCATGCTAAAGTATTCACAACTTCAATTAGAATACAGCATGCACGCTCACGTAGGTTGATGGATTCAAGTGTACCAGGAACTTTGCATTCCTCACCTGGAGCTGGCATTTTTGGGTGATCATGTCATAAGAGAGGTAAAGGAAGTCGTGTTGGGTCTGTCTGATGCTATTAGTCACAGGGACTGTTGAAAGTTCAATTGCCTCATGTTCTGATTTCTCACTAGCACACCAAAGTCATGAGCTTGGGCTTTATTTAAGGCACACAGACCTAATTTTACTCCTCTGCATCACCATCTGGTAGGGTGGGACCTGGAAGGGGAAAGAAAGGTAGATTTACATGTCACAGGGCTAAGGAAAAGGAAGCCATAGGCTAGTAAAGAGTCAGAGTTAATGTCTTCAAAGACTGCCAAAGGGCAATCTCAGGATTTTAATTGCTCTGCAGAGCCATGAAGCCATCAAGGAGTTCTATTTTAGGAAATCTTGAAGGGTGGTGGTGGGAAGTGGACTGTACCCCCTCGTTCGTATGCAGAAAAGTGGAAAGGGAGGAAAGGATTAAAATATCTGTAATTGTTCCTTATTCATTGAAACTCAATTATTAAAATGAGAACAAGACTGCAATTAGCACATCATGGAAATGCTGGTGATATTTCTGAGCTGGTGCAAAGTCTATGCTTTAAAGTAATACAACTTGGAGCTGTATTACACATGAAGGTATATGGGCAGAATTTTGCTCATTGAGACATCAGAGGAAATACTGCTGAAATAGCAGATATCAATAGTGTTGATCTGGCTTTGCTCGTTCTTAATATTTTTTTAAGATTGTACCTGTAGGGCTTTACTTTTTTGTTTTAAATTTTTTAAATTTTTTTTTAATATGCTGTGTTAATTACAGTATTAGGAACTAATGCTAAATCTTAACTGCATCATGTATGAGCTGTAATTAGTACCATAAACTTTGGAATAAGGTAGTGGTAATTGGTGAAGCATTTCATAAGATTGATGCATATCAGTAATTGCATTTAAAACCCTGATTTATACAACTTTTCACTGCTTGTTCTGAAAGACAACGTCACAAAAATGCCTTCCCTCCTTCCATTTGGAATATTTTTATGCTATGCTTTGCAGAGGGTTTGAGTAGCTTTCCTGGGCTTTCCCTAGCATCTCCTTCATGTTGTTACTTGTTTTCAGAGTTGCTTAGAGGGGGCTGGCTCCTTTGAGTGGAGCTGGCTGCCATGCAGTACCCTCTTAGACCCAGTTCTTTGCTGAGGAGGGAATGCCATGTTTGGTGTCCACAGGAACAGTCGAGTCAGTGGCAATAAAGAGACAAGGAAACCTTGAACTCCAAAATGTCTCCTTTGGAAATGGCTGTAAGTCTGATTAGATTATCCCACTTCCCGTCGTGCCCCTTCCTAACCTGGAAGGGTAGCAAACATTTTGCTAGCAGAGGGCCAGTGCTAAAAATGTAAAATTTCCCTGCCGTGGCACTTGAGTGTGGTGTGGGCTGGCCAGGGTGCACCTGTTTCTGGGTTTGAAGTGCTTGGCAGTCACACATAGCAAGACACCTACACTGGAGTGTCAGGCACTTGCTATAGATCCCGGGTGTGGTTTCACCATAACCAAGGTCCAAGTCCAGGTTTCTCCTTTCGTGCTCTCTGGCCCATTTCCCAGCCTCATGTTCCTGTCCAGTCCTTGCAGTTGGTGCCTACAGATTCTACAGCTGCTGCAGAGAGCTGTCATTTTTACTTTTATTTATAAAGTGTTGGTTTTTTTTTCTCCTTGCTCACAGCTTTATGGTTGCTCACATCATTCTCTTTCTGGGTTGTTTGTTTGACTGGGTAACTCCCTGAGCTGGTCACATGCACACTGGCACATCAGAGAAGGTGGCAGCAACCTGCATATTACATTAATCTGTTCTGGATTTTAGGGCTCAGCATCAAATCTTCATCAAAGTTCATTAAGGTTGCAGGTAGTGCTGGGTGTTCTGTACAGGCAGCAATGGCAGAAGGAATTGAAGGAGCTTTCTATCTTTTTAGGACGGGACTGTAAACAGATGAACTGTGCAGAGTATCTGCAAAATACCTAAATTTGGACTGACAAATTTGCTTATTCATCTCTGTTAACCACAGTTATACCACAGCATATTTTTCTGCCAGTCTTAGTTTCTAGTAGCTTGTGTAACTCACAGGACCAGGTCTAAATACTCTGCATACAAGCTCAGCATCATCAGTCCCAACTGCTGAAGAACAGTGATCAGGTGGTGGGGGAAGGCAGATTTGCCCTTGTTCTTGTTAGAAAAAGGTAAGGTTTAACATTTTGACTTTAGAAGTTAGGATAAACCCAGAGATATCTAATTTTTGAGCCATAATTTGTTCTTCAAGCCTTTTCCATGCCCCTCAAGGGCTAGACATGCATTTCTCTTAATTGTAAACCGAAATTCTCACATAACCACATGATTCTAGGAAGTGGGACTCTATGAAATAACAGAAAATATTGTGATGTGTGCAATAAACCCATGCCAGTTGGACAGGCAGGTGTTACAGTGTAACAACAAGTTTTCCATGTGTTTGCATTAGTGCCTTCCTTTTCAGCACCCACTCAATTCCTGTGGCTTTGGGTGTGTGAAGCTATTTTTCCATAGGGAGAGGGAAGGGGTCCTCACTGGTGCTTTCCCACATTTACATTTCTTATAATATTTTATTTATATCTAATACTTTTTGCTCCCAATAGCAAACATGTTTCATTGTACTTGTTAGCTTCTTCAGTCTCAGTACACCAATTAAATTTCCAGGGAAGAAGTTTGTTCCCCGAGAAGCTGACTTAGGAAAAGGTTGCACCAAAATATGTTTTCCCCACACACATCCCTACATCCCTTTCGGGTGGACTTTTAAATTATTATTAATATTCTTTTAGCTGCATTTTTTTTTTAGCAACTTTTTTATTATCTCCAGTTGATGGTACTCACAATACTGCAGCCAGATACCAGATGCAAGTTTCTGCTGTAGGTAGAGCTGTTACGGCTGAGGAAGTTGTGCTGGTAGAAGTTGAGAAGTTGTTAATTTTGTTGGTGTTTTAGGAACTGGCTTGTGTTGCACAGGGTATGCATTACCTATTGATACAACGGTGGCATTTTGCCAGTGTATTTGTGGCTGGGTATATGTTGCTGTATATCTTACCAGTTGTTCCATATTGCTAAAATGTTACAACTTTGCATCCTGTAGATGCAAAGTCCTGTAGAGCTCTGACAGCTGTTGCTAGTGGCAGCAAGAAATCTTTCTCAGCGTGGAACTTGATGCATCTGTGGAAGAGGTTATATTATGTGTTTTCCAAGAGCATCAGACTTTATAGGCCCATTCTGCAGGGGAGGACAGTTTGTCCCAGTCCAGTTTGCTGAATATTGTTCATCCTTATCTGTAGCTTAGCTGTGCTCGGGACTGGTACAGGTAACGTGACAACAACTGTGCTCAGCAATGGTTCCACTGTGTAGTCTGGGCAAGGCCAAGCTTTCAAGTGTGTTTCCAAGCCCTTTGATGTTTTAATGGCATTTGCATCTGTCAAAATGGTTTGGTGCAAACATTAGCATTCTTTAATCTGAGACTCAAAAACAGCAGCGTGGGATTCTGGCTCATGCTTCTGTAGAATAGTAAGAGACTGAAATTTCTGCTTCTGACTGGGGAATCTCTCCCATCTAGATCCTGAATCATTCTTTTTAAAGAGAAACTGGGAACTCCTTTAGTTTATACCAAATCTGATGTCTAGGGATGTGTATAGCAAACACTTCATAAAAAATCATGACATACATCTCGGAAATCCTTGCCTCCTTTTGTGCCCCAGGTGTTTTTGTCAGTCATTTCTCCATTCTCAGAGTTTGTAGAGACCTGCATAGAGCAACTTGCAGTGACTCTGCACATTGCTTTCACTGAGGTATTTACTCTGTCCTTCCAGTAGTGTCAATAATCTTTCTACTAAGCTACAGCAGTAAGAACTACCCACCATTCTTTTTTTTTGATATAGGGTGGGTCCATTTTATCTTAAGAATGAATAATTTTAATTGCATCTCTTGGAACTACAATGTGCAATCCAAGCCATGGTCTTCACTCACTGTTTGGCAAATAGTAGCAATTTCCAAAGTGAAATTTTGTTTTACCCAAAGTGATCTTTCTTTGATACTTAGATTTTCCCCCCTTTTGTTAGCACTTGGAGACAAATGTAAAACAGATATCTGTATTTTTTTTTCTTAATTAGTGAATCATTAGATAATTAATAGGTACAATATATCTTGAGTGTACCTACCATGAATGAAAGCTAGTGAGCTACTACTGGGAGTGTTAAAACTCGAGCAAACTGCACCAGTGTGACTAGGAGGTCTAATTCACTTTTTCTGAGCTTCAGTAGCAGCTCAGATGCATTTTTCAGATTCGGTACTCATGACAGTTTTGGGTTTTTAAAATTCTTTTTTCGTTTTTGTTGTTGTTTTTTTTTTCCTCTGTGTAAAACATTTGAGGCAGCTCTTAGTTCCTAGAACACTAACAACATGTGAACTGTTTAGCATACCAGTAGACTGTGTATTATTTTGGCACACACCTTTTCACATTTCTTATTTTTCGTGTTCTTTCATTCAGCAACCTCTGTCTGCTCTCCCAAACCTCAAGGCTGTCTCCGTGTTACATTATTTCCCTTGTTCATTCTTATCTCTAGTGCCCTGTGTAATCTCTTTCTGAGCTGAATAGTTTTGACCTCACTCCTTCACCTCTCTTGATGGGCTTGCACAGTGATAGAGCAGCTCAGGGTGATGCATGAAGACTGGTAACTGTTTCTTTGCAGAGGAATATATTCATTAGGCATCTCTCCCATGGAGGGGGCAACCGGCTGGGAAAGCAGGCCTATGCCTGGCACAAGTGGCTCTATCAAAATAAAAATGGAGACCTGTGGTAGGGCAGGCTTTGTGTTAGAGCAGTTGTGCTGATTCCTTTCCTGAACATCTCACTAAACTGAAAGCGTGGCCTCTTGGGAGAGGTGGGAATCCTGGTGGCAGTTCTGCATGCTGAGCTCTGGGTTTAGTGTGGAGAGGGGCAGGCTCTGAGCCAGCCTGCACCGACCTCACCCCTTTTAAAGTGTATCTGAACTGTGTGAAGAAGATGAATATGCAGAGCTAAAATAACAGGAAGGGGCTCAGGGCAGCCTTGTTGCCCCTTGGGTGGGTGTTGCAGCCTACACTTTGCTCTTTCCTGCCTAAGCTGCAGCACATTAAACTGGCTTTGGCATTTCTATGCCAAGCTGTGGCCATGCCAGTAAAGATGTCCCTAAGGAATGGATTGCTTGGGAAAGAAAGCCTTTGTTTCAACAAGAAAATCTGTGTCCTCGTCCGCACTGCTCAAAGGTTGTTGTGACTGGCTTTCTCCTCTCACAGCCAGAAGCTCTGGCTGCCCCGCTGGAGGAAAGGAGGAGAGCTGAGGAGTCCCAATGCACTGACTGGTAGCCCAGTGGGCTACAGAGCATCTCCAGCTGCCAGTGCAGCTCCAGCAGGGCAGCCGGGCCCAGCCCATCTTTGCAGGGCTCTGCAGCTCCGGCAGGGCAGGGCTTCCTCTGCTGGGAGTGTGTTTGCAGCAGCCCCGGGGCTGTGAGCTGCCTCCGGGGAGTGGGACGGGGGGCGCGGCCTGTGCTGCCCCCACCCCGCAGCCTGCAGGGAGGGAGAAGGTGGCACACTGAAGGGGAGGCCTCTCCCCAGGTTTGGAGGAGGAGGATCTTGGGGATTCACTTAATTCTGTGTTGCCTTGTTTCCTGGCTAGCTGACGGGCTTGTCTGTGCTTGATAGCACTTGTTATTTCTCCTTTCTTGTTTGCTGGAGGAAAGTGGGAGGGGAGGTGAGGTGCTTTCTATTTAAAACCAGAAGGGTTTGTCATCCCTATCCAGGTGAATTAACCCACACTGGAAGGAAGTATGACATTCATGTTGCCTTTTGTAATCTGGGAAAGCTGCGGATGGACGTGTGCATCATCACAGCAATTGCTTTGTTCACTAGTGCTTTCATTGCTCTCCTGTTTTGCTTATCTGGCCACCTTCCACAATCTTCACCTCTCAAATTTTGTGCCCCCTACTGCCAACTCAACCAAGTGTACCTTTGTTTTTATGCTGGCATGAGGCCAGCTTGCAAGGCTTCAGCTTGCAGTGTGTTTGTGCACCCAGAGTCACCTATGAGTTAAGCATATGTGAGCTGAAGTTCTGGGTTTCCAGGCACTCTTGGGAGAAGAGTGTGGCCAGCTTTATAGGGCCATCAGATCACCTCATTTGGTGAACACCTCAAATGGAGCATATCAGAGAGTGATCAAAAGCTCAACATCTGATCCAGAAGGAAGGACCAGTATGCCTCAGCAGTGGTAATGGTGAGGTTTCTGGGGGCTGGAAGCTGGCTGTTGCCAGATAGACTCCTCTGTGCTTGTCTGTTGTGTTATTGGCCCTATTGCAAATGCTAACTGAAAGTTTGCTGTGGCTAAACCAGCTCCCAGGAGTCTCCTGGACCCTTCTCTGGTGGAGGATCAAGCTGACCTGCAGTGGGAGCCTAACATGGCTGTGCTCCACAGGCAATCTTTTCTGGTAACTACTGGGCTCACATACATTGCCCCTCTGTATGCAAAGGCTACAGGTGTAGTCAGTCTTGTTTTATTCTCTCCCATCTCCATGAAAACCTTATTGCAGAGACTTGTCCATCTTTCACTTCAGTGCACCAGCCTTCAAGCAGGAGCCTGTTTCCCTGATTAGATGTGTAAGCCCTCCCCCACTGTCTCTGCAGAAAGTTTACCCGTCTCTTCTCCTGCATTACTTCCCAAAGCTCTTGCTCTCCCTGAGGTGTGCAAAATGCCTGGCAGTAATAGGATAAGACAAATCTCACTTGGCAGCTTCCAGTGTTGATCTGTGTACCTCCCTCTATCATGTCTTCCAGCATCATCGTGGAATTGCTCCAAATGCAGCTTTAAACTTGTTCTTTCACCTGTCCAAATCTTTTGCAACAAAGCCAGGGAAGTGGAAACTGGGTCTTTGAGCTTAGTAAGAGGAAATCCAGTGCTGTGTACATCTGCAGCAGCACAGTGAACCAGAGTTCCTCCTCTCCCAGAGAGTGGGCTTGAGTTTTAAGGGTCTTGCTGTTCAGACCTTTTATAGGCCATCCTGCCTTTAGTAGTAGTAAAACCCTCCTTAGCCATCAGCTTGTGTCCAACACCACTTGTCACCCTGAACAGTCTCTGCCCCTGGGGAACCCATTTTTGAAAAGTGCCTGTATTGGATGTAAGAAGTAGTGTTTGACTGGTCACATAGCCAGGGAGACTCAAAGCTGGAAGAGCTCAGAGCAAGCAGTGGAGAACAGGAGTGATCTCATGTGATGATGAAACCTGTGGTAAAGGAGAGAGAGTCATACCTATTGGGGACAATATAAGTAAAGTTGATCTTGCCTTGGAAAAGGTGACTGCTTGCAAGTTTATGACCCTGCTATTTTCTGTGCTCTGTCAAGCTCTCCTTCTGTGATGGAAAGTCTTCCTGATATTCTGTACCCTCCCATGTGCTATGGTTTAAAAAAAAAACAAAAAACAGTTTAGCAGCACTGAAGTAGTTTATTGGCAGCTGACAGCAGTAAGCCATACCAGAAGACCAGTGGGGGAACTCTTTGAATGGACATCTCTTTGAAACATTGCATTTGTTGAAATTATAAGTATTTACAACTACTTGCTGCTTAGAGGGGAAATCCAAATTGCTGAATAATCTCAGTTTTGGCCTGGTTTTATAAGAAAGACTGTCTTTTCAATGTAAACAAAAAGATTACATGAGGAAAAAATATGCAGGAACCAAGTTTAATGATGAGTTAAGTCAGTTATTTTTTTTTTTTCCCCATTTTAAAAAAAAGCTATAAAGATTATGACAATCCCCATGATTAAGGTATATATAACACTACAGTTCTAATTCCAGAGCATGGTCTCATTCCTTTCAGAGCAGGTGTATCTTGTTTTCACTTGATGTAAGGGAAAACTTAAACTAAAACAGCTTTCAGGTCAGGCTATGCCCTGGTCATGGAGTTAACTGGGACAATTAACTGGGACATGCTCTTATTGCTTTTCTTTTCTGTGTGGGATCAGAAAAAGTTACTTGTGACTATAGAGCCACTCCAGTATAAGGAAATCACCACTAATCTCAGGTATTTCTCTTTCCACACAAAGACTTTCCTTTCACTGTGAGTCTGTCAAGTTGAAATTGTCACACACACACAAACACGTACACACCTCCAACAGCAGTTGAAACTCTGGAAAAAATGCTATTTTAAAAATTGTAGGGAAATCAGGAGTGAGAATTCCAGAGAATGAGAAAGCATATGGATTTGATTGTCTGTTTTGAGTAAGAAAAGGAATTTTATTTGCAGAGTCTTTGTGAACAGTCCAGAGCCAGGCTTTGTGGCTGCTTTTTTTTTTTTTTTTGGTCACTAAACATCTATCATGCTTTTACCTGAAGAAATGTGGAATGGTTTCTCAGTTCAAAATATGCAGAGCTATGCATTTGTGTCTGGAAACTTACACATCTGTTAGACAGGATGAAGGAGATGAACACTGATGCTTTATTCAGGGGAAAGTCTGACTGTGACTGCACAGTGCAGCGAAATTACAAGCTCTGCAAGGTGTATGTGAAGCAGCCTGAAGCAGTGATTTATAAACCATTTCTGGTAAGCATAGAGAAGATGGACTGGAACACTAGAGAAAGTGTCCCAAAGGCAGAAGAAAAATGAAAGGAGCCACTAAGTTTTGTCTCTTTTTCTTGTCTTTTAAAGTAGGGATTGTAGGTCATGGGGCAGGTAGAAGACACCAAGATAAACACAGTGAATCAGATTCTACCATCCTTTTCACTGACATTTCCCAAATGTACATTCTCTAGTGCTTTGTCGTGTCTAAACTTCAAATGCAATAATGGATGGGAAATTCCACTGTATCCTTTGGGAAACTGTCCAACAATCCTGAAGTGATGGTGGTGTTTTTGGTTGTTTTTTTTTTTCCCTCCCTCAAAGAGTAGACTAAATGACGATATAATTTCTCTTTGTAGTCTAGAGAGGTCCACAGACACCAGAGGTACTCCTCTCAACCCATGTGGTTTACAGCCTTCAAATATCTTGTGTTTGTGTCATGTCCTAGCTATCTGTTAATCAAGTTCTTACATTCCTGTGTCTTGTTAGTCAGTTCCTGTGATCAGCTGCAATAAGGCCCTCTATTGCACATACATACACAGAGATCTGTGAAGCCACCAGCTCCAAAGTACAGGCCTTTTTGTCTTGAAATCAAGGCAGTCTTTAAGACTCAGCTGCCCACTAGAAGAGGTCATGAGCATTTGACCACCTGGCCCCACAAAACTTAATTGAGATTTTGATGATTTTCTTGTTCTCTGAATGCCTTCTGATATTCCCTCTTGTGTTTGAGATAGCTGGCCATGGCCAATGCTTTTCATAAGCTGCTCTGCAGCTGTTGAAGAGAGATCAGCTCTGCTCTTTGACCTAAGTCAATTTCTGGATTTTCCTGTAAAAATAAAAAGACACTAGTAGTTTTATTTTGATGTTGCCTTCATACTGCAAGGTTACATTGGGTCTTTGCCTACCCTTAATCTTGGTATTTGTTTTCCAACGCTTATCACTTACTAAGTATGTATTTTTGGTTTGGTTTGTTTTTTTCCTCAGCTTTTACAAGTCGCTTAGGGCAGTTGGATTCACCATATCATTCTGCAGTAGTAACAGAAAAATATTTTTCTTTAGTAGGATGTGTCACACTGATGGAGTCTGAAGAAACCAGTGAGGGAGGAACCACACCCCCAGAGGCCAGCAGAACCACTGGGGAAGCCTGGGACTCTGCAGCAGCCAAAAGAGAGCATCATGCCCTTCACACGTCAGCCAAGATGAGCACCAGCCCATCTGATTCTGCACAGGGAGCAGAGCTCAGCACTCCTGAGGACTGTCTTTCTGCTCCAGGGAAAGCAGCAGAGATGCTGGGCAGACCTTCTAATGCTGTGCAGAAGGTGCCAGCAGGACTGGAACATGGGCAAGGTGGTACAGAGACTCAAAAGGGATTCTCGGAATTGGAAGGAGAAATGCTTTTGGAAAAGGGTGGATTGGATTGTTCTCTGAAACTTAATCAAATAGAGCTGGTTGACCTAGAAAGCAACCAGGACTCTTCCTCTCTAAGCACAGTCCAGGATGGGCCAGCCTCGGGCAATGACATCCTGCAGGCTGTAGAAGTCAGCCCTGAGGTTCCTCAGTGTCAGACAGAACAGACAGAAGGGGCTTTCCATGGCTCAGACCCTCAGGCCCAGCATCCAACATCTCCTTTGTCTGATACAATTTCCCTGCAGAGGGAGACAACTAAATGCTTCCTGGTATGTAAAACCATTTCAGAGGGACATTATAAAGCTGAGCCATTTCTGGATAAGATCTCCACAGATTGTTTGCAAAGCAGCAAAAAATTGGCACCAGCAACTGATGAGCAGCCTACTTCAGAAGAAGCAGCAGAGGACATGGCTAAACCTTATACTTCTGAAGGTGCTAATGAAAGCATAAGAGCACTCCAGCGTTTGGAAGAAAATACAAAGTCTTCCTCTTCCCATCAGCTGTCTTCCACCTCAACAGATGACAGCCAGATAAGTTCACTACAAGCTGAAGGAAAGATCTCAGCTGCTGAAACAAGGAATAGCAGCGTGGTCAAAGACCAGGGAACAGTAATAGTTCCTAAAGAAAACTCATCCCCTTTCAAATACCTTCATCTTGAAGATGATCACAGGAAAACAGAAGGCAGACCTGCTTCTCCAGGAGAGAGTGCCTTTCAAGTAAAGGATACTGCTAAAAAAGTTGAAGATGTGAATATTTCACAGCATACAGGACCAGTACAGGAGGAAGTAGTGTCTGAACTCCAGGACAAAGAGGAAAAGAAAGAGGGCAAAGAGCAGAATTTGCCAGAAGAAAGAAAATCTTTGGATCCCAAAGATCAGAAAAACAAAGAACAAAATGAGCAGGAACAGCAGAAGGAAAAGCTCAAACTGAAAGTAGAGCACAAACCGGGGACTCAATCATCAGCTTTTGAGTCAGAGAGATCTTCTGTTTCCAGGCATAATGTGGACTTGCATGGTTTGGAGAACGATGTTTTGGTTGAGCAGACAGGATCAGCATTTCCTCCTGGGAAACCTCTCTCTGTGGATCAGCATCCTGGTGAGGGTGTACTGCTGAAAGCTCATATCACAGAAGGTGGATGTCAGCCACCCACTATCAGCCCTCTGTCCTCAAATAAACTGAGGCCAGTGGGTGAAAATCCAGTGGCACCTCCACACACATGCCATGTGTCTGAGCAGGCAGAAGACCTAGAAGACTCTGGCCGCTTTTCCATCGGTGGTCAGGATGTTGGAGAAACTGACTGTGATGTCAGGACAAGACTGGTCAGGGAGGATGAGCACAGTGATGCGTGTGAAAATACTTCCCAGAGGCTTGATAAAAGAGATGCATCATTCTGTGGAGGAGTGGCAGCACGTCCTAGCACAGAGAACCCAGAGCCTCCTGTTCCAGCACACTCTTCCTCTGGTACCAAGAACCTGGAGCCACATGATCGCATAGATCCTCATCCTCATCCTCTTACACAAAATTTGGGAAAAGCTGAGCTTCAAGACTTTATGCCAGCTTTACCCTCAGAGGTCACCTCCATGTCTTCAAAGCCTGCCCCACAGCAAGAGACTGCTAGTGGAACAGCCTCTGTGACCCCTCAGGACTGTCCTGGTGCCAACCTGAACAAACTGCTGGACTTTGTAGAGAAGCCAGCCAACCAAGCTGCTTCTCCACATGTGCAGGATCCCATATCAGGGGAAACTGCTGTTTCAAGTACTGATCTGGGGGAGGCCAACACTTCCCATGAACTCCTTACTTCTGAGGAAGATGTCCATGAAGACCCTAGTGGCTCATCTTCTTTCTCTGTAATATGCAAGAGCTGTCTTCCTGTAGAGGGGAGCCTTCCAGTGGCTGTCATTGCAGGGCCTCAGGAACCACCCCAAACACCAAGCAGGACTTCCACTCCCCTGAGCCACCCAGAGACAATTCAGCAACCCCCCCCTGAAAAAAGTGCCATTATCCAAGGAAAAGAAACAGGAACAAATGTGGATTATGAAGCACAACCAGTGCCTTTACTTGATCAGTCTGACTGTGGTTTAAACCAAAAAGAGCCTGGATCCAGAATCTCCAGTGTCCTGAGCATCCTAACTTGGCCCTCTGAAGAAGATCCAGTCAGTGCCCTGAATCCACAAGAACAATCTGTGTCCCCCATGTCCCACTCAAGCCTACCTCTGGTGTCTGAGCCTGATGCCAAACAGCTTCTTTGTCCTCGTTCCCATGCCCAAGACCCCAGTCAAACTCAGGCCCCTGCACTTAATCACCTTTCCCAGCCTCCATCCTGTGGAAGTCACCAGCCTCTGACTCCAGTGCCCCACTCCAGGCCCCATCTCAACTGTGGTATGGACAATAATAAGTCACTAGCCATTCACCCTACTATAAAACCTCCTCTCCAGACTGCTGCCTCTGTGTCTGATAGGAACACTTTGACCTCTGCTTCTGATGGAGAAGATGTAGCAGAGAAAGATGACCTTATTCCAGTAACTAGAGAGTGGGATGCCAGTGACTCAGGTACTCAAGATACTGAGACTTCTGATGACTCGGGGGTCAGTTTGTTGGGCAAAAGCTTTTTGGCTGTTGGAAATGAAGCACTGGCTGGCTGCTGTGACACCAGCCCCGAAACAGCAGACCAGCACGTGGCTATACAGTGTGGAAAATCCTCACCTGACCACCCTTCTTGGCCCTTGCTAGAAGGCCTGATAGCATCCACAGACTCCAAGAGAAGAGACTCTGCACAGCCACTTCCAATGCTAGCATTCACCAATCCCATACACTTCCTCCAGCTCAGCCCTCCATCACCACCAACCACCAGAACAACCTGCCAAGAAGAGGAGATCTCAGGGGAGCTACAATGGGAGCAACAGGGAGCTGTCTTTGATGTGGACACAAAGAACACCCACACTCTGTCGACAGTCACAGAGAAAACAGAAGGTGAGAGGAGGGTCAGGCAAAGGCTGGGAGGAGAAGGAGGAGAACTCCATGCAGTAACTCAGACAAAAGAGGAAATGCCCAGACATTCACCCCTGGAAAAATCCTCAAGTTGGCCAGACAAAAAAACCATCCGGGTAGTTCCACAGGAGCTGGCAGCCAATCAAGAAAACCCAATTAAACGCCGAGTAAAAAGCAAGGACTGGCACCGTCAGGGCCTGAAGAGGACGTCCGTGCCATCAGACATTTTGCAGGGTGAGTTTGATCCTCTATTCTGCCCTCCATCCCTCCCTCCCAACTTACTGCTGCTGCCAAAAATGTGTGATTTATTTAATGGGAAAATGGATAGAGACAGATTGGCATTGCTCTTGTGCCTTTCTGGTAATATTCCTGACTCCAGTCCTGTAGACCCCTTGCTACAAGCTCCCCCAAGCTCCCCCTCTTCCCAGCTCTCCCCTAGCTCCTCTCTGGTACCCCATAACCAGCACCTCCTGCTTGTTCTCCTGAGTTGGGCAGCACTCACATTAACATCTGCAACAGAGAGTTTATCTCATTTGCAGAGTCCTCACCCTTCAACTTGGCATCCAGTTTCGCTTCTTGTCCTTTCTCCATGTTTAATGATCTGTGTCCCCTTTACTCAGTAACACTGGGGATACTGGCTTGCCTGCAGGAATTATTTTCTTGATGGGGCTCAGTCCAGAGCTTCTACAGATCTTCTCTGCTGCCATCACATGGTGATTGCATTTTGCTGCACTTCAGGAGCACCTGGTTTCCAAGAACTATGGAAAATGCATGTGCACACCCTAAGTAGCTTGTATCTGTTGCAGCATGCTTTAGTTCTTTGTTTATTTGCTGCCTCCCTTGATTTTGCAACAGATGCCTTTAGGTTCCAACTTGACCTTCTGAAAGAGATGATCATCCTGAGAACGTAGGATTTGAGATTACAGATAACGCAAATTTGTTGAATCCAAGGTCCCATCTTGCACAGAAGCCCAGTCACTGGTGTCACAAATGCATCTTCTGTAATGCAGTTCATTCAGACAGTACTAACTGTCAAGATACAAGTCTGTTCTTTATTACATCTTGTATGACCTTTAAACATACTTGCTTCTCCTCAGCTTGTTTAGTTTATTGTCCAAGCTCTACAACGTGCTAGATTTTTGGCACAGAGGAAAAAGGAGGGGAACGTTGAGGGGAGTAAATGGCTTGGCAGCACTTGAATCAAGATTTGTTCGTGTATTTGACCTGTAAATTCTTGATTCCAAACTTTAAAACATTCAAGGCAACAGTGTACTGTCTTTCCCTTAACCCATACTTTGGGCTCACTTCCTCTTTATGCTTCCAATGAATTTTATATGCATACACAAACACACACAATTTATATATACACCTTATTTCATTAAACTCTTAAGTAAAGCTCTTAAAAGAAAAAAGTCCACACTTTCTCCATTTACATAAACAGGAGCTGTCTCAAACAGGAGTTTGTGAATGCTCACGTTGTTCACCAATGTGAGAACTGGATTTTGGCATTTATTCTGAGGCCGTATCCCTTTTGTAACTCATCACAGAAATGACCTTGTTAGATGTCCAGCAGTTCTGCTCCAGAAATCCTTGAGAGCCCAGCATCCACAAAAGACTTTCAGACATGACTAGTGACTTTGGGTGATGCCTAGCCCAAGTTGAATGGGGAAAAGCCCACAGGTAGTGTCTTTGCTTGGGCAGCTGAAGATGAAAGCTTTAGAGTAATTTCTGAAAGTGTTGGCCTTATTCTTGGTATGCAAAACAAATGTGATGTAAAGTGAAAGTAATCCTGGAAAGTTTCTGACCCTGAAATAAATGTCAGGAGGGCACCTGTACTCCAACCCAAGACCACCACACCACTTAGGTGGAGTATAGGTAAGTGGTATCTTTGTATCATTAGGATTGTATATCAATTCTGGAGTGTGACTTACGTGTTTACTTTTTAACTCTCACATGCAGAAATCCCTTACATTCCTTCAGAGGATGAAGCTCACAAGGCACACAGGGAACCACCTGTCAGTTCAGAAACAGTTACACTGCGGTAAGTCTCTCAAAGGCCCCTTAGAATTTGCCCCCCCTCCAGTGTAGCACATACACCTGTTGCTTGCCACTGTTCCTGGAGGCACCAAAGATAAGGAGCAGAAAACTGTAATAAAATTACTTAGGCCTGTGTTTCTGTCTGTGCCCTCTGGGGGAGGACTCTATCGTAACAGCAGGACTTTAGGACAGTGTTTCCATCAAGCCAAGCTTTGTTCTTCATTAAGTAAAGTATGTGGGGATTGAGCTGTTGAAACGAGGTCTTTGCAGTGCCACATCTGCTACTAAGATTTGGGTAAGCCATCTCTGGCACTGTGCTTTTCATTTGCTCTTTGTTTCCAAATTCTTATTCCCTGACAGAGAGAAGAAACCTGCAGATGCAGTGGAGAACTTCAGACGCCGACACTCCAAACTGATCAACTCCTGTAAGTACTTTCTGCCTAAATTGCTGTGGCAGATCCCTCTTCTCTTAGATCATCTCTCACCCTTGCAGTGAGCACAAAGGAGAGGGGCTTCAGCCACCTGGTAGTGAGGAGGGGACATTAGAGAGGGGTGTTCAGTGGAAACAGGGAAAACAGAGTCCTGTGGTACACTCAGCAGGCAGCTGGTGAGCTTTGCTTCCAGCAAGTACATGTGGTCTAATGTATTCAGTTACCCTAATCTAAGACAGTAACAACATTTTCTCCAGATGGAAGCAAAGGGCAGTAGATAGTATAAATGTACGTTTCTCTCTTCACAGCAAGATTGCTGTATCAGGAGTACAGTGATGTGGTTCTGAACAAGGCCATTCAAAGCCAGAAGAGAGTGGATTCCTTTGCAGAGGATATCGAGTCGAGTTTCCCAAGCTCCCCAAGGCTACGGAGGAAAGTGCTGTCTCCCCAGGACTCATACTTGCAACGTCTGTCAATCTCATCTAATGCATCCCTCTGGCAGGACATCCCCATGATACGGGGCAGCAGAATACTCCTCAATATGTCCCGTGAGGAGCAGAAGCTGCAGGAGGTAATGGGCAGATGTAACGAAGTAGATGGGTGGTCTGTGGTCAAGAAAGACTCCCTAGAAGGTTGATTAAAGTGAAAAGAAAAAAAACATCTGATGTGGGAATGCAGGTGATTGGATGCAGAGGTCAAATCTGCCCACGAAAGCAGTATGGGGATGGGGTACCAGTGCTTGTGAAGTAGTACAGTGGTGAAGTTCAGAACTGTAGAGAAAAGAAGCACTGAAGGACAGGCTCTGGAACACGTCAGTAAGTTCATGAAAACAGATATGGATTGGAACAAGATAAAATAAGGAATTTTGAACATGTTCAGTGCAAAAGAGAACACTAAAGTAGAAAATGTCCAGCATTCTCCCACACATAAGCTTATAAGAGATGCTAATATGGCCACAGTGAATTGTAGTTGCTGTAGTAGAGTGTAGTTTACCAAACTGACCTGTGTTAGCTGCAGGGGTGAGAGGGAATGGGAAATACACATGTTCAGCAAAATATTACATGGAGAAAATGGGTAAGGAAAATCAGAGGAACTGAAAAGCAGATGGAAGGATCCAGAGTAAGAGGAGGAAACAACAGCATGGGAAACATGATGAAGGAGAAAAACATGGGTGATGCAGATGCTGGAAATTTATTAGAACATGTAAAACAAAGAACCTAGTGAAAGTGGAATCAAATATGAAATGAGAACAGGTAGCTACTTTTCTTTTAAGTCATACCACAAGTCTCTCTTCTAAAGAATGAAAGACTTTATATCATATAGTTAAGTGCTACTTACTTTATGTACTGGGAGGTTTTCTTGCTTTGCCCCTGGTTCCTCTCCGTAAGACTCCTCACAGGCTTGCCTAGCCTACTGATGCTGTGCTTCTCTCTTTCATATCTCCAGGCCAAGTTTGAGTTGATAATGTCTGAGGCTTCATACCTGCGCAGTTTAAACGTGGCAGTCGATCACTTCCAGCGATCAGCAGAGCTCCAGGCAATGCTCACCAACCAGGAGCGCCAGTGGCTTTTCTCCCGCCTTCATGATGTGCGCAATGTCAGCGCCAGGTGAGATAAGGCCCTTTGCTTCCGGGACTGTCACCCTCCACCAAGCACAGGCACAGCCCATCGTTTCCCTCAGTAACATCTCCCTCTGTTCTGTTGCCCCTCAAGGCAGACAGACACACGTAGCACTTGGTGCTGCTGCCCAAAAAAGAACATTCGTCTTCCTAGGTGGCAGTGCAATGGGAATCTTGGTGTTAAGTCCCAAAGAGTCTGGTGCAGTTGTGCACAGAACTCATCACAGGAGATCAGAATGTTCAAAATGTTACTCAACTACAACTGGTCTTGACTAACTAGACCTCAGCCCAAAGCAAATGCAGGTCCTGCCAGATATAAGACAAAAGAAGCTGCTCCACAAGCCCTCACCCTCCTCTCCCTCAAAACAAAAAAACAACAAAAAAACAACAAAACAACAACAACAACAAAAAACAAAACCAAAAAAACCAAACCAACAAACAAAAAAAAAGTGGTGGAGGAAAGGAGTAAGTTACAACCATCACTTGACAGAACCTAATATGAATCAACTGAGCCATAAAATGTCATAAAATGTTGACATGACCCCACATGCAAAGAATCCTGAATGTTGTGGGATTCTGTTCTGCTCTTCTCCTGCAAGGCTTGGCTACATCTATCACTAAGCTATAAGGTTTGCTGCTACCATTTTCATTTTGTACTAGTAGGGTTGTCCTGGTGATGTCTTAATTTCCAGTTGTTTCCTGACCATGACTTCAGAAGTATGCCCTCTCAAGTAGAGGTCTTCTGCATCTGTTTCTCCTTTGCTAATATCCAGCCCTAAATTGTCATTGGATGGGCATTGTGCTCTCTCTAGAAGTAAAGCATGTGGGCTGTCAGGATTTTAGAGAACTGATGATGTTCCTGCTCTGTTAAATGACACTTGTATTTCCCTTTCCTTTTGTGGCACTGCAACCATGTACTGCAGTTTCCTCTTTGACTTGGAGGAGAAATTTGAGGAGGATATGTTCACCTTCCACGTGTGTGATGTGGCTCTGAAGCATGCCCCGGAGTTCCGCAGGGTGTATCTACCCTATGTGACAAACCAGACGTATCAGGAGCAAACCTTCCAGCGGTTACTGTAAGTTTTTTTTCATTGGTGCCACTCTTCCTCCCCCCCCTACTTTCTTGCAAGCAATGGGGAATGCAGCAGGTACAGGCTTTTGACCAGTGCTCACACTGCATCCCCAGAAAAACAGGCAGGAACCTTCTTCAGTTCAATGGTATTTGGAAGAGCAGGAGAAAACTACTGCAGGCTCCTCTGCCAAAGCAGTGGAAAAGGAAATAATAATCCAGTTCTATTGCAGGTTCTTTTCTCTGTCTGCTCTCTGCTGAAGAAAGCAAAAATTACTGTCCTGGATAGTGGGTCTCAGTCTGTGGTTTTCAGACTACTAAACTGTCAGTAAACTCAAACTGGCTATCTAGGGGTCTTTTAAATGGATTAAAAGTCCTGGAGCCAAAAAATGTACTTGGTCTCTTCTGCTCTGGGTGGTGAATTGGAATATCTCTTTCACTCCTTTTCTGTACCCAGTGGCACAAACAAGCATTGCTTAGGCACACATTGAGAAAGGTTTCCCTGCCAATTCTGCACTGCTTCACTTTGTAAGAACACATTTCCAGTTAGGTTACACGGATTCTAGGAGAAGACACTGTTATCAGCTTGGTATTCAGACACTGTCTCTGGTTACTGCTGACTGGGAGAGAACTGTTGTCATAATTCATTCTGCTCAGGGAGGGCTCAGTTCCACACAGTAAGGACCCCCAGGATATTGTCTAGGGCAGTGTCTACTGGGATTACAACCTTCTTCCTTATCTCTTCAAGAATATGGGATTGGCTATTCTGGTGGCTGGTGCTACTCTCCTACCATTAGCTTTTTATCTTCTGCTGCTGCCAAGTGTGGAAGACTGGATGTCAGTGGCTGTGTCTAAGAGGGTGAGAGAGACATTAGAGGGGAGAGGCAGCTACTCTCAGGAGTAGCAGGAGAGGGAGGCAGCTGTTCCTACCCCCTGGACACAGCCCCGGGAGCTGAACCAATCCAGCATGAGGAAAGAATTGCAAACCACCGTCTGTGTTGAAAGGTGCCCTATTGATAATGGGGAACCAAATATTACTTCTGTCTTTTATTCCCGAGGGCTGTGGCAGAAAGAGGTAAGATACAGTAACAGTTGCAATCCTGTTTTTCTGTAGCTGTTAGAAACCCTCAGTAGAGAGGCACAGTTGACATCTCTTGCCCCAGGGACAAAACCTGACTGTTGGGAATACTCCTAACACTCCCTGAAATCTGATACTAAGAAGACTATTTGCTCTGATGCCTGGATGTCTTTTGTCTTTACCCCTCCCACAGAAGTGGAAATGCAGGGTTCCAGCAAGTCCTGGAGAGACTGGAAAGTGATCCAGTATGCCAGCGCCTCTCACTTAAATCCTTCCTCATTCTCCCTTTCCAGCGTATCACTCGACTCAAACTCCTCCTACAGGTGAGTGTGTTGATTCTCTCTTTTTCTACAGTTTCTAGCAAGCTCATCCTTCAAATCTGAAAGTCATAAATATGAGAGAGCTCTAAGCACTGGTGGAAGGGCTGCATTAAGCCATTTGTGTTGCATCTGTGACAAGTGTTTAGCCAGATGCTTTAAAGCCACTCTGTTGTGTAAATTGTGAATAGGACTTTGCAAAAACAAACCTGTTTGTCATTGTGCAAATGCCTGCTGCCTGCTGTGGATTATCCTCTACTCTTTGCCTGCAATGATCACCAATAGGAGAACTCCAGACAGGGAAACAGCAGGTCCCTGAAGAAGTAATTTTGCTCTCTTATGATTTTTTTTTTTTTAATGATTTGAGTCTTTTTTTAACAGGACAAAAAAAATATCAGGCAAAGAGTAACTCTGTATGTAAGGCTGGATGTGCTTGCTTCCTGTACCTTGTATGTGATGGTTAATAGGATTAGATTTTCAGGGATGTCCCATTCAGTCCAGCTTATCGGTGACATTCTACTGATATCTCTAATGTCTGGCCTTATTATCTTAACATCTCATCACCTACTACTGCTTTACTCTCCCTTGAGGCTGGCATCTTGGTGTCTTCTTGTTTCTTCTACCCCTCCAAGACACTTATGTCCAGCTTTCCCTGTCTGCATTGTGAAAAACATCTTCTGTCATGCAGAATATCCTGAAGAGAACTCGGCCAGGGTCTGAGGAGGAAGTGCAAGCAACACAGGCATATGATGCACTTGAAAAGGTAAGGTTGTCAGCCCATCTTGCAGCCCTGCAGAAAGGGATTTGGGTTTTTTGATTGATGGTAAGTTCAATATGAGTCAACAATGAGTCCTGGCAGCCAAAAGCACTGACTGTATTCTGGGGTGCGTTAAGCACAGTATAGCTAACGAGTTGAAATAAGGAGTATATTCTTTATATTTCTCATATAAAAATATGAGAATGTGCCCAAAGGATGGCAAAATTATGATGAAAACACTGAAAACATTATTTATGAGGAGTGGCTAAGGATACTAGGTTTGTTTTATTTTCAAGGAGACTGAAGAGTGACCTGCTGTCTAGAGCTTTCTCATGTGAAGAAGTGTAGAAGGTGCTCTGCTCTGGTGTCCAGTGATAGGGTACAAGGGAATGGTTTAAAGCTGCATCAGGGGATGTTCATATTGGATATTGGGAAAAAGCTCTTCACTGAGAGAGTAGTCAGGCACTGGAACTAGCTTCCTGGGAAGGTGGTCACAGCCTCCAAGTCTGTGGAGGCTAGAAGTGTCTAGAAGTGTTTGGACAACACTCTTAGATGTATGGTTTAACTTAAGTTACCTCTGTCTCTAATTAGTGATCAATTACTACTACAGACCCCACAAGAAAATATTGGTAAAAATATTGCCAAGGTGTGGCTCTGTTGCAGCCCTTTCTCTGCCCTGTTTATTCCAGAGGCAAGATTTTAAAGCCTTCTGGGATGACTTGTTATCTGGAATTGGTACAGCAGCATAAGCTAGACATGTTTCTAGCTAGCTCCTGCTCTGTGTAGTAATCATTTGACCTTCTTGGAATGTCACTCTACATCTTAGAAATCCTCCCCTATCATCTGCTTAAAGACCAGATCAACATGATGCATACCTCTTTAAAACTCTTAGGATTGCACCTGCCTGCTGCACAGCTCCCAAAACACCGCAGTCTGAGGTGGGTGGACAAGATGTCATACACGGAGATCCTTAGACTCTATCTGTGTCCAAGCCCGTGTTACCTCTGTGACACTGTTACACAGCTGCCCTGTATCACCTCGGGCAGCTGCAGAGGCAGCTTTTCCAGGCTGAAGTACCTCGTGTTTCATTGTGTCCTGTCCGCACAGTTACTGGCAACAGGCTCTGGGGTGTGGAGAATTGGGGCTGATGCTTATCTAATCAGCCTCTTGTGTTTACAGTGAAGTATCTAGTAAGAATTGCTTCCAAATGATGAGCAATCGAGCCTCTGTCACCTGAGAAGAATCTCTAGTATCCCAAAGTTAAAAAAAAAATATTTACCACAGAGACTTCATCTAAAGAAAACGATGGTCATTGTAGGTATGGAAAAGTTTGGTATGTTTGCCAGGAAAAATGCTTTTTTTGCAGGAAGGTGCCTAAGGAATTGTCACTTATATTGACTCTTGAAGGGCTCCAGGGAGTACTACTAATCTCACCAGGCAGTTCTGCTACCAGCTCACTGATTGTCTGTTTTCCTCTTCAGCTCATCAAGGATTGCAACGAAAATGTCCAGCGCATGAAGAGCACTGAAGAGCTGATCTACCTCAGCCAGAAGATTGAATTTGAGTGCAAGGTGAGTTCATCCATTCCCTGGACCTTGTTGTAGTGTAATATATTTTCTCTCTTTACTTAAAAAGACACTTGCACCTAATTTTTGTTTTCCTCTGCTATATACACAGAACTGTTAAACTAGAATATCATAGACAGGTCAGCTCTTCATCATTGCTTCTTTTGCCCAAATGTTCATGTCAGCCTTCAGCTGAAGGTGCCTATCATGACTTCTGTCCAGATGGAGAGATAAAAGCTCTAGAGAAAGGCAAAAATTTAAATGAAAACCTATGGATACCGATTTCCTTGCACACACTTGACATAAATGTTTGCTTCTGTCTTGCAGATATTCCCACTCATCTCACAGTCAAGGCGACTTGTGAAATGTGGTGAGTTGACAGCACTGGACTTCAGCACCCTGAGTCCAAAATGGAAAGTCACCACCCGTCCCATCTACCTACATCTTTTCAATGACTGTCTGCTCCTGTCTCGGCCAAAGGAGTGAGTGCATCAACACAATTATTGCTGCCTAAATTGCTTCTAAAATACCTGTCTCTTTCTGGGTCTGTGCTTTGGTGAAAGAGTCCTTTCCCTCTGCCTGCCAGCAAGTGGCAGCATTTGTCAAGTCACTCTCCTAATCCTACATTATGTGAGTATCATGCAAGTATGTGGAATCTGGTATTCGCAACTCTCAGTTACAACATAGGATAATATAACGAGATGTCTTTTCATCCCTAGTGCAACACTTCTGTCTTTCCGTTTCTATAATGTGAAACACTTGGTAAATAATTTCTTCCTAAAGGACAATATGAAGATCAGTTAATGTGCAAATCACTGGTTTGTCAAGAAACTAGGAGATTTGTTGGTTGGTTGGTTTTATTGGGGTTTTGGGAAGGGCGTGTATGTTTTTGTTTTTAAGCTGCAAGCTCTCAAATAAAATTCTGAGAGGACAGAGCTAAGTATTTCTACATTTTTCAGTAAGTCCCCTCTCTTTCCGCTAGCCCTTAGGTACTTCTAGAAGGGACAAAGCTTAAGGTGCATGAAGCAGATGAACACTCGTTAAAAGCTTTTTGTTTTCATGATATCAGAACTTTCATCACCTTCAACCTCACAGCTTGTTTTGTTCCTCTTTGTTACCTGCAGGGGTGGACGTTTCGTTGTGTTTGATCATGCTGCTTTCTCAGATGTGCGTGGGGAGAAGTGCGAGATGAAACTGCATGGAACAAACAAAAATGTTTTCCGTCTCTTTCTACTTCAGAATAACCAGGGAAAGAGAGTGGAATTTTTGTTTCGTACAGAGACACAGTAAGAGCTCAAGGTTACCCTTAGTATATCCCATTACCATAGTCAGACACCTCCTAGGAGCCAGCCTGATGGTTGTCCCTCAGCTACTCAACTGCTGAAATAACAAATGCAGCTGATGAATAGAGGACCTGAAAAAATTCTCTAGCCATAACAAGACCCTTATCAAACACCTTGTTCCTCTCTCATCATAGCTGCTCATACACAATACTACTATGTTATGTCATACCATCAGCCTCCAAAAAAGAGGAGGTTTTGCCTTTCCCCGTCCCCTTTCTCCACTTCCACTTTCTCTCCTTCCCCTAAGTGCCCTCTCCCCTACTCCTCCTGTGAGCAAACCCATATACATGCACCCTCATTCCTGTCATCAGACTTCTGTCCCTCACTCTGAATCCTGACACCTACCTGGTGATGTTTTCCAGCAGTGAGAAGCTGAGGTGGATCTCTGCTTTGGCTCCTCCGCGAGGAGAACTGGACCTCCTGGAATGCCCTGGTGAGACTGCTCTGCTACTACAGCAATTGGGGTGGTCTGGCTCAGAGGAGTTGGAGTTCTTGTAAGGTGGAACATCCCAAAAATTACTCCCAAGGCAGAATACCTGCCTTTTTATAAATAAAGATGACATTCATAGACTTTCCCTCAGCATCAGGTTTTGCCAGTTATTTTACCTATTTCTACTCCTCATCCTAGGTAGGAGGCCTGTACTGTCCCTTCCAGTTTTCTCCTCTTTAGTGCTTGAGAAGTCCCTTGTCCCCTACGTCCCCTGGGGCTGACACACACAGGTTTACTCTTGCTTTCTAATACAGCATTATGATCTTTCCTCCCCTTTAGATGCACCCCAGGTTCAATGCATAAAGACTTACAAGGCTCGGGAAAATGACGAGCTGGCTTTGGAGAAAGCAGATATCATCATGGTTATGCAGAACAGCAATGATGGTGAGCAGAATGAACAATGACAATCTTAAGTTATGGGTCTCTAGGAATGTAAAGCTTTATCTACACAATCAGGCTGCAGAAGGACCTTCTCATTCCTGATTGTTGGATTGAGTCTTTGTTAAGACCCCTTGATTTAGAAGCTGAGAAGGGCTTGTTTTTCTTTGACCTTAGGATCTTGTTTGAGGGGGCTTCTTGGGAAGAATGGAAAAACGTTTTACTGTTTTGCCTTATGTTGTGCTTTTTACCACACTGCAGGATGGATGGAAGGAGTAAAGCTTTCAGACCGGGAGAGAGGCTGGTTCCCCTCAGAGCATGTGGAATTCATCTCCAGCAAACATGCACGGCAGAAGAACCTGAAGGAGGAACAGCGTGTGAAGAATGCCAAGCAGCAGGTCTTCTGCAAGAAATAAAACTCTACTTTGTTTGGACCTGTACAGTCTCCCTGCCATGGGGAAAATATCTTTTTTCTATTGTGCCTCAGAAGAAACGCCTCTTGCGAAGAGCATAATACAGCACTTTTACACAGCCAGGTGCTTTTTGCCAAAGAAAGTGGGAATTAAATCAGGAAAAATCATTCACTTCCTCTGTGTCACCAGGACTACAGCAGCAGCAAGAGGAAAAAAAGTTGCATGTATTGCTTGCTTTGTGGTAGTAGGGAGGGACTTTAATTGGACAGAGGTCTAGGATCTGGACTTCGGAAAATAAATTCCTGGTTTTGCCACTGAGAAGTTGCAGGATCTTGGGCAAGTCACTTCAGAATTCTGCCTCAGTTTTCCCATCTGTGAAATGGGGGTAAACTCACCTACCTCACTGGATGTTGTGAGGCTAAATTCACAAGTGTTAGCATACTATGAGCTTTGAGTTCCTGAGAAGCAGGGTGCTAAGTGCAAAGCACAATGTAGTTGAGGGGAATTTTCCATTTGAATATCCTCTTGGTATCTTGATGGTATTGATCACCGTAGTGTAATTATCACTTAGAAAAACAATTTATCTATTTGATCGTGCAAGTCTACTGTTTTTTAGATAAATATTGCATTGTACCTAAATTTAACTCGGTCTCAGCATACTGTTAAGGTTCCTTGACAGCATTAGAAAATCCACTTCAGTTAAGCAAAGTTTTCAGAAGCCACTGTGATAATTTCCCCCACATTACAAGGTGTCAGGCTGAGGAATCTGTTTCACAAAGGTCACCTCTCTTCTGAACAAGTGCCCCAGTAAGCCATCTGAAATGACCCCTTTCTTTACTATGCCTCCCAGAGTAGAACAGTGACTTTAGACACAGATTTTTATTACATGTTGGTACATGCTCTGTACAAAAAACCATGACCAGGCATAGGCAATGAAGTGGCACTTTCCTGCTGCTCTTAATCTGATAGCTGATGTGGTATTGCATGCACCATTTTGCACACTTCTAGAAAACACTGAGATATTTAGCCACTGTAGATAAAGTCAAAATATGTACCAGGGACTTTGTTCTGGTTTAGAACTCTCTGGTTTTAAATCAAGTTTACATGCAGTCCTGCTTTTGTGCAGAACCTGTCTATTTGAGGACATGCCTTCAACTGTAAAATACTGTTTCTATATTAAAGTGTTTGCGTTCAGTTCAGTCAATGCAAGATCAAGTATAAGAATCAATACACCAAAGAAAGCAATGTGTAGCCTTCTTGCATTTAATATATTTGAAGAATATTATCTTCGTATCTCCAGCTTTCTGTCTCTGACATTCTGTCTTTAATTCCCATTTAAGTTGTATCTAGTTTAGCTTATTACAGCCTATTTATATCAATAATTTTAGCTGGATTTAAAAAAAAAAAAAAGAAAAAGTTGCTTTTAGTTCTAATAAATTCATGCACTTCTCCAGTTAAAACGAACAACTTTCCGCTTTCCTTGTTACTTAGGTTTTTGTCTGAAATGTACATAATTCAGTATCTACTGAATATATATTCAGCATTTTCATTATTTTTCCCATATAATTCACATTTCTAAGTGAATATCAAGTACAAACAGCTATACTTAAAAGAGGCAGTGAAGAAAGCTTGCTTTACCAGCCATATCCTAAGAGTTTTTACAGTGTTATCACCAGCCCCGAAGTGACTGATGCTGCAGGTTCCATAGTGATGTTAATCATCAGTAAGCTAAAAGAATTACCTACAGAAGATGGGAGTCCAGTCCACTATACCAGTAAGACAGGATCCCACTATTTGATTGTCTTTTAATCTATGGTCCAGGCTACAATCTGCCTATGCTTTGTTCCCCTAGAACTGAGGGTATAGTCCCTAGCTAAAAACCAAAGCAAAGCCTTACCTCAAACTAAAATAAGTGACATAGGAATTATCATCCTCAACAAGATCCATGAATGTTCTTAGATCCACAACACCTGATTGTCTGAGGCCATCATGAATTTATGCATTACTAAGTGATCAGGACCACCAGTGTCTCAGCTGGGGCACAGGACACTGCCATGGGATCAACAGTATGTGCTCACGCTCAGGTAGTTGGAGGTAGCCCATATCTACATCAGCTTCACCTTTGCTACTTGTATCATGAGGAGGCAGGTCATAAATTGTGCCATTCAAAATTAAAAGTAATTTTGTTAAACATTTTAGAAGTCAAGAATTCTTGACTCTTTCAACTCTCAAAACCAAGCAAGACTCCCATGGTGGTTTGTGTGTTAAATTATGTATGTTCTTGTCAAAATGCTTGCTGAGATAGGAAACTTCAAGGCCACTGTTGTGACTGCCAGTACTTCTGTACTGTTTAACTAGTTGGATCAAAGGTTAACTTTTCCCTGTTACAGGCACAGCCTTCATTTCCTGTTCTCAGATTTGTGTATGTTTAGGAACATTTAGAGGTTAGCTTATGCTTCTAAGAATAAGTGCTTATACCCTGGTTTACTTTGATTTCTTACATTTCAGAGAGGCCTCAATTTCTATTTCAGTTTTTAGCCCCAGAACCATCCTGCCACCAAGATTCATGAACAAATCTGAATTAATTCATGGGTTTTGAAACTGGTTAACATCTCCTTAGTTTGTACAAACTTAAGCTGGTACATTATCAGAACTGCACATTCAGGAGGCAGGAATCAAGTTGAAAGTATCCACTGGGTCCTGTGATAGTCTTCATTATGAGTCAGTTCATCTCATGTGGATAACCTGATTTCCCAGAAAATTGGTATTAAATACAAATAGAAGAATGGAGTTTATCACCCAAATCTCTATAACTTTTCCAGTAGGATCCCCAAGAACGTCCACAGAATAGGAACACTGTATGAGAGATGCCAGTGTAGCTTAAACAGCACACCTTAAGTTGAAGCATGAAGAAACAATTATCTTCCCCAGGAACCTGTGGAAACTGATACATACTGTATCTGGACAAAAGGAATTAAGTATTTGTACACTGAAAGAAAAATACAATGATACTGTTTAGAGGGCAGTTACACTTATTTATTTTTGTCATAATAACAGCAATGAAATACAAGCAAGAATCACATTTTAAATGTTCTTGAGAATATGATAAACTTTGGGGTTAAGTGTGAAAACCAGATGTTATTAATGCTGTCATTTTTTTCACATAAAAAGTATGAAATATATAAAAATATATGTGGCTCTAAAAAAATAAAAAAGCTTACAGCCCTGGGGACCTCTGTTGGTCCCTCTTAAAGGATAAAAAATAAAAGCTTTCTCCACAGTTCTTATTCCTTTTCACAATATTAAAAGAAGTTGAGAATAGGACCATTAGGGTAGTATAGTAAAGAAGTATAGTATATTAGTATAGTAAAGAAACACAGCCTTGCTCCAAAGCAGTTAGTGATTATCTTTGCACTTTTACCTGATATTGAAAAGGTTCCATCCCCTCTGAGATCAGAGTTGTGTTGTGTCAGAGGAATGCTGCAAACAAATCAAATGCCATTTCAGGGCAGTAACATTCCAGCCAGCCCGTATTGCATTTGGTGGCTGAATCAGGTGCACTGTCATACTAATTATATTGTCTCCAGAATGCTGGCACACATGTTTCAGGTTACACTCATTTAACATAATGAAACTACTCCCAGGTGAAAGCATCTGCAGAAGCAAGACTTTGGATGCTAGACTGAGCCTTGAAACAAAGACAGCACATGGGGAAAAGCAAAGTATGGTGCTTTGCCAGCAGTGACATACTGAGGATGAAGGATGTTCTGTCTTGGTGGAGCAGAACTCAATTAAGCAAACCCCACTCTTCAAGAGAGCATTGTCTTTGTTTGCAGAGAGATGAGATGGATTCAGTTGGCTGCACTTCACTCGGCAGTGAGGAAAGCTGAACACAGAGGACATAAGAGCAGAGGGCTTGATTTCTGGAACCATTGTGACTTGTGAGTTACAGCATAGGTCTCTCCATCAACCATGTCCTCGGAAAGAAATCAGATAAGCCAGGCTTTGTTCAGTCCTGCCTTAAGCCTCTTGGAGTCATCTGCAAGTGCACAAAGCTGTTCCAAATGTTACCTGAGCTGATGACAAAACTTGTTATTCGCATTGCTAACTGCCTGGTACCACTATGTTAGCCTTGTTAAGTATTGAAAGGATGCTCAATTACAGCACCTAAAGGTCAAGAAGGTTTAATTCTTGCAACCACTCATTTATGAGGAATCAAAAGCACCGCTTAACAGCTGCAGCCAAAGCACATTTAAAAAAAAACAACAACAAAAAAACCCCCACCTTTCTTCTAGCCCACAAGCAGAGATCATCGAGGGGTTTGGGTTGGAAATGACCATAAAGATTATCTAGTTCCAAACCCTCCTGCCCATTCTCTCCCTAGACCAGGCTGTTCAAAGCCCCATCCAACCTGGCCTGGTTCACTCTTAGGGAGGGGGCAGCCACAGTTTCTCTGGGCAGCCTGTGCCAGTGTCTCCCTACCCTCATCATAGTGAAGAATTTCTTCCTTATGCCTCACTTAAATCTCTCCTCTTCCAGTTTAAATATAATAAAGTTCATCTCATTCATAATGCATCATTCAACTTTGCAGCATGAACGTGTAAGCCCTCTCCCCACCGGAGCTCACAAAGCAGAGGCTTCCAGCTGTCCCCAGATGTGCCAGGGACATTTCCACACCATAGCTTCGGGGGACAGATTTCTCTCTCCTCGAAGACCAACTCTTTGGCCTTCCCACCCGCGCTGGGAAGGGGAACGGGCACCTTCCCCCACGGCGCTGGGGCTGCCGAGTTCCCCGCCGCTCCCCGCTTTCCCGGGCGGTTGTGATGAGTTGGGTCACTCAGCTTCGGCCCCGCTCTCCCCCCTCGGGCTCCGCTGGTGGCCCAGGTGCCCTTGATGAGCAGTCCTGGGCTGGCAGCCTCAGTCTGCGCCGGACTCGCTGCTGGGAGGGCCATTAACCGGCCGGGCCAGGACGGACACGCCGCCGCTCAGCCGGCATGGACGGGACGGGCGCCCAGGAGGAACGGGCGGCTCAAATACTGGGTAAGGGCCGGTCCGCGGGAGCGGCTCTCCTTAACGACCGACAATTAAGCTCGTTGTACCCGGCAATGAGCTTAACGAGCAGCCCCGGGTGGAGGATAACCACCCCGCCGCCTCCTCCGGGCTGGGGGTATCTGCACGCCGGGGTCCGGCAGCCATTACCCCTCACCCCCGCCGGGTCCAGGCGGGAAGCCGCCATTTTGCCCCAGGTGACTCGGTTGGAGGGTGAGGGGGGGTGGTTCGGGGCAATGGGTTCTGTTCGGCCCGGTGCCGGTGTGGCCCTGGGGTCACCTGGGTTGTAAAAGTGCCTGGCGAGCTGGAGTGAGGGTTGGGGGGAGGTGGTGTTCTATCACACCGAGGAGTTGTTCCTGCCTCTGTGTGTCTCTGCTGCTGGCACCCAAACACCTTCACCACTGTCGAGGGTTCCATCCCCTTGCCTCCACTGGCGTAGGTGGGCCTGTGAAGTTTATGTTTCTCCCTGTGTGATTTTCAGGTCGCTTTATATCAAGTGCTCGAAGCAACCTTAAAATATCTTGCTGTAAGTGTGCAAGTGGTTACCTTGTTCCAAGTCATGTCCACCACCTTCAGCAGCATAGGCCTTTAAGATTCTGTGTGTACGCTGTTCCCACTCAGTCAAAATCCCCTCTATTTAAGGTTATGATTATCTAGGAGTGGGCCAAAGTGATGTTCGTTCTCTTGTCGTGTGAACAATTGGAGAAATGACCAAGTTGGCAGCTCCCTAGTGGTTACTATGAAGGCCTTTCTTTCTCTCCCAACTTTATCATCACTTAAATTACCTTTATCCTGCCCCAAACCAGGTCACTATGTCTTTTCTTTGGCAATCCCAAGTTGTCATCAGGCCTTTGCTACATGTTTTAGAAATAGAGACAGCAGTTCACGTTCTCTTGGAGGAATGTTCCCATAGATGGTATAAAACTCCCAGGTGTTGAGATCTTATCTGTTTATACAAGGTACGTGCAAAAACTTCAAAATGGACCTTGTGATCTAAGCACGTACTGGTATTTGCATGAACCAAAGCATAAAGCTGAAAATGCAATTTGTGATTTGAGGCTGAGCGTGAGTTATAGAATAGATGGCATGTGGAAATACCAGCTTTTTCGCATCATGAGTGACATGGGCTCAGAGGCAGTGGGGAGGACTGTAGAAAAAAGAATTCTACAGAACATATCCAGCTTCTGCTTTGCTCAGTTCTTTGACCTGCCCCATCAGTATATTTCAGCTCACTTAACAGTAGTGGAAACTGTTGTGGTGTAACAATATCAAATTAATTTAGTTGTATTGTTTCCTGCTTCTGTCTCTTCCCCCTACTACTCATTTGGTTTTCTTAATTCTGCATAAAGCAAATCAGAAGGTCTTGGAAGCAGCCTGGCATCCCCTCAGACTTCCATGGAGATTCTCCCATCTGACTGATGGTGTGGGGTTCCTTCTTAACTAACAATAATTTAAGAAAGAAACGTTGAGGCAGAAAGCAAGTTATATATTTTGGCATTGCACTTATATGTATCAACAATTATGGCTTGGCTTCGCGAATGAAGATTTAAGAAGGGCTCAACCCACAATGTATCAAAAATAGGACAGTGAAATGCTATTATTTTAGATCTTCTTTTTCCAAAATTAAACAACCACATTTCTCTGTAGGCACATGCAACTGAAATGCTACCAATAGTCTGCTTAAATTTTCATCTTATCAGACAGAAGCAGATATATGGGTTTGGTTTTATTATTCTGCTTTCTATTCTTAAGAAATAATCACTTTCCCATCAGTTTTGTTTTTTTCTTTTAAGTTGTAGAAATCATATGGACCCAGACATTCTGAGATGATTTTTTCTTGTTTTGCAAATGTATATCTCATCTGGGAAAGTATAATGGCTCAGTTGCCAGCTTTAGTTAGTTCTCTTGCTGTGTTCTTTTTGACCTTTGTCCAGTCTTCGTTATGGTAATGCAGTTTGTGCTTTTTACTAAACTTGTTCAGGCTTCTTCACCTTTTTCTCAGCCAACCATTTCATTACTTTTCTTGTAAATCATGAATGTTAAGACTGAAGCTGCAGAAAACTAATTCAAGACAGTTGTTGGAAGTTTGTACAACTAGCTGTTTTTTTCCTTAGTCATCTTGAGTATGATAGAAACAGAAACCTCTATAAATCAAAAAGTGATGTCACTTGTCTTCTAATCACTGCTGACACAGTAGACCAAGATTTTGGTGCTATTTTTCTTTGCTTGTTGTAATAAAATGACACTTAGCATCTTGATAAATGACTGATTTTTCTTCTGGTCCTTATTCCAAAGAACTCTGTTATCCCAAGTGCTGTTTTCCCTCTACTGTATTTGTAATACACAGCCTTCCCTTTATTCTCTGTGTCTGGAATGAATTCTTCCTGTAGTTTATGTTTGGTTGTTTTTGCAGGTACAGGCAGCAGTGTGGTATCTGCATTCCAAAGCTCAGCTCTCAAGGAAGAAGTTGAGGATAACATTGGAACAGAAGATAGGATCAGCCTTGTAAAGGTGGAGGAAGATGGACGATACTGCACCCTGCAGGCAACTGGGTCAGCTTCCCAAGACTCAGTGGCTCTGGATGACCAGGTCAACCTTGCATCAGTGTGTGGGCAACTGTCAAATTTCCTCAGTGAGGTGAAGTCTGTGCCTCTACTTTCTGTGGTTGAATTTGCACAGGAGCCCACAGGTCAGTCAGAGTCACGTCAACATTACGGGAGCTGTAAGTGTGACGGGATTGAAAAGGAGGCAAAGAAGAAAAAAAGCAATGACAAAAGAAGAATGTGCTCTGAGAAGGCATCTAGTGGAGTCCCTGGAGACCTCTGCAGGCAGGATGTGTTTGTTCCTGCTACATGCCAATCATCCAAGTGTGCTTCAGCCCATTCTGCAGCTCAGCAATCCTACAAAATGTCTTTGGTTCTGGAAGACAAAAGTAGCCATGATGGGAGCAAGGGAAGAAAAGAGTTACTTGAGAATCCAGAAATTCTACCCCCAGTCAGGAAGAAGTCACGCACCTTCTATAGTGCAGGTAGATACCAGGGAACCTGCTGGCAGATTGTGACACTTGCAGTGCCAGTGGTGCTGTTGTTCCCTCACCATAGTGAAGGCACAGTATGGAGGTGCTTAAGTGCTCTAGCTGGTATTGCAGTGCATTCTAGACTGTTCAAGGTGTGAGGGTTTCTTCAAATAAAAGTTGCCAAGTGCCTTATGTTTGAAGCATCCCTGGCGATGCTTTTTATTTTATTATGGAAAAATATTTTTGTTTATTTTTGTGGTTTACTTTAAAAAAACACCTTTTTATGTTGTTCATGGATTTCTGAGTATAGTAAAATATGTTCTGGTTTGGTTCTCCCCTTATTTCTTTGGGTTGTTGGTTTTTTGTGGGGGTTTTTTTGGTTGGTTTTTCGGTTGGTTTTGGTTTGGTTTTGTTGTTTCCTTATCACATACTCCCCATCTCTCTCTCTCTCTTTGAACAATGCATCATTTCTAGAGCAGCTAGAAGAGTTGGAGAAGATGTTCCAGGATGACCACTACCCCGACAATGAGAAGAGGAGGGAGATCGCGGCTGTGGTTGGTGTAACACCACAGCGTATCATGGTAACACCTCTGGGGGTGGCAATGCTGACTGAGCAGTTTTCTGTGCAGAAAATTGATGGAGAGGGAGTGGGGCAGGGAGGTGGAGGTTAGGAGGAAGGAAAGAGAACTTCATGAGTATTGGGATAGAGACTATACCTGCCACTGGTGACAAAAGAAGGAAGAGAGCTCACAGGAATGGGCACTACACAACCACCTGCTGCATCTGAAATGGCAGTGGAGTCTGCAGTTATGTACTCTATCTCTTCCCATTTCCTAGTATGAGACACAATGAGGAGATAAAAGAGGCTAAGGATATTGGAGTGAATCTTTTTTACCTTGAAGATCATGGGCAATGAAAGAAGTAAAAAAAAACCCAAACAAACACAAAACCAAAGGAAAAAAGTGTTTTAGGGTATCTTGCATCGTGCAGATGCTCTGGAAGGAAGGTTTTTTGAGGTTCCTTTCTTTGAAAGAAAAGTTTCTGAGTTCACCTGGTGATGCGTGGAGGCAGTAACTACTGATTCATTTCCTGTGTCCCCATGTGTAGAAGGTTTCCTCTCTGAATGCATCCATTCTTTCCATTTATCAGGTCTGGTTTCAGAATCGCAGGGCAAAGTGGCGGAAATCGGAGAAGTTGAGCATGAAAGGGAACAAAAAATATCCAACATCTTCAACTGTGTCAGTCCCCCTTGGGTCAGATGGTTATGGGTGAGGGATTTGCTCTGTTTTCTCATTTCTATACAACAGATACCCAATGAATTAGATATTTTCCTTTGTCATTTTCCCTTTACTTTTAAGATATGGAGAGCTCACCATTGAGTTTAACATTAGTAACCTGTCAGATTTTGGGGCATATTGTCGTGGACCCTCTTAAAAGCACTTTTGATTAGCCTGTAGCGTTGTTTTGGGAAAAAAACTGTTGAAATTGCTGTGACTGAAGACATGTAGAGAGCAATGGACAAGATAAAAAGGCTTGTGGAAGCATCCCTTAATTTTCAGTTTCTGTGAAGGTGTTGGCCAGGCACTCTGTGTGCACTTGGGAGTTCTTTTATCCCAGTCCTTCTCCCACCATTGCTTTCCATTTCCATGTATTTTAACATGGCAACAGAAATCTTGCTTAGTTAGATCAGTCTTACAAAGTCCTGGGTTTCTCTGGAGGACAAGCTAGCAGCTTTCATGGGTGAGCAGGGGATGTTTACTGGGGGGATGGGGAAGGGACTATGTAAGAGGTTAGAAAGCCTTCCAAGGAGGAGGAAATGAGTGAGTGAGGGGAGAAACTAGTCTTCAGAGAGAGGTGTTTATGGCAATCTGGAGCAAGAGTCTTCCTGTGAAGGAAACAGAATGAGAAGGAAAATTAAGTGAAAGATTGGAGACCACCCGACTGATTTCCTTGCACTGCCACTGCCTTCTCTCCTTTCCACGAGTGACCTGGGGTTCCTTCCCTAAGTATTCCCTAAGTATCCCTGAGTATTCCCTAAGATACAGCATCTCTCCTTCCCCTTAGAAGTCATCCAGTGCTTTCCCATCCCACCTGCTAGTGATCTAGGATTTGTCTGTTGTAGGATAATTTTAAAAGTGTGTACTTTGTCTTAATGCCTTGTTCACTACTCCGTGCTCATACCCTTTATGTGTACCTCCAGGGCACCTCTTCTGCCCATGCCTCCACTACCTGACATGGCTTATGACCACTCTGCCATGCTGAGTAGAGACACTACAGCTGGGAACTACTCCAGCCTGCTCAGTGGACATCCTGCACCACTTGCCTCCTCCTCAGGTGAGACCTCTATCAGCTCGAGTATTTTGCATAGCTGCAGCATTAGCTGGTGGTGCTGATAGGTCCTCAGGGACATTAAGGAAGGTCACGTGGGAGCCCTGTGGCACCAGTCTGAAAAATGACACTTGGTTTAACAGCTCTCTGATAATTTAGTGTCTACCAGGTATTTACCAGCATGGCAGTGCCTCCATGCAAACACTAGAGCCAAATTTGCCATCCTTATGCATGTCCTGGCCCAAGCCAGCAAGCAATTCTGAATATGGCTTCATAAGGATATGTGATTGGGGCATTCTTCTGTAATAGCTGTTTCACACTGGCTGCTTTCAGTGATGATCAAAGTATCAATCCGGTTATTATGCTCTTCATGGCAGATAAACATGCCCCATATTCTGGTTTAGATTGTAACACTCTGGCTATGACCTGTACTCAAGTGAGCTGTGTGAGGGAAGCACATGGTATGAACTGCTGGGGTTTTGGAGCCTCCTCAGGTACTCCACACACCTTTAAATCTCCAAAGGAGGTTCCTTGTCTTCTCCAGCCACTGTAATTTTCCATTTTGTGCAAGACCTTGCAGGAGTGAGACTGGTTGAGATTTTAAGCATAGGACACAACTGCTGTTGCAGTGTTGTTGGAAGTCAGTGGGGTGTGCTGTTGGACTGGTTTTCTACCAGACCTACATTTAGACTTCAAAGATTGATGGCAGCCAAAGAGAGAGGATTTGTTTAATTGCGTATTCATGTGTGGAATATCAGAGCATTTGCTAGTGCCAGGAATGTTCCCTAAAGCATTTTCTGTATATGTTTATATTCTCCAGTTGGCACAATTTGAAAATATTTCCAAATTGCTGAGGATTTCACCACTTCCTTAGAAACGGATATCCCAAGCAATAGATGCGCTGACGTGGTGGTGGTGTGCATGTTTTCCTGCTTCCCATTGTAATTAATTATTTTTAATTTTATGCCAACGTTTCTGCCCCTTCATTGTGTTCTAAATATACAGGGTTATCAGTATTAAGGGCAGTTCTGTGCAAGTCATTCTTTAATAATGACTCAGAGACCTCAATGTATTTTTAATAGTGCTGACCCCGTAATGTATTTTGGCACTGTAGAAAGCAACTATAGTATTGTACCAATAAGCTTAGAATATTAATAAATAGATATGTATGCTAAAAGTACTTAATGGAGATACTTTCTTGATACTGTACTTTAACACTTCTGCATTTAAGTTTGTCTGTCATAGTCTCAAGACCAGGATGACATTGGTCAATTCTTAAGTTGTTAAACCAACATGAGTGTAATTCAGTTAGTTTTTCCACTTCTTCTTGCAGCAGAGTAAATATGATCTGCTTCCCAGAATGATGAAGGGGTGCATGCAGTCTGTTGAGTCCTGTATTTAATTAGATAAAGACCAAGATTTTGCAAAATAGTTAGTTTAAAGGAAACAAACCAAGCATCCTCATCTTTTTATGCTTGTATTTATAACTCTCCTGGTTCCTAAAGTACTTTTGCAGACATGTTATTTAGTCAAGAGAGAATATGTCTGTTAGAGAAAGTTTCATTCAGGGATGTGATCTTGTCACTTATCTGTATCAAGCAGTTTCTTTCTGGGGAATCTGTACACTGAGATGCAATTCTCCATGTGGAAAACACCAGCAGCCTGTCTGAGAGATAAGAAAAGTCCCATCTAGAGAGTTTTAAGGAAAAAAAAGGGCAAGTGAATGTTCCTGAGAGAGAACTGGGTATGTGAGAAAATCAGTACTAAAGATAGCTGGGTTTTTACTCTTTGAACTCTTTCAACTTGCTGCTGGCTGCCATCTACTGCATTTACTGTGTATGTATCTAGCTTTTATGAGAGACAGGCTTCCTTTGCTTGTCTGAAACCCCTGTATCTTCAGTGTGTGAATATTAGAATGTACTTCATTCTGCTAGATCAGTGTGAGGGAACAAGCTTCCCCTTGTTCTCTTCAGATCATGCTCGGCAAGAAGTAATGAAATCTATTTTTGTCATCTAAGACTGGTAAATACTTTCCAGATACAGATCTGTTTGGAAAAAAACAAATTTCTGAATAACTTTTCAGAGAAGAGGCATGCTTTGTTAATTCATACAAACTGTGAGGTTTGGTGACTGGTTTTTGACCTGATTTCCTAAGGGAAGGGAGGAATATGATGTGTGTAATGAGCCACGCACTCCCTTTGTTTATGAAACCCACCAGCCCTCCAAGATTGTTTAATTCTAATCACATTTGATGACAGGTGGAAGTCTTAAACATTGTGTTCCTACAAGTCATGGCAGAATTGGTGCCCAGGCAGGGTAGAGGAGTGGAGACTTGAGTTACTGGTCCCTCTGAGGGAAAAAAAACTACTACTAGCTGTATAGAGTCCTCACAGGAGAGAGATCTGCATGGCACAATCCCATGAAAAGTTCAGTTGCAGTTTTGTCATTCTAGATGCAGGAGAATGCAGCCATGAGGGGATGAAACTTGCTTGCTGGGGTTTTTTTTGTTTGTTGGTTTGGGTTTTTTTGTTTTTTTGGGGGGGCGGGATTTGTTTGTTTTGTCTAGCATTGCATAGGCAGAATTTTCTCTTTAAGAATGGAAACAGCAAATGAAATGGAAGAAAAACGAAGTAACAATTCAATTTTTTAATTAATTCAGCTTCCTTGTTCAGAAAAAAAAGCTTGCCAGTAAATAGAGCCATCCAGGTTCCATGTTTTCTTTATTAGATTACCTCAGAAAATTAAATAGATAAAACTTGGGTAGGTTAAAATCCAAAGTAATAGAAGCAAAAAAAAAGAGGGAATAAATGAATGTAAAAGATCATCAATTTACAAGGCAAAACCAATTTCTTAGTCAAAGTGGCCCTTGTGGAAACAGCTTATGGCATTTTTCAGCAAAGTAATTTGTGACCTGTGTGTAATGGTGCAACTCTACTGAGAGACTTAAGCCTAATGGAGTGGCTATTCAGGTGCTTTCCTTGGTTGCCATGTGTTTAACCACTTCCATCAGGACAAGCAAATGACTGAAGTGCATCAGAACAGCATGATCTGCTACCTGTCACCTTTGGGGTGTGTTCAGTGCTGCCTCTTGCATTGTGTTTCCTTGCTCTAGGCAGTAGTTCTGACTGTTCTGACTGTTTTCTACAGTTCTCCAAACAAGCTGATTAAAAGTCACAGCAAGTTGTACTTGAGATGTCCTCTGCCTTGCTGGCAGTTATGGCTTCTGATTTTGGTGCTGGCCACACTACTTGCTGTAGGAGCCTTTTGTGCCTCAAGAATTCAGTATTGAGCTTGCTTTCATCATAGATTTTTTTTTACTGCTTTTGCTGTACTGATAGCTTGCTTTATGTTAACAGAGGGTGTTTTTGACTTTTGCAGTTCTATGAAGCTTTATTATTTGTCTGAGATTTCTTACTGATACATATTTAAATCTGTGATTCATTGACTTAAAACATTGGCTTATGTCTTCTTTAGAGCTGACCCTTTAGAAAGAAAACTTATTGTCTATGCCTTTGGTTTGTTTCTTCCCCACTGGTGCTTTTGCAGGAAATACTTAGTTTTGTGTGGCTGTCTTGCTGAGGAGCTCAGCTTGTACTGGTAGCTCTGATGCAAATAGCAAGATGGGATTGTAATGGAAGTCTAGGGAGCAACTGGATGAAGCTGGATGTGATCTGTTGAAGAACAGTAAATAAATTACAGGCTCTAACGATTTCACTTTAGGATTCTGGCTTTTGAACAAATTACTTTCAAAGCTGATGAAGTGTAGCTGACAGGGCAAGAAAAAGTCATACCTTTTAAACAAGTGGTAGGTTCTGGCCTATTGAAGATCCAGAAGAGGATCAGACTGACACACCTCTCAAAGCAATGCAGTTAGAGACTGAAGTTGGTTTACTAATCTTTAGTTCATTAAAGGAAGAATGCTGTTGCTGCTGAGTTTGATGAATATTTTATCTACTTTCAATATACAAGAGAGATGTGTTTTCTCATACTTTCAAGAAGAGGATGTATCTGTGAAAAGCTTTGTGATGGCCTTTAATGTTCCCATAAATGCTGCAATTATACAGAGATGTTTCATTAAAATAAACTGCACTGGATTGTGTGTGATGTAGAGACTGATAGTAAGAGAGCCTTTTGCTGAAGTCTTGATAGGATGCTTGAGAAAGCAGCCCTAGCAAGCAGATTATCTGAGGCTAGACTGGTCGCTCAGGTTGTAAACAACATCAGCTGCATTGTGTCCAACACTGGGCTTGTTAAAGTTATAACCATGGTCACCAGCCTCCTGAACAGTCTGCAAGCTGTTGCATAGTTAACTGCTTAAATCATTGCAAGCATCTCCTGTCAAGGCCTCTTGGAATCAACATAGTAAGTGCTTGACTAAGAAAGTCATGAATGGCTGATGTCAAAAAGAAGGGCTCCAGCACAGGTAGGTGTCACTCTGGGAACAGATCTTGTGCATGTGATCTGGTCTGTTAGCAAGAGCAAAAGTAGCTTCCTAGATCATTTGAAAACCATGTCTTCAGAGTTGAAACCATGCCCTGTTGTAACCTCAGGGACACTTCTCTAGCATAGGCCTCAGTCTCCTTCAAGACTCCAAAAGACTGAAATCACAGTCATCTCAACAGAAATATAAACATCCATTGTTGTTAATTTAAGACTCAGTCCCATTCATTGGAAGCCATTTGTGTTAAAGAATGGGTCTCTTTAACCCTACTAGAATGTTGAAGAAGCAGCTGTAGTGGTGGGAAGACAGCTGTGTAACCGAAGACTTAGAATAGTCATGCTTAAGCCAAGTGTAGCACCAGGACTGGTTTAGAGATCTGAAGCTGTGTACTACTAAATTGCTCTCCAAAAATTACCAAGGCTGTCTTATGAAATGAAAACCCAGAAATGGAGTAATAAACAGAAATGCCTACTGTTACATTCCCATGTTCATTGGAAAGCCTCTACATCCATGTCTGGTAACGCAACAGAGCTGTAAAATTAAAGTATTATCTCAAGGCAGTGATCAGAACTCATAATTGCACAAGATGCTGGAATCTGTAAATAAAGTGTCAGATTTAGCAGGTATTTCCTTCCTGGGAATTGTTTTTCTCACAGCATTTGTGGCTTTATTCAGAAGATACAAATATGGTGTCTTTCTTTGAAAGGACCAAGAAGGAACTTCAGAAAAGGCTGCAGCAGCTCTTTGGAGACTCTGTAGTCTCCAGCAACTCATTGCCTGTGTGTCCTACTGCCATGATCCACAAATATTATCTCCAGTAAGTGTTGCAAATACTAAACAAAATGACAACCAGAACTTCATTCTTAGTAGGTGTGAAAGTGGATTTAGAAGTTATTTCCTAGGCTACACTGCTATACTGCTTGTATTCATCCTGAGCAAGACTAAGGCCATCTGCAGAGTTGTTAATCCTGCTGTCATTATTGAATTGAAGCTTTAACTGCATATCGACTGTTTTTCAGGTGAATTGTGCTCCACGTGGCTGCTGTTTTATAAAGTTTGTGTGAACTGCTACATTCTGGGACAGAATGGTTAGGAGAACCAGTCCAAATGAAGGTTTTAAAAAAATCAGAAGAGATCTTCAGCTTCTTTTCTGGCTAAGCTGTTTTGACTTGTGAGAAAACAAAATGTTGTCTTGACTTACGCTTTGCTGCGTGGGATGATATCTGTGTCAAAACACAGGAATGTGGCAGGTATATCATAGATGTTGTGGAGAAGTAGTACTTTTCAATTAGGAAAAAATTAACAGTACTGAGGCCTGCCTGGGCATGTGAATTCTGTAGACATGCCCTCCTAGATCCTGCTCTGTTTTTCAAAATTAGCCCAAAATCTGTGCTATTCAAGTTTTCATAGAAACATCAGGACAAGTTCTTCCACAGTTGCAGAGAGTTGAAAAATAATTGAGAGGGTAAAGATGCAATGAAAGGCACAATTGCACAGCACACTGGGAAACCTGAGAAGTGATTCTGCAAAGTGTTGAAATGGAATCTCCCTACCATCTCTCTGGATGTGCATTCCAAAATTCTCTAATGGTTGCTCACGCTTGCTGTGACAACTTTGTTTTGATTTTTTGTTTAAGGTCTTTGATTCACACCCAGTGGAGTGCATTTGATGTTACTCTATATGGCTGCAAGAGTGAAGTACAGCTGCAAACTCTCCATGCTACTAGCTTTCCCCAGATGCTTTACAGTATGTGGGAGTAGACCAATTTTAACCAACTTTACCTGAACTGTCAGGTAACAGTGATACGTTCTCATATCTGCCTCATCCTTGTGCTGGGTCAGCCTAGCTAGAACTGAAAAATCATTTCAAATTGTGTCACACATACCTGATGGTTACACTTCTCAAGAGAAAAATCATTTGCTATTTGGCATGATAAAAGAGAATCTTGCTCTCTTGCACCATGTGCAAGCTTCTTTAACTTCTGGGAATGCTTGTTATGCTGTATCACCAGCATACATGATTCTGACCTTTTCATTTTCCTGTATTGTCCTCTTTTCACAGAGGCTGTTCTGTAGGAAACTGTTCCTCTCTCCTTTTCCAGCAGTGACTGAGGAGACAGGTCACCAAACAAGATTCTAGCCACCAAATGGTGTTGTTTTCCTTTTCCATCTCTCAGCTTCTTTTACCAAAGCCCATCAGCTGATATCTGGTTGTTTTTGTTTTTGTTTTTTTTTAATGACTCATCAGAGGCCAAAACCAAGAGTGAAAATTTGTTTTAAAAATGGACAGTGGATCTCTAAAAGCACATTTTTATTCCTTTCAAGCCACAGTTAAATTTTTCAAAAGGGTAATCTATGCAGCACACTCTTCCCAAAGGACAGTAGAGACAGAAGCTGGCTGGGGGATCGCTCCTGGCTTTTTTCCAGGAAGTACTTTTCTTCATTTGGCTGCCTTCTTGTGAACTGAATAAATCCAGTATGCAGAGACTGAAAGCATGAAGGTAATTTTTTTTTTAACCAACAGACATCACCCTCTGTTGCAGAGACCTTGCTATACTACTCCCTTTTGCTTCCCAGCAGCAATGCTGGTACTTCTTTACTTCTGTTCCCATCAGTTAACCTCCACTCGCTCACTGGCATCTTGCATTTTTCTTCTGCCACTCTTGTGATACCCTCTGCTTGCTCCTTCGAATTTGTGGTGTAGCAGCATATTGTGATAGTGTCTCTTTTTATTCACAGTCCCTTCTGCAGCAGGAATGGTGGCATCTTGTGAAACAGTTCAGACAAAGGCGTTGCCACAGCTCAACTTCAGTTCCAGCAGAACAGAATGCTTCCCAAATCTTCCCAGCCCTCCACCCATCCGCAGGGCCAGCCTACCTCTTAGTCTGTCCTTCAGCCACCACAGTCACATTATTCCTTTGATGCTGGACACTCCCAGCAGTGAATGCAGCTTGTCCAGTCAGGAAAATGGCTCCAGGGAGGCCTTCACTTACAACATCCAGAATCAAAGGTAGGAACAGGATGAGAGCGAGGGAGGGATCTGTTCATCTTGGAGGGAGATGAAAAAAGTGAACCCAGGGAAAAGCCATGGGAGGGTGGAAGGTGGGACATCAAACAGGGAAATAGGGAGCATAAGTGAGAAGTTGAGTGTGGAGGTGAGAATGCCATTTAAATTAAGTATGAAAAAATGTGTATGTTTATTAGGACAGGGTACCTGGTATCAAAAAAGTGATACCTTTAATCAGTGCATGCTGCTTGAATTGCATGCTTGTTGAGTGTAAGGGGGGTTCAGAAGCACAGTGAGGAGGAATCCTTCAGAGAGGATGTTTTAAGTGATGGGATATACTTTGAAGAGTGGGAAGAACTGAAGGAAGGGTAATCCCTGGTACAGTGCATTGTCCAAGAATCCTGCTGTGTAAGTACGTGGATCAAGTGGTTTCTGTTGCTTTTGTCCTGTGCCTGGTATTTGGGAGGAAGGTTTGGAATCAGATCAGGGTTAGAGTGGCTGTCAAGGGGAAGATAAAACAGTTGTTTATTATACAGGTTGCTTTAACTGTTGACCCTACTTTAATCATTTAATTGCCTCTCTCCTTGCTCCCTGCAGTCTGAGTTCACCAGTTTCCTGCAATTACCCTGAGCATCTGGAGTCAGCAGGCAACGTAGAGACCACATGCTGTCAGTTTAGCAGTCAGGGTGGAATTTACCAGTTGCCCCAATATCCCCAGCAGCACCAGTTCTCCCAGTTCCACTGTCTGCCAGGTCAGCTGGCCAGCAGTCTGCTCTCCAGTGTCTGCCTGGCTGCTACACCACCCGCTGAGTCCCACACGGCTTTCCTCACCTTACCTGGTAACAGTGGAGTTGTAAACTATGGGGCAGCAGGAGCCACACAAGGCTATGTACAAAACCACATGGGAGGACAGCTCTTGTTACAGCAGCCAGGTGGAAGCTTGGGTAAATTTCTAAAATCTTTTGGCCTCCTGCTCCTCTGGAGTAACTAAATAATAATGTCTTGAAATGTTCAGGATGATCGGTGGGTTTACTGATGGCTGTGACTGCAGAAGGAATGGGCATAGGCATGCACAAATATATATATATATTATTATATACATTTATATATGCTGGACATCTTTTTTAATTTCCTTGCATTATTTTTTATTCAAGGAGGGGATCCTCTGGTTGTTAGATAGTGTGGGTACACAGGGCCTAGGGTTCTGGAAGTGCAGTGGGGAGGAAATCAATCTGTTCGTGTAGACACATCCATAATTCTTACTTCAGCATGTAAGCAAGTGAACAGTTCAGTTGAATTATAGATATTAATTAAAAACCATTCTGTCTTCCTGGATTGCAGCTTTCATAAATGAAAGTGAAGATTAAGAGTCCAGCTTATGCTTTATAGAGCTAACTTGGAAAATAGTGGGGGAGCATCTCATATCATTGCATACACTCAGAATCTGAGCTGAAGTGATGTGTTTTGTAGATTATAACACAGCTATAAACAACAAAGTCAACCTACAGAAGCGTGTGTTGTCTGCTCTATTGAGGTAACCATTGAGGCATAACTGTCATAGTGGATTTGCATTGAGCACGCTCTCCTAAGTACAACATACAGATTTTTAATATACATAGTTTTAATCCTCCTTTCCTTATTTTCATTATTCTATGTTTTCTGTCTTGCCTTTTCCTCAGCAGGCATCACTGCCTATCAAGCTGTCCCCTGGAATGATTTCTACATGCAGGGAGCTCCATTCTCAAATCAGCTGCACTCACAAATGCCATTTTCTGGCGCAGCAAGAGGACAGCACTTTGCAGAACAGATTTCTTACACTCAGCCACTTTGCCCTCCCTCCCCTCCGTATTTTCAAGTGCCCAGTGGAACAACACTGGGATCCATGCCACATGCTGGAAGACAAACAGGAGACACACCACCAGACCAGAGTTCCTACCAGAACCAACAAACAGAGCCAGAGTTGACATCACTTGCTGAAAGAGAAGTAGAGAGTAACAGCAAGAAAGGAGAGACTATTGTTGGTAACTGAAAGGTTTTTTGGTCTGTTTTGGTTGTTTTTTTTTTGAGAAGGCAGTGTTATGGAGAGAATTCCAAGACAGCAGTGGCTCTTTTGAATGCAGGATCAAAACCATGGCATGAATGGGAATGGATCTTTTTTTTTTTTTTTCTTCTGAGTTGCTGTCCAAGACAGGTCCTGCTATCCAATGTCTACCTCTTCTTCATTTGTTTTTAGAAATGGTGGCTTACAGGTCACTAAAATAGATGACAAATTTCTGTCATCTGTTGGACATTTTCAGTGGTGAGCATTTGCACCAGACTGATTATTTCTAAGATTTTCAGAGGCATGCATACCTCTGTTCAAGGCAGAATTTTGTGGTCAATAAGAGGGGAAGTGGAACAGGAACAGGAAGGGAAAGCTTTCTCTTTGGATTTCCATTATCAGACTTTTATTTTGTAAACAAAATTACCTTGTTCTAGTTTTGTTGAAAGGTATCCTTTGCCTTAAATATTGTTTTGGTGTGTGTGTCTAATTTTTAAATACAATACATTTGAAAAAAATTCAAGTTACTCTGTTTTTTTTCTTCAGATATAAAAGCAGAATCTAACGACTGATGCTGTTCTCCAAGAAAAAGCAAAGGAAGAGGAAATGTTACCATTCTGCAAAAATAAGAAGAGACAAAAAGAGAGAAGAGACTAATAATATTTGCAATGCAAGCATTTTTTTTGTTTCTTTTATTTTTTTGATTGTATGTTTTTCTTGTTGCCATGATATATTTCCCACTGAAGAAAGAAGCTGGGAAATTTCAATCCATAAAAACTTCTGGTCTGTGGTTTTTGCAGTCTCCTGACTATACTTTTTAATGGACTCTGATCCTGAGGAGCCCACAGGTAGGAAAGAATTGATCCAGGCACCAGTCCCACGGGTAGGTGGGAATTCCAGATCCTGCAAGAGTCAGAAGGTATGGCTGGTATCCTGGAATGCACAGGAAGAATAAGATGTATGTGAAACAGGAGGAGGATCTCCAGCAACAACACCTAATTTTAGAGACTCCTGATGGTGCAAGAAGTGTCATGGGAAGTCCATTCTGTTTGCTACCCTTAAATTACTTTTTTTTTTAGTTTTCAATATAAAACTATAGCAATAAATGACAGCAAAACTGTATCTATAAATACCACCTGTGTCACCAGATCTCTATGTTATTAAATGGTTTAGTATCCTGTTTGAATTGTAGATAGATTTAATGTCTAAGTATTGTATTGCTTGAAATTTTTTACTAACCACTTGATAACTTAAATATTTGGTCACCACTTTCTTGAGATACTTAGTCACCATCTTGGAGACTAACCTGACAGTTTATTGCTGAGGTGCCTCAGTTATTTCAAAAGAGGTTAAGCTCTTTACTTTTCTTTTTCTCTTTTTTTGTTTTCAGTTAACAGGAACCACAGATGATTATTGTGGGTATGTCTTGCATTTACATCTGTATCCTGCTAGAGGATGTGTTGAACTTTCATCACTCTGGTTTTTCTCTCGCACTCTTCAAATCTTGCTGTGGAAACATCACACTGCAGTGTTAGCAGGAGTAGTTCAGCAGAGCAAATGGTCTTGGCTTGAAAAGTCTCAGCTTCTGCTTTACCTGGGGCTGTCAGCCTGGGAAACAGATAAAATACATCTCTGAAATCGGTTGTCAGCAGGAGTAGGAGCAGACTCAAGAGATTATTCCTTCTGATACATAAACAAACAGCGTCAGTCCCTAGGAACTGTGGTTCCATAATGAGCTTTAACCACCTGAATGTGTGGGATATATAAAACTAGTGGCTAAAACGTGTGTCAGGCTCTCACTCTGTCCTTTTGAGGAAAACCCCCTTGTGTTGTAGGAAGCTGGACATGCATTTGCTTTGATACCTTCTGTGTTTAAGCAGTCTTTCCACTGCCTTTTAGACACAGGTAAGGCCAAAATAATTTATATATTTGCAGTTATCTGAGAGCCACTCTTGTACCTCATGAAATTTAGTGTTATCAGGTTTTACTGTTTCAGTTTTTCCACAATCTGTTCATAAAGAGTGTCTGGCAATAGCTGAATGGTGCTGCTGCTCTCCTTTTTCTTTTTTTTATATGTCTCATAAAACACTCTTATGTCTGCCAGCAGCTGAAGACTGATGAAGACTAAGCAGCACAGTCAATGACATTTATATCCCAAATCTACAGATTTGTATGGAGATTCTGGAATTTTAATTTCCAAACATTCACTGTTGTGTGTAACAGGCTGAGAACTGGTGGAGAGTGTGCTTGTTTCACTCATCCGCAGCTGAACAGCCTAAATCAATATTTCTAAGAGGTGTGAATAGGAGTTTTCATTGCAATTACAAGTGTGCTCTGAAAACTGTTAGTGGTGACAGCAGCAAAATTCTTCATAGCTAGGGCTGGATATGTATTTTGCCAGGATTCAAAACCAACCCTTCCAGGAGATGAAGAGGATAATAACAACGGAATGCCAGCTTGTCTACCACTACCTGCCCCTTTTCTTACAGTAAAGAAAAAAAAAATAGTAATTTGGGGTGGTTTTTGAGAGACTTGTATTTTCAGAAATAGGTCTTTTGGATGTTGTCTGGTGGCAGAGTCATGCAGCCAAGTTGTGTATTCCACCTATGACATTTTGCATAAAAATGGCATTTGGACACTCAGGATCACTTAGGGCTGGGTGCTACAATCTCAGAAACTTTGGAGATAGGAGGAGCCCAGTGAAATTTTTGAAACGGAAAATCTTCTGTACTCAAGCTTTTGGATAAAATTTAGGCTTCTCCATGAATGGTTTGAGTAGAATGATGTGATCTCCATGCTTGTATCTTTAACTAACTTGCCAGATTTGATTTGGCTTGAAGTTTTGAACTGAGCTTTCTTTCATATCACAGTTACCAGTTGGGGGAAAGTGCCTTAGAGTACACAGAATCATCTCTTCTGTGGTTCCTGTGACTTTGCTGGAGCTAAACCAAGGTTACTCTATTCCACAGGTGCACAGACATATTTTTTTTTGCCTAGTGCTGCCACTGGCAGAAGCAGCAAGTCCTTGACTGTGTGCCAGGCCACCCGCCAAGGTGAAGAGGCTTGCAGAGTCGTGTTTGCACAACTCTCTGTAACACCTGCAATGCACACTCATCACTCCTTGGTCTCCTTGCACCATTCTTCCAGTCACAAGTTACTTTTAGTGGAATTAGATATATGTTGCAAAAGCACTTTGGGTCTGGACCTCTTGTGTGCTTTTATAAGGTATTTCCTTTGCACATGAAGTCTAAGGAGCTGTGTTAGGGTGGCAAGATCAAAATTCATGGGCTTCTCACTATGGCATCTCCTCTTTCAAAATTAAGAATTGCTTTGCCTCTGTATTATAATTTTAACTGGAAGCACCAAGCCAAGCAGGAAGAGTATTGCAGTGAGTCAGACATAGTGCAAATGGCTATAGCTGTGTGTGTTATCAAGTATTACTGTGCTTTTTTTCTTAATTAATGAAGGGGTTTTACAGAGTGGAAAGCCAAATTATTTGTATTTTTATTGGACTAGTTCAGTACCATTGTTATAAAACTGGAAATGAGAGTGAAGATATTGTAGCAATCATGTTTTCACAGGAGGGAAGTGATGGGAAGGTTTTGTCTGATTACCCAAAGTGTGACTATTCAGTTGGGAAGTGCACACACTCACATACACATGCATATCATCTATATTGCCTATTTTAGCATAATGAAATTGTTACTCTTCTACTACATCTAAACAGCTCATGTATAAATTGGTCAATTTGGTATATTAGACTTCTTTCTGTGTGTCTTAGTCAGCAAGTAGGCATTTTCTACAAAAAAGTCCTGCTTAATGTGGTGAGAGCACGTAAAACCTCATGCACTATCTCTTGTGTTTCAGCCAAAAAGATAAATCTTTTCTTATAGACTATTCAGTTTCTGTACAGTGGAATACATTAGCAAGTATTAACATTTATTCAGTTTACCAGTTGAAATTCCCAAGTTATTTTTTGCGTTTCTTATTATAAAGACTGATACAGGCAGCATGAGAAAATAATTGGTTGCTAAATGCTAAATTCTGTTTTTTCTTCATATTGCTGTCCTATGCTCAAAAACAATACATTACAAAAAAGACCAAAAAAATAATCAAATCCATTTTCTGACAGTGCCATGCATCTTCATAGCTAAATGCTGACAAGCATGGAATCACCTGTGGTAGCTCATTTAGCTTGAGGATAATCATACCTTCAGAACTGATGATAAATCTGCCAGCTGAGTGAGACTGCACAGCGCAAGTCATCAAAGCCACCACTGAAGGACAGGGATGCATTGTTTTGTCTGCTCTTGTCCCTCATGCCCACATCTGTGTGATCCCGTCAGACAAGGGCTGGTAAACTTTGAACATTAAGCCAAGCTTCAGAGGGAGCAGGATTGTGATAGAAGCCTGCTGAGGGTTGTTGCTGGAGAAATGAACTGTGAAAAAGTGTTTGATACTATGGCAGGGCAGCTGTAAATAGCCAGGAACTCAAAGGTTCCAGTTATGCACAGGGATATAAGCCATCCCCTTAGGTTACTTCTGATGTCCTCTTCTCACTATGTATTTTTACAGCACCTAGAACAAGGGGGGAGGTTCCTCCTTTGGTTTCTTTTCAGGAATTTTGATCAAAATGTGAGCAAGAGAGAGAGCTGCAGCCTGTTTCACTTGCAAAGTGTACCTCGTGGGTCCACCTTGCCATCTGGTTTTGAGGCCAAGAGGGAGCCCAGCTCTTCCAGCACTCCTTGTTGTGTTGGAGGGGCCGAGGCAGAAGCCTCCCTGTAGATTTTTAGAGAGGGGAACTAAGTCTCCCTTTCTTTTTGTCTGGGAAGATTATTTCCTCCTCGCCTTTCTCCCTTTTCTTTAACAGGGAAAACACATGGCTATTCTTTTCAACTCTGCTGCTTGTGTGGTGGGTCATTTGTTTTGTTTTGGTGGGTTTTTTTGTTTGTTTGTTTTGGGCTTTTTGTGGGTTTCGTGTGTCTGTTTGTTTGATTGGTTTGGTTTATTTTGTCTTGTTTTTTCTTACTTGCAGGCCAGGCAGTGCTGCATGCTCCTGCATGGCATCCCATCTGCCTGCCTGACTGCCTGGGGGCTTGGGCAAAGGCTCAACACCCTCCATTTTTGCCCAGGCTCTTCCTTGTGCCACACGTGGCTCCAGATAGTGTACAATCAAAACATCCTGGTCTGTGCTAATCAGGAGTGGTGAGGGCCTCTTGTTTTGGGCTCCTGGTAAACTCTGAGGAGTGCAGAAACGTTGGTGGGAGAAGGTTAGAGAAAAAAAAAAAAAGAGAGCACCAAGTGGAAAGAGTAATAAGAAAGAAAGGTAGGAAAAACAGATGTAAAAAGGTATGTTTGTGATTGTGTTCAGGTGGTGATGGGAGTCCTGAGCCCAAGAACACCTCTGGTTAGTAATAAATGTGTTGTATCCATGCAACATCCCTGCTGCCTGGCATCTCCTCTGGCTGTGTTCCTGCAGCTTTCATTCCACGAGTGACCTGTGGGCTACCCAGCAGTCTGTGCTGACAGAAGGACAAGTGGGAGCCAGGAGGCTGCCAAGCACCTTTTTTTAATCTCTCCTTTGGGTTTTCATGCTGGGATCAGCATGCCAAAATGTAACACGCCTGCCCTTGGAGGTCAAACTCGTGTTCTGCTGAGGAGCACTTCGGTCTGCCTGGAACTGTAATGATGCCACAGGAGCCCTTCCTGTAAGCTTCTGGGCACCTGGTTAATTTGAGCCTCTGTTGGGAAAGAAGGAAGAGAAATAAAGCTCACTCTGAGACCCTTACTGAGAGAGGAGGTCTCCAACCTCCAGGGTCCAATGTGGAGGTGGTGGGGTAACTGGAGCGTGACCCCGGGGAGCTCAAGTGGCTGTCACCAGGAGCTTCAGCAGGGTGCCCTAGAGCTGATGTCCTCTCATCACTACAGCACCAGGGATACTCTGTGGAAGACGACAGTTTGCACAGCTGCTGCTGCTGCTGCAGCTTTGGGGCTGCACAAAGGGGAGCTGGCGTTCGGGGAAGCTGCAGGCTGCTGCTCCCCATCATCCCACACTCGGTGGCAACCGGTTTTGCCGGCTGGGTTGTTTACACTCTCTCCGTTCGCAGCAACAAAGGCTGAAAATATTTCCCATAACGTTTGTTTGCTGTTCGCTGCAGAAGACTCATGGTTTATTTTTACGGCAAGCTTCCACTTCGAAAAGCACCTTCCTGTTTGCTTGATGTTCCTGCAGTGGCAGAAGAATACACGCCTGCCCAGCCTCCGGAGGATAGGCGAGATGGGACTCCAGAGAAACACTGCCCGACGCATCTGGAGGCATGCTCTCTGCTGATTCATTTAGTTAATGGCTGAGAAGAAAAGCCCTTTGTATACAGATGACTGAATAGCAGCCAATGTTTTTTTTTTTTTTTTTTTTTTTTTCCCTTCTCACAGACGAGGCTCCCCACCCTGCCAGAGCTCCTTTTCTGAGTCATTCCGCTGGTTTCAAACGCAGTTTTAAAATTCGTGTACACAAAGGGAGGAAATGGGAAGGGAATCCCCATCTCCCTGACTCCCTATAGGAGAGGAAGGCTGGGCTGCTCCCACAGGAAAGCCCCTGCATGGGGGGGGGTTGGGAAGAGTGAGGAATGTTTGCAGGAATATGCGTCTCTACCGCGGTTACAAAACAACTAAATAAAGGTGGAAAAGAGTGGCTGAAGTGGGAGGATACACAGAGGAGATAGAAGTGGGCAGTGGGAGGGGATGCTGTGTGGGCAAGGGGGAAAGGCTGGTGGGGAGCCCTGTGGTTATGTTAGAGCTGTCGGTGCCATCTGTGCAAGCCCAGCTGTGTCCCGCCGCAGGACTCGGTGGCTACAAACTAGGAGTGCGGTGAGAAACGGGCTTAATTCCTCTCTGACTTAAGTCCCTGCAAAATTAAATAGTTTCTACCCCAAGCCTGAGCCGGCCCGGCTGGGTGGACGTGGCACACAGCCTGGAGCTGTAGGAGAAGACTCTGTGGGAAATTGCAAAACTCTTCCTCTGCTAGAGGATGCTTGCTATGATAAAAGAGAGAGGCTCCAGCGGCATCACTGGCATTTCGAGAGGAAGGTGATCGCGTCTGTGAAAAGCAGGAGACAGAGGTGGCTCCCTCTAGACTGGAGGAAGGTCGCCAAGTCCTACGGGGGTTTAAAGCATTCTCTTGCTGATTTTGGCAATGGCCTATTCAGCAGGCTTGGCTTTAGTGAAAGCTGTTTTTAGGAGCATTTGCTCTGGAGCCTGAGCAGGTTCCAGTCTGGTGGGCAAGGCTCCTCCTGCCAGCAAAGCTCTGGGTGAATGAGTGTGCTGGACATGGTCTAGACCGGCGCTCTCCCTTTTTGTGAAGCTCAGGCTGAGGGACTGGAAGAACAGAAAAAAAAAATCTAAACGAAAAAAACAAGAAAGGAAAAAAAAAACAAAAATATAAAGAGGAGGAGAGGGGACTTGTCCTGCACTAAAAAGTGACTGTATAAACGTGAGGCTGCCAAATAAAACACTCAAATAAGAACCGCTTCTGTTTAACCTATTGGATCTGCAAAACCCAGCCTAGGCAGGGGAAAATCTGTAAGGTGCCCTGAGCCCTCAAAACAGTTAAATTAAGTTCCTGGTTCAGGAGCACCTTTTGCCCTCAAAGGCATTTGCACAAAATTAGCCACAACATAGTTTTACTAACATAAAGCACGGAGCTTTATCTGGAGGGGTGCAGAGGCACGTGTGGAACGCTCTAGGATTTTTTTTTTTAACTGGCAATTACACACAGGATGGAAAATACCCTGCTCGGAACAGTGCCAGAAGGCAGCAAAGAAAACCAACTTGGAGACTTAACACAGAGTGTACCCAGGGTAAAGTGCAGCCAGTGACAGGCAGCAATAACAGGGGCTTGCATGGTCATGTTTTAAAGGGTGGAACAGCACTTTAAAGAGGGCAAATATTTCACCTCAAAAATGCAGAAAATTATTGTCAGTTAATAGAGATGTGCATTCAAAAATTAAGAAATGTTGCTGTGAATGTGCAACTTTCAGGCAGCCTCTTTTGTGCCTGTGCATTATAATAGGTGATCTTGTAATTTAAGACTATTTTTAGCACAGAACCTCTGTCTCAGACAGTGAGTAGGTAGGCAGTAATTTGGATATTTTTTTATCCTTTTCAGCCAGTGTGTGACTGAGGCTACTGAGGCTATACTTACTTCATGTAATCTTAATTCTTCACTGAACAGTTAATAATTTCCATGGGACATTTTCATGGTGCTCATCAGTATTGTTTGTTGGTGTCCCACAAACATGCAAGTATTCATATTAACACCCTGCAGGATTAGGGAGCATTATTACAACTCTCTTCTTCATCCTCACTTTACAGCTTAGGAAGTCATGCACAAAAATGTCTAAATTCAAAAATACATACTGGCAATGGACTGAGAAAATAGAGGCATAATTCTCCAGGAGGTGCAATGTTTTATCTTACAAACTTCAGGTGCTGTCATGGGGGCCCAGCATCCCAGCAAAACTAAAAGCACTTTACCTACTACACTCAGAAAATGAGGAATACAGCGAGACCAAAGTGCCCCACATCACTTTGGGCCTGAAGCAGGGCAACATCAGTCTATATCTCCATCATAAGACTTTCTTTTCCTTGAGCACCTTGATTTGTTCATTGGCACCTCCAATCTCCTGCCAAAAAAGAAGCACAGATCCTGCAGATATATATCACAATGTGTGTGTTAATTAGAAATTTCCTCCACGTTTTTTGTATTAGTCTTAATGGCATGTATTCTCTGCTCTTGTTTGTTTGCTGTTTGTTGATTTTGGGTTTTTTGGGGGGGTGGGTTGGGGTATTTGTGTGCTTGTTTAGTTTAGTTTGGATTGTTTTGGTTTTAGTTTGTTTTTTTTTTCTAAATACATGACAAAAGCTACAGTCCATACAGGGTCAAACTGCCACATAATGATTGTCAGAAGGTTGGATGCTTTGATTTCATCACTTGAGCCAAAACACCAGGTGATGGACCCTTTTGAAGTGCCAGTGTTCAAACTAGAAGAGGATTCTATATCTCTTAGTCTAACCTCCTGTACACTCCTACCATTACATTTTCTCACAGATATTATCTGTTCCTGTCATTACCCACATCTTATTGGACTTGCTGATCTTTGTACACCTGTGCTATGCATTTGCTTTCCCTATTCTTGTTTCTGATGCCTTTCCTCCATCCCTCGTTTTCCTCCCTTCCTGTACTTCTCAAATTCATTTCTCCAGATGCAACCTTGTTTTCTGCACCACCATCATCATCCTGCTCACACACCTGGGGGAAGCTCTTGATGCTGCTTCCAACAAACATAGGGAATGGTTTATTGCCTTCTTTTAAAATGATGCTGGAAAGGGGAGTGAGGGTGGAAAGAGAACATGGTGTCCTCAGTCCCTACTCATCCATTTAGGGGTCCAGTGGCTGGGGCTCTCCCCCAGGATTTTGGAGAAGTGCTTCCAGCTTTGTTACTGCCTGTCTGCTTTGAGGACTGGCAGAAAGAAGGAGGTCACCAGCTACTCTGGGATTTTTCATTTTTCTGTTGAAACAAAACAAGGAAAATCAAAGAGGTCCCAAAGGAAGGAGCAGAACACTCCCTGTACCATCCTGGGGATGCAGAGGCCCAGCTGTACTAAGTATTTCCTTATAAAAGAGGTCATTGTGTAAAATTCACGAATGCTTTTGGAACTGCTCTCTCTTTTCTCCCAGATCCAAGAAGGGCTACAACCACTGAGCTGCAAAGTCACACATCTCGCTGAGCATCAAGCTGTCCTGCATATTGCAACACCAGGACAGCAATGAAGGTGTGGGCATGAGAAAACCTCCTGTCATAGCTGCAACCCTGCAAGATGTTTCTGTACCACCTGGCACGTTTTGCTGTTGTATCATGGGCAGTTTCTACAAGAACTTGGCAACACCCCCGAGTTTTACAACCTGGTCCTGTCAAGTCTGCTGTGGAGTATTTAGTATCAAGCTGAGAGAATTAACATGAAACAGTTCACAAAGAGGGATGACTAGAGATAGAACTTCAAGGCTGTCTACCAGGACATACAAAACCAGATCAGTAGGTTTTACACCGAAGATGCACCTCTTGAGATGCATAGTTAGGCACCTGGGATACCAGGAAGAATCCATAAGCCTTTCTCCTTGGATGGATGTCACAGTTTAGGTCCAGGCGGTACCAACCAGGCCCCCGCTTGCTCATCTCCCACCCCCACCTGTGAGGGAGGAGAAGATCCACCCAGAGGCTCATTAACCGAGGCAGGGACAGGGAGGTTTGCATTCCTCAGTTACTGTAACAGGCAAAAAGCAGGCAGGGTCCATTTAGTAAGAAAAAAACCAAAACTAATTTAATCTGCAAGGAGAAAGAGAAGACATGGCGAGACCTTAAGACCTGACCCCCCGCCCCTCCCTTCTTCCTGAATGGTTTCACTGCCGCCTCCCCCTCAGGGCACAGGGAGGGGCAGGGGGGGTTCAGGGTCAGTTCCCCACACGGTGTTTCTGCCGCTCCCTCCTCCTCAGGATGAGGTCTCCTCACATTCTTACCCCAATCCAACGCGGGGTCTCTCTCATGGGAGAGTCCTTCAGGAACCCCTCTGACATGAGTCCGTCCCACAGGTGCAGTCCCTCAGGCACAGACTGCTCCAGCCCGGGCTGCACACAGAGTCACGGCTGCTGTGGGAGCAGTCACCTCCTCTGGCACAGGGTCTTCCATGGCTGCAGATGCACATCCATGAGTCTGTCCCACAGGTGCAGTCCCTCCAGCACAGGCACAGACTGCTCCAGCCCGGGCTGCACACAGAGTCACGGCTGCTGTGGGAGCAGTCACCTCCTCTGGCACAGGGTCTTCCATGGCTGCAGATGCACATCTGCCCCTCCCGGTGATCCTGCACAGGCTGCAGCTCAATGTCAGCTCAGCTGTGACACTTCAGGGGCTACAAATCCACATTTAGCCTTCAAGGACAGCTCCACCATGCTCTTCCATAGGCTGCAAGGGGACAGCTGCCATCTCACCATGGGCTGTGTCTCTCTGCTCGGGCACCTTTCCCTCTTCTTCTTCACTGGCCTCAGTATCTTTTCTCTGGTATTGCTTGCTCTCACCTCTTGTTCTCACCTCTTCCTCTCCTCCACAGGTCTCTTTTCTGTATTTTTCAGTTTTGTTTCCCCTTGCATGAATATTACTCACAGAAGCTTATCCAGCTTCCCATATCTGCTTGGCCTCAGGCAGATGTGGGGCCAGAATTGGAACCAGGGGAGCTTCCAGCAGCGTCTCACAGGAGCCACCCCTGTGGTCATCCTGCTTCCAAAACCAGGACGATGTCCCTAGCTCTGAAGGAGCCCAGAGCAAAGCAGCCAGGGTTAGGGCAGTGCCTGGACACTGAGAGACTCCCAGGCAGGAGAGGCTGGGAGCAGTGGGGGATGCTAATGCAGGTTAACCACTCAGATTGCCCTTCATGGTTTCTCCACTTGCAGCCTTGTGTTCCCACACTCCTCCTACAGACAGTGAGCCTTGCTCTAAGTCTCTCTAGAGACATTCTGTTTGTGTTTCATTGCAATGCCTGGGGGTGGCAGGGGAAGAGACTAGGGGAAGCTGAAGGAAGCAAAAAAATTCACAGGGAGTTGTCCTGCCAGCAGCAGTAAACTGGAGCAGAAAGCTATTTGTAGGCGTGCCTGAAAGACTGGTACCTCAGGACATGTTTCAGTAGCCTGGCTGCTCCACAGCAGCCTACGGTTGGGCTGTGGCAGGTCTGATGCTTTCAGGTTTTAGCTCATCAGGTTTTCCTCCAGAAGAACGTGTGTTCCACTTGCACAAAGCTGATGGTAGAGCTGTTCTTTGGATCTGGGTGAACCTGAGCCTCAAGAGGGCTGAGAAGGCTGGGTCACCTTCACCCCATGCCCAACCAGTAACACATGGGTTGGTAGTCTGGGCACTCATCTAGAGAGAGGGGCATGCAGGATGCATTCCCTGGCCTCCTGAGGGAGCTTGTTGTTTAAAAAGGCCCTTCCTCCTGCTTTGTCCTTGAGAAAACTTGCCTCTGGAGTATTTACACCATGCTCCATTCTCCAGGTGTGCCACAGATAGGAGAAACCTTCTATCTTCTGGGAGAAGCCTTCCCACACAGGAGAAACCTTCCCAGGGAGGCAGCTGAGGCCACCTCCTCCTGAGGGGACAGCCTTGGGCAACCACCCAACTCATCTCTGACCAGGCTGAGAAAATTTGGCTTGCATTAAGGCATACCTCTTGTTCTGAGGAAAGTGATTATCTGATGATTACCTGAAGATTTTAAGTGCATGTGGGGCCAAGTGTAGGCAAAGTTTTTGAGCTTTGCGCTGCTAGTCCTTGGGACATGCTTAGGTGCCCTTTGGTGGCTTCAGCTCCATGTCTAGCAGGACTATAAGAATGAAGGGCTCTCCCAGAAGCCTACACTTTGGTGCTGTTGTCTTGACTAAAAAAACATAGGCACATCTCTAACAAAAAGGAGAAACCAACTGTGATTTTCAGGCATAGCCTCCAAAACAGCACCTGTATTTCAGCTATATGGTTGCTGGATATTTTGGGATTATTTTAAAAAACAAAACAAAAGAAAAAACATTGGCAAAACAACATTTTTTTCCACTAAGATCATTGTTGGCAATAAAATTGAAAAAAAACCTGATCTCTGTTTGCTGATACTTCAGTTCATAAAAAAAAAAAACAACATTCAACTTGAGGCAGGAGGCACAGAAGCCCAGACACTTGAACTCCACCGATGATAAAGCACTGATAACAGGATCCAGTCACAAAAAGAGTGAAAGAATAGCTATTACCAGCTGCGAGGCAAATTTTATGGGTAGAAGTTACGTGCATTATAAACAAAATATGTATAGAAGGAAAAACTGAACATTTTTAATAAAAATCCTCCCCAGGAATAAGATGGGACCTTTGCCAGCAAGGCAGAGGGAGGGAAGCTTCTCTCATGGTGTAACAAGATGGCATCAGCAGTAAGCCAGGGGCTTCCTGTGCTGGGAAGGGATGCAGTTGCTTGCACCCACACAGCTGAAAAAGCAGAGGAAGCAGCTCACGAGATATGCTGAACAGGCTCAGGAAGGGGAATTGATGGCAGCAAAAATGGGTTTTTATTAATTGCAGAGCCAAGTCAAGGGTGGAGCCAGGCTGGCGCTGGAAAAGAGATGCTTATTCTTTCTAGTGGACCTTGGCATGTTGAATTATCAGTCCTTGATAGGAATGACATGCTAAGTGGCATGTTTACTGGTTTCTCAGTTTCCTGCCCTGTTTCCACCTTCAGCTTTGTTTCTTTTTTCTGTCTTAAAGGCCTTGAACATGGACACGCTATCCTTCACAAACCCTCAAAGTACCAAAGAAACTGTTTATTACTTTTCATCAAGTATAGTTCTTTTAACCTTGGCCACCAGTGGGCCAGAGCCTCCCAAGGGAGAACCAAAAGGCAGAGCCTGCAGCTTCATTTCCCAGAATAAAAACCATGGCTGTGATGACATTTTTCCAGGCAACTTCCCTACAGGGAAGACTTTCCCAGAATAGTAGTGAGACATTTTATCTATGTTTTGGGTACTTACTTCTGTCAGAAATGGATTGGCAAGTAGTCCACAACTGGCACAAGTTTCCAGAAGGCCAATTTCAAGTAGGGCACTGCAGGTGTCTGCAGGGAACAGTCCTGTTTAACGTCTTCATCCATAGCCTCAAGGAGGTGATGGAAGCCATTCCCCTCACTTGTCTCACTTGTGCAGTGGGACTGGTCACACACTTGAGATCAGGGCTGTCATCCAGAGACAGATATAGGCTGGAGGAATGAGCCAACAGGGACCTTATGAAATTCAACACAGATAATTGCAAAGTCCTGCATCTGGGAAGAAATAACACCATGGCCACAATAGAGGCTGAGAACCATCAGGCAGCAGCTCAGATGGAAAAGCCTTTGGGGCTGTCTCTTATACCAGTATCCAAAAGGCATTGATAGGTTGGATGGGGCCTTGAGCAACCTCATCTAGTGGAAGGTGTCCTTGCCCTTGCAGGGGGTTTGGATCTAGATGATCTCTAAGGTCCCTTCCAACCCTGGCCATTCTATGAAACTGGAGCAATGTCAGGGGAGGACAAAAAAGATGGACAATGCTGGATGAAGCATACTCCCTGTGAGAAGATGCTGCAGTTACATGGCTTGTTCAACTTGAAGAGATGAATTGCAGGGGGCAGGGCCATGGCTGCTTTCCAATACCCATGGGATGATCAAAAAAGGCAGAGCCAGGCTCCTCACCATGGTGCATGGTGAGACAACAGGCTTAAGTAGGAACAGGAGAAGTTTAAAATAAGGAAACACTTTCTCACCAGAACACCAGCCAAGCTGTGGACCAGGTTCCCCTAAGTGGCTGTGCAGTTTGCATCCTTGGAAGCTTTCAGGATCAGATCAGGTAAAGCCCTGAGTAACTTGGTCTGACCCTGCTTTGAACAGGATATTAGACCTCCTGAGGTCCCTTCCAAATAGAACTATGGTTCTATTCTAGTTCATAAAACTGTGGTTTTATGATCCTAATTATTTTTAAGCTTTACTGCCTTATAGCTTGAAGACTTTGACAGCTTCTGGTGTGAAAATAAAAGCATGCTGTGTGGCATATTTCTGCTTCTACAGGAAAAGACCTCTCCATTAAAGCATGATTTGCATCATCAGGAGGGTGGGACTTGACTCAGTTTTCCTTCTTGCCGTTATTTACACAATTTACCACCCTTGTTTCTTTTCAAGAGCATTTTTGGTGTGCACCACATGCAAAAACCTTTGGTTTGGTGCAGAGAACTTTGGCCACAAACTGTGCAAGAGAAGGAGGGGGGTGGTGGCAAATCCCTTTCTGTGCTACACAGAGGCTGCATTCTTGTATGACTCCTCGAATTTTAAGAAGGAAGAAAAGTAAAAACACAATGAAAATTATTTTCTTTAGCTAGTAGTTATGGTGGTGTTAATGGCTGGAGGTCTATTTCCCCATGACACAAAGCAGCAGCTCTGTAAAAGCAGGGGTGCCTGGGGAGTTGTAGTCTCTTGGTACTGTAAAGCAGGATAAGAAATTGCCCCTAGGACTCATGCTGCAAACATGGTGTTTTATCATCCAAATCAGATCCAATGATGGCTGTGGTAAGAGTTTGACTGGACACAGAAGCACAGCAACATTCTTCATCTTGGCTGATAAAACATGAGTATGGGTCCCATCTCACCCTTGTGATACAATTTTATATTTTTATTTTTCCAAATTCACCCTGCTATTAACACTCGTCAAGGAAAGGAACGCTCTAGTGGCTAATCTGGAATTACCCTTTCCCTTCTCCTCTCTCCCTCCTCACACACCTGGCAAAGGCAGCCAGGGTGCTGTGGTGCAGCCAACTCTCCCCACAGCACAACACAGCTGCATGGCTTTAGGGGACTGGAGTCCAGCTGAAAACAGAGACAGACCTCACTGCCATGCCTGAAGAATAAAGATTTTTGTCTTCACTTGCACACAGAATAAAGTCACAGAGTACCACAAAGGAGTAACTAGTTCCATACAAGGAGGAGCAAGGCAGTAACCTTTATTGAACACCCACGACCACTTTTAATATCTCTCTGCGTTTACACTATGCCCTAAATAGCCTGCAAGTAGACCAAGTCCCAAATTATGACTTGCTGATTACTGGCCCTGTCTCTCCTTTTGCATTCCTGATGGTGGGATGTAACCTGAAATACTGAGATCTCTGCCTCCCTCCTGGAAATTCACTCTGCACCTTGACTGTGAGGGTAACCAAACACCCTCCCTCCAGGAGGTCAAAGAACATTCTCCTCCCCCTCTACTCTGCCCTAGTGTGACCAGATCTGGAGTATTGTATCCAGTTCTGGGCTCTCCAGTTTAAGAGGGAACAGAGAGATATATATATACAGTAGAGAGAGTCCAATTGAGGGCTATGAGGGTGATCAGGAGACTGGAACATCTGTCATATGAGGAAAGGCTGAGAGACCAGGGTTTGTTTAGCCTGGAGAACTGAAGACTGAGAGGGGATATTAATGTTTATAATGTTTATCTGAAGGGTTGGTGTCACGAAGGTGCTCTTTAAAGGGGTGCCCTGTGACAGGCCAAGAAGTAATGAACATAAACTGGAACATGGAAGTTCCATCTCAGTATGAAGAATAACATTTTTTACTGTGTGACAGAGCACTGGAGCAGGATGCCTAAAGCTACTGTGGAGTTTCCTTCTCCAGTCTTTCAAGACCCATCTGTGGATGTGTTTCCATGTGATCTGCCCTAGATGATCCTGCTTTGGCAGAGGGGTTGGACTCGATCTCCAGAGGTGCCTCCCAACCCTTACCATTCTATGATCGAGGATCTTTAAAGCTATTCTTTTAATTGCAAAACTCAAAATAAGGCGAGACCATGGGTTTGGGAAGGGCTGCCAAGTGCTCCCTGCTCTTCCCAGGAGCAGAGGTGGTGCCTGTGTGAGCTGAAGGAGCAGCCTGCAGCAGAGCCGAAAAACCCGTCCTGCGGTGCGACTATCCAGGCTGCCTTTCCCCCTATGCCTCTCCTCAGACAGAGCCACAGAGCAACATCTTGAGATGCAAAAATTTTTATCCAGAAGGACCTGCCAGGTTACTGTTTCGAAGGAAGCAACGTTGCTGTCAGGACGGAGCAGCCGAGGCGCAGCGCCCCAGTGTGTGGCAAGGAAGGGACGAAATGCCAGCATTAAGAACAAGGCATAAAAGGTCACTTCTCAGCCACAGCCTGAATATCTATTGAACACGAAATGTGCTGCTAGAGAAGAGAAGCATTCAGCATGCCATGAATGGCTGCCTTGTGGATTCATTCTGTAGGAGCCACGCATGTGGCAGCCTGGGTCCAGTGGTGGAAAAATCTCACTAACCTATTTTTATCATTGCCAGCAAAGTCTGGCAACTGTCTAGATGTTCTAGGTTCATTTAAAAGCAACTTTTGATAGGGTTCAAGGTCCTCACTTGTGACAGTTCAAATTAGGTCATTTCCTCAGAGCTGCCAGCAGGCAGAAACTGAAGGGGTGGCTATTTTATAATCATTGTAATTATACAGTGGCCATAGGCATAAACCACCCTCTAAACATAGCAACCCAACAAAACTCAGCTTGTGCTGTGCTAAGTTAGTGCTTGCACATGTGCTTCTTAGTCAGGGAAGCAATTCTCACCCAGAGACAGCATCCCCTGGCCCCACGGGGTCTTTCTCCTGGGCACCAGCAGCACCAGGGACTTGTTTATTCTGTTGCAATGCACCTGGCTCTTTGCACAGCTTCCAGGGCTATGTAGCACACCTGTGTCCTCAGACCCTCACCTGCCTTCTTGTTATCGGCCTACTGGTGGTGACAAATAAGGAAAACAAGCTTAAAAAAACAAAAACCAAAAAAACCAAACTAGTACTTAGGAAAGAGCCCTGCATTGCTGGCATCATTTACAGCCAGAGGCTTCCTAGGCAACAGTCTCTGCAAAGACTTGCAAGTGCCTGCCTTCTTGTTAAGAAAACTGCATCTGACTCACATTTGTCACTGGGATTTTTGCCTCCACCACTTTTTTCTCAGTCCTCCCTCTCCCCCCCCTCCTCCTCTTCCTTCAGTGCAATTGCTCTGAGTTGTCTGCTGCAAAGTTTGCTTGGACTTACAAGTTCAACTGAAAAACAAAGCAGTGATGTAAAAGCAGTTCCTAAAATCTGCCTGCAAGCACTTTGTATTCTTTTCCCCTGAAGGGTGAAGAGGGTGGAGTACAAGCCCTGGCTGGGACAGCCCATCAAAACAAATCCAGGCTTTTCTGTCTACTGGAGAAATGCCTTTGCAAGTTCTTTTTGCAGTCACCCAGCAGGTAACTACATCTTCCCCTTATGCAAATACATCTGCCCATTATGACTAAGCCTGTTAATTGCATAAACATAGTGAGAATGTGGTCTGATGGATTTACATTTCCAAGTGCCTGAAAGGATAGGATTTATATCCCCCTTCCTCCCCCCCCCAAAAAAAAAGAAAAAAACCCAACAAAACAACCCCACAAAAAACCCACCCAAACCCAAACCAAACATGTTAGGGTCACACCTTTCTTTCCATTATTGACAGCTTCTTCCCACATCCATCCCACACTGTCTCTACATTTCATGGACCTGCTATAATTTTTGACTTGTACTCACTTATGGTGCTGGTGTACAATTCCTGTTAAATGACAACGTGCTGCAGCACGGATGATTTTCCCAGCTCCACCTAAAGAAGGAAGTTATTTTTCAGCAAGAAACCTTGTCCCTGTGGGCAAGCCAGGCTCTCCCTGCCTTGGTGCATGTTCCTCAGACATAGTTGACCATGCAGGTAGCTTGGGATTCTGTTCTTCAGGCTAACTCTGATTTTCTAAGTCTATTAATCTTTCTTCTAGCATAATTAGCTCATAGTTTGCCAAATCCAGCCTTCCTCAGAACTTTCTAAGTCCTTGCCCCTTAGTCAAACATTTTCTTAAGCTTACAACAATAGATACATGATTTCCTGGTGCAAACTCCCATGTTCTGTATGCACTATTATTTTTCCCCACTGTCCTTGGCTAGCTTACAACATATAAATAACCATATCCTTTGGTGGTTTGGCTTTATCTTCCTTTGTTTTCCTCATAGCAGAAGACAAGGGGCACCACTGACAGCAGTCTCAAGAGCAATACAATGCAGTGCCCACAGATGCTCACCCGTCCACACAAGCCAAAACCCAGCAGCAACCTGTGAGCTGCCTGTGCCACACGTGTCTCATCAGTGTAACCCTTTCAGCCTTGCTTCATGTTACCCATTTAACAGCCTCATGGGCAGTGCTTTATGTCAGCGTCTGCCACAGGACTTACTCCCATGACCAGTTATCTCTTCCACTATCCCAATCCAAGCAAATGTCTAGACCAGGACTCCTCAGATCCAACAGCTCTTTGGTATCCACAAGCAATTCACATACTTACAGCAAGTAGAGCCACAAGACACCTACATTAAGCAAATTTAGTGCAAATGACTAGCAGTACCTGTGCTTAATGAAGAAATATGCCAATGTCTGGAAATAAAGCAGCTTAAGACCTTATCCCTTCTGAAGTGGTTTCTCACATTCCAAGCAAGCTTTAAGGTTTTAACAGTTACACCTTTCTCTTTACTGATGGGACAGGGATTATGGCACAGAAAAGGCAAAAGTATTTTACTTTTTTTTTTCTTCACCCTATCTATTCATGCCAACAGGCATTACCTCCCAACTCTATGATAGTATTTTCCTACTCATTTTTCCCAAGCAAGAATACTTGCTTTTATACAGGCCCATCAAACCAGGACAGACCTCTTCCTAACATGGATCCTCACCATGTCTAAATACTTCTCTTCCACTCCCTTCACAAGCATTACACCAGCATTAGTCACTTTTGCCACAGCACATGCATGGACATAAAACCACCAGCACTGTCCCAAATAGTCCTTTCAGTATTGCAATTCCCCCATTGCTGCTCTCCAGAAAATCTATCATCCTTTTTTTTCACCTTTTTCCAGTCTCATCCTGCTCGATTCCTGACCTAACTGGAAGATGGGAACTCGCTTTCTGCTTGGGCAGTAATGCACGCACAGATTTTTAGGGCTGCCATATCCAAGAACTGAAGTCTTCTGGAATTTCAGTCACAGGTGTTACTTGTAAAGTAAAACTAATCATCTTTCAGCTCATCAGCATTCATTACTAATTACTCATTCCAGGCTAGCTTGCAGATCTTTGTATGACCACAGCCAGGTTTTGCAACTGTAGTCACATTCCTGCTTAAAGGAAAGCAATATCCAAGTAATAAACAGTAGCTTGCTCTTCTCTGATAACACACTTACCCTTTTGTTGATTACTCAGAAGCAGCAGCTCCACATCCAGGATGTTCAAAAAGGACTAAAGATTGTGCTGCAGGACTTAGAAATGTGGTGTGGAAGGGGACAGTTAGAGGCATGAAATGCCACAGTCAACATTGTGGGTAAGGTAGCAGTGTGCAAGGTGAAAACTGATTCCCAGGAAGCCCCTATCCAGCTTCTGCAGAAAGCAGGAACAAGAGACACTATAAACTTAAGTCTTCTTCGGTTGATTTGGATGCCAGTTAGAGAACTTCCTCCCTAGACATCACCAAAACGCAGCTCATGAGCAGAGATACTGAGACTGGGGCTTAATTCTTGTCCCCTCAGTTACAACCCACTGCATTTTCTCAGACATTGCCCAACACTGCTGCTGTTAAGATTACAGCTCAATGTTGGCAAACCCAAACACAGGCACCATCATGGAGCAACAGAACCAAATGCAGTAAGCTTTCATTATAGCAGAGAGCAATTCATCCCAGTTCTTTCAGGTGCCAGCATCAGCCTCACGATGCCCAGATTCATACAGCTGACAAATGCCACACATCAGTTCTGCAAGAGCTCAGGGAGACATGGTAGGTCTTAAATTCCCATATGAGATTAGGAATTTTCCCTCCAGGCTCCCTCATATATCTAAGGAAGAAAATTAGATCAACTTCCTTCTGAGGTCATTCCAGTCTCTCCAAGATGCACAAAAGCATGGTTACCATTACACTTCTTTGCAATGCAGATTATTTTTGGTTTTTTTCAGAAGCCTCATGAACACAGAATAGGGCAGGGAATTAGAGGAGCACTGTATGGTTTGCACAGCCCCTCAGACAAGTGACAATGTGCAACACAAAGGTGGGCAACACATCTGTGTCTTAGTTCAGAGCTACAGCCAGAGCCTGAACCTCAACAATTCTGGTGTTTCTCACAATAAATACCAACCTCCTTCCAAGAGGAAGGTGGGAACAAACAAGGACTAATAATGGACATTTGTAGTGCCTGAAGGACAAAGACCAGAAGTTCCTAGGAACAGAGCTGAGATACTACAGCAGGAGAACAGCAGATACAGGTATAGCACAGCAGCTTGCTGGTAAGGATCCAAGTCCATAGGCAGCTCCCATCACAAGATATTTTTAAGAAAAAAAAAAAAATTACTTAAAAAGCGCCATTTAGAGTAGAAATACAGGAAAAATTGTTAATTCTTTAGGATAAGGGTTCCACACTAATATCTCTGCTCTCTCCCACATCCATTTTTAAACTGAAACAGGAAATCCACAGCTCTAGATGATGCTGCAAGCACCAACTGCAGAACCACACAGTAACTTTGCATTCAACTTCTGTTTTTTCCACTTGGAAACCCCAAATTTGGCAACCCTTGAGCTTGCACTTCTGTAGCTTTGGAGAAACAAAGCACAAAGCCAGCCACTGAGAAAAAATCCTGATAATAGACTATGTGAATTTGCCTTATCAAGGGAGCGAAAAGGTTGGGTTGTGTCAGCAGAGAAGCTGATATAAGAAAGCCCCTCTGGCTCCAGGGTAGAGCCCAGCCTGTTTGCAACCTGACACTGCCTGCACATCCCCATTGCCACCTGCATGAAGATGACAGTAAAAATGTTACACAAGTTCACCTCCATGCTACACATCAAACAGCAGGATAAGAACAGTAAAGTCTCATCTCTCCCACAAACATACAGTACATCTTATACAATACATCTTACTCTTTATTAAGTATCAAATTGTCTCCAACATAAATTACATCCAAATTACATAGGTTTCCAGAAAGTCAGATATTTTATGTACAATATTTGTCTTGAGTCAGATATATCTTTATCATTTTAACCTATAACGTAAAAAGCAAACCTACATCAGTACCAAGTAAAGCATTAAAAAGGTAACAAATATATAATTTTTTAGAAATGCTTTCAGAACGCTAAAGTTAATGACGGTGATTTTATAGTGCAGCAGTCTTGGGCTTTTAGCTCTTAAACCATTTCTCTGTTTTTGCGGATAGCACAGCAGAGAATCATACTGAATATCATGCCAAAAATCTGTAAAGAAAACACACACACACACACATTAGAAACTGGAGGACCAAAGCAGTTTTTCTAGCAACACGGGAACAAGTGTAGCTGCTGTTCCTGGCCCAGATACCACAATAAGATTATTCTGCAGTTTGTGTCCCTCCCCCTCCACCCCAACTTTCAGTCCATTCTCACCAACACCCTCCACCCTCAGTATTTCAAATTAGATTAGCTATAAAACACCACAATATCTCTTAAGAAGTATTTGATCATTATGGCATTCTTGCATCCATGTCATACTTCCCTCCAAAAAAGTAAAACAAGCAAACATGATTTTTTTTCATAGCACTGTTATTTCAGTTCTCTAGCAGGGTCTTTAATTTTTATAAGGGAAAGAACAACAACGATCCTCAAAAGATGACTAAGAAGCAGGATGGTCAACATGACCAATACATCTCTGCCCTATATACACACACACTACTGATAGAACCTTGCCAGTGCTAAAAATGCAAGGAAGCAGATGGTAACCCAAAACAGAAGCAGGGAGGTCCAAGGCACCCCACTCTCCACCCTGCCTCAAGGCCCTGCAGCACAAACCCTTGATCTTGCTGGTACTTGTCAGTATGGCAATGGGCTTGTAGACTGCCATGCCAGGCACTGCTCAGACTTCTGCTCCAAGTTCCCTTTGGAGACTCACCATTATTACAGCAATGCCAAGGCCAACTGCTCCAATCACATTCAGCTTTGAATTGAAGACATCATCAATAGCAGCAGGGCATGACTGAAAAGAAACAGACTGTTCATTAGTGTTTCATGCATATGAAAGGTTTGTTTCTGCTTGCTAGTTTGAGTGCAAGTCTGCTGACTGTTGCTAAACCTTTGACCAAACCTGGTCAAAGACTCATCTTCTGAAAGGTGCTTTGAACTGTCATTTTCACATCTTTAAACAAAGACAGGGATGTTCCAACACAAATGCTGAAGACTGGGTTTAAACTTCTCCACCATGTATCTAACTTCTTAACCATGCCTTGGCTACAGCCACCTGGAACTGAGCAAGGAGATCCAAGACCAATGGTAACTGGACCAGACTTGGCTTGGTAATAATGCCTGTCAGCATTTAAGTTGCTCTATTGCTCCACACTTTTCAAAAGACCTTTGAAACCACTTGATACTTCCAATTGCTACTGTAATTTTGTAGACACCTTATGAACACATGGTCCATGGAAAGGGCACAATTTCTTGAGCTCTATGCACTCATGCTAGGCTAATGGGTAGATTCATAGAGGTGCCAGTCTGAAGCTTCCAGGACAATGAATTACCATGGCAAATAAAGAAAATTCAGGCCTTTCCCCAGAAAAGACTCATGATCGCGAAAAAAAAAAAAAAAAAAAACAACAAACCAGAACAAATTTTTTCACTTGAAACTGTTGAAAACAACTTTTTTTTCTTCTTTAACTGTTTTTTATCCAGTCAAGAAGCAAAAACTGAATCAAGGAGTAAAGAGATATACTCACAAGAATTAATCAGTTAAGTCAGAGTATCAGTAGTGTTACCACTTAGAGGCACACAGATCAGATGCACTGTTACATCCTTTTAGTTTTGCAGTCCATCTACTGTGGGGTTTTTTTTCTACAGTTGGGACTAAGACCATATACAGGTCACAAGATCAAGTCAACAGGTAAAGATAAAACACACTTAGCAAAATAAAAACAATAAAACCTGCATGCTGCCTCAGCTGCTCCCATACAGTCTAACACATAGCAGACTGCATGGACAGAAATAAAGATACAGTTTACATAGACTGAAGTGTCATGTGGTCAGGTATCTAAAGGCACAAAATCATCCCTGGTAAATGCACAAGTAATGTGAAAAAAAAAATAATTAATTGAATTCCTGCATCCTGAAAACTGTATTTTCTATAGGAAATCCCACAAAGGTTTGCAGAGCACAAAGCAAGAGCACAAGACAGCTTTAAGAAAAACAGGAAAAGGGGTTAATTAGGAACAACACAAGATGCCTCTCCTGTATCTGTGGCATACAGGCACCTTTGCAGCAGTATTTCAACATGGGAACCCATTTCATTAAACTGGCTTCACAGTGACAAACTCACCTGAACAGTTCTCCAATTCATTAGCCCTCCACCCTCCCTTCCCTTGCTCAAATTTCAGACCTGCTCCCACCCCATGCTCTACCCCTCCCTAACCCAAAGGGGAGACAAATGCTTCTGTGCAGCACCAGAAAGGTGCTTTGGTGATGGAAGCAGCCAGGAAAACAGAGCTCCCCAATTTGGGGTTTGTTTTGTTTTGTTTTTTGGTTTGGGTGTTTTGGTTTTGTGTTTGGTTTTTTTTTGGTTTTTTTTAGATGAAGTTTTGGCATTATGTTGTCCATCATGTCAGTGACTTGTGACACATTTCCTGTGCAAGTTCAGATTTCCTGCTGACCCTGCTTGTTCTTCCCACAGTAACAGTACGTTGATTTTCCACAACCAGACTGATTACAGAGATAGGTTGCTAAGTGTGACGTGGCAATCTCCCAGAGACTGGAAGGGTTTATTTAGAAACGTGTTTCTCATTCTACTCGGGGGGCAGAGTTGTTGGTAAATTAAGTCTTGCTTTACCACTGTTGTTAACGACTCAAGCACGGACTTCTTTGGACAGGTATCCATGAACTGCTGCTCAAGAGCTCCTGTAAGGCCACAGCAGTCTAGCTACAAGAGAAAACAGAAAAAGAAAACCAGGTTAAATAATACTTTTTTTTTTTCCCCTCTGTATCTGATAAAAAGGAGAAATAGAATACATTAGGTTTTATTACAGACCTTATGCAAATTTGCTTAAAAATCCTGCCAATTTGACTGCTATAAACTTAACTTTGAAAAGCCTTTATTGCATTTAAGGACAAGAATGTGAAAGGAAAAGCTAAATCTTGTTGAGTACACATGCATGAATTTTGGTGACAGCTTGTACTCCTTGCAGACACAGAGATGAGCTCCTCATAGACATGCTCTAAATAAAAGCCACAAGTCTAGAGCTCCCCAGCTTGCTTCTGAGTTTCGGGAAAAAAAAAGTAGTTCTATGCATTTCAGAAGTTCAAAGGAACAAAAAAACCCACACTAAATTCACTAATACTATAGAAAAATACCTTCTCTGCAAGTCATTACCAATACTCCCTTGGTTTCTTCTGGTTAGTAAGGTACTGGAGTTGTACAGGGAACTGGATGACATTGAGAACAGTGTGAAGAAGCAGCATTACTGTCTAAGCATAACCATGTACTTACAGCTAACTGAAAGGCTTTCAGGGTCTCTCTGGCAGCTGGTTGAGATCTCTTTCCATAAGTTTCCCTGTAGAATTCCTTTAACTCTTCAACAACCTACAAGACAGAAATTGTGGCTTACTACCATCTTACCTTAATTATGGAAAACTTGTTTCAAGTCAGTCAGTCATTAAAAACACTACAACCTACAACACCCATCCTGTTGACATGTAGTAACTGAGGGTGGGCACAGAGGGTGGACAGCATTTTCCACCTGGAACAGGTGAGCCTAACTGGTAGACTCACTTTAAAAGACACACCTAAACAGATAAGATTCAGAGTTTCCCTTCCAAAGCTCTGTGCTTCTAGGTGGAGTGAGGAAACCAAGTCTTTGCCCATTGCTTACACAAAACTATTCCCTATTCTTTTCTTGCTAGGTCCCCTCTGGTGTAATGCAAGCAGAAAGTAACCCCCATCACCTTATTTTGAAACAAGACAATCCTGACTGCTCGTGAGGGGACAGCCCAGATAAGTCATGTTTTAAATGCAGAAACATTCAGCCAATAGCTGACCTAGCTCCTATCCAGAAGTGGTAAAGCTTCACTGATGGCCTGCTTTGTTTCAGGGCTCAGCCAGGTACTGTCTGGAGGCTATGATCTCCAGCATGCACCAGCAGCTTGGATTCTCATTTGTAAGTGAGAGACTTTAATTTCATTTATTGTTTTGCTAAAACACATCTTCTTCCTCTCCCCTCAGCTTCCTGTGTAATCAAGATTAGATTAGTGCTGGAATAGTTTTTAGCAGACTGCTAAGTTTCCATAAGCACGTAGAATCATAGAAAGGTGTGGGTTGGAAGGTACCCTCAAAGATCACCTAGTTCCAAGCCTCTGCCATAGGCAGTGACACCTCCCATTAGACCAAGTTGCTCAAATTCCCATCCAACATGAACTTGGACACTTCCCATAACAGGGCACCCACAACTTCTCTGGGCAGCCTGTTCCAGTACCCCCACCACCCTGCCAACTTTCAAGAGCAACCTACCTTTTCTTTATTTGCAAATCCCCAGATTGCAGCAGCAATTTCAAGGGCAAAAATCACAAAAAGGAAGAGGAAGAACTAGAAAAAAAAGACCACATCATTAATTAAGACCATAGCACTACAGAACAGCACATCACACACCTATACTGCAAGCTTGTCCAGTCCCCAGTGTTCAGCCTTGTGGGATCTGTCACTCAACCAGTTTCCAGTGGAAGATCTGAAATGCCAGTAAGACCAGCACTGTGCTGCACTGGGTCAGCACTTCTTCCCAGAAGCGTCAGAAAGCCTCACAGTGTTTTCCAAACAGGAGTCTCCCTTTTTGATCAAGGTTAATTAAAACCCATCATCATTTAACTCAGGCTTTGAAGTTGCCCAGGTCACTCAGACACACCACAGCAGCTGACACTAATTCTATTCTCTGGTTTGTCACTTTATTGCTTTAGGAGTCATTGCTTAATACCTCACTTGTCACCAACTCCCAGAGAGCCAATGGTCACTTCTTTGTAGTGTAGTCCATAAGATAGAAATAAAATGTCATCTCTGTGTTTAATTAACTACCAGGTACAAACCACCACTATTTAAAGGCACTTTAAGAAATATGTTCAGTATTACAACAAAGGGCCAGAGGGATAATTTTGCAAGAAACATATGAAATTAACATCTTAAATGACACAGAAGGGGAATTGTTCTTTGACCAGCTACAGTAGTAGTCTTATTAACTAAGTCTTCTGGTTATTTGGATGAGTAGTTCTACAAGTGTACAGATGTGCATGAATCCAGTAAGCTTCACTAGCCCTTCCAGTCTGAAAACAATGAGGTTGCTCTCCAATAATTGGCTTGCAAAGCAGTTGTCAACTAGAAGAGCTCATCCTGTGATTATGAACAGTAGAGGCTTGTTGTTTCAAGGATCAAAAACCACAGTTCTAGCCTCAAAGATTAAAGACCACAGAGCCTTCAGAGTTCAGGACAAACTGTTTGATAAACAACATTACTCTGATGAACATTTTAGTTCTGTATTCAGACATACCCCCAGTTCTGTCGCTGCAATGTTTGAATGTGTCACTAACTCCAAGTTATCTTGTATTCAAATACAACATGGACAACTGGATTTAGGGGCAGAAATAGAAACTGTATGTCATTATTTAACATTTTAGTACTATGTAGATACCAATCAGTATCGATGTGGAGTATCAGTGTGGTGGATCCAAAACAATGAGCATCCGCTGCCCTTTAACTGCACAGAAATATTTTTCCTTCCTTCCTCATCATGCTGCTGGAATTTTAAACACTACTCTGAATACTTACCATGCCAAGCATACATTGAGATTCCTGCAATGCACCACAGCATCCCAAGAAACCAACCAGCATCATAAGTGCACCAGCTCCAATTAGGATGTAAACTCCTAGGAGAGAGGAAAGAGATATGGACACAGGCTCGTTGAGACCACAGCAGCAAGGTATAAAATTAGTTGCTTCACAAATAACATCTGTAGTTTTGTCAAGGTTTGAATTTCTTTACTGATGCATTACAAGAAAAAAAAGGATTATGTTTAGTTTTCGAAGTAAACACACCTCATCTTGTAGCAAAATTCATTGAAAAAGAACATCAACTTATAACAATTAATGTGTATCAATACTGCAGTTTCACAAGTTTTAGAAAGTGGGAAAGGTAAAACCATTCAAGTTAAATTGTAAGGCCCAGTTTAAACCTAACTCAGGGACAGAGTAGCTTCAGACAGATGGAACTAGTGAGCTATCAACACCTGAGAATTCTCAAAGCACACTACCCTTAAGAGAACAGATATTAAAAGGCATCATAATCACCTTTATTGTAAGGCTTTAAATGCTTTCCATCAGGAAACACCAAATTATTCCAGCAGCCATGGTGATACAAGTCTATGCTTCAGCTACCTAACTTGACAGCCTCTCTGACTACAAGAAACTCAGCATTTTCTCCTTTTGCAGAGGCAGATAATTATCTTCAAACCATATCAACCAGCTCAGCCTGTAGACCATTCTGCTCTAAATTTAGCTCTTCTGGGTTAAATGACTTCATCTATGCCCACTCCTCTCCTCCTAAACTTGTGAAGTCCAGCTTAAAAATTACAGCTGCTAGTAGCTGGTGAGAGCAGGAAGGTGTAGCAAGCAAAACCACTTCCCAAGGATGGCAAGAAAGTGTTACTGGGGTGGTGAAACAGGAGACAGAGTCAGCACAAAGCATCTAGAATTTGTAAGATATTTCTATCAATAAGGACAAAAATACAATTCTGGCCCTCCGAGACCAAATCAATACTATTTACAGAATGCCATACAGAAACATTTGCTAATAATATTTTCTAGATGCAAACCCATAATGTTAGCTGCCAAAATAAACATCTACTTGATTAATCATATATAAGTGATTAAGCCTGACATTTCTTATCAGCAGGAAATTCCAGCACCGATTTAAAACTTAAGCTTTTTCTGTTTTAAAAAAAGAATCCATCAGAACCTTTAATTTCAGTTTGTTTTTTGTAATACAGAAAGCTTTTGAGGTAGCTTGCGTTGTCATTAGGTGGAAATTGCCAGATTTTTTCAATTTCCTGTTGGAAACTGCAGTCAGTGACTACTACCAAAAATGTACATTAAAACATTAATCCTTATTAAACTTCTTTTTAAAACTCAGTTTAACCTAGAGATTTCAAGTAGTCTTAATTGTTTTGCTGCATCCAGCCAGTAGCTTAAGTATCACATCATAAAGTTTTTACGTTGTAGGAGGTTGGAAAGCTGTTTTGGACAACCCAAAATTAGACTTGTTAAATATTCAACTCAATGGCTAAGTTTAGATCTCCGTTTCCTTTCCAGGCTCTAGTTAAAAGCATCTGGAAATTTGCACAGCAGCAGCAAGAACCCAGGTTGCTACCCTGCCAGGATACCAAGGGTAAAATACAAGCCTTCTTGCAGGTAAGTGGTCTGCAAGCCTGTGGCCTCTTCATGATGTGCACAAGCACTGCAATACTCCAAACTACGGTCTCCAGCCAGCCTAATGCGTAAATCCCAGCAGTGCACCCCATAGGCACAGGCTGCCCTGGTACTACAAGTCTACCACACAAGCTGCAGCCACTAGCTTGCTTTACACAATCTTTACTAACCCTACAGACATCAGTTTGGATGTTGTGACAGACTGAGTAGCTCAGCAGAAGACGTACCTTCCTTGACAAGAGGAAGCCTAACCTAACCACGCTGTGGATGGCTAACAAGTGATGCCATACAGGACATGGCAAATCCAGGTGCTATAGAGATGTGAAATACATATGTATAAGGATTGTCCCAATCAAAAGGTGACAGGCATGTATGTAAGAAAGGTAATTATTTGCTTTGTTCATAGCTGTTAGATGTCCTCAAGCTCAGCTACTCATTTCAGAAAGCATTTGAGCACCTACAGGTGTCAACCAAAGAAAGATGTGTTCCACTGCCCAAGTCTAGAAAGGGACTGTAGAGACTAAAATCCTACAGTTAAGATAATGTCTGATTCCACTAGGACATCATAATAACAAACAAAAAGCAGGTATATTTATCCCTTAGTAAGTAATCCAGTTGTCCCAGGTTTTGCCTGTGGAAAGCCTAAACTAGGATCCTGTAAATCGCAATGAATAACTCCCACCTGGCCTAAGTAAAGCTATATTGATTTAGTAGTTGCTCATGGAGCCCAAGGTACTAGTGCATCCTTTCCATTCTGTTCAGTATAGACTGTAATACATATGGCTTACATATGAACCTTGGAGATGCAGTAATTCAGCTGAGGTTTTTGGGTAGCTTCAGTTGGTCATTTTTGGGGGAAGAAATTAGTTATTGATGTCACCTATGCCTACTCATTTAGTTTAGAGTAAAACTTTGTTGACTCATGTAAGAAGCATCAGGAAGAGACTTCCTCCACGTCCAAGGTGAGTCCCTGGGATTACGAAACGCTTACTAGCAGCACCCAAAGAACTGCAGAGTCTGCAGTGGGAAAAAGATGAACTGATACACAGTGCATAAAAAGCCAAGAAACACCCAGTGTGACACTGCTGTTGTCTGCATGAGAGCTCACAACACACGCTGGACTGCCCCACCAGCCAGGGGAAGCTGCTCTTTGCCCAACAAGGCTGTTTAGGATTGTTTTGTCTGTAGCCTTCTAGGAAGACAAAGGTTTCTAAGCAGTCCAGAAACCAGGGTGCAAAAGCATGATCCGTCACCCCAGCCAGCTCCTAACTTACCTGTGTAAAATGTTGTGTTGTTGGATTCCAGTTCAAAGATGCTTTTGGTCTGTGAATCAAACCGAAGCCATAGTCCAATTGCCAGAACTGCTGTCCCTGCAAGCTGTAAGAACAAGCAAGCCTTGTTAAATAACACCACCCAATACATTCACTCTCACATTCGTAACAGAAATAAACACAGGATACAGCTCTGTTATTTAACAAGGTGGTGACAAAGCACCAGCATGAAAGGATGGGGAGGCCAAAACATGAACAAACCTTGGTCCTGACATGAGGCATCTCTGACAGATGCTTTTACATATTAAACTACAATGCCACATGAGAACAATGCCATTCTTGTTCTTTACTGAAAATACCCAAGGTTATCGAAGCACCAAGTTTCAGTATTTCCACTGCCCCCTCCACCCATTGTTTTATTCTGGGTGACTGTAATGACATTGCATGGCTTAGTGATCATAAATCTTCCCACTGAAGTACAAGTGTATGGCAAGAAAAGATATCTTGTAAGGCCAGCTACATTTTAGCATGTGAGACCAGTAAGAGTTCAGTGTATCACAGCACAGAATTTAGAAAGAGTGCTCCTTCTTGCAAAACAGGATAAAACCAACCCAATAAATTACTGCACGGACAGGAAGAGTAAAATAAAGGCTGCTGAAATCCCAACATTGCTATGTGCTGATCTGGAACAATGCCATCAAGTTTTAGATAGTATTCAGTTTTATCATCGTGTCTGCCCGCGTGTCTCCAGGTTCCTCTTAACACTGGTGCCTGCATTTGCAGCAAGTCCTATACATAAATTAGGATATAACATCTGGATGAAACATCTGGCAGAAAGCACCAGAGAAGTGTTGCAAGAAAGAGGGAACTGCAGTCTTGTCAGGAAAACACTAACAGTTTTCTTTGAACAGGCTGAATCCTCCCCAGCTTATAAAACAAAAACAACCTAGGGTGTAGCATGTAAGAAAAAGAAACCAGAACAAATTATAAAGCTGGACAGTCTGCTTCTCTGCCCTTCCTTCTATCCTTTGAAGACCATTTAACTATCAAGAAAAGCTCTGCAAAAGTCAGATGAGGTCAGAAATACCACACAAGTTTAAATTTTTAATGTCTGCTGCCATAAGTCTCAGAAATAAGCTTAGAAATTCTAGAGATTTGGTTTGGCAAAAGCATGCATGAAAAGCAAAAAACCCAAATCCTTATCTTGGATAAGGAGTTCCTTCTCAAAGGGAAGAACATACTTGAGTCACGTCCAAGAAACTGGAAAGTGTTTACCAGTGTCAACTTTCAGTGCTAATATGGGTTTGTGTGGGAGTGCCATCCAGCTCCCTCAGCCCCACACTCTCCCCTTGGGGATCCCAAGAGCCCTTGCTCCCTGCTATGGGGGTGTTTAAAAGCAGGCACAGCTTGGCTCCCTATGGCAGTCTTCCCTAACCTCCTAGGCTTGCTCTTCCAAGAAAATCAGGGAGAGCTTTGAAGATTCACAGAGGCCAAAGATAAGCGACTGTTTTAAGGGGAGGCATATCCCTTCCAGCCTCTCAGCAGAAAGCATCCCAAGTGAAGTGCTAAAGGGTTCAGGTATCAGTGAAGAAAAGCAAGAAGCCAGCCGTGCCAGAAAAACCAGCATTTCTTGTATGGCAGGCACCTGACTCCCAAGCCTGCCTCAAAGAGCAGAGTTTCAGCTGGGAACAAGATGAAGTGATATGAAACACAAAGAGGCAAACCGAAGTTTCCAGACCCATGGAAAAGGCCCTTTGCTGGTGTCACAGCTGCGTAGGAACAGGCTTACTCACAAAGCATGCAGCAAGGACCATCCTGCTTTCCTTGGTAGGGCTACACTGACAAGAAGTTATGCCCAAGAACCTCAGCAGCACACAGCCTGTGACAACAGCATTATTATTATTTCAATTTATTGTGCTGCAGCAGCACTGCAGGGGCAAGGAGAGGTGCAAGAAGGGGACTGGGAGAAAGAAAGGTTGCAACTCTACCCGTGCTCACTGCTATAGCATCACTTCAAAAGGCTTTTGCAATCTCCTCTCACTTCAGTTCAAAAGCCAGGGGAAGTTAGTGATGGAAAAAATTCATTTACTGCTTCTAACCGACAGATAAGTTGCAGTTTTTAATAATACTGTTTGAAACTTACTTCCTTGGGTCATCAAACAGCCTTCAACTTTTATAGGCATCTAGACCTGGAACATTAGAAGAAAACTCCAGTCTCTGCTTCTTTGACTGGCAGCTCATGAATTGCAAAGCCTGAGTGCACCCATGTATTGGTACCTGCCTATGTCTGTGGTTTGACAATCCCCAGTGGGTAAGTAGAGAGCTCAGGACAGTGCTGCAAATAGAGCAGGGGAGAGCAAAGGTCTGTAAAACTAAAAACCAGAGCTGATCCCCCCAGCAGACTTTTAAGGCAAATGTATTCTAATTGTGAAGAAACTCTAAGACGTATTAAAACCATGTAGATAATTTTACAAGTCTAAGCAAAGCAGAAGGCTCAGTTAGTGAATGATCTCTTTGAAAAACAAACTGGTTGGTTAACATTAGGGAAAGGTGACGTACTTCTTATGGCCTTTTCAAAAAAATACAAGAAACAAAAAAAACAGGCTTAACTCTGTATGGGGCAGGGGAAGCATTAAGTACCATGTTTTCTCCTTGGAAAGCAGCCATCCTGTGAAAAAAGTTATGATCACAAGGACACAAGAGACCACTTATGGGATTGCAGAGTAGTGATAATACTTGATGCCAATGAACTGCTCCTTGTCACTAAAAAAAATTGTAGGATTAAATACAGTGCTAATTATCTCAATAGTGGACTAGAAAAAAAACAGTTCCTCCTTGCAAGAAAAAGTGACCTTTTGTTTCAGTTTAAGGAAAACAGACTTGTGTTCTCAGTTTGCAGGACTCCTCCTACCCACAATAGCCACTAAACGAAACAAACAAAAAAAGGGAGTTTTAAAGCAGAAGGCAAGAAAGTAACTTGAAACTTCAAATTTTCGCTAAAACTATGACACACTGGGGCAGCAGTGCTGGACTCTGGGAAAGAGGCAAGCACAGCCCCACAGGCACTCACTGTGCTTGGCAGCAGCTCAGACCAAGCTGGCACACTGGAGGCTGCTCCCCAGTGCCACGAGAGAAGGTTTTGGCAGCTGGGTTGGGGTGGTTTTTGTAGCTGTGTTTTTCCTCCCCAGGAAAGGGGTGCAAGCCTCCCCACCCAGGCTGCATGGCAGCAGCTCTCCTGAAGAGCTGGTTGTTGGGTTTTTAATCCAGGTGTTTTCCCAATCTAACAGACCTGCTTTGTCAGAGCAGCTGAGTAATACAGGATATCTGTTTGTAAATCTAACGTGGGCTGAACAAGAAATGTAACAGAAAAAAACCTTAACCGTTTTCTTAAATCGAGTCACTTTGTGTGCAAAAATCTACTGAGCTAAGAAAGGAGCAGATTTGTGTGCTTATGAAACACGTATGAAATAAGATTCTGTAGTAATAAGCATAGGGAAGGGATCTCTTCGAGTTTTTTTGTTTTTTTTTTAACTGATCTCCATTCCACATTTTAATGTGAAATTAAAGGAGTACTACTCACTCACAGTATCAGAAAATGTTGTGGCAGCAATTCTCCAGTAACAGCATGTCCTGACACAAGTTGGCAACATCCCTGCTCAGGCTAGCTAAGCTTCCTTGTTTTTTTTCCCCCAACCACTACAAAGAAACCTGCAGCTCAGTTCACTTATGCTTGACTTGCCTCTACCCTATAGCTGCAGTAGACATACACTAATCGAGGATAAAAATTCCTTGTCATTCTCCTCTACCTTGTCTTTATCAAGTGTTGTTTGTTTTTTCTTTTGCATCACATGCAAAACACACCTGTGTTGTCTCAAAGGCTCTACTTCTGTGTAAATTTTTCTGCCTGTTTCAACAGCAAAATCCAGCTTTCCCTGGCTTGCCTGCCTTCCTTCCCTATGTAGCCCTGCATCTTCTCCAGGGAACCACCAGGGCAAGACTTCCCACCCATCCAGCCCAAACACTCTGACAAGCACCTCCTCTCAAAGTCAGCCCTTTCAGCCCTTTCATCCTCCAATTTCCCCCCCCCCCTTTAACACCTGAGTTTTCACAGATAAAGTCTCCCAGCAGAAGCCTTGCACATTAGACTTGATACTAGACTAAACACACATTAAAAGCTTCAGCTTTTACAACTAGAAACTTCAAGTTTTGTTAACATATCCTATGATGCAGCAGTGGGAAGCTGAAAAGTTTATTTTAGGTTTAACCACCATTTTGCAAAGACCGTTTTGTTCAGTTCCTTCTGTCCTTTTCACTTTGATCCATCTAGAAAAAGTGCAATCCCTAGGAAAGCACCCCACTTGCTGCAGACACCTTACAGCATCTTACCTTTCCACAGACAGGACTACCTCCCAAAGAGCTCAAGGTCCAAGCTGTTATCTGAAGTCCTTAACAGCTGGCAGATAAAGCTTGGGGAAGGGCACATCTCCCCAAGGATCCACCAGGTTCCTACCAGTCTTTTCTCAAACAGAAAAGAAATAACACAAGAACTCCTGATACATATATCAAAGCCTCTAGTAAACCCTTTGTATAGAAGGCTTGATTGTGCAGAGCCTGTAGTTAAGCCAACATGCAACCTCTATCAAATTTGTGATGTTTACCTCTAGCAGAAGCTAAGTCAATATTTGAAAATACAATAATCAGAAACAGAGGCTTGATTTGGTGTTGTGAGCTAAGCAGTGACTATCAAATTGCTGTTTTATTATTTTTCTGGAAGTTAAAAAGATATGTCAGGCTCTACATGACACCTCCTTAAGTGATTTTCACCCAGGGTGTGCCAGAAGTACACTGAAAAAACCACTATCTTCCCTTTACCTCATAAACAGGTAAAAACTTCTAGCTAAAAATCTGACTCAAGATCTTTCTCTGCATAAGCAGACAGATGGGCAATAAACTTCATCACCACTGCAACACAGTAGATCAGCAAAGCCAGGACCAGATATGTAACACTGCAAAGAACATAGACAAAGAAATTGAAAACATTACAAGCAGTAATGAACTGTTTCTGTCTTGTTCCTTGTTGGTAGTCTATAAATAAAAACCTGTAACCAGCAAGTACAGATGAGGCTCAACACCCCTCTAAACTTTTAATTACAGGATTAGTTTTATCTGCAACACCACAGGTTTTCAAACTTATGGAAAAAAAGCTTTCCTAACAGATGTGCATGAATGCTCCTAGTTACATAAGAAACTGCAGCTATTTCCAAACTCCTTTTGAAAAAATAGAGTAGACTGGAAGGGAAGTATTTTCTTTCTGCTTAAGCTAGTTTCAAGAATGTTGTGGGCTAACTTAATGTCACAGCATTTATTGCAACAAAATGGTGCTCCAGTACAGTAGGAGCAGCATTATAGAATTCCTGAACTACTGCCAAGACTAGTACCCATTTCATACAAGCTCCTATTCAGAAGCCAGCCTACTATATTTGCAATTTAAATTGCAAATAGGAGGTAGGATTGCTAGAACTCTGAGTAGAAGTGGCTTGACATCAGGTTTCTCAAGGCAACACACGCCCAACTCCTCTCCTGACGTGACAGCACTCAAGAGTTAAAACACATTTAGCTGAGCTCAGGCAGCATTTTGATTCATATGCTGCAGACAGCAACTGAATCAATTGATTACGGAAATCAAAACTACTAATTTCTCCTCCTTCTGTGTGTGTGCATATATACATACAGACATAGGCTTATTTCCCTGCCCATCCTGCAAGTCCTCTTCTCTGCCCAAGCAGGGAAGACCCCCTGGAGAAGATGGAGCACTGAATTGCAATTGGCTGTTCCTGGTGCAGCATGAGCAGATTGAGATTACAGTTCAGAACAAAGTTACAGGTATCTTCAAATTACAGAACGAAAAGAGCCCAGCAGGCCTAATCTTACTTTAGCAGACACTCCCATGGACAAATGAATTTGTTTATCCAACAGAAAATGCTCTGAAGAGTGGAGAGCCAGGACAAGATGGTATAATGGAAAGAAGCATGAACATAATTGCTCAGAGACTCATTGTGAACTCTGACCGTATGCTACAGCACTTCTTTGCCTAAGATACATTATGAATATGAGCAGATCTCTTTGTATTCCACAAAATTCACAAGGGGAAAAAAAAAAAAAAGGTGGCATTTAAGCTTAATGATGCAAGCCCTTGCTTTGTTTAGCAAGAGAAAGCCAGTGGGAGAACAGGTAGGCACATGCTCCGTATTCAGGGCTACACCAGGCACTTGCCTGATGTGCACCGAGCTGCTCAGAGCAGCCAACAGTTTTAATAGGAAAAGACTTTGTCACCAGGGCCAACAAGCCTGAGCAAAGCCAGTGAGCTATGGCAGCTCAGCTACAGGCAGTCACTCATTACACAACTCAAGGTAGTCAAGCGTGTGCACGCACCCAGGTTGTTCCGAACCAGCTTAGGTTTAAGGCACATTATGTGATGCTTCCACTGACCTCTTGCCAAACTTGAGTCAGCTCAGTAGAAAAGTTGTATTACATCTGTATCAGCCTCAACACCTCCCTCACTAACCCCCCGAAAGACTAAAGATCACTGCTTATGTTACTGACCACTCCAAAAATGCCAGAGCCAGTAACCTTAACACAGAAGAGTTGTAGGCAAAGGAAGGTGGGAGTACACCAGCCCTACTAAAGAAGCACCACAGCAGTGCAGAACCTGGTGTTTGCAGTGATACCTGAACTGGGGGAGACTGGATCACCCAACTTAGTCATCTACTTAAGTGCAACAGTAAAAAAACATTCCCTACAAGTTCAACAGATGTGTGCCATGCCTAAACCAGACTTAATCAGCAAGCCAAACATTTCTAGCAACCATTCACAAGCCCCCATACCCATCATTCAAGGCCAGAAGAATGTTTTAACTGAAGCTCTGAGTTCCACAAGTTTTGGAGGACATTATGCTAGTTAGATATGCCTGGTCTGTTCTTACCAACTGGAGAAAAAACATCAGACCAGTTTCCCTCAATCTAGCACAGCACCCTACAAGGGGACTCCTAAGGACAGGTATCAGAGCAGGACAGACAGTCGCATTTCCCAGAAGTAACCTCCCACTTTAGGCCTCCTAATCTCTTCAGGTTCTACTAGGAACCCTTTGAACAGCATATGCCACGACACCTGCTGGGGAGAAGGCCTCACCCCATTGTGCACGTGGCCATCTTTTCCAAAACTTCATCTGTCAGACTGGATATTCTTCAGCTCTTGCTCACCGACTCTTTCCATACAGTCAAGTCCTACCATTTTACTCACTATGATACTACAGACCCGTAACATGTTTTTCTCACGTTTCAGGCTGAAAAATCTCAATTCACACAATTCCTGGTAGCAGAAAGCCTCTTTTTCCTTTCCCAAACAATACCAAGCTCCATTATAATCCTCTTAAGGTAGAGAAAGCAGAACACTAGTACTCTATCGGTCTGTGCATCTTTCAGGTTCTCCAGGTCCTTCACTTCTGAATATGGCTTTCATCTGCCCCTGTTGAGCACTCTACCTGATGCTTTCATGAAGCTACCACAGACCCTTTTCTCCCAATATTTCATCACTCGAGCAGCAGATGTCTCTGGGCCAACTAGTTCTTAATTCAGGGCTGCTGCTTCCTGCTTCTGCCTTTCACAGATTACTCAATGCCTACCTTTGGCAAGTGTCACACTATGTCATGTAACCTGCTATGTCAGCACACACCCCTCTCTCCAAACAGTGGATGCTACCTGAGCACTGAAGGAATACCTCACATGCTTTTCCAGATCAGGTGGGAGCTGACTGACCACTACAAAGTTTGCTCCTGCATGCCATATCTGCTGGTTCTCTCTACTTCGAGAGGTCCATCTCACCTCAGCCCTGTCTCCATTCAGTCAGCAATTTCATTCTTGCCAGAATCTGACCCCATGATGCTTAGTTTCCCTCAGAGCCTTGAAATTTTCAGGAGACGCTGAACAAGTGAACTAATCAACACTCTCTCTCTCCCTGCAGGATTCAGGCTTCTTAAGGCTTCAAAGTTAACAGCTTCATGAAGTTCCCCTTACAGTAGTCATTCTCTCTTCCTAGTATCAGATCTCCTTGCTTACATCAGCTTACATCTCGTGCTTAGATCAATTTAAAGCAACTTCTCTTCTGCCTGTTCCAGAGGCACCACACGTGCCACCCTGCATAACCTAGAATAACACTCAACAAAAACACCAGTTTCAAAGTCACTGCAAAGTCCAGCCCTCTGGCACAGAGGTAGGTAGTGAGCAGGAGGTTTTACCTAATCACAACGCACTGCAGTTCTGAATTAACTGTTCTGTGACCCTGGCAAGTTGTTAATCAGCACTTGCCATTGTTTCACCATCTTTTCATTCAGAGGTCATTTCACATCTGCAAGGGATTCAGGAGTCAAAGACTGGTTGTGTCAGAGGACTTCCCCAGGGTCTTCCTCAACCACTCCCAGTAAGATAAAGTCCCACAGAAGATCACTGCTAACACACTTTTATACCTGGATAGATTATTGCCTGTAAGAATTCCCTGGAAAGCTCCCTAGGCCTGATGTGTCTGAAGAAGGGTATGTTAGGAGGAACTGCTTTTGCAAATCATGCATAAAGCTTTCTTCTGTCTAGTCTTACATTTTTTAATCTGACCTGCCAGCATTTATGAGCTTTTTTCTCCTTTGTTTGGACACAGCTTCAACTTTGTGAGTTTGCTTTTTTTTTTTTCTTTTTCTTTTCATAGTCTCCTATACCCATTTGTTTTGCGCTTTCTGCTCCCTCTTGCTTTCAAGGCTATGATGGAAACAAATACGTCACCTAACATACAATCTAAAAATAGTACGCTTGCTGCAGACCATTTAAATTCCTCACTTGTCCTTCTGAGGTAACTTACTTTAAGAAAATGTGAGTATTATCTAAAACTTGGTCACAGCTTCATGAGACTTTTTAGCTTCTCTTGCTTCATGAGAAGGACATGACTGTCACCATTCCCAAGTTCCACTTGGGCAACAGGACATGTAGACTACCCAGAAGCAAGAAAAGCCTTGCTCCTCTTCTGGGGGAGTTGCCAAGGCCAAGAACTAGTCACTGATTGTGCCTGCAAGTTTAAGATTAGAACTGCTCTCCGGCACATTTTTGCTCAATTTACTCCCATTACTTTATGGGCTTTTCACAGCTCTAATGCCATAAAAAAACATTAAACCTTCCTTCTTAACAAAGTTGTTAGTGTCCTCTAGTGCTGGCTGCTCTAAGACACCTTCTCTTTACACTGTTTGACACCTAATAGCCCAAAATAGCCCAAGGGATTTCTACCAGCCCAAGAGATCTCCACTTTATTTCTCCCACAAAAGACATGAGATTCATTAACACCATACTTGAATACACGTAGCACTGGGAGTCAAGGACTACTCCAACCAGGCCTGTCTATATCCCAGCTGCTTGCATTTACTGCCTCTTGGGGCTTCCAGCCACTTGCAGGTACACCCCAAGAAGCATCAGCTTTCACTTCACTGTAAATCCCTCTCTCTCCCTTTTCCTCACACCCTAGCTGGGTTTAAGCAACACAGCCATCCCCTGGGAAGGGCATTCAAAGAGCTGCATCCTCATGGATTCTCTGGGCAGCAGCACCAACCTATGTGTGGCACAGCTCCCTTGCCCACCACTATCTCCTCCATGCTGTTAACAGGTCAAGCCTGCATCCATGATTACCAGGCACACAAATGTGCAAGTGAAGTTTTTGAGCTTTGTTATCATGAAACTTTCCAAGTTAACAGATGCCTCCTGAGCTAAAGGAAGAGATACTCCCTGTTCTTATCCCTGGGCCCCAGAGAGCAAAATAGTTAAAATGTCTTTGAGGCAGTGCTTTTCCACAACAACCATTCACACACTATAAAATAGTTTGGGGAAAATCTGTATCTTTAAAAAATGCTAAAAAAGCAAACCATAAATATTTCCTCGGGTCCCAACAAGAGCTTTAACACTCCACTGACCCAGAGCTTTCATCCTGTGCATTGGCTAGGCTTCTTCTCACTAGCTATAACCCTCCAAATATCACCCTCCTGGCAAGTCTCAGGTGACAATATGTGCTTTCCTGTGCTCTTACAATCTTCCTCTACACAAGCTCAATCAACTGCAGTCCAGTTCTATCTGTTTACCTTGCTGAAACCCGTTTTTAAGTTCAGAAGTACTTTATCCATTAACACAGCATCTTCCTGTCATGCCACGCACATGACATGTCATGACTCCAGACGCGGTTCCTTACACAGCTCCAGCTTCATTTCTCCACATCAGAGCATGAAAAGGAGCCACACATGCATTTCTCCACTACAGCAAAGAACCAAGAGAAAACTTCTTTTTTTCATCTTGACACCTATGCATCAGGCACACTTGTTGGATGTTGCACTGTGCTCCCTGGGTACTTTTCCGTAAGGCAGAACATGCTGAATTCCTATGTCCACACCCTGAGTGCTTAAGAAGCAGCCATAACGCCTGGGTTAAGTCATGCTTTCTGACGCTGCCTGGCAAACGAGATAGCTGTGCCACAAACTGCAACGGAGATACGATTTCCACTTGTTGATGGTGTGCTCCGACAGATTAAACTATTTTAGGATTTTCTTTACAAGATACTGCCCAGAAGATCTGAGGCAGAAGCCACAGCTTCAGTCGAAGCTCCAACCAAAATAAGTTCACATACACGACGATTTGCTACCACAAACTGTTAAGCTGAAAGGAATCGGCATCACCAAACCCCGTTACCAAGAAGCACCATCCGGCAACAGAGTTCCTGGGCGAGCACCATGCGTACTGCTGGGAGGGTTTGGGGAGGGGGGGGGGAGAATGCTCCTTTCCTTCGCACGTTAACAGGCAGGACACACCGTCTAGTTTAATATAGTGCTCCCAAAAAACCCCCAAACCCAACCAAACAAAAAGAGGTGAGGCAGGTATGCAACTTATTCAGGCACCTCCCGCCAAGTACACGGCGCGCAGGAGCGCACTGAGCGCCTCGCCAGGTAAGCAGGATCCGCTCCTCCTCGGGGGGCATCTGGGGAGAGCCCGCCCAGGCCCACGGCTCCGGGCCCCGCGGGGGAAGAAGCACCCGCCCGTGGAGAGTGCCAGGGAGCCCCGCCCGGCCCCGGGGTGGGGAAGAAGGAAAGGGAAATGGGAAGCAGCGCGGAGAGACCGGCGCCCCTACCATGCACAGGTAGGGCGGGCGGCCGGCACGGGTAAGGTGGGGGAAAGCCCCGCAGCGTGAAGCCGGGGGAGAAGGGCCGGGCACCCACCCCTTTCCTCCTGGGAATAAGGGCGAGTGTGTGGGAAAAAAAAAATGAAAACCGGCAAAAAAAACTTCAAACGACAGGCAACAACAAAAAAGAAAACCCCCAAAATACAGACACCACTCCCGGCACTTTTCCCCTCCCCACACTCTTGCCGTGGGCTCCCTGCCGGGCAGCTCCCTCGGGAAGCGCCGAGGAAAGGGAGAGAGTGCGGGTGCCGAGACGGGGGAAAGCTCCGGCGCTCTCCCAGCATCGCAGTTGGGGCTCTCCCGGGGCCAAAGGCGCGTCCCTCACCCAGAAAATGAAGTTGAAGCCGAAGAGCAGGTACTTGATACACTTGGTGCCTCCTTTGACGGGCATGGCGGCGGCAGGGGCTCAGCAGTACAGACAGTCGCAGCGAGGACACCTCCAGCCGACACCACTCCTTAAATCCGACTCTCCCCGGCTCTCTGCGCGGCTTTCCCCGCCCTGCGGCTGCCCGGCCCCCTCCCGCCCCCGGCCCGCCC